>CAJRST010038888.1:13128069-13141982 GCA_907169785.1 Menidia menidia | reverse complement strand
GGGAAACAGAAAAAGGGGAAAACACCAGAACAACCCCGAACATGACACAATCTGAAGAATTATTTCATTGTGTGTTGCATCTACAACTCAGTATGAAATCCTTACAAATATATATATTTTTTTTTTCTTAGGCTGCCTCTACAAATTCTATAAGCCAATACATTATGTTTTTATGTGACCTACACACTGTAATCCCTGTATAGCAATAATCAATAACTAAAGTATGAGTATTCCAATGATCTTCGGAGCTATGTTGTCCAGGGTTTTAAGCCCCTGGTAGGGTCACCCAAGGCAAACAGGTTCTAGATGAGGGATCAGATGAAGTGCTGCCCAAATTCCCCCTTATGATGATAAACGCAAAGCGATCTAGTGTTCCCTCGCTTGGACGTTGGCCACCGGGGCCCCACTCCAGAGCCAGGAGAATGTATTGGCAGACATCGACAAAATCTCTACAGGTAAATGTCAAGGAAGCTCAGATTTAACTGTGCAGATAAGATTCACTCAGATACTGTTCATAGTAGTCCCAAAGCTCACAAAGCCTCCATCTGCAGCAATATGGAGTATTTCACCTCTCCACTTTGCTCGTTTTCATCATGGTTATTCCACACCCTTAAGGCAGGATTCCGAAGCTAAAGAGTGGATGAGTCATGAAATAATTCTTGGCTGAAGTGCTGTTCAATTATTACCCACTCTTAAGTACCAGCTTTTCTTCCAAGCAATATTTAGCAATCATGTCCTGAAGGCCTTCTGCTGGAAATATAGGTGTGAAGGTCATGGAGGGATGTCACTCCTCCCTCAGCTATGATTTAAGAACACTGCATACTCGCTTAATAAGAGGAATAATGTAATAATAGTAGTATGTGAATGGTAAGCAGTAGGTACGACACTAAAGGACTTTGACTGAGGCTCAAACTCGGTTCTCACCCTTAGTTCTACATTTTGCACACCCTAGCTAAAATGGTCATCTAACTCTTTAAACCAATACACATTTGGCCACTTGGAAAGTCAGATGACCACTAGCTGATCTCGAAAAGAATGGTAAACCACTCGAGTCACAATAATGAAAAGTGAAGTGATAGAGGTCAGAATAAGGAGTTAGAGCAGCCATGCCTTGGTATCAGAAAATCCCAAAACATTTAAAAGCAGCTCGGATAGGGTCAGGGTAGCATCAACGATTTGGTTAAATAACTGCTCTTCAGGTTTTAGGTTATGTATCCTTAAATTTGACTGGAGGGTTAGGGTGTGACTAAAGCAGAGATGAAAGACTTAGAATTTAGTTTAATGGATTTATATTCAAACAAATATTCTGAACCAGGAGTACGTAGAGCAGGAGTGGACTGAAGGCAACCAATCAAGCCGGAGAACTTGGGGTTGGAAGTAACCAACCAAGTCAGCAGCTGGTATGGCAGGTGAATGAGTCTCTTTTGCAATCATAATCATAATAATTGCACAATAATTGCAACACGAAGAGAACACTATAAAGATTAAGCATAGCTAGCTGTAAAGGAGGACAAGAGGAGAATTGCATGGTTGAATATAAAAGTTGGTAGAGGTACACAAAGTTATAAACAAAAAAACAGCTGACAAACTTAGGAGGTGAGGCTCATTGCCATTTTTTCTACATTGTGTCTAGAACAAGTACAGGAAAAAGATGTTTAATGGCTACTTCTTGGTTGTTGTTTTTATGTTGTTTTATATATAAATGATTTATTCCCCTTAAGTTTTTTTTATTTTTTATGAGTGAAGGCATCGACAACTGCACAGACTTCTAGAATCCTTTCTCTCTTTTTTTTCCCTCTATTAAAAAATTCCATGACAGCTGCTGAGATTGAAAATAGGTGGATAACACCGCGATACGCTTTGGGGACAGGAACAAATGAGGAGATAATGAAAGTAGTGAGCCTGGGGAGAAAATCAAAACAGAGTCAATGAGCTTGTTCTAATTTGTGCTTAGCTCAGCAGTTCTGCGAGTGAGACTTTGAGTTGATTCAACTTGAGGATAAATGTCAAATTGCAGGTATTTTTACAGTAATGGGCACAAACAGAGTGGCCTGCGCAGTTGTCGCAGCACACTAAGGTGTGTTGGTAAGCTGGCACGCAAACAGAAGCTGGAAAACAGAATATGAAAGTTTTACTGAATATTTGTATCAGGTAAATAGTATGTGGTACTGTTCGTATCCTATGGTTATACACAAGCTATTTCACTGTACAAAACTGGACTGTGTATGCAGTTGTATTTCATTGTAATGTATCTTGTATGGCACCAGACCAAAGTGAGATCTCAATCATTCAAACGGAACAGTTTTATTGTTATTTTTGCCGCCATGGACGTGTTGACACATTGTCAGCACTAACGTAAGGCGAGAGGGGCTGAGCGAGCTTTGGCAGCTTGGTTGCATGCAGAAAAAAATAAATAAATAAATCTGCTGGACGTGGAGTCTGCTCAGCACAAGACCAATTATTTCTGAAATGGCAGGGGAGTTTTTGAAATGTGAGAATGTTTCCAGGGATATATATTCCGCAGACAGCGAATAAATGACAAGCACATAAACAAGACAAGAAGTGATGACTTTTTCTCCTTCCTTTTCCCCGCACACGTTAAAAAATACACACAATGGATTTACCACCATTTCTGAACTGGCTCAAAATTATTGACTCAAAAGCTCTGACCGGCTGGTAAAAGGATTTAGTATGTGTGTTTAGGCTTCGCTGTGTGTGTGTGTGTGTGTCAGCACCTTTGTTTGTATGAACACACAAATCCCATTCACTTGAAACAGCCATTCAAAGGTTGGCTTGTGTATCATAAACCGGTCCTGTTTGACATTTGATTAAATAGCTTTACTGCCAATCATGAGAGCGTGATGCTGAGCTTCAGGTCACCAGTTGTGGATTTTTCTCTTTTTTTCCTTACTGGTGATAGACTGCACATTATCAGCCCCTTTAAAATACTTACAATTCTGCACATATCCAAAATGTGTTGTCCAAAATCCACTGTTAACATGAGATTATGTGTCAAAATCAAACAGATTTTCATTCATGAGAGTTACAATACAAAATCTATAATGCAAAAGCTTGTTTTAAGGGAGTCCATGACTCACTTTATAATGGTAATCCAGTAAATCAGAGGTTTGAAGCTGATGCAAATCCTAAAGCAATATATTATTGATCTTTTACATTCAGGTTGCAGGCACTCAGAACGAGAAAAAAAGAGTTTTAAAAAACTTCCCCAAATAATGCAATTAGACCCTCTGGATGAATATACGATTGTTTTAAAATGATTAAAACCCTATAATTCCATATGATACATATGTGATCCATATGTTTTCTCAAATGTTTTTTCTCTTAGACCATATGCACCATTTAATGGTAAAAACATTGCTCAAAATCCTGCTCTACACAATCATATATGCCCAACAACATTGGGCAGAAGAATAAATGACAATAATTCTGACTTATTAGACTATTTTGGTTAAAAAAAAAGCAATTTCATAATTTGATAAAGGTCCAAATAATTCTTTTAAAAAAACAACAAAAAAATCAATAATTTTCTCTCTTTTTCTTGGATCAGTCTTTAAAGGGTTAAGGTCACCTTTTACAACATCCAGCAGATTAACCAAAAAACTTTTCGGCTTTATGGATGATGATGTGCTGAAGGAGTCTTAAAGTCATTCTAATTCAGACTACCACAAGTATTCGTCCACTCTTCACTGATAAACACTGAAGTCACTCAACGCGAATGAAAGGGTGGATGCAGAAACGAAATAAATTTAACCAAACATCAAAGCTGAACTTAAATCATAGAACACTATGATAAAGAAAGTCATAGCTACATGATTGGGGTTTTTCAAAGGAACATTTTTATTAGTTTGTGTTCCACGCTGCAAAGCAGGGCTTATATGAGTTGGTCCAGCCCAGCTGCCAGGACAGAGCACAGAACAAAGAAGTTGGACTTACTGTCTAAACTGGGGGGATAATATCATTATGTTCCAATATATTTCCATGTTTCATATTTGTTTTCTTCTCCTGTGTTGTTCACAACAAATATGGATGACAAAAAACAGATTAGGAAGGTTGTGTCTGAGTGAGGCTACATTTCCCTACATTCCCAAACATTACACCCACTGTCATACTCTAAAACGAAAGTTCTTCCAAAATTTTACTCAATTTTTTTTTGTCAACTGTGAAATTACAGAGAGAACAGAGAAATGTGTCAGCTCTTACGTTAACCACTGACAGTTTAACCAAAGATAAAATACTTAAATATGCAAAAAAGGCCTGTCAGTATTTATTTGTTTTCAGGTCAAGCTTCTACTATAATAAGAGGTTGACCCATGACCCCTCTCTCCATTAATCAATGTAAGATGAATAAATAAGTGGGATATGTGGCAGCTGGCCTTCCAACAAGCTGTCTACAACTGTCCAAACCATTTCAGAGTCATTTGGCAAGGGGAGGCCTATAGATCAGCCAAATGGAGTTTGAAACTAAAGAGTGACCAGGGGATTGGAGCCCAGTGGAGACGGCAGGGTGATATCACAGCAATCTGCCGCGGGTGTGGGGGGTCTCCCTGAGAAGGGTGACACACAAGCTAAGAGGGGAGCCGGGGTGAAGAGATATATAGGGTGGCGGGACACTTTACGGGGGAAGATGAGGAGTGAGTGGGAGGGAGGTTTTGAGGAGGATGTGTAACAAGTTATCAGACAAAGGTACTGAGTAATCTGTTGCTGTGGGTGGTCCGCAAGACCAAACAGAAGAGATGAATACAGTGAGACAAGATTTCAAGGAAGCTCCAGGATCAGGGTCTTAATAATGATAATACTAAGACTGCGACAGCTACTGTTATCAAAACTTGTGACTGAATTAATTCAATTTTATGATGTTTGACTTGGCCAAAAAGTGATGTTTTTTCCCATTTAAGGTAAATGGTTGAATGGTCGAATGGCCAGTACAGGAGAGAAGCTGAGGGAAAAAACGTTAGTTAGTTAAGAAAAAGATAGAATATGTGAAGAGAGTGAAAGAAGGAATGAGGTGTACTGAAAGGGGGAGTTTTTTTTTCTCCTACTATTATTGATCGTTATCTGATCCCACCAGAGATACCATATGTTTGTGGGACAGTTTAAGTTCCCACTGACCTGTTTAAAGCTGCCAAAAGTCATTATGAACTCTAATTTAAATACATGCCATTTTGTATATATATGTGTGTGTGGCTGTGTGTGTGTGTGTGTGTGTGTGTGTGTGAGTGTGTGCTTTTTGTGTGATGTGAAGAACGGTGACCACAAAATCTATATTTCTCATTTAAGTGGCATTGCAAAGTGATTTGAGGACATCAATTTGTAATTTCCTGCAGCTTCCACACAAAAACTGCATTTCCTTGTGAATCCTTTTGAAAGTACACATTTGATTTTCCAGTGTTGCCTAAAGCAAGCACAGAAATTGAGAGAAAATCCATTGAAAGAGCTCCTTTAAAGATCTGCACTTGTGGTTTCTCTGTGGCTGCCCTAATCACAGGCATATTCATGTACGCTCGCTGCTGTGTTAACAAGTGTTTGGCCTGCTTTTGAAAAAACGCAGAGGCTTTTACAACTTTCAGGGGCCATTTATGGTTGATGATTGACTTTTGTGTAAAAAGACAAGATGCGAAACAAAACCCAAAACATGGGGGAATGGGGGAAAACAGTTGATGCTATCTTCCTTCAGGAAAACAAAATTATAGAAAAGACTTTAGGCCTACCAAATAGGCAGGGCTTCATAGAAGCAAACCAATGCACTCAATACTATACATGCCCTGTGTCAATTTCCCCATGTATATCATTGAAAATGATTAAAGGGAACCACAAATCACTCTTTTTTTCCTTCTTCTCTGTGATCCTGTTTTAAGAACCGTGGCACATAGTGGACAACTGGTGTAAAGACACACTTGCATGTTTCTGACCATTTTCCGAGCTGAATTCTCAACACACTTCTATCATTTTGCTGTTTAAGAATAGGTGTGTGTGTGTGTGGGGGGGGGGGGGGGGGGGGGGGGGGGGGTGTACATGTGTGTGTGCGTGTGTGTGTGTGTGCAATTTCTCAGGTGTTATACTGTATGAGAGACATGTCAGGAGTGTCCCAGTGAACTGATCCTGAACAAATGAAATAGTAACACTTTGGACGGGAAAGAAGAGAAAACATAATTCTATTTGAGGTGAAAATCAATTCAACACAAAAACATAAGTCCCTCAGTCACCACACCATATTCCTTTCATGATTTTATATAAAGTCATTAACTCCAAGTTTGTTTTGTTATTACATCAATAGACGTTGTTATCACTTGACAGAAATGGCTGCGAACCAGTAGAGGGCACTGGAATGCTGACTTCACTAATTACAAAGTTATCTTAATGACTATATGTACATTTTCTATACAGTGAACTGCATATCTAATAAATGAAAAAAGATTTTGGAGAAGAAGACAACAATAATTTTCAAATGGAGATACAGTGTTGTGGCTTAAATCCACATGGTGAAGTAAAGTTAGTCATTCAGCATTCCTCCAATGTCCTAAAGACATAAAACAACCAAAGTCAACGTGAGTCACAAAGACTGGAGCACATCAAACACGCAATTTAAGAGAGAGCCTGATAGTATTAATCTGAAGCAAAAACATGGAAGATTGTTAAAGCTTTGTGCTTCATCTTCTGCTATACATGCAAATGTGCAGTAACATTAGTCATTGTCGGGAGTATCCAACTACAGTTGCCAATTATTTTAGCTGCACATACATATGACAACAAATTTTAAAAATCAAATAAAACAGTTGGCAAACTAAAATTTAATGTTCTATTCTATTTTTCAAATTAATTATCTTTGAGGCTACGTCTGCAGTTAAAGTACACACTTGTCAAATTAGTTCCCATATCAATATCATACACCAATATCAATATAATACACCTTTAAAAAAATGTGTGATTCCACGTGTGGACAGAATGTATGGACAATCTAAATGGTAGATTTTTCACCCGAGAGTTTTTAAAATCCTCCGCAAAATCAATATGTTGAGGTGTAGGACCTGATTCATATCGGATCCTATGTGCCAGAGCCAATCATTTAAAAAAATGGAGAGATGTCTACATAATTTCTAACTGCACATTAAATCAGAGAAATATATGTAAACACTGCACCTCACACATGTAAAATTCATACACATTAAAGGAAAAGAGCATATTTATTTCTTAACTTTGTTCTCACTTTTCTACTGTAGTATCGATTTCCTGGCAGAGGGGAGAGAGGAAACATGCCACCTATTAAACACCATTGTCTGCTGTCTTAAAGGTTACCTAATCAACAGTGATGGAAAACAGTCAGACACTTTAAACCCTCCCACAGACATGCCAGCATTACACCAAAGTTCTCCTGCAATTATTAAACCTTCATGTTGTGTGGAAACATATGAGCGTGTGTCCATATCAGGATTATATTTTCACTAAAATGAAAATCATACACTGCAAACCACACAAAGAGCAATGTGAATGTGCGTGTCCACGGTGTGGTGCAGCGGATGTTTAAGTGGTATTAAATCACATTTAGTTTTGCATGGTGCAGATGTGATGGCCACGGCCGTGTAAATGTCGCAGAATTGATAAGGTATGACTGGGCCCAGTCAACTGTTTAGGTTTTGATGTAGCATTGTAGAGTGTTTAGTTCTGCATTAATGGGCTGTTGCGCAGAAGAATGTTACATTCATATCAGTCAATGTAACGCTTGTAGGACAGAAGAGACAGAGGAGACTTATTCAGAGATATGTATGTGTGTGTGTGTGTGTTTGTGTGTGTGTGTGTGTGTATGTGTATACATATGTATATATATATATGTATATATATATATATATATACACACATAGATACTTATATTATTATGAAGTATCATATCCAACAAATTCCTAACTTGTGACACTTGATCACTTGTTTTTTTTCTCATGTTTGTTGTTTGAGTTTCCGTGTCAGGCCTCTACATTACAGGCTTGTGGTCTATCCACCACTTCACTTGCTGATTTTGAAGTCAACTTGCAATAATTCAAGAATCCAGGAGGTGGCAGCTCTTATACTCTTTCCACAAGCTGATGAGCTCTATCAGCACCATAATCTAGTTTTCACTAATTTGAGACAAAAAAGTAGATATTGATACAAAGCCATTCTATTCATTATAATTAAAAAATGACTGAACATTATTAATCAGATATATTCCTTTTTTCTTCATATACCATAACATTTTTAATGTCCATATAATATTCTAAGAATATTTTGGCAAGGTTAAAATAAAACCTTCCCATTTTGTGAGTGGCATGCCTTTCAAAGCTCCACCATCATCATATTCTCAAATGACAGGGAGAATTACCTGGGAAAAATCAGACATTCCACATCCAAACCAGTACCACTTTTGATTACATTATGGGGATTGAGAACATTCCCAGGGGGTGTTTTGTGTCCATTTAGTCCCCTTTCTTTCACACTAAGAGGTCACACACCCACACGGCCAGTTTACATTTCCTCTGTCACAAAAGCAATACGCTGCAATTTCCCTGCACAAATACCCCCTCTGGTCACTACCAACAGAATGACCTTTTCTTTCTTTCTCTCTCCCCTTCTTCTCTCTTCCTCCCAAATGTGATTTAAACATTGACAATCCATCTTCAAATAAATATACACACTTTGATAGGGTTTTTTTGTCCTTTACTCCTCCAATCCCCTTTATCCATGCAGCAACGGAGGACAATCCTGCTGAAAGAAACATAGAGGGTTTAGAAACAGAAACACAACAGTCTGCTTCCAGAAAGCAAAGGAGGAATTCATCGCTGAGTTGCAGCAGTGTGGATGGGCAACAGGAGTTATTCCCTTCTGACTTCACCCTCTCCTTTCCTCACTTCTCCTCTACTCCCACCTTTTCAACCCTTTTCCTCTACCTTCCCTTGGGTGTCTCCTTGCCTTTCTGTAACCCCCCACCCTCCTGTGCTCCTTTTTTCACTCCCATCTCCCGCATCTTTCTGAAAGCTCTTCTTCTCTTCTTCCTTGAACCCATTGCTCATTCCATTTTTTTTGTAGCATTCTTGTCTTTTCTTGAGTTTTTCGCCCTGTTTGCTTTCCTCCCCCCTTTTTCCTCTTCAGCGTCTGGGGGCCATTCGTTCCTCTTCCCTATGTCTCTTTCTGGCCTCTCGCTTTCCTCTTACTGCACTTGTTCCCTCCATCATCCGACCCACCCAACTCCTCCATCCACACACACACAAACGCACGGAGCACTCTTCCCCTTCATACCTTCCCTCAGACTTTACACAGGGTCTTTCCGGCCCACTGACTTTCTTGTTCAAATGTAACAATGCTCAGCGTGATTTGACGATGGCCTCAGCTCACGTCTGAGTGTGTCCCCAGCATCACTATTTTTCAACTCTCTGCTGCGTTTTTTTATGTATTTATGTGAAAGGCATCTTACACACAATGCTATCCCTCACTATAGTTATTTCCGTAATTCCGTGTTTGCTTTGACTTTTCATGTTTGTTTGTTTTTTGTATACATTTTGTAGGTTTTAATCTATAAACAAAAATATCCACTCCAACCAACGAAAGTTCATCGCACATCTCAACGGGAAAAGTTAACTTAGACTAAATTAGAGATATGTTTGTGTTTGTTTGTGTGTGTATGCAGGTATTCACTGGCCTCTATATGCAAGTGCAGGCATTAAAACACACTGTGTAGCGGAGGTGGGGGGGGGGATAGTGGGGGTGGGGACTATTGACATTGTGTCTCCCTCACACTTGTGTTTGGTCGCCAAGCAATCTACAAACCGTCAATCAAGGAGAGGCGACCCAAGTTGGGAACCATCAAACGCCCGGACTTCTGGTGTCAGTGCTGAGGGGGATCTATTTCACCGTGATACGCCATCAGCGGCAAATCTAAAGAGGCTCCATTGTCAAGGCAGAGAAACACACAAGAATACACATATTCATGAATGCATAGATACAAAACAACTTAACAGAGAATTAACAAGAAATCTGCTTTTTGGTTTGTTTTTTTCTACAGAACAAATTGTAAATATATTTGATGGTAAGTACTGAAAGTGTACGTACTTTTTAAAAAAATAATCTTTTGCATAACTTTGTGATTTATCATTGAATTCCTTTGTTTACAAACTTAAATGACACAATTATATATTTATTTTTCTGCATTAAAGCCAATAAGCATAGGATAATCAATGGGCTACTTTTCAAATTAAATGCATTTCTTTCAATTCCTGTGTTCTTCAGATTGGTTTGAATGAGATGATAATAGAGCCCTGATGCCCTGTGGGGCCTAGGATCATTTGAAATCGACAAACAGAAAATGACTTTTCCACCAGTAATAAAGTATTACACTTTTCTTAACCTTTGAACTCTGCCTTGGTTGCCCCTGGCTCTTGGATAGCCATGAACTGAAAAGTCTGACCTGACATTCAGACATCTTTGAGAGCTGTTGTGTTTTTAATGTTGTTAATGCAGGCTCCTTAGTAACATTCTGTTTTGGTTCATGTGACTGTGAATTGCAAGAAGTGTTGTTACAAAGAGTTTGGCACTAATAATGTGTGATATGATATTGTATCAAGTGTACATAAAATCATGTAATTATTTATATGAATAATGTAATTATTTCTATTTGTAGACTGTTTTCAGAGTTATGTGTTGTCACTTCACACTGTCTTGTATGAATTATTCAGTTTTCAAACGTTATACCAAACTACACTGATAAAAATGTAACCTAACTTAACCAACAACGAGTGTTGTTAGCATAAAGAATTAGAAAGGCAAAACATATTGATCCAGATTCAAATGTACAACTATAAGCATATTGATTATCCGAAAGTCATTAACACACCAGAGCAAATGGAGGCATATTAATGGCTTCTTATGCACAGATAGCAGGATGAGGCAGAGAGTAAAGTGGCCTGATAATTAAGCACAGCGGCGATAGAGGAATGTTTAGCATTTATGAAGCATGAAGCAGTGTGTTCCCAGACTCCTTGTGCATGTTTTGTTATATGGCAGGAACAAAATAGGAAAATAGAATCGCCCTAAGTTAAGGAAAAGTCGATCTAATGTGGCATGTTGTTGGTTCACCACACCCATCAGCCCCCCACATGATGGGTAAACAGTTGCACACCATTCAAATTCTGTAACTAAATGTTTTTATATTCAAACGATATAATTTCTATTTCTTTTTTTTTTTTAAAGCAGTGGTACACATCAGATACTGCAGTTAAATGAGCCAGACTCCATCAGGAGCGAATGTTGACAGAATGAGACATTGTACTTTTGAGCCATGAAATTACAGGCTGGTAAGCCCAAGGCAGTCGCCAGGTGTTACTGATGCAATCAGGGCCTGTTTGGACAAATGCAGTGCTGTTCGCCAACATTCCTACTTGTCAGTCATGTTATAGATCTCCAGGACAGAACTCTTCACAAACACCAATGATGAATAGTGAACTTGCCTCATGGATTTATGTATGTGTGGAACATACCCCACAGCCTCTTTCACATAGAACCTTCAAATCTTACATATGCCTCAAACCATACCAAATTGCAGATGTAAAGCTATAATAGGCCAACTATTTCACTAATACCATAACTCCATTGTTTTTCAGCTCCCATGTTCTGGAGGATAAATATATATATATATATATATATATATATATATAAGAGAAACACACCTGGGGATTTCTATATTGGCTGCAGCCGTAACTGTTACACTGCACACCAATTTGGACCAATTTGGATTGCAGCTGATAAACTAAACCTGGAATAGTCCTAAAAAATGTATCAAGTGCAGTTGCATTTGTTTCCCTCGCCTCCAAGAAAATGATTATTGATAGCAGAGCTGATTTGGGGAAAAAAAACTATTTGATTCCAACAACTTAATCCCACTGAACAAGCTCCAATTTAAACTTTGCAGCATGTACAGGGGGTGGTCTCTGTAGACAGTAGTAGCTGTGCTGATCTCCAATGTACTGTGACAATTACAGTGAATCAAAGCTGTTGTGTGGGGGGCCTTTTAACTTCTCCCTGCTTAGTTCAAACAGCTGTCCTCAGGGCTCTAAGATTTATGTCTCTGTCCTGCCATTGAACCACTGCAGACCTGGTTTCTCCCCCTGTGTTGTGTGAGCTGGTGATTGTGTATCAGAATAAATACAAACAGGCATGTGTAGGCTGGTAATAGCATTCGGGGTTCCATTTTGGGACACTTAAAAGATTGTGCTCACCTCTGAATTCCATAGTGTAAGTAATGACATGTACAGACCCCCTATGGGGCAATTTTAGTCCATGGCCAGAGAATTCGTGAATGATGGAGTTACTTGTGTTCTCTGAAGTTGATTAGTACATTTCAGCTTCCAAAACTTTTTCAGTAGCAATATGAATGTCAACATATAACTGGTGTAAACCTTATGAACATAAAAACAGACAACCTAATACTTATGTCATGCAACACTGATGGAATGCTCCATTACAGCTTCTTATTTAGCTTTTCACTCCCTCATTTTAAAAAAGCCCAAAGAATATAATGTGTTAATCAAAATCTGTGTAAACAAATAACAAAATGAATAGCTTAAAATCCACTTTACCTTTTATTGTGCTTCATTGTTGGCCATCGTCCTATTGAGTGAAGGGGAAAATAATATCTTGCACGGTATGCTCTCTTAATGCCAACAACAGTTAGAGTTATCTTCTCTATGAAATCATAAGACACTCTCCTGATGGCGATATGCCATCCTCATAAATATGATGGGCTCAAAAAGGACCCAAAGGATACCTCTCGAATCCATTTGAAATATGCATTATGTTACTCATCTTTCCAACTGAGTGAAGGGAGTGAGCAAGGGGAGATGTTTCCCATATACTGTGGCATCACCAGCTCATTCAGACTCAAATATCACAACAGCGTTGTGTGTTTGAGTTCTAATTGTAGTAAAAGTGGATTTAAACAGCAGTGAGAGTAAAAAACTATTTTTGCATTTATCTAAAATGACAATACAGTTGGAAAGTGTTTTGATAAAAACAAAATTTCAAAATTATATGTTAGAGATGAAAATGAATTAGTACAATCAGGTGAGGTCAAATACAGAGACAATTATATTGATCTATTTATCAGTCTTTTAAATTAACAGCAGAAAGTTGAACTAATCTCTGATGTTTCCAGTAAACTAAGTTAGACTGCCCATCAAAGCAGAAGGAGGCCACTCTCATAGATCCCATGCTATTGAGGAATGGAGTTAGAGTGAAAATATTGAGCTTTAAACGGCAGCTTTTAAAGGTAAGTGGAGTCAAAATGCTTCAACCAATAAATTTGCCCCTGGAGACAGAGGGGAATGTGTATAGCGGGCAGAATAATACATGTGGGCGAGGGGGTAATGAATTGGAAGGGATGCTGAAAATGTGCAGCGCCGTGAATAACCTCTGAAATGGTTGGGGAGTTCACAGAATACACTCCTCAGATGCCATCCGAACATCGTCGTTGAAGAGAGATGGCCATGGTCAAACTATCTTTCATGTCATAACTCGATCAGGTTAGTTATGTAAACCACGTTGGTTTCCATCAGATTACAGTGGAGCTGAATGTGATGCATGAGGCTATGTGTGAATCATCTAAAGTTTTTCAAAGGCCAGAATTTTTTGGGCAATTTCTAATCAGACATACTAGTAATTTATGGGTTTGTATTATCTGAACATGAATTTTAGCCATCCTTAGTTTTTGATAGGTCTGAAAATGAACGTTATATGTTGCTTGTTTCCCCTTCTTTTTTAAGGGGTTCAGTATGGTTTCAAAATAAGCCACAAAGTGCATCCTCAATTTTGATAGATGACTGATGAAATTATTATATTATATTATATTATATTATATTATATTATATTATATTATA
>CAJRST010038888.1:13072948-13128059 GCA_907169785.1 Menidia menidia | reverse complement strand
TTATATTATATTATATTATATTATATTATATTATATTATATTATATTGTCATCTCGTCTTGATCTTTGACAAAGAAAAATCTGTATTTCTCTGTGTATGGGAATATTAGTTTTAACAAGTATCGTGACTCTCACTACATAGGACGTCAGAGACTGAACATCCAGCTGTGAGCGTAGGTGAAAGCACCATCATTGGTTCATTTAATTAAATGGTGGTGGTACTTCCCTCCAAGCATGACCTGACCTTACACACCCTCACACTGTACCAACCACCCTGTTCAGTCAACACTACGGCATTTAAAAGCATCCCAGATAAAGCTTTGTAGCTGATCAAGCTACATCCCTTCAGACTGTCAGTTAAAAGATACTAACCTTAATCAACAGAGCAGCTAACTGCTCTGGGACACAGTTATGGATGTGAAAGCATTGAGATAAGACTAAGTAATGAGACCCACCTGAGTGTAAAAAGCTCAAATCTGGGGGTTATATACTTTAGTGTAGATGTTATGTAGTCACATATTAAGTAAAAAAGACCTCTTATGCTCATTGTCCCACAAACTTCACTGTTCAAAAAATTCATTTTCAAAAAATACCTTCACTGCATCTACCTGTCAATACTGTTAAAGTTACTGTTAAGGTTACTGTTATTTTGTGGTTCTGTGAGCTGTCTTCTTATATGCTTTCACGGAGAAAACCTTTGTTCACTGTGTTTGGCTGGAATGACAATAAAAACCTCCTTGACCTAATTTTATGGATTCGTAATTCAATTAAACATATCAGCCGCAGCTGCAAATGCATTTTGGAATTAATGTCCATGGAATAGGCACATGGAATTTTCAATGACAGAGGACTAGGAAGTCCATTGGTGTATGCATGTGACAGAGAAACTACTCTCGTATCCATAGGTAAGCTTTCTCACATGTCCAGTTCAGTTCTTTTAGTCTACTGTACAACATCAGTTTCAGGCTTTACGAACTGCAGTTGATTGATATCACAAGAATTGCTCATCCCAAAAATCTTCCATTTCAGCCTTCCTTTTGGTTGGGTCTTCTGGGTCTTTTTTTTAATTTTCTACTTTAGCTTGACATTTGTGAGAGTTGGGATCATAGTCACATAAGATTTCGCCAGGCTTTAGTGTGTTGTGTTGATGGTGTTTCTGACAAATCAGTGTCTGGTAGTGACAACCACTTGCTGAAGTGGAATACGTCCCAGGCACTGGAGGTAATTATAATGAAAAAAGTAATTCCAAGTGGCTTCAATGATACCAGCTGCATCTGTTCTGTGAGTCTGACGATAGCCGACCTCAGATAATGAATGTCCTGTCATTTTCTTACAGGACTCTTACATGCCCTTTTCTTTGGTGGATAGTTCTAGCTTAGACACTCCAAAATGCTCTGACATCTTTCAGTTTTTTTTTATTTCTGGTCATCAGCAAGGCAGGAGTAAAGATAATGATGTTTTTGTTTGTTTGTTTGTTATAATCCTAGCATACATGGTGTCCCTCTGGGATAATATCTATTCCACAGCTCTGCCCTCAGAACACCCTGCTGCACACTGGGGATCAAATTCTTGTGCCCACAGAATTTGCAAATATATGTAAGAAATCGCCTAACACCACTCTCAAATACTTTATTGATGGGCAGAGAATGGGACTTATTTTGCTTTGTTTTTGTCTCTAAAGTCATCACGGGTGTTCAGAAATTTTTAACTCCAAAATAAATCTCCTAGTTCTGGTAGATTCAGTTTTTTAATTTTTTTATAATTCATAAAAGCATGATTATTACAGACCAGCAAAGGAATGTTTTGTTGACTTGTCAAGCAGGTTTGATACATTATTGTAGCAGGCTCTTCTGAGGCATTCTGAACTTATCTCTCTGTCAGCTAATGAAATATTTAGCATTACAATAGCGGCCTCTTTGAGGATGGAGAGCCTTAATGACTCGGAACCATTGTTAAGTTTTTGTGTCTTCTTGGTGTTGATAAGTGATATATTAATTGTTGTCCTTTTATTGATTGATGTGTATATCCTGGTGTCACTGAGGGGTAATTATGTTTGACACAAAGCTTTCCACAACAAGTCTCCAAGAAGCAGAGGACATGGAAGTTACAAGATGTATTCAAGTCTTTGTCTCGGCTTAAAATTTGCCAAGTGTATATTTCTTATGGCAATTTTCTGACAAAGAAAACGGTGTTTACTGAATGGATTTTAGGTAGGAATACGATCCAAGCAGGAATATGGGAAAAAGTCATCTTTCATTTCTTTTTATACTTTAAGGTGCTGAAAAATAGATGGAATTGGGGACAGTGCAAGGTGTTGTATTCAATAAATGGGCTTTCATGTGATAAATTGAATGTTATTCATATATGAGTGCACACTGTTTTTTGGTTATTCTGGAGAGAAGTTGCTTCTTTCTGCCCAGGGACCCTTTCCCTTTTAACTGAGAAGCTGGTCAGGAGCGGTTAAGGAGAGTGTGTGTCTGTGTGTGTGCTTGGGTGGGAGGCTCTAGTGATGGTGGGGGGAATCTCTACAGACCTTGATACAATTACTGTGCCTTCCCTTCTCCTTCCGCGCCACTTCTGAACACGCTTTTGCTGTGCCGCTGGGAATAAAAAGACCCTGCTATCTGGCACAAGATTTGGTCAGTCAGGCATCAAATGCAGGGCCCACTTCTCACACTCTGTTCTGGGGGTGGGCTAACTGAGGGACCTGCATTGTGCATTTTCACACACTTTTCTCCGAGGGGCTGCTGAAATCCTTAGCTTTCGGAAGGAAAGTGGGGAACGGGAGGGAGAGACACAGAAAGAGGGCGAGTGATGGGGGGAACAAGGGTAAGAGGATGGAGCAGGAGTGAGAACTATCGAGGGAGGATGACGGAGAGAAGGGAGCGTAGGTCCAGAGGCTAGACAAAAAGCATCAAGAATACAGACAGCATTGGGGAGACAAACAGTATCACATCAGACACTGAGATGGTTGGGTTCTGCAGATTTCCTGTCTTTTCTATCTCTCTCTTGTATGCTCCAAATCCACCTCTCTCTGAAAAGCAGAACAGGTTTTATTTAGAGGTTTTAGAGTTGACTCTGTGGGTGTGTGACAGTAATGGCCACGGGCAATAGGGCTTAGGGTCAGGGTGGAAGCAAGGAATGTATTTCTATTCATGGTTTCAGGACACAATGCTTGTTCAAAGACTAATGTCACACAAGCATTTTTTTTTTGGTAGCAGTGTGGTGATTGTGTGTGTGTGTGTGTATGTGTGTGTGTTGGGGGGGGTAAGAAGTTATATGGGAATATAACCCTCGAGCCACAAATCTCCATTCTCCATCACCTGGCCAGGTTACCTTCTCATTTCTTTCAACTATCTCTAGAGGAAACCAGAAATGTGATTTTTTTTTTTTAGACCTCAAACTTCTTCTTCTTTTTTTATTATTTTTTTGTGACACAGGGCAAAAGGCCAGCACATCTTATTTGTCTGTGAGCACTGGCGCAAATGAAAACACCAAAATCACTGGAGTGGAATACGGGACGCCCAACAAAAAAAAAACTTCACATTACCATCATGTAAATATCGAAAGGTTCACGTTGCTGCCAGAGTTGCCCTCACTGTCTG
The DNA here is from genome assembly GCA_907169785.1 of Menidia menidia. Classification (NCBI taxonomy): domain Eukaryota; kingdom Metazoa; phylum Chordata; class Actinopteri; order Atheriniformes; family Atherinopsidae; genus Menidia; species Menidia menidia. Next base: position 13,124,455 of record CAJRST010038888.1, on the reverse strand, counting down.
GATGGAGCGTAACAGTTCATCACTCTTTGACTGGGTATTAATCTGCAGAGTAAGACTGTGAAATGGTTTAGTTGTCATATTGTGATATTAGGTTTACACAAAGAAGAATGTTCTTTAATAATTATCATGCTGGCTGAAACATATGTTTAAGATGTATGAGCTAATGAAGGAAGCTAATGATAAGGAAATAATATGTTTCTTTTTCACAGTATATGCTTGAGTCAAAGGGGAGGCCAATACCAGTGAGATACAGCAGGTCTGTTCAGTCAAGGAGGTTTGTGTCGCGGCATAAATTAAAGAGACGGAGAATTAATTAAAATATATCCTGTACAATGTGTTTTTCCATCATCATTAAAAGAATATTGCAGTATAACAATTGTTAAAGGTATATACTCAGAATATTCTCAGTCATTTTAACTAACTTTCTCTACTTTTCAAATATTTAATTCACCCTGTAAGATATATATTATTATTATTATTATTATTATTATTATTATTATTATTATTATTATTATTATTATTATTATGTTATTTCTCTCTACTTAAACCCTGAAATGCCCATTCCCTCTGGGAGCAATTTTATTTTCCACTCACACAGAAATTAGTTTTTGTACAAGACATTGGGTGCTGGAGTAATCTTTGCTACTAACATGGGGATCCTTAAAGGTGTTGTAAGGTTAAACCAAAGACCTCTCTTCAAGTTATTGGTATTGTATGAATATGATTATTATTGTGCATCTCTGTGAAACGGGTAGAGACACTGCCTAGGCCTCTTTATTGCAGTGTTAAGGCCCAGGTAATGCCTCAGAATAATGCATGATAAGGCAACACAGGCACCCCCTTTCAAAATATTCAAATGTGAGCGGCAGAGTGGAAAATAAAGCAAGTGAATGGTTGGAATGACTCTCCCTCTTCCCCCTACTACTTCATTATATTCATATCACCGCTCATTTTCCCCTTTACTTTGTTTTTCAAAGTGACCCTGACACTGGAGGAACTAACAATGGGGTGTTTTACAGACCGAGCTCAGTTACATGGAGCACACATTTTCCCTCAAGGCCCAAATGCATGATCAGGCAGAAAGTGAATCAAAGTTTAGCCTGACTTTATTCACATGATCACTGGACTATGCCGGCTCCAATAAACTGTTCTAAACAGCCAGAGAGCCAAGTCATTAGTAAAGTTACACAGCAAAGCTGTTTGTTTCTTGTGCATGTTTTTTTGGGCCGCTCGGTTGTGTGATAGTTGGTAAAGGGACCCCAGAGCATGAGGATTCCTGTATCAAAGCTTTGTCCCGCTGTCCAAAAACATACATGCTTGGTTAATTGGTGTCTGTAGGAAAAGAAGTGTGTGTTTATGTGGCTCTCTGCTGGGCTGTGGACCTGTCCAACGTGTTAAACCAACTTTTGCCTTTGAGCCTGACTCGGATAGATTGGGTGTAGACAAGGGATGGCATGTAATACTTACATACTTATTTTGATTTACATTTTGCTAGAAAGAAGATAACAGTGGCTTTTAAATGTTGCCCCTCACAAAAGAAAGTCTTGCTACTTACTCCCCCACCACCACCACTCCTCTCTGGACACATCACGTTTATTTTGCTTTTCAGTTTGGCCAAGAGGCGTGGTGCACCCTGGACAGGTCACCTGACTCAGGGCTTGCAGCAAATTAAATTAATCCAATTTACTGATGAAATTCTCAGATTTGGTGTTTTCTGATCTGGGGAAAGTTTTCAGATTGAAATGAAGTATCAAATTGTGAAAAACAAAGTAGTTAATGTACTCTTGACCTATTTTGGGAGCCCAGTGACCTGCTTGGAGAGGACAGCCCATTTGCAGAGTAAGATGCTGCCATGAAAGACGGGAAATCCTGCAGACGGGCCTGGTTGAAAAACCATGTCATGTCCACAGCTGCCACAATTGCTCCTGCATTACCTGCACGCTCTTTATGCAGAACTGCAAAAAGAGAGGCACAAAGAGCAGCTGCATGTTAAATAGGTATTAAATTTGTATAGTTTTAATATGTCCAGGTAGAGGAAAATATTCAAATGCACCCATTCCCTCTTGTTCTGGTTTGGGGTGATTGAAAGTACTTGTGATTGGGTTTCCACATTGTGCTTCCATCTACACATGCCAGCCCTTATCTGCCTTGATATTAACATGGGTCTTTCATTAGAAATCCAGCCCATTTTCTGGTTTTTGGGTAAAATAAGATGCAGAATGAGACAATAAAGTGCATTTGTGTTTTAGCGGATGCATTATGAATAAATGATTGTAAGTGCCTGCCTAGGCTGTGTTCTCCTATAATCACTGCATATAACATATTCTCTGGCCCATAACGCAGCCACGGTCAGTGTACGAGTTCTATTATGTTGGTGGATACAGAAAGAAGATCATGACTTTATAATATCTGTGTGCATCATAGCTGGAATGCCGTTTGAAATGGTGGAAAATGGGGTTATTTTGATGATTCTTCATTTTTTTCTCCGCATAAAGGGAAGGGAAAATATGACATGAATGGAAAAGTCATTTTTTAAAAACAGAGTTGAGACACAAAAGCACTTTATTTAAAACATAACAAGTATATGAAAAGTTTCTTCACTTTTGTAGCCGTATTTAGAGATTATGCTCATTGTGTCACGTGCTTTTTAACAACACCTCATTGACACAATCAGCTGAGAAGAACTCTAAAATCTCTTCTGTTATAAATACAGTGCCCATGAAGTTAGATTTTTCCAATTTGAGGGACAAATCTTTTATTAGTTAAGAGTAAATAAGATATTCATATTCTTGGTCACTCTGTTCTAAAGGAAAGTTGAAAAGAACCATAAACGTTTAGACATTATCTTAAAATGGAACATTCATTGTTTGGTGGTGTCTAACAAGTATTTTCGGTGAAATTCTTCACATTTTAATAACGATTATGTTCCTTTTGTATGTTGTAAGTGTAACAAATATGTGCAAATGATATTGTTTTTTTTTTTACATGGCAGCAGAGCTCACAAACTCCATGTTCGATGTTACAGCAATAAAATAGCTCTTTTCAGTGTTTAATATTGGAAATTAAATTCCAATACGAGAATAATATAAGAATAATAAGAATTTCAATACGGATTTGACTATATTATGTTTTTGCCATTTTAATTTTATGTTTGTACATGTTTGGTACAGTGCTTTTATCGCCTTAGCATGTCACAAGAACATAAAAACTTAGACCTTTTGACAAGCTTTCCATTTGGTTTTGTGTGTTAAATCTTAACATTTTTATTGTACTTTCAGAATGTGTATAAGGCTGTATATGTTTTAGACATCCATTCTTATTAATGGTTTTGTGGTTCACTCCAGGACGGCTCCACACCCCCTAAAAACACCCACTGTGAAAAAAAAAACATATTTATGGAGAAAAGAGAAAGGTTCTGTACATGTGTAGGGTTTTGTCCAAACATGTCACATTTCATTAGAAACTCAGCAGTGTGTACACTTGAGACAAAAATTGTATGGTATATATTGCATTTAATTCATAATGTTATCGTAAATAATTTTTCACACTTTTTTTTTTATCACAGAGGTCACTGCTGTGTGCCAAGAGCCAATGTCAATGTTACAAGACGTTTGATTGTTTTTGCTCACGTCTTGCATTGTGTACCGGGCAGGCTTACAGGCTTAGTCCAAGAACATAACCAGCAAACAAGGGGCCGACACCAAGATTTACAAGGCACACTGGGTTCCCATTTGAAGGGATTGGGGAATCTACATACAGTACTTCAGTGTTCCAGTCCATGGTCAGTTGCTAAGGGAACACCTGCAAATAGCTGGTTAACTAAGTGCAGCGAAGATGCTCCGTTATGGGATCAATTATGTATGAGCTGAGAGAACTTTGACATGCTAAACCTCTTAGAGAGGCTGAAAAGGACTAACACCAGGAGGGATGGGAGTGAAAGTCAGACTGAAAAAGAAACGGCTGCGTAGACTTGTATCAAACATATTATTATTTTAATGGTTTGGATGGATAATGGCGGATGTTTAATGGGATAATGGGCATGCTCATCATTTAAGGTGTTAATGCTGCGTAACTTGCTAAATGTATTGAAGTGTCTGCCTTCACATTGCATTTAGCTCAGTAGGTAGCATGAAATGTACTTCTAATGCATGTGAGGAACTAAAATGTTGATTTTGAAGATGAACTTAGAAAAAAAAACATAATTCTCTCTTGTTTTCTTTTGATAATGCTTCAGATAACTGCCTACAGCTAAATGTCTAAATAAGAGGATATTTTAAAGTCTTACAAACATCCATCCCTAAATCAGTGTTACTGTCTGTGTGAAACAATTTTTATGTTGTTGTCACGTAAATCTTTCTTCAGGCTATAATTATTATTTTTCTTTATCCCACCAGAATCCCAATACAGGGAAATAAAGCTGTTGTAGTGGTGTGAAAGAGTGGGTTCACTTTTTTTTTTAATACTTAAACAAAGACACTTACCTAAACATCACCTTCTTTTAAGCCTGTACCAGCATTATGAAAGGGACCAATTCCTTTTTACCCTCTTAAATACCATCTGTTATATACCATCTGTTTCCACTGTAACTACATATTTGCTGTGGTAGAGGTTCTCAGTTATACTTGACGGGGTCAAAAAGGGGATTTGAAGAACTTTCCCTGTAAGCCTTGATCAATGATGACAAACTAACCAAATTGATAAAAAGCACTATTTCAAAGGCTATTTCAAAGTGATGACAGACAATGTTGTTGACTACACAATTCATCTTCAGCATGAGCCACAGAAGTCTCCAGTTTTACTTTATTTTTTAAAGAAAAGAAAAGTGCCTGAAGACGTACAACTCATCATCCAGCTCATGCAAAAACCATTAGGACTTTGGAGCCAAAAGTGGAGAAGTGGGGACAAAAGTCATTGTGTTGTTTGAAAGAAGAAATAAGAAATACTTCGGGAAGATCGTTAGAGATCAATATTCCATTTGGACTCCAAGACTTCTACAGTTCTATAGGCTAATGTTGTGCTGGATAAGCATTCTGTGTGAATGTGAGAGTGTTATTTCTGCGACAAGAGAAAGAGAAACATGGTAGCTATTGGAAAGCCTGGGAATTGCTCCGGGCTTCGTGTCACAGAGCAAGTTGGTCTGTGCAACTGTCTTCAGCTATTGAGGTCAGCTTGGTTTCTACCTTGTTGACTCAAAAAACAATGCATGAGACAGTGGACCATAAGACATCTGAGCATCGGAGCATTGTCTGCATCAAAGGTGAAAGAGAAAAACATGTCATTTTTAAAGTTAGAATGAAAGCTATAATTACTATAACAAGAGCCAATTTTAAAAAAGCAAATACCATAAAAATGTGTGATAAAAAGTAAAAACATTTATACGATAAAGGGCTGAACATTTTAAACATAAGGCGTCACATTCAATCTAAAAGACACAAAAAGGAAAGAGAAAAGAAAAAAATAGCAACTGGGTTCTTTCACCTGATGTTAACCCACATTGGGGAGTTTAAACATGTCAGAGGTTAACATCAGCACTACCGCTGAACCACACACGATCAAGGCAAATTTCCCATCTCAGCGCTCACTCGCTTTTAGTTTTGCAAAAAGAGCTCACACTGAGTTGATTCCCTGTAAAGAATAGCATGCATGCCGGATTGAAGTTACACAAATTCAACAGCTGAAGTATGCAATATCCTTTTATGGCAGCACAGTCCGGGTAAAAGTACTTTTCTGTAACCCTGACACTAAATCCTAAAATCACATAAGATGAATTTAACCTCAGATTTATACCTCGGCAACATTATTTATCGACAACTTTCCTCCATAGGTCTCAAACGTGTCATGGATATACCATTGGATTGCAGAATCCTACTGCATTTCTTTTTTCTCGTGGGATCTGTGATTTGTTGACTGAAAACAAGCTTCACAACCTTTCAAATAACACAGACACTGGAGGTTAAGATTCAATCAGGGGCCTTTGTACTGTAAGTCCATCAAGTGCCCCCACAAACCACACAGTTTGATTTAAGGTGCTTTAACAATTGCGTGCAGCCACAGAGGCGGGCCCCCACAGAACGCTGTTTTCCAACACATTCAGTATGTCTGATACTGGTGTTCAGCTAAAGACAAAAATCTGGCAGAAGGCCTCACTGTCTGTGAAGACACTGTCAGTTTGTCACTGACATAGCTGACCTTTGCTCCACATCTCACTTTAAGTTCAAATCAGAAAATTTTGATTAGGATCATGTGCTTTTGCTTATTCCGTCTTTGAGCCTCAGTGTCTGTCTGTAACACATAAACACACACACACACACACACACACACACACATGCCGCCCTCTCCTTGGGGCTCATTAATCAACAATAGATTATCACGAAAGTGACACCTTCCTGATTACAATGTTCTTATAGGGAACTTTGTATTATGAGTTTCGTCGGAAAGGAGATGCAAATTAGCTGGCCCTCTTTAAAACCCAGCTGAGTGATCTTTCAGATCACAGTTTGGTGCTCTTGTCATCCGGCAGAGCCTGAAACTTGACGAGGACCTGCACCAATAAATTGAATGTGCGTTTTCTGTCTCCGACATAAAAATAAAAATGTGAGACTTAAATACTGCACTGTTACGAATTTGTTCTAATGTGAGTGAAGGAGATGATTTATGTTGCTCATTGAAGATGATGGATGTCCCAACACTAGAGCACTGCTGAACAGGTATCTGTCCCAATCTATGCAGTACAGCCATCTTCAAGATTCCCATTCATCTACATTATTAGTAAAACGAGGATATTCATCAGCTGAAAATCAGGTTCGGTTTGACTATTAAAAAAGTATGGACCAAGACATACATTCCAATTATGAGGATGGCTTTCTTTGTCCTGCCAAAACTACACAGGCAGAGTATCCCAGTATCCCCACATCCATTCAAAGGGGGGAAACTACAGAAGCTTCTCTTTTCATCTTTGAACGTTAAACAAGCGTGAACTCTTGCCGTCGCCTTCATTTCCCGTCTAAAAGCATACACTGGTGCGTCTAAATAATTGATCACAGGCACCTGATAACACTGGATAACGCACTGGATAATGAAACGGAATGCACGGGGGGGAGGGGGTCCGTGTGCGTGTTAGACGCTCATTCAGATTTTACCTTCCACGCACACTCCTGTGTAGGTTCATGCAGACGACTGACACCAACAGAAGCCTTAACTGGAAGTTTGTATCTCCGCATAACACAGCTGAAGGAGGAGAGTGTGTGTCAGGTGCGTTCCCAGTTCCCAAAAATCTCCTTCAGACTGTGATGTTAAAGACCAATTGGGTCCCGCCCTGTCCTAATGCACTGCCTGTCACGTTAACCCCAATGAGTTCCTTCTTTAAAAAAAGTCTAAATTAATAAGGCAAAATAGAGCTCCTTGTGTGTGTGTGTGTGTGTGTGTGTGTGTGTGTGAGAGAGAGAGAGAGAGAGAGAGAGAGAGAGAGAGAGAGGGAGGCAGTATGAGGTTTGAGTGAGTGTATGCTTCAGCGCTTCAGACTGGTTGTTAAGGTGGCATTAGAGTTAATGCAAATTAAAAAGGGCTGGCTGATCCCTTTTGACCCCCCCTGTTCGCCGCGTTAATGCGGCCATTTGCTTGGAGGTACTCACCCCCTATAATTCAATTTGTCAAAATGAATGAGCGAACAGACAATTTATATAGCCCACCCTCCCACAGCTTCCCTCGCAAAATTAAAGAAGCGAGGAAGACAGAAAAACAAGGCGAAAGTTACTTAACCGAACCGCGAGCTGCTCTGTCTTTACAGCTCTTCATTACCGCTTCCATCTGTAAATGAAAGCGAGCAATTATTGCGAGGTGCCTGTATCATATTATTATGTTGGCCCCGGTCCCCCAGATACTCATCAATCACTCTCAATCGACCTGTCACCAGCAGGCAGAGATCCAGCTGGAGAGGAGAACAGAAAGGGGGAGGAGGGAGGAGGAGAAAGAGGAGGAGGAGTACATCATCATTAATTTGAGGAGTGACCCCTGGGGCTATCCACATGTCTCAACCCGGGATTCTCCAAGCAAGGCAGCAGCGCACACCGGCACCGGCACGGAACCTGACCAACAACCCCCGGAAGAAAGGGAGGGAGGGGTGATAGATAGATAGATAGATAGATAGATAGATAGATAGATAGATAGATAAACACACATTGAAATTAAATAAATCAATATAGGTATTTCTATATTTCTGTCAAAACAACTGAATTTTGTAATTAATTAAAAACCAATTATCTTCCTTAATTGGCTTCAGTGTTCAGAATAGAAATGAATAGTCTTAATTGGGCCTGATGTATTCAAAGTGATACATACGTTTGCGCTTCTCAGACACTGGTTGGTCTAATTGATCGATTGGGAGCGAAATATATTCTGTTAAAAGGCGTAACTTTCTTAGTCTCTCCTCCAAATTGCCCCGTTTAGAAGTATTTCTGCATGGTTTTCTTTCTCTCTTTCTTTCTTTCTTTCTTGTCACTCTGAGAAAGGAAATGCATATTAAAGTTACAGTCTGGTCATTTTGAGAGTGGGAAACTTCTGACGTCAGAGTCACCGCGGTTTAAAACAACCTGCCTCTGCTGCTGACGTCTTTTATACTACTTTTTTATAAGGCAAAAATATGTACCTGACACCAAAGTGATTATTCTGGGTAAAGAGACTCGTGTCACTTTAATTCATTTATTCATTTCCAATAGACTTAAAAAAGAAAAGGACAGGGAGAGTAGTAAGATTTTCTTTTTCCCACTTTTTCTTTTTTTTTAATTTGAGCAGTATTTTCCCTGTAGAAAGGCGTTTGAGAGGGGGGCATTTTACACAAATTAAACATGCTGCTCCGTTTCGCCCTATAAGCATCCAAGGAGCCTGTGCTTACCAATCAATCGGTACAGTCAAACAGAGCTGCAGCCGCGTGGAGACCTTCAGTCTCGCTTCATTTCTGGATATTGGGGGACCTCTCTACCATGTCATATCCACAATTTGGATATCCATATTCGTCTGCTCCACAAGTAAGTTCAAGTTTATAATTTTTTTTGTTTCATTTCCCTGGACTTTTTTTTCTGTTTTTTATGTCATCGCCATTGACTCTCATCGATTTAAGCCTGATCCTTTTACGCACTTCAGACTAGATTCGGGGAGACTCCTACCGTCTTCTCCGCAGTCGGAGAGGTATTGCGTTGCTGCTACTGATACCTGTGTCTCTGCCGGGTAAAAGGAGGGTAACCAGAAACCTCCGAGACCCCCGACCTCCTGTTCACTGATTTTTTTGTAAGATAATAGCCGCAGCGTAACGTCAGCCATATGTTTGTCTGCTCTGGAACACACATGCCAACTTGTTCAGCACACGCCGTGTGTGTTTTTTTTGCGCCGTAACCCAGCTGCTGTTTTGTCTTGGCTTTGAGCCATAAGAATCATTTGGGCATTACTTTGGGTGTTATACGGAGCAATGTTCGGAAAACACGCTGTATCTGTGAAGGCACGTGTTTTATCTGGAGGGAGGATAACTGACTGCTTGTTTTGGACACGTTTTACGCGCGCAATTTCACACGTTTTTAGTTATCAGATTTTGGCATCTTCAAATGACCAGACGGGGTGAGATCGTTTAAGTCAATAAATTACTTTGCCAGGATGCACTCGAATGAAAAGTGAAACCGTTGGAACGATATTCTCTTTTCACTGAACCGCTTTCCACACTTATAAAAAATGTGAGGCAAAAAAAAAAAAAAAGTTTCGAACTAACTTCTGGACTATTTGGACCAAATGCATCACTACCTTTAGTTCATCTTTAAAGAAAATGAATAGGTTATACAGTTTTTTTTTCCTTGTTTCCACTTAGTTCCTGATGACAACCAACTCTCTGACCACTTGCTGCGAGTCCACGGGCAGATCTATAGCCGATTCTGGCGTCACGGGATCCGGACAGGCACCGGTCTACTGTCCGGTATATGAGAGCCGGCTGCTTGCCACGGCCAGGCATGAGCTGAGCTCCGCCGCTGCGCTGGGGGTGTACGGGAGCCCCTACACCGGCGGCCAGGGCTACGGGAATTACGTTACCTACGGCACGGACGCGTCGGCTTTCTACTCGCTGGTAAGCTTTTTTATCTGATTCCTTGTGACATTGATTAATAGAGCGGCAGCGCGCTGAGACATGATGGAGGCTATCCTCTCCTCTGTTAATGCTTCACCACCTGGTGCTGATAACCACATCCAGTGTGTTGGTATTTTTTTGTCACAGCTTTTCTTTAACAGCCAAAACGACGTTTGTTTTAGTAAATGACATTTATCTTAATGTTATTACGTCTAACTGATCTATTTTATTTTTCATTTTAAAGACAGAATTTTCATTAGTCAGGACAGAATCAACCTCTGCTTTCTTGTGATTTTTCTTTCAAATTGCAGCACAAGTGTAGTTTGAATTTTTGTAACAAAACAGCCAAAATCTGAAATTGTCTCTGCCATTTTCTTATGTTTAAAGCTTTGACAGGGAATGTAAGTAAGGGAAGAAATACACAGGCCTTAAGATCAAGACTTGGTGTTTTTATGTTGGTTTTTGTCTCTGCACTACTAGTACAAATATTAATTAAACACTTTTAGTGATGAATAAATATGTAGCTCTGTCCTAACTTTCCAAGAAAGACTTGTTACTCGTTATTCGGAGTCCCAGAATATCAGTGTTTTACAAAGAAGCCATGCTGTTGTTGCCACAAAATAGAATTTTTAGATCTTAAAAATGTATTTGGTTAAAAAACATATGCACTCATTAAAGATAATTCATGGCTATAGCTTCTTTTTTTTTCATCAAGCAATATATTTTCTCGCAGATTTTCCTGTAATTGTCAGCCAGCATCTTGAAAATACAATCAGCTCCAAAACATTTAACTTATGTTTTGTTCTTTTACAAGTGAGTCTGTGAATATTCTCTATTCCAATTTCTTTGATTCCTAAAACGCTTGTTTTTTTGTGTGATTTGCAGGGTGCATTTGATACTAAAGATGCAACGGCTTCTGCGCATGCGGGAATAACTCAGGCAACTGCCTATTACCCATATGATCCTGCACTGGGACAGTATCAGTACGACAGGTATGTAGTGTGTATGACAACTTATTTTACATCATCAAACTTCATGTGATTAGCTTTAACCCTCAGACACTGTAGCTCACATCCACAAGCATGCGAGGGCCGGAATTGAGCCATAAAGTCTGTAAACAGAAATTACTGTTTTAAATGTGTTTGTCAAATGTTCTAGTGTGAAAAACAATAATAAGTCAAGTTTAGGAAAATGCTAACTCTTACAGTTTCTCATTGTAGTATGAGGAGAAATTGTCAGTACTGAATCAATCATTTCTGAGAGGTTCAAAGCCATTCTAATCAAAGCTAGCAGCGCAGGGTGATCACCTTCATCTCAAGACATGCTGCTTTCCTGATCAGGAGAATTGCTTCAGAGGACCTATGCCCCTGTCATCAAAACAAAAGGCCTCTTCACTTCTGTGAACAGCATGTCTGCCATAATGAAAGGTCTTCCCAATAATCGAATAACATGCAAATTAAGTTTGTGATAAGGTTAGCATAAAGGGGTTTGAACGACGCCTCACTCTTCAGTCACTTTTGTTATACGCATCACCTCTAAAGATGCCCGCAACATCCAAGCTGCATATGCCAGAAGACATATGCCTTTATCATACTGTGTGAAAACCGACCACACCGCAAAACATTGTACCATGTGTGACACATCAAACCTGAGAATTATCACAAATTCGGAGCAAACGTAAAGATGTAGTGTCTCATATAGATAATTACCTTTGCAACATCAAGAAAAATGAGCGTCACTTAGAATAAGTAAGTCAACAACAAACCAGAAATGCCCAAATACAAGTTCAGGCATTCAGATAGAAGAGTAGGCCTACAAGAGCCCCTCACTGTCTACACTAGTCTTTTACCTGAAGGCTCATCATTACACTCAATAAAGCAATTTTACAGTCTATTTTATCTGAGGGAACAAGGCAGGGTAAGAGAAGGTGAACGCTGCTCCCATTCTGATTCCCTTAGCAGTGTTTGACCTGCACTGAGCTATACTGAGCAATAAAGGCCTGATAAAATACTCCCATGAGAGGGCTTTTACAGCTCACTGCTGACTGAAAATCAACACCATGCATTTTAAATGTGGGTTATGGTTAGTATTTGTGAGAGAGGCATGAGTGGGGACAGAGACATGTGGCTGCATGAACATTTCTATAGGCAAAATGCTGGTAAAATCTGAACGATAAACAGGGCGTGCTTTATATTGTCACAGTTAGAAAAAACTTGGTTGAATCATTTTCATATTTTGAACTGTTGCTGATAGCTATTAACTTTGGTCTGACACTAAACGATTGGATATTTTGGAGGAAATTCAAGAATGAAATATGAAACAAAGTGTGCGTCACCTTCTTTCCTGTCAGTTTGGCAAATTGTTGTACATTCCAAACCTGGCCCAGTTAAATATATCTAAAGGTATATATATATAATCACACACCTTGAATTTTATTAACATCTCATGAAGGAATCATAGTGCTTATCGGCATCCTTTGCTTGGCAGACAAACTGTTATTCTTTTACTTTTCCCTTCAGTGTACACTGTCCAAACTGTCTCTGAAACTACATGAGCTGACAACATAAACTTTTGCAATTCCTTGTGTTTAAGCACTGATGTACGAAGGACTATTAGAGCAGCTGTAGTCCAAAGAAACATGTAACGCATCAGTTCCAAAACAATTTTAAAAGCAGATGGTTCTGTCATGGTTCTGCAAAGACAAACTTCCAGGGTGATGCTTTCTAAATTGTCGTGCAACAAGCCTTGCATGCCACATTTTCTCTCTCGTTACCGATTTGCCTGCGTTTCTCTCATTAACAGATATGGTTCCATGGATGGGGGGACAAGACGAAAGAACGCCACCCGTGAGACGACCAGCACCCTGAAGGCCTGGCTGCAGGAGCACAGGAAGAACCCGTACCCGACTAAAGGGGAGAAGATCATGCTGGCCATCATCACCAAAATGACCCTGACGCAGGTGTCCACCTGGTTCGCCAACGCCCGGAGGAGGCTCAAGAAGGAGAACAAGATGACCTGGCCACCCAGGAACAAGGGTTCGGAGGAGAAAAGATACGATGATGATGAGGATGGGTCTCAGGAGGAGCAAATCAAAAGCGAAAATAACGATGATGGTTAGTGTTGACCTACATTACTGCACTTTTTTTTAAACAAAGATTGAGTAGTTGAGAAGCATATCAAGGCACTGCATTTTTCTTTTTTCTACAAAGGTATAAACTGATATTTTGATTATACAAATGATGTTTGAAATGATAGTGATGACTGTTTTCTGTGAAACTATATAACAAAGGGTCCAGGAAATGTTTTAGTGTTTAGTGTTTTAGTGAGGATTCTCTGCACCCTCATCATTACCACATTTTGATATATTTCACCCTTTGCAAGAAAAATAAAAAGTTCTACAGAAAAAAAAGATTTTCAGTCATTGAATTAGAAAAAAATTGTCATGACTAAATTGCACATAGACAGAAATCGTGTGTGAAACTGTGTTATGGAACCTTTCTCCACAGTCCATCGGACTTTGGTCAGCATGATAAAACTAGATCTGGAGACAGAGAATCATAAAACAATTAGAAAGGAACACAGCTGTTGACACCTTTATGATTGTTTGTTTTCAGTGATGAAGGTCCCTTTCCATGACTGATTTGGGTTTATATTTATCATAGGCTTAGAATCCTAGTTCATTTTTCAATTATCTGTATTGTTGGGATTCTTCTAATAATGATATTTTTGTGGGATACTAATTTGTTTTAGTTCAGGCTTATTCAGATATACAATGCTTTAGGAGAAACATCAATGTTTGGCTCTGCTCTGCTGTGTGACATTATAGATCCCAGTAACATGACCGCTGTCTCCTTTTGTTTTCTCAATCTCCAAGAGACCAGGAGTCGGGCTGATAAAGACCTCCAGCTGAGCGACTTGGATGATTTCGACACTCTGGAGTCCGAGAGCTCCGAGTGTGAGCTGAAGCACCGATACCACATGAACACGCACATGTCGACGACCACATCCGACTGCCCCGCAGAGCACCTGGTCAAGAACGCGTCTCTAAAAGTCTCCCTCCCGGTTTCTCTCGGAGGGGAGCAGGACTTGAGCAAAAGTTGCCTCAAAACCAACGCGGATGACTTCCAGACAAACGGCAGAGCGCAGACGAAGTCGTGCTACAGCCAGCAGCCAGGGCACCAGATACTAGACGGCAAGCCCCGGATCTGGTCTCTGGCCCAGACCGCCACGTCCCTGAACCAGACTGAGTACCCGTCCTGTATGCTGAGGTGCCAGCCGCCGCCCCCCTCCCTCACCCCGTCCCCCTCCGCCACCCCGCCCGTGCCCGGCATGGACAACAGACAGGACTCGCCGGTCACCACGCTGAGGAACTGGGTGGACGGGGTTTTCCACGACCCCTTGTTCAGGCACAGCACTTTGAGCCAGGCTCTGACCAACACCACCGTCTCCTGGACCGCGAACACCAAAGGCGCCCTCCTGGAGGCGGAGCAGCACCAAGACTCCCCCAAAGATAGTGCCATGAGTTTCCCCAAAAATATCAACAAACTTTTCTGCTCATAACATTACCAAATGACCCCCTTTACGTAAAAAAAAACAAAAAACAGAGAGAGACTTTTTCACATTGAATGCTGTGTGGAAAAGCCTATCGCGTCTCCATGTTTCCCCCTAACGTATGTTTTATTCGTTTTTAAAGCAAGTGTAGCCATATTGTTACATTGGAGTTACAGAAGTGAAACATCCGGATTAGTTTTGTTTATTTATTTTTCAACGCACGCACAAAAGTAATCGAAATGTATAACCGACATTTGACAGCTCGGGAAAAAAAAATTGAAGGCCCGAGGTTTACAGGAGTTTTCTTTTTTGAGTTTACTTTCTTATTCGCATGCAAATGTAATTGAATATTATTTAAATATCAGCAGATGATTAACACTGTTAAAAGATTGAAAAAAAAATCTCACAAATGCACTGCTCTCTCATGAAATGGACGGGAGCGTTTCAACTTTGTTCACTGAAAATAAAAGCAGTCGGTTTCTGAAGAGCGCTTGTGTGCGTTTAATGCTGCTGTCCAGGGTGCTGAAGCACTGACCGACCGTCCAGTTTTCCAGAAAAACGTCCAAATACTGGCCTATACACGATAATGAAATACAATTCATTTTCGTTGTCGTTTCCTTTATTAAAAAAAAAGGCATTCTGTTTTCAGATATTCGTTCATTACCCCCTAATACATGCGTAATAGCGAAGTTCCATCCGACAAAGTAAGCATTCCTTCTCATCTGACAGCGAGAAAATGAATAAACCCAAGCCTCAAGACAGAACGATATCAGTATCTAAGATCTGCCTCATTAATTCCTTCTAAACAGCCTGTAATTGGGATGTTCACAGTCATATTTCATGACAGACTATTGATTTCCCCTCTCTCCAGTCTGTGATAATATTATCGAAATATCTCAACATCGTTCATGATGCAGCTGTCAAAAGGGTAAGTTATTCACCGGACGTCTATTAAGGGGTTCAAAACGAAGGGGCCCTGGAAATAATTTGAAGTGAAAAGTGTTCTTTCTGACACTAACCCCTCAATTTCCCTGAGACGGGCTGTGGAGAAAACAGCCTGGACGCTGATTACTCCCCCTGAAAAGTGCAAGGGCTTTACGTGAGAGGCACTCACCTCGTCTAAAAGTGAAAAGGGCAAAGGAACTCGAATTAGTTGTTGTAGATAAAAGGGCAAAAGAAAGGAGCCAAGGGTACTTGACAGTAATGGCGAAAGTGGAGTTCTCGGGGGACTCTGTCTGTCCTGTGAGAGGAGGGAAGACAGAGGGGGGGGGGGGCTCTGTGATGAATTTTAATGGGAAAAGCACCAACGATTGAGCCCCCCCGCACACCCAATCGGACAAAGGATATATATATAAATATATTGTGCGTATATATATTGTGTACGTTTTTATTTGCTACGTCGCGATTCGACTGGCGAAATAGAATAGAATTCAGGGAAGGCATCGCAGTGAGGCCCTACTGGAAAATCTCAACCCACGTTTTCTTTCTTTCTTTATTTTATTCTTTTTTATGTAACTCTGTTTAGCCTGCTTGAATTGGGGGTATTCACTTTGTATCAGTAGAAATTGCGCATTGAAATCAAACGAGATGAGCCACGATATGGAATAGCCTACATTTAGCATAAAGACATCTTTCATTAGGCCTCTGAAGCAAGTGACTTTCTGTTTGAGGGAAAGAGACGCGAGGCAGGACAGAGAAGGGAGAGAGAGGGGGAACTGATCCTTAGAGAGAGTTGTAGTGGTTGGAGGGGAAGCCGGCTATAACTAAATCATTCAGCCATGACAAATACGAACGCACAGAGGGAACGAGATGGTAAATTAACAGGCGCTTTTTACATAGAGGCCAAATAAAACTGTAATCAGCGACGCGTTACTTTTCATTAAGCGGCTTTGACAGCAGCATATTCAGCCACTCCGGCACAGGAGCGGAGTCCGGCTGAAATAAACTGCTCTCACACCGAGAGTCATAAGATAATTCCTTAAGCTCCATTAACAACTCTTAGCCGCAGGAAATGGGCTCCCCCTGAAAACATCTCCAAATCTAAAAGCTTTATCGACCTGGCAAACCTCAGCTGATGGCTTCGCTCTCTCTTTCTTTTTGCCTCCACATCATGCTACCTCTTATCCCCCCCCACACACACACCACCACCACCACCACACACACGCACACAAACACACACACACACACACCCTCCTCGTTGCTTTTCCCCTTTTTTCAACTTAAGGGACAGAAACGTCCAACTGAGGTAATAGACTTTGACACAACACATTAAATGGGAAATGAGAAAAGGGAGAGGAAAGGGCACTCTTAAATGCCTTTTAAACGTTGCCAATTAGGGGTTTGAAACTTGAATAAGATGTAAGCCTTTGGCACATGCCTGGCTGATGGGACATTTAACTGATTCCCCACTTGGAAAAGTCAACACTTTTCTCTGCCCAGTATGTAGTCCAAGAACAATTAATTAGAAGTAGAACAATTAATATGTTTTATTTTGCCTAATGGACATTTTCCAAAACCTCTAGTGGAAGATTACTATTCAGACTTTTCATTAAAAAAAAGTAATAGGAGCACAGGATAAAACCCAACTGCTTGACCCGTTGTATATGACATCCATCCCCTGAAATGAAAGTGTTTCCTTTAAAGTAGTAGAAGGCCTACGAATAGAAGGCCCTAAAATGCAGAACAATCAGTGGCATTGGGCTCTTCCCCTAGAGAGAAAGCCAGAAAGGGTCAGGTTAATACCGGTGTGACCCTGAGCCATAAATATATTTACACATCATTACACATCAGCATACACACACTTAAACTCTTTCCCCGTCACACAAACGTGCACACAGAGATCATTCTCGAGCACACTGTCACACTTGCATGCATCAAGCTTTAATTGAATCTTTAATCTATTCATTGACTAACATTAATATGGTGCAAATAGCAAAAATGTGATCAAAGCTTAAATAAAAGGGCAAAGCATGACCAAACACAAAAAGTAACATGGCGAGATGACACGCCCACACCCAAACTCACAAAAATAACACACAGTCAATTTAGACACCGTGCTCCTATGATCTCTTGAAGAATCAATGGAATGGCCTTTTGTTCCAATTACATTAAAAGTGTACTTCCACGGCATCAGTAAACAAAACAATTTACAAGTGAGTATTCATATGATTAAAAAATAGTGTTTTTTTATTGGGATTAGATTACATCTAAATGTCAGTTGCTTTGAAGGCTTGACATGTTTGATCCAGCAAGTTGTTCTATAGACACAACAGAGAACAAAGTTAAGTGCAAAGGAGTTTATCTGTTTAGTTAATATGAGTGAAGAAATTTCCTGGGTGGTGGATGACAGATCTCAATCTGAGGATTGTTTATGTTGTCATCCCACCAGAGTGAGAAGCAGAATGCTTACCCCGGTGCTTCACAATCTGAAGTACCTGCTGTTATTCTTCCTCCGCTGCTTGGCGATATGGTCTGTGTGTGAGCTTGTGTATCAGTGGTTTGAGCCCTGTTGCCATAAGGACATGTGCAGGACGCACCTTTAGGCCCCAGTGACTGGCCTTTATCAGCGCCCTGCTGCCATCACCTCCCCGTAATCTTTCCACGGGTCAAAAGGTTTAAGGCAGAGGTGTATTTTGCTTTTCATCATCTCAGTCATCTGAGACTCAACGGCTCTGTCAAACTCAGAATGACTAAAAAATTAGATCAAAGAAACATTTTTCACTACGTGGTGGCGAAGGTCTGAAATAACACAGCAAAAAATGAAAAAGGTAATGAGACTTCTAGTTTTACTTTTTTTGTTGGCCATGTTCACAAACAGACGTAGCCCACCAAAACTGTCTAGGATTGTAATCTCAAACTCTTGGGGTCAGGGAAAGGGTCAAGAGCATGCAATCAGGGGTCATCACTACACACTCCAACGGTGTCACTTGGTTACACCAACCAGGAGATAACTATGCTCAACAGTCATGCAGAAAAACTGTTAAGTATGTGTTTCTATAGGGCTAGTTTAACATTTCCATTTGCACCCTTTCTCAAGCTATTAAAGCTGCTGGTAAATTAGATGCAAACCTACCACAGACATTCGTCAAAATTCTATAAGAGTTTGTCAAGCAGCAGAGTGAGATAAATCCGACCTTATAACACAGGTGCAAGTTGTTCCTGTGGTCCCACAAAAGGAAAGCACAACAGAAAATATGTGGGACATTTTGTCCCCATCTGGTGTAACACTAAAGCCATGTAAAAGTAATTGCTAAAGGTCAAAAGAGACTGTGTTATACCAAAACA
The DNA here is from genome assembly GCA_907169785.1 of Menidia menidia. Taxonomy (NCBI): domain Eukaryota; kingdom Metazoa; phylum Chordata; class Actinopteri; order Atheriniformes; family Atherinopsidae; genus Menidia; species Menidia menidia. The sequence goes on along the minus strand of CAJRST010038888.1, from coordinate 13,105,518 downwards.
TTTGTGTTTATCATTCAGGGCAGATCGATAAATATTGTTGTTTTAAAGAACAAAGCCAGGGGAGACTTAACACTGACCTTTGTTTCCATTTTCCATTGTGTTCAGGAGGTCCAACAAAACATACAAATGAGGCCTTCAGATCGGTCTTGGAAAAAAACAATGCTGTGAGCAGTGCTGGGTCGATGTTTAACAGCGAAAAGTATGGGATATAAAAAGATCTCAAACAGATCTTTCTCCACTGGGCCTCAGAATCACCAATTTAGTTGGTGTATATATAAATATATATATATAGCCAGCCCAAATCTGCTCTGTTTATATATATACATGCATATATTTGGGCTGACTGCTTTTAAAAGGTTAATAGTGATGAGCTTATGGGTAACATATATTCACACTTTACATGTCTGGCCTAAATATGCACTTCCGTGCACATGCAATGGCTTTAGACTTTGTATATATTCCATGATTTATTGAAACATTTTCAGCACAAGTTTGAAACTACAATCTTGGTTAGAGGGAAGTGCTACAAGGTGGTTAACACTCCACACTGGCTTTCTTCTCACAGTTTAAAGACATCAGTGTTCATTTGACTGTTGTATCTCAGCTGGCTACAGAAGTATGCACAATTGTCTGTTTCTTCATTTGTCCTGCAAGAGAGTGATGACTTATCCTGAGTAGTCTACCATCACACGCCATCTGCCTCCCTCCATCTATGCTGAGACAGTCTATTTTTACCATCATTATTTTATTTTTTCTGAGTCACCAGGAATATGCATTCTCTGCCATTGTTTTCAGGTATTTAAAATTTGCTCTCTGTGTTGTTTAATATTTAGAGTTTCAGTTTCTGGATGACTTTTTACCATGAAACTGGATTTTATAGACTTTGAGGTACATTTCAAGGTGTTTTGCTGCTGCGAAAATGAAGTCAGATAGATTCTAAAATAGTACCTCTAACAAGTCCCAGAGAGAGAGAGAGAAAGAGACACCTTTGTGGGCCCATTGCTCCTGGGCTACAACATGTAGTGTGACGACTCAGTAACTCCAACAGGTCGACTTTAGACTATTTGGAGAGTTTTGAACGACAGCTCGGCCAACTGTGAGGATGTGCTCTGACGCGCTATGTGATTCTCCGTCTGCCACGCGTCTCAATCAAGCCAAACGTCTGCTTTCTGGCTTCCCTGTCTTTACCTTTCTCCCCCACCTCCTTATCAGCTCTTCTCTCTCTTAAAACTCTCCCCCGGTCCGGGGTAAGGAGATTTTACATTCCCTCTCCAAATTGTGATGAGTCAGCCAAGCGATGTGTTTTTCACAGTCCTCAGAAATAACTGTTTGAATCAACCCACAAGCTGTGCATCCAGAGGGAGAGGAGAAAGACATTGTCTTTGTTCACAAGCTTGTAACTGCACTGGACTGGTTGTGGCTGAGTTTGCAGGCTCCACAAGCTGCTGGACCATCTGGGACAATAGGCCAGACTCTCAGTTTGCCTTTCAGCGAAAGATTTTGCAAGCTTTCCCAATTTCTGTTTCTGTACCCCATATAATTTACCTAACAGAATAACTGCATCACTCTTAGATGAGTATTTATTTTTACCAAAAACAATTGTTGATCTGAGTGCCCTCTGTCATGAAGATGTGCCATTAGCTGGCTCCCCAGACAGAAAGATAACTCCATGAAATGATCATGATCATGAATTGTAATATTTTTGTTAATATTTGTGTGCTGTGGAATTCCACTGCACACAAAGCATTACTGCAATACAACTCTTAATTGTTTTTACCAAAGACAATGTCATCCTCTAGTGACTAGAGTCTAGTCTATTATTTAATAAAATACAAGGTCCTCTCAAAAGGAATCACTTACCACATTTATCTTTAAAACACAAGATTTTGGTCGATGCAACAAAAACATTTTTTCCCCCACTTTTTTACTTCTGACTAAAGTTATCTCAATAAGACAACAATGCTTTCCAAAAAAGAACGTTCCCCTTCGTGATGGAGATTTGACTTTAATACTGCATGACCAGAGGTGGAAAGTTATGGCCAACATGTGGGAATGGCCATTATTTTCTTGGATACAATTTTCTGGTTGACTTGGTTACATAAAAACAGAGTTAGTTTAAGAAATAAAACTGACTCTCTTGCTGGTTTGGGTTTAGAAAATAATATAGTTGGTTAATGGTAGAAATGATTAGGTTTGTGTCATACTTAGATTGTCTTTGTTAGGACTAGAATCCATTCTTTTTACAATGCAACGTCCAGCTATAACTGCCAACTTTTTTCCGTTCACATACTGTTGCTTTTACCATTAAAAAGGTCATATATTTGCACCTTTTTATTTATAATGTTTAGAAGTTTTCACTTACACAAAACAACAGCACAAATTCAGGGACGTTCTGTGGGACACTATCATAAAACAGCACTTTGTGGTATCAAAATACAGTATTTCCATAAGAAGCCCAACGATAAACTTTCCCAACACTTCAGAGGTTCAGAAACTTTGTTTTAAATAATCCACAAAGGCAGTGAATGAAATAAACACAAGTCAGGAAACCTCCATTGCTTTCAAGAAAATCCAAAGTGAGGAGATTTTAAGGCACCAGAGGACAGAGTCAGTATTTCTCCACATCTGGTCAGGGGTGTTAAGGCCCTCCCTGCATAAGTGGGACCGGTACAGTGGCTGCGGTTGACTGATCTGCCTGCTCATTAAGGCACTGGCGAGCCTATTTGGCCCGGTCCTGTAATGGGAGCCTGTTCTGTGTCAGAAACAGTTATTTGCTTCACAGCCATCACAGAACATTAACATTCACGACAGCCCATCACACGAGGGAGGGTGAGCGGGGGTCAGACGGGTGGCTGAGAGGGCTTGCTCACTGCCCCAGCCCACTGACACACACACACACACACACACACACACTCACACACACACACGTGAATGCGTAAGTGGATTTGTATTTCATACGTACACGTGGACACAAATAAAAACACCGACTGGACATTAGTCTCTCCCTAACACTGTGAGGCTGATATGTGTGAAATGTTCACACACACTTTTGTATTTCCATTACCTTAAAACACCTCCATACTACATTTTCTCACACACTCTAGGAAACATGCAATCAGCCCTCTAAAGTAAAGGTCACATTTGCAATGCAGGTGACTCAAGCAGAAGGCAGAAGGTAATTGGCTGATGGGATGGGGAACGCTAATACCTTGTCTCTGAAAGATTATGTGATGGATGGGAAATGCTTGGCTTTGGGGTAATTAGATGTGTTTGGAGGAGACTAGGCCAGGGCGGGCCCTCCACTTATGGAGAGTAGAAGTAAAATGGGAGAGAGGAGGACAGTCAATGAGGGGGTTGGCATCTTTAGAATAAAGAGTAACACAAGGCCTTAAGTCAATTTGAGACAAGAAGACCAAGAAAGGAAGCACATAGAGTCTGTTTAAATTATAGTGAAATGATATCAAACATATTGATTATACAGTAAAAAAAAATAACTTAGATCTTTACCTTTACTCTTTGTATTTGAGTATTTAAATGATATAATGCACATAGCTGAATTAAGCACTTTACAGGAGCTTCCCTCATAAATTCTACGCAGGACAGCTCAAGAGAGAGATTCTTTTTTTAGTTTATTAAAGCGATTATGGTCAAAAACACACACGGCGGAATATGTGAAAATGGGGTGAAAGAGTACATGAGAGAGGAGGGTAACGATGAGTGCAAAGCATTCTAATTGAAGTGGGCCAGCTGTGGTGAAGTGAAACCCTTTAAGACACATGCATTATTTACATAGTGTGTGTAGCTGTGTAGGGCCAGTGTGGCATACTGTCTGCATTGCACCTCCTTTGGAGAAGGAATATATTCCATCACAAGGCATTCAAGTGGAAAGGAAGACTCAGCCATTCGCCATATAGAGTGGTTGAAATGGAAATGTTGTCATCAACACAATACTTAACGGGAGCTGTGAATTACGAGTGTTCTTATGCTTAAATTGGGAATTATTTTGCTTTGGGTATAATGTAGGCTGTGTCAAATATTTGAATAAAATGCGTGTCTTCTATTAACACACATCTCTAAATGTCAGATGTAATTCTATAGATGAAATCAAAACAGGAAGCAAATTGTGTAATTCCCAAACTTAGTGAACTTGACTGTGTAGTCAGTAATCCAATTAATAAAATGTTTATATTTTAGATAAATAGAAGAAAAAAAACAAAGCAGCTAACAACCCCCACCCTTTTTTGTCATGTGGTTCACTCGCATCATGCCCTTACACATTACACAGTTATGCGCCATGATTGATTGATTACAGGTAAAAAAAAAAAAAGGAAACATAAAAAACTGTGTATTCTTAATACTTTAAATAGTTGTGCTCTGTATGTAAAGTGTTCTCACATTTATTCAGTATAAAGTTTAGAATTAAAGTCCAGAAAATGTCCCATAACAAACAGATATAGTCATGTTTGAGTCCTTTTCTATCAGTCCTTCTTCCTATCTTGTGGAAGTCTGTCACCCTCTCCTCTCCTCTCCTCACCCAGCAGGTTATTGCGGCTGTGTGCAAATAAGATTAGTAGGTTGTATTTTCTCAGGTCTCTGCTTTGAAACAGTAAGCCTGGCTGTGTATATAATTAGAGAGAGATTATTGCAAGGCCACTGCCAACAACCACAGCCAACTGACATTTTGCGTGTGCATGTGTGTGTGTCAGTGTTAACTGGCTGTGGTTGTTTTGCTGTGGGCTCTCCATAATCTCTGTGTATATCCATATGTGTGAACAGGACCACAGGTGATGTTTGAAGTGCAAAAGAGCCAGGGCGTCAAGTAATGACGATATAACATCATAAAATTAAATGGTTTCAATAATATTCTGTATGAATTTGACCTGATTAGATATGTAGAAACAGCCATGAATTGCAAGCAACGAAAGCATTTCTTTCTAGAATAGATTTGTGTTGGTTTGGCTGCTTGTGGTTGCCCTTTGTTACTCCAGAATTCGCAGTGTAAACATGCAGCACTGTAAACTTGGCAGATGTTTGTGGCTAGTATCTGCCCTCCTGATGGTGATGAGTGTTTAACTGGCAATCCATTGGTATCCTGTTTATTCAGTTTGCATAGGAATAATCACTTAGGTAAATGAGTGATATTTTTATTGGACTTTTAGGTTTGTAGGTCAGATAAAGTCATACAATAAAATCTCATGACAGACTGTAAGAGACGGACATTGGTCAACGTCAAAAAATGTTCACAATAAGTCAAAATTACTCCAAACTGCGACACAGATTTCATTGTGCTGTTGGTTTTGCTCAACTTCAAGAGTTTTCAGTGTTCAGAAGGACAAAATGCCTGTTTAGGTAATATATTATGTTGTCAGGTAGTACCCTGCCATCAATCTTTATGTGGTTGATAGCTGGTTTAAAGCCCATCCTTTAAAGCCATTTCCTTGATCTTTTCGCTTTTCAGCCTCTGTGAACAGACCAAGGAAACAGACCTATTTACCTTTATGCCTCATTTCAACTTGACTTCCATGCACTTTTGGAGTCAAAAGCAAATGCTTGGAGTTAGAAAAAATGAACATACTGAGGTTTACGTGTTATGAAATACAAACCTGTAGTCAGAACAATAAACATTGTTGCAGACTATAAGGTTTTAGATTTCTCACACACACATAAAAAAATATGATGAGTGAAATTATCAGATTGTTACACTGGATTCACCACACTGGAACTTTAAACTATCATTCACATTGTACAGTTTCTGGTCAGATGGCCTGATTTAGTCTCAGTTAACACTGCTGGCAAATGTAGCCCAAATGTCTGAGCAGCACCAATCAGATTTTTTTTTATATACAACCAAGGCCACTATGATATGCGGTCCTAAATTAGATACATATCTGATATTTTTCATGGCAACCTCAATATGAACTATTACTTCTCCTTTAATCAGATCTTCACGTCACTGGATTAAGGCAGATGTCAGAACCGTGGTATGATCCTTAACTTATTTTGTGAACACAGTCTTAGAACATTAGACTGGTCACAGAAAAACGTAACGGCGGTTGGACTTCAAGTATAATGTTAACAATCACACAAAATAAGTTTTACATCAGGAAAATAAATATTGGATTTTAAGGATCGTGCCTCTGAATGTATTCTTGTTTTGTGAAATGTTTAATCTGTAACTAAACACTGCAGTATCAATAGCCTATGTTTTTCTTTATTTTACAATGATGTTTAATTTGTATCTGTATCTGCATCTGTATAGTTTAATCATTGTGCAGTTCAGTCTGGGGTTGTTTTCCAGCTCGAGTTTTAAAACCTCTTCTTGCTGACTGTGGTTTATTCAACTACACTTTAAACAATGATTTTCCTCCTCCTGTTACATTACCGTCTACTTCCCATAACTCTGTGTTGCCTGAAAGATACTAAATAATAGAAGAATTATGGGTATTTTAGCCTGCCATTTTTCATGCACAGTTTCACACAAATTTGCGCTCAAAGCATTTTTCTAACTGACTGAAGAATCACGGTGGCTTACTGTAGCCTGTCTTAATAGATGCCTCAGAACTCACCATTCTCCCCCTTTGCAATTAGTTTTCATTGAATACTATTGATTTTTAACCCCTTTCAATTACATACACAAAAGTCAACCACCTCGATGTTTGTAGTCATTAGGTGCTACTCTTTGTGTCTTCCCCAATACTAATTATGTCGGGCTGCTAGTGGCGTTATCTTCCCTGCTTGAAAGGAGAAAAACTCCATGAGGAGAAAAAAAAAGAAGAAAGAATCACTACATGCACCAGTGAAGATCCGGAGTCGCTTGTGTGTGCGTGTGTCGAGTGTCTGAGCACATGGCTATTCTTCCACCATGAAACCTATGGAGAATACCCCTAATAAAATAAATATGACTTGGATAAAGAAAGTGTTTATCCCTTGGCACATGCACCACTGAGTGTGTAATGTCTTGTATTGTCTATGTGGTCGGGCATTTCTTCTGCAATTTTAAAGGACTGTCAACAGAAATGTTTGTGTTTTACTAAACAAATCCTGACCTTAAAAGGTGAATTATTTTTCAGTGAATCAAATAGTTAAAATTTACAGCAATTTTTTTGAGTCAATAGAAAGAAAGGATAGGAAACAAAAGCCTTAGAAATGTAAAATACTGCATTTTATAATGTTTTTGATGACCCCTTAATTGCTTAGTGAAAATGTTCCAGATTAGAGTGAAAAGTTGCACAGGTCTCTTTGTTTGCATGAACAATATATCCTGTATTTACCCATGCTCTAAACAGCAGTGCCATTCATATGTACCAAACAGATTTGGCTAGCATCTAGGAGTTGGATCATTATGCCCTTTCCTCTGTATGGCAACAGTTCAATGATAGCTTTGACCATGAGGGTGGATGGGTATATGACACACAGAAGCTTTTATACGTTCACCTCTTTTGGTTGAGTAAGTCAGCATTTAGAAAATGTTTTTACAGTCTAGTGGAATGATATTACAGCACATCAAACAGCTTTCAGTCACACATTCCTTGTTTCTGCCATACCCCTTCATTGGGGTGTTGCAGCCTCGGTGACTCCAACACGACTATCATCAAATTTGGAGACATGGATGATATATTTTGCTTCCTGTCTGAGTTTATTCAGCATCATTATAGTAATCTTTTGAGTTTAGTACCAAATTCCTTGCAGGTTACTTAGTTATGAACCCTTAAATTGAATAGGCCAACCTTCCGTTGAAAAATATAATTTCAAGTGTATCATTTCATGGAAGCAAGGATGATACTCGCTTGAATTATGTATTTGTACAAGATTTGGGTGAAATCTTTGTAATATGACTGAAGACAAATTAATCAAACCATTCTCCTTCATCAAAATTTCAATGGTTTAAGTGACCAGTTTGCTTCTTGCAAGGTGACATTGACACTTTTTGATTTTTTAAGAAATACATTTTAAATAAGTGTGAAATCAAAACAACTTGGGTTGGTAAACATGAGCACTTAGGGTTCAAACCATTGTAACAACACAAATCAATGTAAGTTCTTGTATTACCATGCAGTTGTTTTCAGAGCCAGCAGACGTCACTTATGCTTCCTCCAGATCACAATGGCACGGTGAATGTTTTTTTTTCCTGCAGATACTTAGACATCAGCGCTTTATTATTTGTTCACCAAAGGTCAGCATTCAATTTTTCCTTTGGCAGCTAATTAGAATTGTTTGTTTGACAGCTGAACCAACGTGTCTCAGCTGTACATCCGATGTATCAACCGTTCAACTGGTATGCGCTGGATCAAAGTCTGAGACATCTTCTAATTATGATGAAGTTCAGACGCGGTGTCTCATTCCCTCGTTTCCACCAGCTCTCTTGAACTCTCTGTAGTTGACTCTGCCATCTATCACAAAGGGCTCCTTTGATAATTACATGCCAAAATGACTTAAAACTCCCCCGTAGGTGTAAAGCTTTACAGCCTGAATGACATGCCCGCTCACCTTAAGGACTTTATAACAAGGTAAGTTGGGAGTACGTGGTGCAGTCACTCACTCCTTTACACAATTGTACAGCAACACCTAATTACAGTCTTTCATAAACCTTGAACTCGTTATTTTGACTAAACAAGTTCAATGTGAACACTATTGTGGCAGTCTGCCATGCCTACCCCCACCCCCGCTCGAGTTGTGTTTCTGCTTGTGTGTCTGCGTGAGCGAGAAAGGCAACAACTGGCAGAAAAGTAAGGTAGAGACAGTCTGCCACTCAGTGAAACAGATAATTAACTGATGTACGCTGGAGTGGAGATTTATTTATTTATTTAAACGGATTCAGTTGGGAGGGAGGATCCTGCCTTTGTGTTTGTCAGGCAATGGAAATGAGACTTCATGAGAGGGGCAGCGAGGAAACAGAATGCTGATGGGCCAAATGCCAAGCCACAAACTCTCTAGTGAGTTCTTTCATGACACAACTGTGTGTGTGCGCACGGGAGGGTGTCTCCGTGTGTGTTTGTGTGTGTGTGGCACGGGGGAGAGCAAACCCCCAGAACAAGCCAGCAGAGCCTGAACATTTGGCACCTGCAGTTCATGTGTTAAATGTGGGCATGGTTGTCAGCGTGTATAGAAGTGTGTTGAACTTGCTTAGCATGTCCCATGGACACTTGCACACTTTGTATACTTTAACATAGCATGTCAGAGTTGTGGGGGCCTCACACACAGACACAGGCGTGTGTGTCTGGTTGCTTCAGTGTGGATAATATACACTTTTGACTACAGTAAATGGGGTTATGACCGGGTTTGTCTATGTGTTTGTATGATAGGGACTGTGTATGATAACACTTTTGTGGTTTCTTTCAAGTCTAACATAATTTTTCATTTTTCTAGATAATACACAAGGTAAAATTCCATATATTCTTGATTAAGTGGACAGGTCATGGAAATGTATGACTTACACAGACAAGGAAAAGTGGTATTTGGTCTCCAAATGATATAGTTTCCCACGAGTATGGGACCACGTTTTCTTGCTTTTATAATCAAACCCCTGGATAAGTTGCTTTCATTTGAACTAATTCATTTCAGTTTGATCCTTCAGACTCCACTGACCTTTGATACGTTTGACTCCTTAAGTTTGATCCCTTTGAGGTACTCTGCTTTATTTTTTCCCTTTCTTTTGACTTTTGAATGTCCTTTTGAATGTTTGCATTAATGCACATTTGTGCTATAAAGAATGTCTATATGTACATCTATTTATTCAAAGCATGGATGGATGCCTAAATCTTTAGTACAGCTTGATTGGTCAACCTGCAGTTTTCTATTGTGTTGGTTAAATAGTTTAGGTACCGATGAAGTTTAAAACCACACAATGGTAGTATCAAGTGATTGGAGTAAGTTTGAGGTTAGACTGTGACTATTATGCTGCCTTACAACTCTGTAAACCTCACATGTGCAACTGACAGAATCTGAAACCCAAATAACTTGGACACTTGTAACAGAGAAGCAGAGGATTACACGGACTGGCCATTTCCTGAGCAGTATGTAAAGCAACAGTGACCTCTGTGGTTAGAAAATAGAATTACAGAAATAAGTTTAGCTGGGCACAAAGTTTCATAAGTTGGATTTACACCTCAAATCTGGTGTTAGTGTCAAAAGTGTCTGACGATTAGTTTGCAGTCTGGTTTCATAAAATAATGTAAAAACCTTCTTTCCTCTGTTAATTAAACAACAGTTAAATTTGTTTCAGTTTGACTCTTTCAGATGATAACAGTCCCGGTGGATATAGAACAACGTGGGACATCAATGACGTATGGTGGTGGTGGTGGTGTGTGTGTGTGTGTGTGTGTGTGCGTGTGTGTGTGTGTGTGTGTGTGTGTGTGTTGTACATTCTATGTACAAAATCTGTCACTTTAACTGTCAGACTTGTTTGTTCGTCCATCTCTGTGTAAATCACTGTGCTTTTGTGTGTGTGACCATATGTCCGAGTGTGTATCTGTGTGTGTGAGAGACGAGATGAGAGAAACTGACAGTCAGACTGTCTGTCTGTCACCACTGATACTAGCAGTTTGCTGGAGGGGAAACATCCAGATATTTCTGCTTGACCGTACAGCTGCCCAGCCAGAGACGGCCTGTGTTCTTGTGTGGCCCCTCTGCGGACAGCTGTGTGCATGTGTGTGTCTGTTTGTGTGTGTGTACGTCAGACAAAGCAAGACAATGTGCGGCCAGTTGGACAGTGATTCTGGAATCTGTTTCACCCTCAGGTGACTGTCAAGCTGTCAGAAACGCAGGTTTGTTCCGGCTCAAGATGTATCTCACCATGTTTATATTTGCAGCTATTTTCCTCTTTGAGTGTTAACATCTTGTAGACAACGCTGTACACAGTGAGGCTGGACAGGTAAATAAGTCACTACCTGATCAGTAGATGGTTTTCAAGAGGCAAGATTAGTTACAAAATTGGACAGATGATTTACATTTTATGACTGGATATTGGGATTTCTTTGTGTCAAAGCATTGCTGTTTTTTCGTTTGTTTTTTTGTTTTTTTAAGTCGTTTTAATTAGTTAGATTAGTACAGTGTGACATTTTTTTATTCTTTTCTTCCACAAAGTCCCACTTTCTTGTCATCTTTCACAATGGTCAGGAAGAATAGCTCTTGTGAGAAGTAACTATCTTGAATTGAATATTTAGTCATTTTGTGACAAGCAACTTGTCACACGGACACATAATTTGTTCACATTTCTTTAGTTTGATCTATTAAAACGAACTAAAGCTTGAGAGGCTAAAACAGTATTTCTGCACCAGCAAGCTGATTGTCAAAGAGCTATTAACTGAAAACATGACATATTTCACCATATTGTGCAGTGTGTCCTAAAAAAATGAGGTAACTGGAGAAGTGGAGGGTAAAAGAACAAGTGGCAGACAGGCTTAATTAGGGACCTTGAGGAGGTGACGAGTTTCTGAGAGCAAGGACATTTAGAAAGCTAAAATCCAGCAAAGCAAAGACACAAAACCTAAGATATGGAACTGGACCTTCAGCTGATCTTTTCAGCAATGCTTCATCAGAAATGGTCTCAATGGAAGGCTGGCTGATAAGAAGCCATTCTTTAAGAAGGATAACAGTTTGCCAAGTTTAACAGGACGTGAATTGAAAATCATTTACCAATCCTTCCCAGTGCATTGGCCTCAACCTTTGTTGTAGCAGTGTTGGGTGATCTTTCCAGATAATGAGGCAAAAGACAACAAAATCCAACCAAATGCTTTGGAATATCCCTGAAGAATCCTGGAGATCTTCCCTTAATCACAAAAACAAAACTTGACATGGTCTAGGATGTGTTGAATGTTCAGTGTGCACTTTTCAAATATGGAACTTCAAAATTGCTAGATATCTGAAAACTCTACCCTGAAGCACTTTTTTTAAATTTATTTTTGCTTATGATTCAATAAATTTGAACATCTACTCTGAGTCGGGCTAAAGACCTTAGTGAATATTTCAGGCAAAAAAAAAAAGCACACTGAGTCTCAAACAATCGAACACTTCTTCATTTGTTCATAATGAACAGATCTGTGAAAAAAATGTGCGACTTGGCTGTCTTAAAAATAGTAAAATTTGTATGTTAAAACTCTCATTCTTGCTATTCTTTATATGAGAAACAATGCTTCCTTGCTTCCTCTGAAGACTACACTACTGGGATAAATTGATGCTTTAATCCAGCTGAATGTGTGGTGATTTCAGCCCCAGACCAAACCACACAGCAGATGTGTAAGAATTATATCTGAAGCATCCATGTGGTTTATCACTCTGCAGATAATAATGAGCCTCTTAGTTTATCGTCGTACACAAAACAATCTACTCTGTTCATTGTCTCCTGTCCCTGGCTGAGCTGGCCCTGCTAATCATTGCCTTGATCCCTCCAGCAAGGAAAACAAAATGGAAAAGGACTGCTTCTCATAATGTTTATTACCTGTTGTTGAGCAATAACTGTACATCACGTTTCATCTAACAGTACAGGAAACAACAATGAGAAAATATACAATGTAAAATAAATAATGTAAAGATTTTGCTGTCAACCTACCAAAAATGTAGATTTTCCTGATCCAGGACTGGATGAATCCATGTGAGATTTGTTTGGGTTTTGTTCAAGCCTGTTATCAAAGAACAACAATGGCTGTAATAGTTGGGACAGGCTTGTATGAGACAGAAAGTTTTTTTTTTCTTTTTAATTCTAAACGCCTTCCCTTAGAGTTTCTAGGGAAAATCATTGCCCTGATACCACTGCCCTGGCCCTGATCTATTGTTTGAGGGCCGGGATAGACATAAGTGGCCAAACATGTCTGTTGTTTTGAGATTGCTGGCCCCCGGACGTCATCATTTCCCAGAAGATAAGTGATCCAATATATAGACAACAGGATGCCAAAGACATATCAGAGAGAATGGGAGGATTTACATCTGCACTCCTCATAAAAACACAAGCTTTACATTGGAGCTCTGATGGGCCCACAAGGACTGTGAAGAAGTGTGCCTGTGTCTGTGTACACTAGATTTCCAGCTCCAAATCAGTTTTGGTTATTTTCTGCTTATGTGAAAAACACCTATGGGAACCTCAACAGAAGAGGAAATATCAACAATTTCAAACAAAGGGCCAAATAACCGAATTATGCTTTCAAAGACCTTTGTTTTAGATGGAAACAAATGCATAGGCCCATGGACAATCCCTCATAAGCACATATACAAACACTTGCGCAAATGCACAAGACAACAAGCCCGTGCACATATGCAGTCACAGAGCAGGGAGGGGATTACAATATTTCCCCGTTCATCCAGATTAGACAAGATCAAATTATTTTCCTTCTTTGATGCCAGTTTTTCTGCTGTCTAATGCCGGCTTTTCAAACAACACAAGGTTTATTGTGGGCAGCCCATAATGCAGCAGAATTCAAATTCCTGTCAAATGTGGTGCGACAGAATACAGTAGCTTCTGGTATTCAGCGGGAGGAGGCCCACGCAGGCCACTTACACTGGCTGTGGCTAAGCTGTTTATGTCCCCCATTCAGCAGTTACACAGGCCGGCGTGTGTAAACACAACAGTATCTTTTTAATTGTGCTGTTTCAAGCCTCGCTTCTCTGTCGAATGAGAGAGCAGACCACTCTCTGTCTCTTCCCTAGTTTAGCAGATTAGGGGCCACGCTGTAAGGAAATGCCGGGGTGGCTCGGTCTGAGTTGTCACCGAATCAGCTTAAACTTCCCTCAGCAAGCATGGCGAAGAGCGATAACAACCACACACTTGTTTGTGGTGCAGATGGACTGAGGGAAGCGTGGCTGGGTGAGGGCATGCATGTGTAAGTGTTTGTAGGTCCAGCAGACTTTTCTGCTTATTGTTATTTTACTTGTTTGGAAGTTAAGATAAGGAAAAACAGGGAAAGCTAAATACACTTAGATGTACAGATGGCTATATCCGTGTGTATATCAAATGTTTAACTATGTGTGTAACAGTGTGTGTAAGCATTAATAAGAAGCCTATGCCGTATGGGGTGACAAAACTCAAAATACAGAGGATCAAGATAAATGTAATGACATTAAAGACTTCATGAGACAATATTTATCTAAACTAATATGTAATGACATGACTTGGCTTTTCAAACACAAAATTATTATTTTACTCCCTTTCTGTCCATTTATCCATGGTCTTAAAAGAGGGGGTTCAATTCTGATGTTGGTACTGTGGATGCTGTGGTTGTGAGCTGGATGTGAAAGTTGGAATTAATTTAATGTCCCTTTTTGAAAATATAGAGTTAAACCTACTGTATATTAAGCACTCAATGTATGATTGATTCAAATTTCTGCAGATCAGCCACATACAACTTCAAACCTTGCAAGTTGGGTTCTTTGACCACAAGCTTTCATACCTCACAAAGATCCAGTTGTTTAATAAAGTAAGTTCTATTAACCCCTGCTGAAACTCACTTTGAGAATCGGTAAACATGAAACAAAACCGCAGAGAAATCTCTCATCCTCCTTTCAGGTTGGATTTCTCAATATATTCTAATTCATGTTGATATGGGTTTGAAATACCCATAAAATGGACAGCAGCACTAAATTTCCTATTCACAAAATTCCCCATCAACCCACTACCTCCGAATCAGAAGCAAAGCCTGTTATGTCTGTAGAATATTGTCTGTTGTGCTATGTGAGAGAAAAAAAAATCTCCTTTCTCTGCTGTTATTCAATTTTAATGAAATTGGCTCAGTGGCACTAAGTCCAACGGCATGTGCTTGTGTACTGTATTTTTCAGTTAAAATTTCAGGATGACAACCAAATTAACTAGTTCTTAAAGACTACTCACCAGAAAATAGTTGACCTCTTAGTTGATTTCAGTAAAATATAAAAGATTTTCTCCTACCCAAGATTTGTAAGTTTATCATTGCTCTTGCTAAATTCTTTCTGTTTCCTCATCCAAGCCCTTAAAACCTGGTTGTAATGTATTTTTCATTGCAACATGTGCTTTTGTAGGGCGATCGGATGGAGTTAAATGTGTTCGGACGTGTGGTTTTTAAAAATTCAAATGTTGTTTTTAAAAGATTGGGGCATAGATATAACCCTGGCCACCCAAACAAGGCTGCTCGGTTAGCAGTGAAGGAATTTGCATTTTTACTGTATCTAATAGGATCAGCGAAGAGAGTATTCTACCATCACCTCTAGCATTCAGTAAAGAGTAGAACAAGAACAGTGCTTAAGGGAACTGAGATGAGGATTGTAGAGGTGAGAACTTGTATAGACAATTAATACATTTGAAACTTCCACGAAGACAAAGAAATTATTAAAAAGATGGCAGTGAAAGAGCATAATGTTAGGTACAACTGTACATGAGGCTGAAGGTTTCAATATTTTTTTTTGTTTTTGTTTGTTTGTTTTTTATGCTGGACATAGCTCAGGCCATGTTTAGTGTTTAGTGTTGATTAGCAGTAGAACGACGGGGTGGGCTTCTGACCTCCTGTTTAAAGCTACCCTGAATCCAACACTACAAAGTTCATTGTTTCTTTATTACTGAGAAGATTACGATTCGGTCTGCGATCTACTGGATTATTCAAGTTGTGAATGTCACATAAGGTTTACCCTATTGATATGATAATGTGGAAAATACTACCTTGCTGTCTGTTCAGTGTTTGCATAAAAAAAAAAAAAGTTACTTCAGGCCAATGTGCACTGCAATATTTCAGCAAAACAGCAGGGAATGCTGTTCTTGCACATGAATTATTTGAGGCAAAGATCCAAAGAACCGCTGTCTGAACCAGTAACCATTGCTTTAATAAAATCACTTTTTATATTTGAGATGAACTGATTTCCTACAGACCATAACGCCAACCATTCACTGAGCTCATGCATGTACCTGCAGAACCAAAGTACAAGTGCTGACTGCATGGATGGTGCCTCCTGCTGACTCTATGTTGAATCTCGAAGAAAGGGTCCATCATCTTCGATAGTTAGATTCACCATATTGATGGTTACCTTCATATTGCTGAGTTTGTAATTTAAACAGTGTTATGAAATATGGAAAAGAAGCTAAAGGAAATAAAATCACCCAGCTTTTCAATTCCTGGGTTGTGTGTGTCATGGCCTTGCGTTCTTCAATATTGTCAATACTTCATAGCTGGGACAATCTATTTTAATGCAAACTTTTACTACACTGTGTTTTAGGTATATTGATTGTTTCATTAATGTAATTTATTTATATATTGTAACGTGAGATCTGCTTTTAAAAAGTTCCTAAACATGTGCGTGTTTGTGTGGGTCAGTTAGCTCATGGTTTTGCAAAGCTTCATCAGCAAAGTGTTTTGTTTGGTATGAATTTATTAACTCTTATCTTTAAAGATTCTCCAATGCAAAGACTTCACCCAATCTCACTAGATGGAATACGAACCTCTCCCTTGTAGCTCCGAAAACATCTTTCATAACTTCGTTGTAAAGTGTCATGGATATGCTGTCAGTTAGAAGGTTTTAAAATACACATATTCTACAGAAAATTGAATTTCTATTAATAATTTCCAAGGCAAGAAAAAAAAAATCTCAGGTCTGAAGAGCACTGAGGTGATGCCTATTAATCCTGTTCTATCCGACAGCAGCGCTGGAAAAAGGTAGAATTGTGAAATGACAAGCCCCCCAAAAAAGTGAATGAGCACACTCCAACGATTTCAACTACAGCTCCCCTCAACCATGCCTGTGGTTTTGAAAGGAAGGCGTATATAGTGAGCGCTGTCTGTAGACTGACGCAAAGGCAAGTGGACAGGCAGGTAATAGGAGGGTGAGGTGGGGAGACAGAGACAGGCATGGAGCAATCATGAAAATGAATGCAAATGGAGGCAAGGGCAGCCATGGGAGGTCCGGGAGGGAGAAGAAGGATGTAGCTAATAGAATATGTGTTCAAAGAGCACAGATAGTGTAGACCATACAAAAATCAAGGGAATGGATTTAAAGCACTGTTCAACATAAAACAATACGCAAATGTACAGAGTCATTTTTAATAAAGCAACAAAATAAAGATTTATTAAAGTTTATTTTGTTTAGTTTGTTTACTGTCAGTTAAACTGCTTCATTTCATTATGTCTTGTTTGTCTTATTTTCATCACATTAGCGCCATTTCCCCCTACAGGTCTGGCTTTTGTTCACCTGACTTCAAACCTCTCTTCCTGTCCCTCTGTCTTCTCCTATCTCGCACTTTTCCCAAATGCTGCCCTTACCATCATCCCTCTCTTGCTTCCCTTTATTCTTTTGCCTGGGTTCTCCCCTCCGTACCCCCCCCCCCCCCCCTCCACACTGTGGATGTCGGGTCGCAGTTTTTCTGCTCAGTCGTCCCAGACTGACAAGAACCTTAAAAAACCCTGTCAGTTTAAAAACATGACGTCCCATGACCCTTCTGGCATTCCACACCATGCTCTATAAATGAATGGAAATATGTATAAATCCTGTGGGTGTCTGTGTGTGCGCATGGATGGATTGTTTTTTTCTCAACATTTTTATTCATAAAAAGATGTTGATGAACACATGTGACTCTAGTGACTCTTGGGTCATTAAATTTAAAGAAGCTTTAAAAGTTCACCAAATTCCACTTCAGATTTGGATTTTGGCACAGTTCATTTGTTTAGAGTTTAGTGACTTTCTCAACATCTTGGTCGTAGGGGCTCCTGATGAAGTGTTGGCAAACACCCATTCACAATTCCATGATCCCTCCCTCCCACTTGTGTGGCCTCTTTCCCTGCACCACAGGTACTGGCTGTCCTGCAGCTTTGAACATCTCAGCTTGTGGTTCTTGATTAATAAAACAGCAAATTAATGAATTTTGGATGGAATCTTCACAGCCGGGGACAGGTTGAGCCTCATTAAGGCCTGTATTATTGATCAGATTGAAAATTTTCTGTTCCTCTGGAAGAAGGGCATTATGAAAAGATACTGGCCTCCCAGGCCCTTCTTAAAGACTGACAACAGATGGATAAATGATTAAGCCTACCCTCCAGACAAATTGTCATTATGTTTTACTTCAATACATATCAGGTCTGTCGCACATAGTCACACTGATAACGTGGACAAGACTGAAGAGAATTCAACACCATCAAATAGTTTTGAGCCATAGAGAACAACCTCTTTTTGTTACTACAGATAAAAGAGAGACGAGCAAGAAAAAATATGTAAGTATCACATTGCTCAATCAAATAGTTACTAAAATCTTGGAAAATAATTTAACTGTAAACTATACAATATATACATAAAAAGAGAGTTTGATTCATTATTGTAGCATTATATAAAAGCAGTCCTTTCAACTTAAACACATGTGAAAAAAAATCCCCGTTTGTGAAGTGTCTCTCTTTTTGAGGTTGTTACACATTTCCTGTTTTAGTTCTTGAAAATTGATTTTAACTAAAGTCAGAGGAGTTTAAAACTCACAGTATAGTAATGTCAACACTGCCATTGTCTCCCTTTGTGTGGCACCATTATGAAGATGCATCACATGGCTCCACTTTGTTGTTTTCTCTTTGGTGGCTATATTTTATGCCTCAGAGCAGCATGCCATGAAACATTAAGTGGATGCAAAGTGACTAATGCACTTTCTTAGTTGTGTGTTGAGACAATGAAAAATTAACTGCAGAAATAATTAATTTTGATTGGTGCCCGATGTACTTAAAAAACTTCTGTTGTGAGTTTATGAATAATTCTTATCTCAAGCAAATTGTCCTCTCCACTTACATGTAAAATAATGTCACTTCCATGTTGTTTAAATTCTGAAGGACTTTCAAGTTATGTTTCAGTGTGTTACATTGTGTGACTGTCTACCTATGTCTGACTTTGAACATTTATTTGCCTCTATTTTGAAGCTCCACCCAGTCATCTAATATGCATTTAACCAGAGGTAAACATGTATCTTAAGCAACATTTCATTTTGTAGCTATTAATTCTTACCTTTCTCCCTGGCATTGCTCATTGTTGTGCTATTGTAAACATCTTTTCCTTTGTCTTGCTGTCTGTGACTTGGCATATCGCTACCAGCAGTGTATGCCTTAGATTTAAATGGCATTTAGCCTAATGCAGCATCCAGTTCTTCTTGTTTACATGATGTTAGCCTGACTTCTGCCACCATCGCTCTGTTACTTTGTCTGTTTCCTAAACTGACTCAACAAGTTTACAGAATTACCTAAAGAATAAGGTTGAGTCAGCATTCACACAACAGCAGCAGAGTTTTTAATCAACTCAAGTTTCTTCTTTAATTTAATTTGAAGAAAGGCAGGCAGTGTTTGTATTTGGACACCTTAATGGTGTAACTCTTTGAAATCGTCCAATTGATAGTTTACATTTTACAACCCTGCAGGGTGCTGTAAGTACTGTACTTTCAGACTGCTTCATCCATTCATCCATTTTCGTAACCGCTTTTTCTCCACTTTTTCTCTAATGGGGTCACGGGGGGACTGGAGTCTATCCCAGTAGTCAATGGGCAAGAGGCAGAGTGCACCCTGAACGGTCCGTCAGTCCATCACAGAGCAACATAGAGACACACAAGGACAAATAACCACGCACACTCACACTCACTCCTCAGGAATGTAGAATCAACCTAACATGCAGGTTCATGGATTGTGGAGAAACCCCACGCAGACACAGGGAGAACATGCAAACTCCACACTGAAAGGTCCTGGTTGACCCGGGAACTCGAACCCAGAACCTTCTTGCTGTGAGGCAACGGTGCTAACCCACACCACCGTACCACCCCAGACTGCCTCATTTACAGCCAGTTCCAGGTATTTCATTGAAACCTCTTATAAAGGGAATCTTAACAGTGACAAATGCAGTATAGTGTGAGTTAAAACATAGTTTTGGGGACAATAATTCAATTTACCATTAGCCCTGAATTAACTCAACCATAAGAGAGGTTTTGGCTATAAAAACAAGGTGAGTACACATACTGTACTTAGAGACAAAGATTTCCTCCAGCCCCTTGTGATTCGCTCGTTACTCCTGTACTGCATCTTGCCAAATGAGTGAATCCATCCTGACAACAAATGGGATATAAGACATAGAATATGTTTCTCTTCACTCCCTTGTATTACTAATAGATAGACTGTTGGGTTGCATGGCATAAATACTTTAACCATGCCGCCTCCATTTGTAGCAGTGTGGCCAGAACATATTCAAACAGGAACGTATGAAATATAAATTGGCATTTTATAATGGCTTATTGTGTGAGAGGATGTGTCCCTGAGTATGTGCTTTGTGCATTACAGACCACCAAAGCAATGCATACAAAGTAAAATGAAAAGGGAAAAAGCCCAGGCTTGTCAGTGTGGATATTTATGGAATAGACCTGTACAGACAGATGACATTCAATTCAAACAACTCTCGTTCCTGATTATATACAGCAATCCACACAAAAGCTCTAAATAAATCAAGTGCTGATTTAAAGTTAAATCAAATGGAAAAATGAATTGTGGATGTAAAAATGTATGAAAAGATTAACGAGATATTGCTGAAAATCAATGTGCATCATGTAAAAATGACTAATGAAATCAAAGGTTCATTCTATTAATTTATCATGTATACATGGATTTGTAGTTAAAGGGTTCTGCAAGAATAATCCCTGTATTTTGAAATAACTCAGTCGTTATCAAAACATCATGGGAAAGAGCTGCAGTTCCTCTCTGACATCCTTCCTTCCTTAGGTAAAAAGTGCAGGCTGCTTACCACGAGAGAAAAATCTAGTTACGAGAGCAAATGCAGGGAGCATGTATACCAGAAGCAACATGGTTTCTTGGAGCTTGTACTACACTCTTGTTGGACATCATGTCAACCCAGGCCTGATCCATCCTACTCAGGAACACACATGCACTTCAGTTGTGAAGCTCTGACCGCAAATCTGACAGTGTAAAGGCTGTAGAACAACGTGTCTGTCTCAAACAGACACTACAGCTAAACTGCACTACATGTTAAATCACAGATCCATCATTGAACGGGGTGAAGAACATCTTGTCCATCTTGTACAAACCCAAGTCTGCAAACTGAAACAATTACAGCATTTGAGAGAACATTTCCCTTACTGCAAGGCTGTGGTCACTGTTGCTAAACTAATCAGATATAATGGATTTTATCATAAATCATTGTTCATTTATTTATGCAAGCTGACCATACAAAAATCTACATTAGACTTTCAGAGATATTTGCATGGGGGAAGAGTTCCTATCTAATCAATTTACCTCAGTTCAGAAAGTTACAACTTTTGATAATAATAATTATAATTCACCTAATTTAAAAACTGAGAAAACAGACCAACTTGCAGTCCTTGTGTATCTCAGACTCTTCCTTTCTGACCTGGAGGTATTGTGAGAGATGAACAGACACTACAGATGTTGCTCCTAATGAATCAAAAGACAAATGGGATTTTAAAGGGGAAGCTGCTTCCCAGCAATGTGTCCTCAGCAGATAATTACATGATATATTCTTTGTGATAAAATCACATGTCATTTTATTAACTGGGCTGAAAATATATTCAGAAAGTAGGGGCGCAATGTATCACATGGCATAACCACATTGCAATAGTTTCCCTACCGAGTGATTTTTTTTAAATGGATGACTATCAACCTCAGCAGACATGACAGAGGACATGTATAGTTACTGATGCTTGGTTATAACCCCAAACTGTAATTAGATTGTACATCAGTATCAATAAGTCTCAGCTTTTATTAAAGATTAAAACGATGATAAAGAGATGACATGTTGCAAGGTCATTCGAAGTAAACCAAAGTTCCTCAGTCAAACACGCACAATCTGTGAAAAAAAGCAGTAAAAAATTATATCAAAAAGTAATCATGTTAAGTCATTTGTATGTTTTAAATCTTGTGAAATGTATTACCTCTTCAATCTTGCAAAGTGTTGAATAAGATGAGTGCTTAAAAGACAAAAACAGTCAACAAGGTACTTTAGAAATGTCTTCAAATGTGCTATCAGCCCCTCAGACGCTCACTTGTTAACACACACCGACATGTTTGTATATTTGTCACAGCTGTGGAAAAAGGTGGTCAAAAACCCAAACAATGTTATGTGACATGTAAAAATCAATATGCCCTTTGCAGGTATTAGTTGCTATACTGACTTAACTGATATAATTATCTGCATTAGTTTCATTTGCCTTTTACAACATAAGAAATGTGACTGAAAAATAAAGTTTGATGTGGTAAATGTTTAAAGAGGGACAGAAAAGAGTAAGCCCATAGAACACGTTATTAATGACTCACCCACATGCATATCCTGCACAATTAACCATTCACAGGTGAATGTAACCGATATGGGCATTGCTCCCTCAACCACAAATCGAATGGATGTTGATAACATCAGCGGCATTCCTCCTTTTTCCTGGACTCATCCATCCTGGTGCGTGCTTGTATACTGTATGTTTTGCACTGGATCCTGGTGTACTCTTGGTTATCAAATTATCACCAAAATTTCCTCGCCCATATTCCGAGGTGGAAAGGGGGACGGACGTGGACCGAAGAATGAAGAAGAAAGCATAGGAAGAGCTTAATTACTTCAGCCTTTTTCACTGTCAGGTCATTAATAAAACCTTGTTATCTTCCAGTGACGTTCAGACTGGGGTATTCCTCACCCATATCTGCCTCTTATCTTCTATAAAATATTTGAGAATTATCTCCAAGAAAATAATTTGAGAGGTTTGTCTAGTGTGGGTTTTGAGAGTAAAATAAAGGAGGCAAAAACACAGACCACATGCCACAGTTATGCCATCATGTAAAAGACTGCCAAGTCCATTTGCTTGCATATGATTTGACACAGATGTCTGCAAGCATGTGTGTGTTCCAGGTGGATAAATGTCCTGGAATTACACTGGCCTCAGCTCCATAAACGTTGATGGATCTGGGCAACCTGCAAATGCAGATAAGGACGGTGGAAAAATCACTGGAGCTGTTTTTTCGTTTTTTTTTACTTCTTGGCAAATGTATATTTAAAAAAGAAGTATGCATGTTATAGGCTACATATACATTACTTATTCCCTCACCCACATGCATCAATGACAAGTAAGGAAAAATGAATAGTCAATGATAGCATGGCCAGGTTGTTCCACTGAGTCAAGCCGTGCATATTTTACACCCAGCTCTATCAAATAGAAATAGTAATGTGATATGGAGTTCATTTCCTGTAGAGTAACCTCTCTGGCCTGTTTACTCGGGAAGATAGAAAACACACTGCAGAGTTTGTAAATCAGCCTGTTATCATTTGTTTAGCTGCAAGCTTGAAAATACATTGACTTTTTGAATTTATGTTCATCTGTATCAAACTCTGCAAAATAGTATATGATGCTCCTAAGCTCTCTGATATAACCCACAATACCGGGTAATTATCATCATCCCTCCTTTTTGATGACAGATCATTTCCAACTGCTTTGAAACAGTAGCACATAAGTCTGCATATGGGTCTGATCACACAAGAGCAGCATTCATTGGGAAACTGGATAACTGGAAGTGGATTAGAAAAGACAGGGTTCAACGAAGGGTTCAATAAAAAATGTCCTTGGTCCCAGTGAATACATACCATAACTCTGCAGTGGAGGGAGGGGTTGTGTAGTTCAAAGATAGTATCAGCAAAAGAAAAAAAAAAGAACTGCTGTCTCCCGGATTCACTGGCAAACACATTATAGTAGACACAGGTCCATGTCTTTGGACAGTTACATGAGTTTTTTAAGTGTGTCTTTTTCTTCATATGGATTTATTGTCCATCAAAGGAGAAAAAAAGAACATTGAGGTGTGAAGCTCCAGTTTGATTGATCATCGATGTACTATTAGAAAATAAGGCAGTACCAAGTGATGTTTGTTTTTCATCATGTCAGTCACAACTTTCAAAGTCACAAGCAAAGTCAGTCTTTTGGGGTTTTCTCATATCATCAACAGTCATATAATAATTTACTCTGTTTTTACTGAGACTGGCCACTCACATATATAAGTGTATGTATATATGAATGTATACTGTATATATTTATATTTTTGCATTATGCTTGAAACTGACTAGGTGTGCATCTTCTCAATAGACATAATTTAATTTTGAATATCAGCTTGTACGTTGGAGAAAAAATGGCAAAGACATTTCTTTGTCTGTAAGTATTCCCTTTCGTGTTTGTCCATGAAACACTTCAAAAGATATCTGGCTAGGTTTGCCCAAAGTAAATATTACCAACCCACTGACTGGTGTTTAAGTTGCTTATTATACTATTATCTTTGCTTTTATAGTTATCTCCAAATCCTGACATATAATTGTTTTAAAAAAGTATTTAAAACATAAACAGAAAGTGCAGTGATAGGCCCATTTATTCGTAGATAGTAACAACTTAAAAGAGAATAGTTTGTAACCATAAGGTACACTCAAATCAATGGTATTGTGAAATGTGTTAATTTTATGCTTGCCTTTTGTGTTAAAATTTATCATAAGAGCAAATATTTATTGAATATCAGCCTCATCCATTTTAACTTCTTACATCTCAAAAACTCTTGTGTTCTGGAGGAAATTACATGTTTTATAGATAGATATTTAAGTTTCTCTTTGTTTATATCAGATAGACCTTTATCGCTGCTTTCATCCAGTTTTTTATCCAACACACACAGTAACCCACCCTCTATGATATTCAGGGTCAGCCATGCCCATCTCCTCTGCTCTGCATTTAGGACTCATGAATAAGTAATGACGTCTCTCATCACCTCAGAGCACTGACAGTCAGGCCAAGAGCTTTCATCTGCTCAAGCCCATGTTCAATGTTAATGTTTTTCTTCCCTCTTGATCATGTGACAGACAAGCAGCTGACCCGAAACCACCACAAACAGTGGCTCTCTTTAAATCGGTGACGCTTTGGAAATGGAAATATCTGGCTGGGTTATTTGATTTGATATTTTCATTATTTAATTATTGTTATAGCACAGTCTAAGCGTAAACTCACAAACTTCCCAAGCTCCTGAATTGAAACACAAATTATTTCAAATACTCTGAGAATACAAAATGAATCTGTTCTGACAAAACAATCTAAAACCATGTTTAGCCTTGGATACAGAGGAATAACCACCACAGTTAAAAACAGAATTACAACTCATTATTTGTGGGACAGGGGCAGCTGATACATATACCACACACACACCATACACACACACAACACACACAACACACACACACAACACAGACAAACTCAAAACAGTGCAAAGCCAATGGCAGTAGAAGTAAACCATAACAAAACAAACTAATGACCATCTAGGAGAACTCAGAAATGTTGTAGAGACTTGATCTTATGCTACATGTGTCTTTTTACCCAGCCTGTCTCTTGCAACAGTCACACTACAGACCACATGGTGGTCTGTCTTTGTACAGTGCAATTCAAATGGGACACAATGTAAAAATCCAGAATGTACCATTTAGTTTTTCCAGCCATGTTCTGAGCTGTTGGATAAAAAACACTCCCTGATTCACCAAACGGGTTGTACTCTAATGGCTGTACTGCGGTGAACCACAGGTACAGGTCAGTCATGCATCCTAAAAAGATACATTTTGTATTGTGTATCTGAGCACATGTTTTGTCACCAAAATCTTGTTCAGAGTATTGTGGGTGCCTTTGAACCAGCATCTACATTGTGTGTATCGCCTATGATTCTATGTAACCTCTTCAAAGGTTACACGGAAGCATCCTTGAAATGTCAATAAATAAGAGACTTTGCTGTTGCTGATGAAGCCTCCGAAAACTCAGTAATTGAGAATCTTCTTTTGACAAACCTTTGAATTTCAGAGATGTTTCTGGTGTTGCTGTTAGAGGTCTGTTGCTTTATCTTGAATTTGGCTGGAATTGTTAAATATTCAGTTTCATTCTTATGCAAAGAAGTGAGTTTTAAATTTCACTCCAGTAATGGGCTTGTATTGAGAGTATTTCTTTCACAAACTTGTAACCGTGCATTTTCCTTTCTGTTCCTCTCTAATTCTTTCCTTTTTGTTGATGCAGTTTCTTGGTCCATGTTAAATTGATGGATTAAGTTATCCCTGGCTCAAAATCAATCGTAGCTTGCTTTCCCTTACTCCTTTACACTGGACCACAATGCCAGAGGAGGGGAGAGCGAATGCACTGAGACACTGATAAGGTGCAGTCCCATTATATGTCATTTTAAACAAAGAAGCAAAGCAGGCTGTGGAGACTCCCTATCAGCTATTAAACAGAGACGTAGCATGCAGCCTGAGATTGATGATAAGCATTTTCTCCTGGTAGAATAAAGATGCTGGCCTGGACCAGCAGAAACAAGGGGGAGTACAAAGAAATGGTCTCCATTCCCTCTTATTTTCCTCCTTTTTCTTTTTTGTGTTTTTTTTTCTTCTCCCTCTATGTACATGACATCATCCATGTCCAAGTATCTTCCCTCCCTTCATAGAGGCAAATAAATGCATGGCCTGCATTGCTGTCCTTTTGTCTTGCATCCTTGCGTAATCCCTTAGAAGTGGACAACTCAGAGTCCCTTCTGTCACAGTTGGAGACTTGTAAGTCCTGGTAAGATACAAGGGCTAATGGCACAGGATTAATTGTGCTGAGACAGTTTTACCAACACATACAGGCTGCAAGACATCAAGATTCCAGATGTGCAAAAGCATGAACATGCTTTATAATCTGGCCTCTGGTAAACATTACTTTGTTTGGCCTTAAAGTCAATTATCTGTCACTCTTGAAAACAGATCCACCTTTCACCAGTTGTGGAAATATTATCATGTTAACAACTTTAATAATAATCTTTGGTTGATTTGATTATTACATGAAATTCATCAAATGAAAAATGCATTGGGTGATATGCATGTGGTTTTTATCGCTGGTATAGTATATATCGTACCCCAAAAGTTTTGGATACTTTGTTGTTCTCAGGGCATCAGGAGTTGTTGTTTTGTTTCTCAAAGGGATAGATTCATGGACTCTAAACTGTTCATTTAAAAGCATGCATAAAGCAGAAGGTTTCCAGTCCATTGAGGTACATGAGGTCCTACCATTGGAGTGGTCAATAGAACATCACTAGAGCTCCTCCATTTGCTCACAACTAGTACTGCAACAAAAGAGACCTGCATGGCACATTCCATTGTGCTGCATCTGAATCACACACCGATACATAACTATTCATGGATGTCGATTTTGGACATGTAACTATTGTCCTAATATTTAAAGAAGTTTAGTTTTTATGAGTAATCTCTTTGTGTTGTGTTAGGAAAGGCGCAGGTTGTTCCACTGTCAGTTGTGGGCAAAGACGTGTTGATATACGAGCTATGATGACTAAACTAACCAACAAGCAAGTACATATCAAACACGAGGCTGTCTCCACTTACAAAGAGATTTAACTGTTTAGGAAATGGGAGAGACGTGGAAAGCTCAGTGTTGAGAGAGAATGGGTGATCCAAATCCGTTGGCTTTGATACCTTTGTCATCGCTAAAGATGGTCCATCAGACTAAACATCTTCTTCTTGCTGAACAGAGAATGTAAAGAGAACTAGAGAGGGGAGATGAGAGAACAGAAGGATACATTTGTAGCAGTGTTGGCAGATTTGGAGACAAGCAGTGTGACATCAACCTTTCACCAGTCAGACTGCAAATTCATCTCCCAAGCCTCCACAGCACCTTCTATTCCCACACTCCCTGACCACTTGAACATATCAAAGATGAGTTATTTTGTTTTTCGTCAAATCTCCTCATGACTGTCATGAGATAATTAAACCAGTGTTTGTCTCTAATCTAGATGAAAGTGGTCTTTTCTGAGAATTATTTTTTTTAAGTGGTAAATGGTGGTAAATGAGCAGCAGAAATTAATTCCATGGAAGCAAAAACTAAATCTGGGGCATACACTTTCTTTAAACATGTAGACCTCTTCACTGATGGGTGTGGCCTTGAGTGAGTATCATTTAGACCCAATCATATGCATAATGCATTATTCAAGATAAATTATGTAGCTCAAAACTTGCCATATACCAGTGTTTGCAATGTTATCTTATGCTTCAAAAAACAGAATGTTGCTTTCTCAAAGATCATGTTCTCAACCAGTGTTTTTGATGTTTAAAGCTACAACTCATGATCACAGCCTCAAGGCCCATCATCAGGAAATTCCTTGAGTTTAAGCAACGTTTTATCTTAGATACAGAAATAAACAGGCAGACTGACATCAAGCATGCCCGTCTTATCGTGATTTTAGCACTGAGACAGATGAATGGTTTCTGTCAACTAACAGTCCAGTCCTGTAGGTAGCAGACAATGCATGAGTATTTGGAGTGTGTGTGTGTTCAAGTGTGCAAAGTCATTGACGAGTTTAAGTGTTTTCTCCCTCTGCTTTCTGTCATCCAGTGGCATTCCAAGGCCATTACTTCCCTCTTACAATTTGTGTCTCTATTCATTGTCCCATTAAAATGTTCTCTGTTACTTTCCTTCGGAAGGCCAAAAAAAAAACATCTTCTGAGTGCCTAAATAATTTCAGAGGGATTTCAACACGGTCATCGCTGTGCAGCAGCTTTTAATGCAAGACACATGCCTTTAAACTAAATGATATAATGAGCTCAAGTCCTCTTTTGAGATGAAGAATGGCTGTTCTTTCATAAGACACAACCTGCAGGAGCAGGCACTCCAGCACCACTTACTGATTCTTTAAGAATAATCCCTCCCCATCCCTCTGAACCTCTGTTTTTTTTCTTGCCTGTGTAAAATTACAGTTTTACAGGTGTCCAGCCAGCAGAACAATGCTGACAGACAGGCATGCCAGAGGACAGCCAAGCACTTGTGTTCACCACAAAGATCTTGGTTGTCTTACAACTGGCTGTCCAGCCCAACATGTGGCTTTGGTTACAAAAAACCTGCTCCTCGAGCAAGAGCCCCCTTCATCTCCGCGAGGAACATAGAGGACTATGGACGGTGCTTTCCAGGATGAGCGCCGCAGTGGCTTCCCTTTTCAAAGGGCCGTCGATGTACATGGCTCACAGATTCCTGTGCTTGCTATGAGATAGTGTGGCACCTGGAGAGGCCAGACAGGAAGAAAGGACAAGGGACGAGAGGAAAGAGATGAAAAAAAATGAGAGAAGCTGCTTAGATGCCGTGCCAAAGAGAGGACCGGGAGCTCTCAGATTTCAAATGCTCGTTCTGTGAAATTGCAGTTTCAAACGTTTCCAATCTCACTGCCTTCCCACCCCGACTCTCTTCATCCTTCACTCATCGTCAGCACATCATGAAATGTGTAGATTTGTGCTTTCGTTTAAACCCTCTGCACAGAGGTGACTACTGTGAATTCCTCCTACCTGTGGGCTTTTGAGAACACACTCTGCAGAATTGCACTTTAGAGAGCATTTTTCCTAAATTTACTCTCACAGCCAAATATAAAACAAAAGGTAAAAGTGCATTTCTTTGTATTGCATAAAAACAAATGTACTTGTAGCTTGAGACTGGGGTGAAACAGTCTTGTGGTGATTGACACATCCAGAGAGCCCCCTGCCAATCTCAGGCACAATCCATTTCCTCAAGCCAAACTGTTCTCTTTGTGTGTTGAATATGTTTCTGAACATGCCGGCCATTGATTGACACGGGCGCAAGGACTGGTAAAACATTTCTGTGGTGTGAAGCAAACAACAGTGCGTCAGTCTCTCTGCCTCAGATGTTTAGCCTGGGGGGCTGTACTGATATAATAATGCTACAAATATCTGGACACTCTATCCTGTGCTCCCATTCTCCCGCTTCCCTTTTCATTTTATTCATTTTAGCTGCTACAATTTTTACGATGCCCTTAAATTTTGTTTTAACTCTCAATCTGGGGTTGAGCTGTGGTATTTCATATCAACAAAGAGCCATCTACTCTTTTTTTGTTTCCAAGTAATGTAGTAACGCTCAATTCACTGAATTCCCATGGCTGATTTCAATGAGCTCATTTCAAAATGTGTGTCATCTCAAACGAAGGCTGTGAAGAAGAGTAGGTGTCAAGAATAGAAAAGGCTGGACTTGATTCAGATGCTCTATAAAAATAATTTCTCAGAATTTCCCTCTGTGTGAGACAAACCAATAAACATTCTAACAACAGTGACCTAACCTCTCAAATACATTAACAATTGTTCTATTTTCACAACACACTGTATTCTTTTTCAGAAATGCAGTATAAGAGCTACAGTATATTTATATTTGTTCAGGATGTTGAAACTTCCCCACAAACAATCCCTGAAAACAGTTGGAAGGCATACTGGCACCCGTTGCCAGTCACAACCTTGCACCTTTGTATTTTCAAATAACAACAGAAAAAAAAGTTGTATATATAAAATGTCCTGATAGTTGTGTATTTCCAAAATGTCATATGGATTGATTCAACACCAGCATTACAATTTTAATCAGTGGTGTAGAACCAGGTGTTAAAACGCATGCGGCAGCCCTCCAGGCCATAAGAAATTGGACAAGGTACCAGGAAATTGTCTCTCCTCTAGAAACAAGTGTTTTCTGATTGTTTACCCCATGTCTTTAAATTGCATTTCTTCCTTTTTAATTTAAGCACCACATCTATGGGACTGGAGGAGGGAAACAGAGAGGGAAGGCTTGAAAGAGAAAAATGGAGGGGAAAACATTTTTTTTTCTTTCTGTATCTCTCCATCCTCTCTAGCATTAACCCTGTCAAATGCAAATGTCACAACCTGATATGGTCAGCCCATAGGGCACTTTGACTACATGCTAGTCCATATCCATATTAAAATAGGAGCTTGAATGCAACATGCCTGTGTGTCTTTGCCAGCAAAATGTGCATGCTGCATATTCGTGCGCATGTGCATTTTTGGCTGTCCTTGACATTTTTGCAACTGGAAAAAGGCACAAGCAGAGGAAACGGCTGCAGCGAGAACAAGAACGACTTTGCGGTGGTAGATTAAATACAGCCTCAAACATGTAGTCCCATTTCTCAAACTATACTCAAACACCTACGTGAACATGTAGTGTAATCAATAGGTTTCCAAACTTTCAAAACTGCTGTGCACATAAAAAATCAGCATATGAGCAATAGAGCACAGCCCTTGAGAAATGATATATATACATATTTTACATTTCACTGTGTTGCAGCTTGTATAAAATGTTATAGTTGAGATTTGATAAGGTGCACTTTTCCATCTTTACTGTAGCCCTATAACTTTATATATATAAACTCTCTTTATGTTTTCATTGTCTACTCCGAACTAAACATTTGGTAAATTTACTTATGAGTAAATTGTATTTTACCTTATTTTGTTATTTCACTGTTATTACTTTTTATATATTAAACCAAGCTTTACCACAAAATAAGTAGATGGAAGGATAAACTAGCTGGCTCAAACTGACATTATTATTATTATTACTCATAGTATTTGAATAAATGCATTATTTTGTTTGTCTTTATTTCCGTTGATAATAAACACAATATATTTAGGGTAAGGGACAAGAAAGCCAACAAACATAACATAAGCCACACAAAAGTGTGTGTGGGGGAGGACAATTGAGTTAATGAAAAATACACATAGGAAAAAAAAAAAAACTAACTTAGACATTACCAATGATGAAAGGATACCTATTGAAACAGTAATGTTGAAAACAACCATTAAAAGCATTTTTTTTGTATATGCAGCAAAAACATAGATGTTTGCAGCAAAAATCATCATAATTATTATCATCCACCCATCCATCCATCCATTGTCGTAAGCGTGTATTCCCTAATGGGGTCGCGGGGGGAACTGGAGCCTATCCTAGTGGTCAATGGGTGTGAGGCGGGGTACACTCTGGATGGTCCGCCAGTCCATTGCAGGCCTAATTATAATTATACCATCAATAATTACAGTATAAATACTATTACTTGTTATGAAGGGTAGGTCTTTGTAGTTTTCTTTGCAGAATTGTTCCAAATCAGACTGATTCAGAAATGTTAATTTATCTATGTATCAAAGTTAACTGGAGATTATAGGATGTGTATGGTTTTGAGCTGAAGAGCATTTGGTCATTTTAAAGTGGCAAATGTTTTGTTTGATTATTTCCACCTGGTTTCTTTCAATTTGGTTAAGCTGACACAATCAATATCAATGCCTCTTAATGAGTAAACAGAGCTGTATCTTTTTTTTTTTTTTTAGAAGTTAACCGCTGGTTACACCCTGGGACACTATTCCATGCTCTTTGCTTTGAAAACATATTATTGAAAGTGCACTGTAAAGAATATATTGATTACCACAATTTTATCTTGATAAGTAAGGCAGTGATGTTTGTGAAAACATTGTTCAGAGGGAGCAATACATTGCTGGCTTTGGGCCAAATCAGAGCAGGTAGTATTGAGTGGCTCTCACCACTAGAGGGGAGCAAATAACAACCTTTGAAAGACCATTATCGTGGTGAAAATACAATCTTGCTCTGGATGCACGTGAATATAGTTGGAGTATCAAACATATATGATGGTATACATTTTGGTATAATACCCAAAATGTATTGTATACCATCATATATGTTTGTTTAAACGTTTAGATACAAGTACAGCTTTATTCACTTCTCCTATAGATAGATAGATAGATAGATAGATAGATAGATAGATAGATAGATA
>CAJRST010038888.1:13005521-13072938 GCA_907169785.1 Menidia menidia | reverse complement strand
GATAGATAGATAGATAGATAGATAGATAGATAGATAGATAGATAGATCAAATATTTTTATTTATTTATTTATTTATTATTATTATTTTGTTTATTTTACTTTATTTTATGTCCACAGTTCGTCTCGTCTCTTAGTAAAAACGTTCTGCAACTGTATTCAAATTAGGAAATTACGATATTTAGGAGCCGTGCGAAGGCAGCATTAGTCGAACAGTGTGAAGAAGAAAGGTGATTGTGCGCATGCGCTCTGGAGGAAAGGAATCGTGGTTCCTTTAGCATCCAGAGCTAGCGGACTGGTCTGGTTGGGGAATAGTGTGGAGGAAGGTGTCCTGCGCACGACAGGCAGGGTGACATCGGCGACTTCAGATATCCCCTGCTAATCCTTTAGCTAGCCATTATCCCTCCATGCTGTCCAAGAAAGGGAGATAACGTTAATAACCCTGCACTGCCACCTCAATTAGCCACCGTCCATAAGTGATAAGGGAGACAGTGTTCTGCTTGAAGAGGGTTTCTTTTAGGGCTAAGTAGACTTCCTTTATATAATATCAAAAGTATAGCTGCAGCCTCGATCGACGTGACTTCTAAGAATGAGGCTGCCGAGTAGCAGACATTGTGCGATTGAAGGAGATGGAAAGAAGATGGACCAAGCTCCTCCAGTCAGAAACCCTTTTGTGCACGTCTTGAAATTCACTCCTATGGAAAAGGCAAAGGTAAGGTTGGCGGACAAATGATTAAACGTAGTCTAACTCCGACATGTGAACGCGATATTTCACTTGCTCGTAGGACACCAACAGTTTGGTGCGACACAGTGGTTGAGCTGTCACCATCATGCACACGAGTCGGTTTTTCTGGTTGCATGTTGTCAGCTGTGCTAGTGTTAGCCTGCCAGCTAGCTAACATCACATACATGTTGCTTTTTACCTGGCTTTACCATGCCTTGGCGACAGTCTCGCTTTAATTAAACAAATAACGAAGCTTTCGGGGGTGGGGGGCGGCTATATATGCGGAAACGAGATGCATTTTTACTCAGGAGTGTGCCCCGCAAAATCTGCCGCTCCCACTCATGTACCTTGTAGAATTAAATGGAGCCACAGAAGCATGGCCGCCTGTCCGAGATGGGCCTAGCTTGTTGCTGCTCTTTAACTGTGTGTCTCCCCAAAGCTTACACTGTTGTGGTTAACAGTTACACAACCTAGAAGTCAAACGCCGTGCCCTTGCCATCTTAACTGGCCTGTTGTTTCTCCTATCTTCGTTGGAAACTATGAATTCCATCAAGTATTAATTGCTCTAATTAGGAAATCAGATTTTCGGTATTTAACTTCACACATGGAATGTTGATGGGTGGCATTCACATTGTTCTCCCTGAGAGAGCATGGCGTTTTGTTCTTATAAACAAATACTTGGAGGTCTGTAGTTAAACTCATGATCCTTCTAAAATAGCTTAAACAGTCAGAGAGGTGTGTGCATTTCTGCTTATTAGTCATGAGCTGCTGAGTTAATGCTTCACTGAGATGTTTGACTACCATGAACAGAGAATCCAGTATGTGCTCTAAAAGCATTTAGACTTCAACTGTGTTTTAGGGATCCTTCCTTACAACTTAAAAGATAAACACATAAATAGACCAAGAGATTAAAAAATACAGTTTGTATTTTAGTATCTTGGTTATTGCCTGCTAAGATATTCCTTTTACAAAGAATAGCATTGGGTGTTTTGTGCAGCAAAGGGCGTGAAATGTGACACAGCTGTGAGAGTTAAAGCTAATGGTGATGACACTTGTTTATGAATGGCTTTGTTTTTGGTATAACAGGTATTCAAGTATTTTATGACAGATACAGGTTCACACAGGGATCCCTCCCCCTGGCTCTTTTTCATAGAAACTGCAGGGAAAGTTAGAATGTCAGATGGCTCCAAGTCAAGAAAAAGTGGATTTTCTGGTACATCCACCAAGTTTTTTTAAAATCAAGTCAAGCTTATGAATGACGCAGGAGACAGTATTAGGAATCTTTTTAGGCCGCTGTGTAAAATTATGTTTTATTCGATTGAAAACATGACCATAAGTTGTAATCAATACATGTATAACAACTTACCTTTTCCAGTAGCCATGCTCGTGGTAAAAAAAGGAAAAAAAAATGTTTTTTTTCTTTCCTCATTTCATATTGACGTGTAGATTTTTTGCATTGGTTAAAACAAGAGTTTTTTTTTGTTGTTAAAACTGTTATTTATGTGTGTATGTACCGATAATCAAGAAGTTAGTTTCCTTGTTCTGTTGATACTGAGAGCCAAGGGGCTCACATGTCACACTGGGCTTACTTTCACATCCACAGCAACAAGAGGAAGACACCTTTACACAGACAGTGTAGACTCCAGCTAAAACCAGCCGCTCTTCTCATCGCCTCACTTTTTCAAAGAGATGAAACCAGTCATTCTGTTGCAGGTTCAGACAAAAAAAAGCCTTAGCTCACAGTGACCGCTCACCCTACCTGCATGGGGGCGGGCTGAATTGACGTGTTTATGAAGGGAGAGCTGCACAGAGGAAAACTCCACCTCAGACTAAGACTCATGTGATTCATACAGTAGCAGCATGCTGTTTGGAAGCACGCACTGAGCACTCTGGCTCTGTTTGGTAAATGTCCGCTAGCCTTAAAACCCAGTGTCTTTGAGAAATGGCCATCAGATTCTTTGATAAACCCATAAGTAAATCTATACTTTCCTGTCGATTTATTTTGCACAATTGGTTAACATTGCACATTAGGGAAATCTTGTCCATTTCCTACATTTTATATTAGTGAACAGACCATTTAGTCCCCACTTGGATTGTAAGAAGAGCAGATCAGTTTTGTTGGATCAGCCAGGGCCAATGTTAGTGTTAGACCATGAAGCTGTTTTTTTTAGTGCAATGTAAAGACCATGGATGTGGCTGGAGTCGGTTTAAAACCCATCCTTTTTGTGTTCAATTAAGTGACTGCTGTTTTTTTTTTTTTTTTTTTTGGTGCAGTCATATACAGACCATGGGATAAGGGATTGCTTTATGTTTTTATGAGTGTGGATATTTGTAACCCATAGCCATAGTAATTAGTTCCCTTAATCTTGGATCAGCCTTCGAGGCGTTCAGATATTCATTAGCTGACTGCTCTGTGTACAATGCAAGGGCTGACCCTTCGATCCACTTAAAGCTGCTCATGCAGATTTTTACCCTGATCAGAGTTAACAGTGCATTGGCAGCATCCTATTATGACATACTTTTGCAGTGTGTTTTGCATATATGGGTCCCAAAGCCACAATTCAACTTGTATAATATAGTTAAACTCTCAGAGTTTCATGGTTATTAGAAGGCAAGCTTCTAATGTTACTTAGCTGCTCAGCTTTGAAAAGTCTCATCGATGTTCATGTGTATTTGCAAGATAAATCCAACAAGGAGCTTTTGCTGTTGACGTTGGCAAAGGGACAATTAATCAATAGCTTCTTTTCACACAGCATGGATCAGCATTTCAGTGAATTGCCCTCTGATATTCAGACATTCATTTTTGGCAGGATGAATAACACACACACACACACCAACTTGCTGTCAACACAATCAGCAAACAATTATGAGAAGGTGTCAATAATCATGGACCCCCTCATATCAAAGGTCCAGTTTTCTGCACATGTATTGATATTTGTTGAATTGAATGGATGAAGTGAAAATAGGGATCCATTTTTGGGTGATGTTACATTTTTATTGATGTGACGAGTGAAGCCAACGTGGAGACTCAAAACTCCCTCCTTCCCTCATTAAATTATAAGGTTATTCCCACAAGTCATTATACTGTGGTTAGGTAGACTCGCTTCTTCCTCTTTAAATGGCGAGCCAGAAGCTTTATGTCACGTGGCGGTGAGCATGGTGGTGGCCCTGACTCCTATCCTATATTTACAGCAGTTTAAAGGACACCTGTCTCACTTTCAAAGAGGATCAAGCGTTAATTCAGCTGCTTTGAAACCATCAGTGATACCAATGGAGTGTGTTTTCTTTTAATATGAATGAACACTTTCATTAAATACATCATTGTTTTGAATGTGGCATCCACACAAGTTAGACCCCAGCCAAAATGCTTTCTGTTTAGGTCCTGGACCAGACTCAGCACCACATTTTGGTGATGATTTATGAGCACGGTTAACATTTTGGTTTGAAAAAGAAACATCTAAAGTGGTGTGTGTATAACACAGTGAGAGGATGTAATCTATACTGTAAACAAACAGAAAACCAACTTAATCCAAAGCTCACTGTTAAAAAAAAATGTGTGCTGGAAAAATAGCAGAAGCAAGTCATTTTTGCTTGATTGTTGCTGCATGGAATGTGGTGATCTTTTCAGCTTTAAAAAAAGAACAGATTTACGTTTTGTCCACAATGGTTCAAAACTCTGTTAGTTAGTAGATCTTTGTAATGTCATAAAGGGTAAGACATTCTCATTTTCAAAAGGCAACATTGATTTATGGCTTGCTTGGCTTCTACAGTTGTCAGCTATAAATCAAAAATGGTGTGCAGTAGAACTCAATTTAACACTGGATTCACCCTGGAAATGCATGTGTACACAAAGTAAATTTATTTTGTGCTTAGCAGCGAAAAGAAACACTATAGTCTATTAAACTGATCTTACATGATACACAAACGGTAACCTTGTGACTTTTTTCTCTGGACTCTTCAAAAGTTCCTGATTCAGAGTTGATGTGCTTCACCGACCAGCTTTCCGTTCTTCTAAGTCCTTAACTTACCCGAGTCTGCTGTGATCATACAGCTGTTCGAGTGTGTGTTCTTCACATCATTATCAGTGTTTGTCTAAGAATGCACAACAGTAGCAGAAAGATTAATTTTGCAGATATCAGTCAAAGTAGTGGTGTAATTGATGTCACAGTGTAGCCTCTAAATTTACCTGATGGTTTTCTCGTCTGGGCACTCGCAGGCAACGCCAATATCCACTGCCCAAACCTCAGCTGACCAGGAGGACCCGAGCTAGTTTGTGTAAATAATCTGCTGCCTTCGGACTCAAGTGGTGACTGTGAGCAGCATGTTTGCTCTGTAAAGCCACAAAGAGCATTTCAAACCTCTCTGCGTGTCCTCCCACTCTGGTCAGGCGGCACATTCGTACAGCAACGTACTCTGGCTGCCTTTTTCCTTTTTTTCCTTTTTTTTAACTTTCTCTTTCTCAGCAGAGTCGCTTACATTGATCTGCGCAGCAATCGTTTAAATATCACTCATTACCCCTTTAACATGGATGGCTGAACACTGATCACTTGTGCCCCAGTAATTAGGATTTAGTGCTGCCAGTGTGCCACTCAGTGCCTGCATCAATGAATGTGCAGCTCTAAACACTCAGCCAGGACAGTTTGGACAAAACGGGAGGCTCATTTACATTTTTCTTTAAATGTAGGTTTACAATAAGCAGTTTGTCTTTGCATTCTTTGTCATTAGAGATTAGAATTTCAACCATTTGCATGTTCTGAGTTTTCAAACATGCAAAGAGTTTGTTGGACGCTGCATTAAAAACTGGTTTTAAGGTCATGCCCGTGTGTATATTTTCTCATGCTCTGAGAATTAACTGCGGTGATGTGTGGGACAGATTGCAGCCACTTTCCATGGCAGTGGTCAGTGGACTCCTTGTCTTTGTCTCACTCTGCAGGGCAGCCGCCGTCTGACCATGACCTTCGGTAATGTGTCTGTTTTTCTCAAATATGTCGAAGCAAAAATCATTTAAGCGTCCTGCACGAAAAAACTTAACTTGTTTTGCATTTACAAACCTCTTTTGGCAAGACAATGATTATTGGACAAAACAGTCCAAAACAGTTCCTTTTGGATATTCATTGTTTTTGTTTAGAATATGTGGCGATGCTCCATTGTTGTTTGTGTGCCGTAGATTTGTCATCCACAGCAAAGAGGGCTTTTCCAGCTTTTTTATGCTGCCATTCAAGAGTTTTAGGATGTGTGAGCATGAGTATGTTTTAATGAAAAGAAAAGCAAAAGTACTCTATCCTCCATCCCACCCACAGATCGCACTGTTTACTGTCAATTCAAGCCCAATACCTAGAGAACCAGAGGCTCTTGAAGGTGTTTTGCAACTTACTGGACCCAGCACTTGAAATATGATGGTAAAACATGCCATTATCAGACCAGCATTGATTGGGTTTAATTTCAAATTTATTATGCTATCAGACAGGAATTTCCTGTTCATAATGGATTAGACCTGTTGATTTCTGCTGGTAGCTGCCATCAAGATAAGACACTGAGAAAAGATATCAGTCATTATCAGTTGGTAGTAAAAGCTGATAACAATGTGTACCGATGTAGGGTTTGTCACAACTTTCCAGAGTCAAACACGTGACAGGAAAGTCTAATGGAGTATTAAAAAAAACATGTGCAATTCTTTCCCATTTGGATCAGTCTCTGTTACAAACCAGGGCAATTTCAAATGTTTCAGCAGTAGTTTAAATGCATCCCATACTTACAACTGGATCCCTGTTTACAGATCAACAGCTGTAACATTCAGGTTCCTGCCAAACAAGTTCAGATTGAGCTGACTGAGGAAAGCCACTGTGCTCCAACATTATACGGGGAGGTTAGAGGCTTCGTGCAGGGGTCTGGGTTGAAAGGATGGAGGTTTGTTAAGAGTCACAGGTGTAGTGCAACTGAAAGGGGGAACAGAACAGGAAATAGCCTCCCGTCGGGTGATCATGACCAATCCAAGAGGACGTCCAGTGGTGTCTGCGTTCAGACTTACAGGATCTGCAGCATGATAACAAACCTACCAGTTGCATTTGTTTCCGTAACCCTGTTCTTTTTCTCATCTCTCAATCTCTCACAGATTGCATTAATGACAGTCACACTATTCCCCATCCGACTACTCATAGCTGCATTCATGATGCTGCTGGCCTGGCCTTTCGCCTTCCTTGCCTCAGTAGGGCGCTCCGAGACCACCATTGAACCCCAGTGCCTCTGGAGAAGGTGGGTGCATTGTCACACAGATGTATGCCTGAAGGTTTCTCTTGTTT
Source organism: Menidia menidia (assembly GCA_907169785.1). Taxonomy (NCBI): domain Eukaryota; kingdom Metazoa; phylum Chordata; class Actinopteri; order Atheriniformes; family Atherinopsidae; genus Menidia; species Menidia menidia. Next base: position 13,065,918 of record CAJRST010038888.1, on the reverse strand, counting down.
GTTTTTTCTTTTTACTTAGAAAGGACAAGTAAGTAAAACCTTTCTGGGAAATGCGCAGTCAGCATGCCACCGGTTTACAAAGCAGAGCTATAACATTATGGGCAGTTAGCTGTTTCCGTATTGGTTATCTGTGTGCAGTCTGGGACTTAGTTTTCTTGGTGGATAGCATTTCTACTTTCAAACAAAATCAAGACAATTACTTTCCTCTTCTCTAATCATGAGTCATACCTGTCCAGTAATGTCAATATTTGAAGCAGGAGTTCTCAGCAAGAAGCTTCGAACTTCTAACGATCTGCTAACATCAATGAATGAAAAACACCCCTCAGTCACGCTCACTCTTCTTTGCAGACTGGTCGACATCATTCTGAAGGTCCTCATGAGGGTCATGTGGTTTGCGGGAGGGTTCCATTGGATGACGGTGAAAGGGCGAAGGGCGCTGCCAGCAGAGGCCCCCATTCTCACCCTGGCACCCCACTCGTCTTACTTTGATGCCATCCCAGTGACGATGACAATGTCTTCAATTGTCATGAAGGCTGAAAGCAAGGATATACCTCTGTGGGGAAGTAAGTACAAACTCACCCAACTCTCCAGCTAGCTACTGTTTTGATAAGCTTATAAAGGCTGATTTGGGCTGTAGTATGGAAACAAGTGATGTGACTCCTCATCGTTATCATCATGTGATCATCACAGTGATGTCAAAATACACTACCTCTGATGTCAAAAGGCAGTCGTTAAAAAATGTCTTTGTTTTTCCTGAATTTTTTTTTAAAATCAGTTACTACTAGCCAGTATGTCATGGTAAAGAGGTTTATTTCATTATGCAGCTTTAAAATCGTGTTGATTTTTTCTCCACAGACGACATTTATTTAGAAGAGGAAAGCCTGACGGGGGGTCTTTTTTCATTTAAGTTTTTAAATAATAGTGCTTGTCACATCAAACTGGAGGTGTTATGTTACAACTTACATTTTGCACAACTTGTAAGTATTAGCTTATATTGTAAATGGTGGTTGATCTCAGCTTAGAGGCACATGGATTTTTGCCTCTGCCACCCAGGCCCGTTTTTTAGAATGGAAACGTGAGTGCAGAGGTCAGGTAGGCCTAGCTCAGTTGCAGAAACTGCTCCCACTGCTCTGACGACTATCCTCTTAACCAGCACACACGTGTAGTTGCCTATCTTGCTGCAAGTGAAGACATCCCTGCCAGCGGGACACGCAGTAAAGATCTACGGCTGTTATTTTAGTCTTCCTTTCACCTCCTCCTGTCCTGGCTACTAAGTCAGCAATATGCCACCTTGTTACCTCCAGCCTGAGTGGAGCTCAACCAACTAAGAACAGCTCTTCTCGCTTGCACTGTGAGATTGGAACCACGTAATATTTCAGCATGTTTTCATCTCTGGTTAATTTTCAGGGACAACAAGAGGTCGCCCGCTAGGATTAAACATCACAGTACCTTGTAGTATGAGTGCGTATGACAGTTTTAAAATGTGTTCTTTTGTAGAGCAGCATTCAGACCAGAGGGTTCACTAAAAAATGCAAACTGGGGTTTGACAGGTCCTGCATGAGGACGGCAGCAGCTATGCACGGCAAGCAGAATGAGCAGTAAGACGTGATCCGCTGCAGTCACGTGTGCGGTGTCTCCTGTTCGAGCCCTAATCCCTTCCTGTTAGCAGACTGCTCACAGTTGGAATCTGTCTCTCCTTCTAATTATGTCACCCTCCTCTTTCTCAAAATTACAATACCCTCTCTCATCCTTGAAGTTTTCTCACGTTCTTCATGAGTCAGAGCCATTTTTGTGCATTGGGAAAGACATGATGCATCCGAACACCCATTTGTTGTCGTTTTAAGTGTTCTTTTAAGTATTCTTATAACTCTTTTAAGTTTTCTTTTTAAGTCTTTCTTTGGACACTTTGGTTGCAACATTTTCTATTCGCAAACATTAAGTGAGTTATTTTCATCATGCTCATCTACTTAGTTTTTTATTGTGTCACGTTCAGTTTGGTTGCTTGTAAAGGTTGGCTTATTCTGCCGCAGCCCCAATGGCGAAGCCTTAAGAAGAGATGAGACTACACTGCCAGACTCTTGCATTACCCGAGTCAGTGGATTGTTTATGTCCAAAACACTTTGACACTAAGTGGGATTTATTGTAGCAGTACTTGTTAGTCTGTGTTTCTCACAGAGACTAAGAGATTGTACGTTTTCAATCAAATTAAACATCTCTGTTTCTTTTTTTTTTTTTGGAAGAGAGGAAGAGACACACCTCTTTGCACATCAACCTATTATTCTGAGAAAGGAACAAACAAAGCTATATCTGATCATTAAAATAGAGGATGGAGCCACAAAAGCGATAAAGAACACATGAATGTGAAAATCGTTCGGCACATGGGAGGATCTTAATTATTTTTAACACTTGTTCTCACAGAAAGTAGATCCTTTTCCTCTTTGTCTTTTCTGTGACGTTACAAAGCTACAAGACCAACGACAAACACCGGTCAAGTCAGAACATTTAATCTATCTGCTGTTACTTATTTATTGGAAGAAGTGACAAACTGGTGTCTGCATGCCAAATGGGATATTTTATCAAATGAGTTCAGCATTTATCACACATGGCTCTCTTTGTAAAAATGGGAAGTGCTCAGCAAAGTTCAATAAACCTACAGAGACACTTTTTCAGTGTGGTCCATCCTCCATACTCGAATCAGGAAACCACACCTCACTTGCAGTTGCGATCAACATGCAAGCATCGTTCTGGACTCGTGCAACCTGTACATTGTGTAACCTGCTGTTTAAACACACAGCTGTGTGATGATTATATATGACACGGTTGTAATGACTCTGTTCCTTGTACAGCTTTTCTAATAGAATCCTGTCCTCTGTCAGCTTTGTCTGTTGGCACTTTTCATCTTTGAATTAAGGTGAAGGACTTTTCAGGTTCACAAAGGATTTTTAGTTTGTGCGTCACATTTTACAACTGGGTGACATTTCTTGAATTATTTGGTACTAAGTGATTTATATAGGACACGAGAGATGCTTTTAATCCCCCTCTAATCAACTCTGTCTTGGCCTGAAGCGTTTAATATTTGTGCCTCTAAATGAGTCATTAATTCTTCATCATTGTTTTTTATCACACATTTTTGGCTGAGGTAATTGTTTGATGTGTATTTTCTCCATCTAACTGTTACCTTTATGTGTTTTGATTGCCTTTAGCTCTGATTAAGTACATCAGGCCAGTGTTTGTGTCAAGATCCGACCAGAACTCGAGAAAGAAGACCGTGGAGGAAATTAAGCGCCGAGCCCACTCCGGGGGAGAATGGCCGCAGGTAAGCCGAAGTTTCCCCAACCATGTTTAATTTGTTTACATTTTTTCTTCATGGGTTAAGACAAACTAGTTAGTGGCTTAGTTGCTGCTTTGCAGTTGCCGATATAAACCTCTGCAATGAATCATGTCCTCTCCCTGTAGATCATGATATTTCCGGAAGGAACGTGCACCAATAGATCCTGCCTCATCACCTTTAAGCCAGGTAGCTCAATGTCTTTCTTTCTTTTGCTCTTTTTGTTAATGTGGTCTGTTTCTTTGGTTTATGGTTAACCCCCCCCCTGCCACCAATACCTCTGATACCCACTTATGTTGTTTTTTATCCGGGTTAAATCTCAAATTAGCTTTGTGCCTGTAATGTCTTGTCTAACATGAATATGAAACGCTATTAGAGGAAGGGTCTAAAATGGGGCTGTGAATTTGAACATTGTATTATGTGCTTGTTTCCAGCAGCCAATTGACCTTAAATTTTTTCCTCTCACATTTGTTCTCTTGAAGGAGCCTTCATCCCAGCCGTCCCAGTGCAGCCTGTAGTGATTCGTTATCCTAACAGACTGGTAAGACAAAGAAATCTGTAGCAAAAGCTCTGTAGAGCACATCAGCATGAGCTGACTTCCCATTCAGGGTGAATGCAACTTACATCATATAAGCAGGTCAATTAAAGACTTTTCTTTATGTGAAAAGTGCGATTTTTTTTTTTTTTTAAGGAGTTATTTCAGGATGGTTTCCCAAGTGAGCTCCCAGGTAATGCCTTCAGCTCTATTTGTGGCTAACTCTCGGTCCCCCCATACATTGTTAGTCGCTTTGGATAAAAGCGTCTACTAAATTCAGAAACATAATGCAAATTCAGCTGTTTGTTTTATATCCAGCCTGTCATAATATTTCAGATGACTTCAGCAATTGTCAGCAGACTTAGGTTACATTCAGACTGCAGCGCAAACTGTCTCAAATCAGACTTTTTTTACCCTAGTGCGACCTATATCATTTTCTCATGACAGCGTGAACAACGCAGATTGGACTTTAAGAATTTGCGATCCGGGTAACTTGGATGTGTGTTCATCAATCCGATACGTATCTTATCTTTTCAAATATGACCTGTGTCTCTTCAGCCAGGTTTCATTCATCCGATTTGTCATTGACAAACACCACTTTTATGCGTCCTGCTACGTGTAAGGAAAACTACAACCATGGCAGATAATAATGCAGAGGACAGTCAGTGGACAGAAAGCAAGGCTACTGACTTGGTATTTGGGGGTAGCTCTATTCAGGCTAAACTCCAGTGAGCGAGCACACCAAATAAATTGGCATTTTGTATAAAGTTCAGATATGTATCACTTCAGGCTACAGTGTGAACGTAGCCTTAAATAACTGGTAAGCTTGTATTGACAGTTGTGTATTTCACCCCAACAATTTGCTGCCACACTGTCAGAAATCTCCAACATTAAACACATGTTGTAAATGAGGTATTCCAAAAAGACTCTCAACCTCACAGCAGGTGTGTGAACGCACAAAGGAAATGCAACTGTGTGTGTGTGTGTTCACACTTAGGACCTTTCTGTTGTGACCACAGTGTGAAGTATTTGTCTTCTTAACCCTAATTTTTGGAAGAATGCCATGAAACACTGAAACCCTCAACTCAAAATGTAGGCTTAGGTGGTTTTATTACACACGGGATCTAATGACGACACAAACATTCCGTGACTAAAAGACTGGAAAAAGCATATACTCTTGCATCTCGCTGTGGAAGAACCACTTCCCCTATGCTTACATCAAACCCCAAAAACCTAACAGTATGTTGAGAGTCACGTTCCAGCTGCGTCTTAGCATTTGCAGTGCAGCCCGTGTATGGTTGTTTGTGCAACAGATCTACACAGCTGCTGAGAAGCTGAGCTGTTATTAGTGAGGACGCTGCATACCACACGAAAGGACACCATCAGAGGATGTTTGTCAGTCTTTCACAGCCAGTTAATCTTGCTAGGCTTCGGCAAAATATGAGGAAGTGGCTATGAAAACTGTGCGGCAGTCACTTGTGTTTTTCAAAAGGCAGATTTTAAAGTTCCATACATGATTCAAAAGATTCAACAAAAATACTTGAATGTCAGTTGTTGTTTTTTTATCATTGTTATGAATTGTATCTGTTTCACACCCTCGGGCCTTGGTTTAGGTTAGCTAATACGTAGACTCAGAGGAAGTGGAAGATGTCAGAAGTGGCTGGAGTAAAGCTTAGAGTAAAAAATCACTTTTTGAGAAGTTAGTAGTTTGTCTAAAGATTCAGTTTGTGGATGTTTTCATTTCTTTTTAGATGAATAATTTAGCTACTCTGTGTTTTTGCAGGACACAATTACATGGACGTGGCAAGGACCAGGAGCGTGAGTACATGGCCATATAGCTTTTTAATAGATATGTTTATATGTGAAGTGATGTTAAAGTACAGCTAAATGCGGATCTACGTGCTAGGTTCAGTGAAAGTCTTGACATTCAGTGAATATAACAGACAAAAATATGTTCTTGTCTTGTGAATGAGGCACTTTTGTGACTCATCCATGAGTTTGTAAAAAAAGCGTTGACAAATTGTGTGTAATTTTAATGTAGATGTATGTAAAACCAAACATTGACTATTATTTAAATCATTACATGATTGCTGCATAGTTTGTATTACAAAATGCTTTTCCTAAGTAAGGATAAAGTAGAATATTGACCAAATGTTGAAACCATGCACTCTGTTCCCACTTTGGAATATTATTCCCTCTTGATTTGGACGTTCTTGTGTGCCTCTGTTTGTTTATTGTTGATTTTGTCTTCTTCTTATTCAGATTTGAAATCTTATGGCTGACACTCTGCCAGTTACATAATGAGTTTGTGATAGAGGTAAGCTTGGGGGCATCTGTACTGCTTATTGTTCTGGCTGAGATAAGGAGTTAATCTAACCTCATATGAACATGCCATCCTCTTTGTTTTCTTATTTGGTGAGATTTGGAGGATTTATTGGAGCAGTTTAGTCTTTCTTTTTGTTGTTTTAGTTTTTAATTTGCTTTCAACATACATCCATGTTATAAACCTTTAGCTAATGTTGAATGCTTGCTCTGTCCACAGTTCCTTCCCATTTACACTCCCTCAGAGGAGGAGAAAAAAAATCCTGCCCTCTTTGCCATCAATGTGAGAAGAGTCATGGCCAGGTAAGTTAAATGTATATATTGTTTTGTATGGGATTAATAGGAATTAACGAAAATATATTGTTACAACACTGAACTTAACACTTATGGAATAATGAAATGAAAAATGACCTGCATGTACTTTTGTTTTATCCATCATCGTTTTGAATATTAATTGGATTGTGGCTCTTTCACATCTGGCTGTCATTCTCTACTTGTGCTCTTCCCTTCTTTTGTCATGAAAACTAGGTGTGTCGTTCTCTTCATAATAACCTCATAAGCTTCTGTATTTACGCAGTAAGCCCTTAGCAAAGTTTGCATTGATTTGCACACACTCATGTCCCATCATTGTCCCCTCCATGCTGCGCTCAGAGCCCTGGGGGTACCCATCACAGACTATTCATTTGAAGATTGCCAGCTGGCCATGGCTGAGGGCCAGCTGAAACTGCCAGTCGACACCTGTCTGCTTGAGTTTGCCAAGCTCGTTAGGAGACTGGGGTGAGTCACTTAAACTTTCCAAAGCACCGAACCTGTAATAGAAAAGTAAGTAAGGAGCAGAAAAGGGGGAGCACGCAAACTCCTCACTCTCAGCAACGTTAGGAAGCCTCGTTGTGCTTTCCAGGAAGTGCACTTTGACCAGGTGTGTGCTTAAGGTTGGTGGAACACATGATCCACTGACATCTGAGGAAGAAGCAGCTACCAGGAATAAGCTTTCCATCCTTCCTCAATCTTTAGGTGTGCCAGTATCAGTGGTGCTCCGATTTGTTAGAAAATTGAAAATCCTGAAAGAAACAACTTTCACTGTTCAAACACAGTGAAATTTGATTTGGTTTGAAAGTCTACAAGCCTTGGGTTTTCATTACATTTCAGAATGGAGCCCTTTTTTTTCTGTTTTCTTTACTTGTTTATTGTGTTTGTCATATGTACAAAGATGGTTCATGTGTCCTGTGTTTTTGGCAGGCTAAAACCCCGGAACACAGAGAAGGTTTTGCAGGACTATGGGAACAGAGCCAGGAAGCTGGAGGGGCAGAAGCTGAACTTGGAGGACTTTGCTCACTTCCTCGATGTTCCAGTGTCAGATATGCTGCGAGACATGTTTGCTCTTTTTGACGAGGTAAAAACTGCCACAACCACTGCAGCTCAACCGTCCTGCGGCAACTTTAGAACGCTGTTCAATACTCTCAAGATGGAACAACAAACAGAGATGTGTCATTTCTATAGCAGTTTGTGGTTTCTTGCAACTTTACAGCATAATATACAGCATAGGGCTGAAACTAGCCATGCTTGGCTATATTTTGTGTTGCAACAGTCAACAGGCGGGTTCTGTGAAATGTAGTTCCCCTCCTCACGAGGTCCATCTTTTATCTTCTTTTTTTTTGTAGCATGAAGATAACAGCATGGATATTAGGGAATATGTGATAGCCTTATCTGTGGTATGCAGACCTGCCAAAACTCTGGAGACGATGAAATTGGCCTTCAAGGTACGTTTTGTTTCAATCCCCACACTTATCCAAACACCAGGCAGATAACATTTGTTGTACTTAAATGTCACACAGAAGCCTTTCTATCAGTGCAATTGTAATGACGCATTCAGATTGCTTGCTCTGTATTTCGCTCATTCTATGGAGCAGCTCCACCCATTGTAAGATTTAGTGAATGCTCTTGTGGTTTCCATGGTGCTTCCATGAAGGATATTTTGAGGATCAGTTTAGGTCAATGTGATGTTTTCCAAAGAACTGCACTATATATTTTTCAGTTGACCATGTTCTGCCAAGCATTCCATCATGTTTTGTGTTCTCCAGATGTTTGAGGCAGACGAAGACGGTGCCATCACAGAGAGGGAGTTGGCAGTTATACTGAAGACAGCTTTAGGAGTGGCCCACCTCAATGCGTCACGTCTGTTTACCGCCATCGACGCTGACGACACAGGGAAGATTACATTCGGTAGGAGTCTCCTTTTTAATCTTCCTTGGTTATCAAAGTGGAAGTCCTCTTGTTACAGCCTTATCACCACCGAGTGTTCTTATATCTATGTGCTCAATAATACCTTTACATCTGGCACCCCCCTGTGGTCTTTCCAGACAAGTTCAGAGGCTTAGTGGAGGAGAACCCAGACTTTGCAGAGGACTATCTGTACACAGAAAACGCAGGCCTTCAGACTGGACCCTGCCACGGCCACCAAACGCAGCCCAGCCTGGCCACCCTGAACCTGCAAGGCTCTGCCACCAGTAAAGCAGCCAACGGCATCTGCCCAGACTTCAGCCCCAGAGTCCACGATGGCACAATAGATGCACTCCTCAAGAAACACAATTAAAGTTCTAGAGGGGGCAAACACACTCCTCTCCTGGTGAGAGGGGTTCATGTGAGGTTAGTTACCTGTTTGTAACTTGTGTGAAAAGTAAGGGACTACATTTCATTAGTCACACCTACAAGTTTACCCTTTTTATTAGTAATGTCCACTAAATTTATGTGATTAAGCCTGTAAAAGCTAATTTTATTAGTCTTTTTTTTTTTCAAAATGCCAAAATGGCTTTTTTCCTTTCTTCTTTATTTTGGATACAATGCTTGAATACTTGAAGGGCAAGCACTTATTAAGATCTCTGGGGCAAATGTTTTATTTTATTATTGTTATTTTTTATTTTTCCCTGCAACATAGTCCTGGATGTGCATGATTTTAACACAAGGGAAACAAAACGCAGACAAGCCCCAGACAGCAAAGTGAACATAATTTTAGTGAACCATGTGTTTGATTCTTGTTTATTTTTTTAATTCTTATCCATTTCCTCTCTTTAATGGTAGCTGCCTTTTAAAAAGTGGAAGTCCAGAGTGACTGAGAATGTGTCATTGAAGGAAGGCCTGAGGGACCAGTGACAATTGTTTGACCACTTGAAGCATGTAGCTTCAGTTGCCACGTTTGAGGTTAGCTCGGGTCTCTGCATGTTGAAGATCATAACTGCAATGAGTCGTGTGTATGTATGTGTGTGTGTGTGTGTGTGTGTGTGTGTGTGTGTGTCTGTGTGTACAATATTTGATTTAGCTCAGGGTTCAGTGACAAAAATGAAAAAACTTAATTCCTATGATGTCATAATTTTTGACGTGCCGTCGGTTGTGTGCATTTGAACTCTTCTTTTCTTTCTTCTCCCTGTCTGGTCATTTCTCATCATCGACTCATCACCTCTCTTTTTTTGTGTGCGTGTGTTTGTATTTAGTTGGGTTTATCAAAATTACATGACACGGACCAAAAAAATGCATTGGGAGATTTGCCACCTGTTACATTTGTATTGTCTTTTGGAGTCAGTGGTGTAATGGCTTAAAGGGAACACATCCCACCATGTGACCACTGAAAGCACATTCAGTCTGATGGCTTTGTTGGGTGTCGTAAAGGCAAAATCTCCAACTTCCCTTCACCATTACACCATGGCAACACCTTCACATCACTTCCACGTTGTTCATGTTAATGTCTGATTCCCCAGTTTGTGGAAATGCGATTCTTGTAGTAAACTTTCAGAGAGCCAGTCCCACTGTCACTTGTAAAGCAGCCCATGCCTGCACACAAGTGTGTAGTTTCTTTTTCTGAGGTAAACTGTAAAACGGATTACCTTTTACATCCAATAACAAGTGAGAAATATCTCTCTGTGGTAAGATTTATGTCTGGTTTTTGTAGATGATCACTCTGTGTGGTTTAATTTGAGGTTATGATTGGCCCATATTTTCAGTTTGAATCAGAATGAAGGATGATTTTAAGGTAAGTTTTATCTAAAATCAAGCAAATAAGAGATTATTTTAGCGATGGAGTTCTATTATATAGAATGATTATTCTCAGTAACATTCTTTTGAATGTCATCTTTTTAAAATGTATTTCTTTAAGCTTTTCTTAGATCTAGAAATCATCTGACAATGCAGAGCAATCACAGACACTTTTCAAAGTGTTGACAAACGCCCTTTTCTTACATTATCAGGCTCTTGTAACTTTGTTCATTTTGCAATCAGTTGTCAGACGCTGATTGGCTATGCATTTTTCTTTTTTTTCTTCACCCCAGAAACACAAAAACTGTGTTGCTGCCTCTCAGAAACTTTACATTGTAATTTTATAAAGTACATAAATATTTAAAGGAATACCTCTCCTGAGCAGATGAAGTGACACACATTAGAATCAGAAACCTAATTCTTTGGTTCTCTGTAAATCCATTCCATTTCCACCTTTCTCGTGACCATGCATTCTTTATATGTATCCTCATTTTGGCTTTTAGTGAAGCAATATTTCCCATCCTTTAAGCCTTCTTAAGACGAATGCTTTGAAGAGTTCCAATATGTATTTTGAATATTCCAAATGCAGGACATTTTGTGAATTTTTGATATACGCATATGAATGATTTTTATTTTCACTGCCATGACAAAGATCTGTGATCTTCTCTGCTCCGCAGATTGTATTGTGGGTGACAAACGAGCCACATTTTTCTTCCCTTTTGTATAATCTGGCAGTTGTTTTGTGCTCTATTCCTCCTACACAGTGTAAAGTTTTCTTGTTATATTATTACTATTATCGCTGAGTTGACTGCTTCGAAGCAAAATGCAGTTTTCATATGAAAACCAATAGCCTTGATAGCCTCTATAAAAGTTTTAATGCTTCAAAAAGAGAATGTACAGACAATCTTGTCACTATCAGAAGCTCCTTAAAGGTCCAATATCCAATGGACATTTTCCTGACATTTTCCTAAGAAATGATGGTTTTCAAATGTTTGCTTTGTATCTCTTTCGATCTCCTTTTTTCTTTTTTTGCCCTTTTAAGTTTAATGCGTGCAGGTTGAACTAAGGACAGTGTGTGTGTTAGTGACTCGGCCCTGAGGTGACACACCACCACATGACGGGCCGGACCACACAAACACTCCAGACTGCACACTCCCAGATCAACATTTTCTATGTTACGTGACAATCTTTTAGCATTGTCCTCTTACTACTTTACAACCCTTCACAATTTTATGTGTTTGTGCTTGCACTTTAGATTTTTTAAAAATCTTTTAAATACATGTCACATTGCTGTGAAGCGTGTTCAATTTGTAGGTTACAGTATTGTAACGGTCACTTTTATCACTATGGGTAGGATTTTACATTCATATATTTTAAAACGATAATGGGAGCACAGAGAAATTTGGGGACCAGAGCCATCATCTGTCCCTCCCCCTACATTTTCTTTGGTTGGTTTAACCTCTGCTTTGTCTCAGGATTGTTGAAAGTTAGTAGCTTGAAAATCATTGTAAAGATATAAATGACTTGAACATGTTTGCACCGTGAAATAGATAAGTATTAAGTGTACTCCTTTTTGATGTGACTTTTACACCACATGGTTGATCAGACAGCTCGCTGTATCTATGAGGGAAAGCCCACTGTACTCAGAGGCTGAATCTGAAAGAGAATAACGATTAAAAAAAAAAGATTAATCTTTTAGGAGCTGACAAAAGTAGAATTTAGCTGCAAGTACCCCTGCCCAACGCCATTTTGTTTTCAACAGAATGTTTCTTTAAACTTTAAATCTGCCAGTTCATTTCAGTATTTAAATTTCAAAGCAATTGTTGGGTTTGGATGAACATAGCATTTATTTTATTTCAGTATTTTGTCTCTCATCATTTTAAAAACCTCCATACGGTTGAGTTACTGTTTTTTTTTCTAAATTTGAGATCCATCTGAGACAAATCAAAATCCTGCAAACAAACCTTGTATTTATGCTATTGCTGCCTGCCTGTTACCATTTGTACAGCAGTGAGCCTAAGACGAAAGACTTGTGTACTCAAACAGAGCGATGTTGTCTTTCTGATGGCTTATTGTGTATGTGAAACCAAGAAACAGAACTGTATATTTTCTGTAGCTTTACTTCCTGTCTTTTTCTATATTGAACAGGTTTTATTTTATTAATGCATTTTGATGATAAAGGGTCATTGTTGCAAGCTACTTGGGATTTGTTCAGGACTGCTATGATGTAACTTGTTAATGTGACTCTTGGATGGAATTAAAGGAGAAACGTTACCACACTGCTGCCTCGGTGTCACAATTGGGAAGTGTATGTATATGTCTGCAAGATGTGGGTGTATAATAGTGGTGTATATGATCATGTGGCCATAATGCTTTTCAAAGGGGGAAGAAAACATTAGTAACCACAAACTTAGAAGCTATTTGGAAAAATGTCATGATTCCTCATGTCCACTGGGTGTCCCCAGGATGTCTGACTCACACTTTGAAAAGCTCTATCTTGAAAATTAGTCTTTCCTCTACCTGTGGAACTGTGGAATTAATGTCTCCCTCTTGAGGTTCCATTGTGAAAATGCATACAGAGTATTAAAGCTTACATTAGCTTATTTTTTTCTTGTTATATACAGATGCATTTTATTGGGAAGGATAAGCACAGAGAGCTATTGGTGACATCTGGGACAGGCTCTTTTTTGGCATTGAAGATTATGGTAAGATCCATAACAGGCAGCTCATTTCTAAAGCCCAGCACCAATCCAGACATCTTCAGTGAGTTTCTGATCAGTGGTCGGTGCCGGGTTGTATCTATGGAACATTGATCCAATATCGTAGAAACACTTGCCCACCACTTTTGATCACATAAAAATTTCTGAACTGTTACAGGGCTTTTTTGTCATGGAAATCATTTCAGATGCCAGATGTTCCTTTCCTCATACTCCCCATTTGTTAAACGGGAATAAGTTGGCTAACAAATTGCTGGTGACTTCTCATACAGAGAGTCTCTTAATAATTAAAGAGAGCACTTCCTTATTTGGTGACTTTCAACAAATGTTCTCTCTACTCAATCTTGTTACAAACAGCATAATTTATGACTGACTGAGACTTCAGCAGCACTGCTCAGCAGGTGGCATGGTGTGTGTTTTAGAGATTTTGGAAGTTCTAATAGTCTGAATGAATGTTTTTATGATCACACATTTGTCCCCATCCCCTCGAGATGTCGTGCGGAAAGCCAGGGATTCTACCCCTCAACGCAAGACGGAACCCAGAATGGGAAAGTTGCACTCCCCTCTGCCTTTCTTCACCATTTGTCTTTGCCTTCTTATTATCCTTCATCTTCACCCCTCTTCAGCTCCTGCTCTCCGCCCTCCCTCTCTTTGCCAGGCTCCTCTCTGGGCCTCAGCTGTTGCATTTATGAAAACAAGGCACTCAATTATGTGTGACTTGTCATTTGTCGAAGCTTCATCCGAAACCTCATAATTCCAGCTCGGCTTACATCGACCCAACAATTTCTAATGTGAGACCTGAGGCCTGACTGATGATTGCACTTTAAAGGTGGACACATTGTGGAGACCGCAGACTTTGGCCGGGTTAGTGGCCAATTGATCACAACGACTGGCTTTCAGACAAGTCTACAACTGTCATTCTGGACACGAGGCTCGTCCCTAAATCTGTCCGTGGGGAGTAGGCTGATTGTGTTATTTGAAGCCCTGATCCTGTTTTGGTTGAGGTTGAAATGGGAGAAGTCTGGGTGTCGGGAATGATTGTGTTCAGGCTATTGGACATTACAGCTAATGAGATTTCTGGTTGGGCATGCTGTGTGGGCTGGTCAGTGAGGTTTATATACAGGTGGGGTAAAGAAGGTAAACAAAAAAAAAGATAATTGTTTTGACAGAAGGTGACGTGATGCTGACAGCTCTGTGCTTTATACACAAGCCTCTAGGAACTTACTTTTCCAACCTAAGTCAAAGTTTGAACATGAACAAACTTATTTGCAAAGGCGTTCGATGTGTTTCCTTCTCAGATGGTGGGACTCATTTGGAAAAAGGTTGATGCCTGTTCAAATGACAGAATATGAAACACCCACTAACAGTGGTCCACACAACATAGACACAAACATAGTAGCTCATTTGAAATTTTAACCAGTACAACAACTAACCAAGTTTCTAGAAATGTCCCCTTCCCTCCCAGGCTATATTTCTAGTCAGGACTTTAAAAAGATGCATATGATCACGTCGATATGCTACTTTATGCTATTCAATATGCTTCTATGGTCGGTATGCCTGGACCTTTGATTGTCCCCTGTCACCACTTTCCACCAGAAAACAGCTTAACCATCATCACAGATGTACATGTTACACAGATTCTGGAAAGAATGGACTGTGGGTCAATTTCCAAATGTAAGTTTGTTAATAGCCGCTCAGAGTTGTTAACCAAACCAAATCGGTTATTTACACATAGACGAAATGGCTTTGTGCATGAAATATGTGAGGTTTCAGCTTGTGAAAGCACACAACACTTTTCAAAATGCAACTACTTGGAAACATCAGTGGTCAGCCTTTCAGTCGAGTCTGAGGTTGTGTATGGAGCCTCAAAATCATGTCTACTAAATACAATATTACAACTTTAATTACACGACTATTTTGAAAAATACCATTTCCCTGTTACACCATGAAAACGTCATTCTGTGCAATACCACAAAATGCAGTGAAAATCACATCTGTTGGCCGAAATGAATACATCAAATTCACGTGAATATTTTATATATTTTATTCCTGTTATGAAAGTTTACACAAATATATATATACACACCTAGGGGTGTAAAATTGACAGCTGTACGTTGAAGGTGAAGAAAAGTCGTGTAAGTAAATGCTTCAATCAGGTAAGAAAATGCAGTGATGCCTGAGAGAGGAGGGGGGGATTGGATGAAGCTTATGTGAGGAGAGAGGGTGGGAGGAGAGTGACGGCGAAGGGGGGAGTGTTGTTGATTGCTTCTAATATTTCAAGAGAGGTCCCACTGACAGATCTCCATACGAGACCACAGAGTGCTCTGCCGTCTGCCACTGGAACCCGTGAGGCAGGGAGGGCTTTCTTAGAAGTCATCACAGATTCAAAAATCTTCATCATCTTTGTTTTTGTTTAAAATCTCAACTCCTGTCTTAGAGACTCTATGTCCCAGTTTTTTTTTTTCTTATTTGCCAAACATTGCTGTTTTACATGGTTCCAAGTGTAACTTATCACTGAAGATCTGCACAAATATGTTCGGCATCAGTTTGCAGCTCACTTAAGAACCTGGGCATTGGAATTAGATCATCCAAACCAGCAAAGTGGACGATTTTTCAAAAGGTGAGTGCTTTGTTTTCTGGAATTCTTCTGTTGACAATTTGAATGACAAATTTCCTTTGATTGCTGACAGTACATATAAGATATAAACTGTTTTCAGCAGCTTCATGTCAAAGATGTTTGCCATTATTTCATGATCTATATAAAAGTAAAATCAATTTCCTAAAATGTACTTAAGACGCAGAAAAACCTCACAATTAGCTCTGAGCTGAGTGTTTATACAAAAAAAATGAACTAAACTAATTCAACACACTGAATTGTGATTTCAGCCGACATGCAACATGTTCAGTAAAGTTGCGTAGATGCTTGTCGAAACCTGCATTCAAAATGGCGATCAACAAGTGAGAAATGAAATGAGCACGCAGTGATGACCTTCTACAGATGGTCCTTCATCCCCCCCCCTTGTTGCTCTGAATCCCACCATCCTTTGTTGCTTTCCTGCCCTCAGCTTGCTTACTCTATATTTCATGTAACTTCAAAGCTGGAAAAAAATAATGCAATAACCCATATGCATTATGTATTATTTATGTGTGATGTACTTGGCAGCAGGCTGCTTTATATACTGAAAAGTAACATTAAAGGAAAAAAAAACTTTTGAAGGGAATGATAAATGTTTGTTTTTTATGCTTTTTTGCATTTGGTTAATTTTTCATAATACTGGCAATGGCATCTTACATCTTGAGGGAATTTTGATCTGTATAGAGCATTAACCTAATTTCTCATAAAGGGAATAACTAATTGCTCTTCCTATGTTTTCTGTGTCATTCTGCATTGAAGACTCGTAGAGCCTCACCGACCTTCCTTTCCTCTTCCACAGCCACCGGTGCCTCGCTCTTAAAGTTCGCCCACTTCTTCAAGCTGACAAAGAGAGCCCTTTGCTTAAGTGATGTCCTCAGTTGTAGCCCCTGAAAAAGCCACCTCCAACACTATGGGTCCCAAAGAGGTCAGTACAGATCAGAGCTCCACGCACATAAATCATGGACAGCTTCACAGAATGATAATGTGGTGCAAGCCTCCTGATGGGTGCATTTTAGGCTGTATCAGTTAATAAAAACAAAAAACGAAGATCAAGTCAGTAAATATATTTCTAAGGTTAAAAATGTTTATTTTCTGAAAATTTAGCAAGGCCATTTCCCCACTCGTTTGCTATTCTATGATGATACATTGAACTTACCACTACTAGTACGGAGGACACAAAAGCCTTTGGATGGTATATGAAATGGAGGGTTAGAACCACCATCTGTCATGCGTGGGAAACCTGAGAACGAGATTGAGACCATTGAATAAAATATCTCTGTGTGTACATGTAAATACTCCATATTTGTCCGGGCTCTAGTAGATCCAGCAGAGATGGTGGATGACAGGTCGGTAACTTTCCAAACAAATGAGAAGGGAAACTGTGTGTATTAAGTTAATTTCGAAAAAGAAATATCTGGCTTAAAACATCAATCTGATACTACGCTCTTTGTGACCAATAAGGTGGAGCTGATCCTTGTAAAGGAGCAGAACGGGGTGCAGTTCACCTCCACCACCTTAGTGACTCCAGCTCCGGGTCAGACCAACCCCAGTGGGGAGGAGGAGAGGGAGACCTGGGGGAAGAAAATCGACTTCCTGCTGTCCGTGATCGGATTTGCTGTGGACCTTGCAAATGTCTGGAGGTTCCCTTACCTCTGCTACAAGAATGGAGGAGGTGAGATGTGTGGAAGGAGTAGGGGGAAGGGAGAGACTGAGAGACGCTCGGGTTCATTTCTCTAATTCCTTAGAAAGAGAGTGCATTAAAGGGCAGGCGAGGATGGATTGTGTTCACATGCTATGCCATTTTATTTTATGTCTCATCTTAGACTATGCACATATGCATGTGGAGACTATTTACACATGCATGCAGCACGTGTGTGTTTCACATCAGTGCGGGATGGTTACTGTGAATGTGTGTTTTTCCCCAAGCCTTTGCACAGATCAAAATAGGGGAAAAACCACCACAGCTGCTCTGCATAGATTAGCTCTAACAATCAGTGTCACTAATTACTGCTGTTTAACATAGAGCTCTCATCATGTTTAAGAGCTTTAAATGATACCCTGGCTATAGATAAGAGGATACAGCAGTCTTGGTCAAGGCTGACATCAAGTATGGCGCAATATACAACCTGTTTTTGACTGTTGAGACTTTTTAGTTTTAGTACATTTTGGTCAGTTAGCAAGCAGTTTGATCCAAAGGTGTGATGAAATTAGTTGAATAGACACATTCCCTCTCAGTAGTGGCGTTTCTATGAGGATTCCTCATAGAATCTGATAAATCTTACATCTATACTTGTTTGAACTAAAACTAAACAAGTTAATAATAAAAACTGTTTTGCAACCCATTTGGCTGGATTGTTTGTCTACATAAAATGTCCATGTGTATTATGCAAGTGTTTGAACTCAATGACCGGGCTGATGGGAGCCCACACACATAAACATACATAAGAATAAAACATGTCTTTAGTGATAATCTATTAAGTGTTCTCTAATCTCATAAATAATGATCCGATAATTTACAACATGTGAGAAAAAAAGCATTATTTACAGCATTAAATCACCATGACTCATGGGTTAGCTAGGCATACTATGGTTGAGGATTTTACATTTAATATCTGGTGTTGCTAACCGTATTATTATGTGAGAAACCTTTAGGAATCTTTCCTTTTGTTCAAATCAAATACATTTTTGTTTTTTTTTGTTTTTTTGCTGTAAGCTAACTGCAGCCATGCAACATTAAACATGGAACTTTTAATCGCAAATGAATAAAATATGTGCGCTTCCACACCGGTTGCTTCTGCAACTTCTCTGTTTTTTGTGGGCAGGTGCATTCCTGGTGCCATATCTGTTCTTCATGGTGATAGCAGGGATGCCTCTTTTCTACATGGAACTGGCTCTGGGACAGTACAACAGAGAGGGCGCAGCGGGAGTCTGGAAGATCTGTCCCATATTTAAAGGTAGGAATAGAAAAAAGAGTAAATATTTATTTAGACAGACAGAGTCCACTGAACTTACCAGAGCTGAAGATTGAGAGAGTTTGACTCCAAACGTTTCTTGTCAACATGTAAAAAGACACTTATCGCTCCACACAGTGCTCCTCACTTGCAGGTTTATTTAGAAAAACCGTGTAGACTCAGTTAACTTGATGTAAGGACTGTACACTCTCTTTATTTCACTTAGAAGCATAGACTAAACAAGTAGGTGCGCAAATACAGTTTGTACATTTTACACCTTCTTTAAGAATTAAATCTCGAGTCATGCAATCACCACAATTTAGCACAGGTAGAATATTAGAATTGAAATGTTTTGTGTAAATAAACCCAATCAGACCTCTTTCATCCAAAACTTCCCTCTTTAAGTTCCCCTCCAACAACTCCTGTCTCCAGCGACAGAAAATATGTTAATATGTTAAAATGGGAGAAATCTCATAGGGCTTCCTGCATGAGTACAATAACAATAAGGGTTAGTCTGTTTGCGTATACCCAGCTTGACATGTGCATGTCTTTTTGTGCATGTGTCTGCCCACAAGCCGGTGGTCCACATGCCAGTCTCTTTTGTCTGCCTGTCTCCATTCTGAGCAGCGACAGGCATTACTTATCCCTCCCAGAACATCAGTTTCTGTCGTCACTGGGATGGAAAGCAAATGAAAATTGGGCTTTTAGAATCTTGTTCTGATTGTCCGCTCGGGTATCGCGGGCTGACATTCTCTGGGAGCACTTTTCAACACATCGTTAAGCAAAGCGCTGCTCAGGAGAACGCCAACCAAACACACACCAATGGAGAATCAAACATTAAGACCAATTCAAGCAAAGTCACAGGTTGAAAAAAAATAATGACACACTCAGTTTGTTTCAACTTCTCAGCTGTAATCCCCTTTATAACTTTTAAATTATTTCCATCGTACAGCTTTTAAATGGATTTATATGATATAAATCCATATAAGGAGCTTTCAAAAAGTTCAACTATGCAACAGAATGACATTCTTAGACAAAATTATAGTGTGAAACCATGTCATTGTGAGCCTGAAGGTTGTAGTGTTTACATATGCCACCAAGTCCTCCTGCCTGTGTGTGTGTGTGTGTGTGTCAGCCTCCCGCGTGTGAGCATGTGCTGTCTGTCAGAAACACATTGAGTATGTTGGCGTTCTAATCACATGCTTCACTCTTTCTCTGCCGCTCAGCAGGGGGAGAACAGTAATTATTCAAATACACATGGACATGCCCATATTGACAGTAATTATTCTGATCAACAAGCTGGTTTCCTCTTGGGATCAATGCATTTGAAGAAAAGAACTGAGAGCCCAGGACAGAGAGATAGCATGGCCACATGTGGTGCTAATAAGAGATGTTGCTCCCCGGACAAATACCACATCCGCATTACAAAGATATCAATAAGGCACAGTTGTGGTCAGGCCTCCCGGCAAAGGTCAACAATTAAGTTCAGCCTTAGAAGAGATGACATTGGCTCAGATTTACAGAAAGGGTAGATGTGCTGATAATTAAGGCATGAAGAAGCTGTGCTCAAAAGTTCAGTTTTTGGTTCAGCTTGTGGGTTTCACGCTGATGAAGAGATTGTGTTTTGTGGTGTGTCCAACTTGGAACCCACGTATTTTAGGCCTCTTTTTCTGTTGACAAACAGCTCTTTGTGATAAAATAAACAGGAAAAAATGTGTTGTGTGTATAGTCCAAATGTAGCCCCTAAAGGTTGCCCCCCCCCAAAAAAAATGAAAAACTCTAACCTATACACTCCAGTAACATCCAGAGTGAAACTGCACATGTGTCTGCAAAGTCCAAAGCAGCATGTAGATGCTAAAAACATGTGAGCAGATTAATTTTTAAATCATTATTGTTGTAATCTATTGAACAAATTCACAGATATTTGCCCTAAATAATATTTTAGATACTTCCCTTATGTTGCAAACACGGTCGTCAATTCCATAAACATGTGGTTGGTAGGCTGCTGAACTGATGTTTGTTCATCGGTGAGTTTCTCCCATTACCATATTCGAACTTTTCATGCACATCACAACAGGCATGGGTTTGTTTTTTTTTACCTTTGACCAAAGCTCTCAAGAGCATCTTGTTGTTCTGTGTATTAAGGAAGCATACAAGAAATTGTCTTCCTGTTTTGGCTTGGGAATTCTATAGGTCTAGCAATCAAAAAGGATCTCGGTAATGCCAGTAACCCAAAAGCCAAATGTGATGTTGAATGAAATTCAAAATTACTCTAAGCTGATGGAAGGATCTTCCAGTGATCTATATAGTTATATTTGTACTATTGTCTTTATGTGATTCCTAATTGTTTTTCCCCCAACAGGGGTGGGCTTCACAGTGATCCTGATCTCCCTCTATGTTGGCTTCTACTATAATGTCATCATCTCCTGGGCTCTGTTCTACCTTTTCTCCTCATTCACCCGCGAGCTACCCTGGGTCCACTGCAACAACAGCTGGAACAGTGCAAACTGCTCAGATTGGGCTGACAACAGCTCAATTGGTGACATTTACAAAGCCACTCCAGCCCAGGAGTACTTTGAGTAAGTTGACCTCGTCCATTGCAGTAATTTGATCGATACTACTTGGAGTTTTGACTTGTTATGCAATACTTTTTCATCACAGACTTAGTGAATGCTTTGATTTCTTACATGACATTGTTATGAAACTGATATTTTACTAAATATCTTTCCTTTTTTTTTGGGGGGGGGGCATTTGACTGCATCCAGCAGACGTTGCCTCCCATTCTATGAGCAGAGCAGGTGTCCTGCTCTAGCTGGTGAGGGGTTGTTCTATTGTGACAGTTGAGGCATCTCATGCTTGACAGCTGAAAGGCAGTGTGGTAACTACCACCTGCAAATGATGCCATCACATAAGCAGAACACTGGTGCTCATATTTAGCCTCATCTGTTTGGCTCTGTCTGAAATGATTTGAATAAAGATACCTATAATGTTCAGTCATTCTACAATTAATCCGGAAACTTTTTGGGGTGAAATACAAAAGCACACCTCAGAATTGATCAATTTTATCACTTAGATGATGCACCCTTTGTACTCAGATGTTAAAAACACTGGTTGATTTCAGAATCAGAATCAGAATCGGCTTTATTCGCCAAGTTTTTGTGACCATACACGGAACTTGACTCTGGATGTTTCTCACTTTAGTGGAGTTACATACTAAATACAAAAATCAGGTATTAGTATTTACAAAAACAACCAGATATATGTACATAAGTACAGATATAGGATAAATCTACACAAAAGCAGATACAGAATAAATGTACATAGTGCGTTGGGCATGGATGACAGGTGAGTTATGGAGTAATCAGAGAGACAGCCTGGGGAACAAAACTGTTTTTGTGCTTTTGTGAGTTTTATGAAAGCAAGATCCAGATCCATATTTATATCTCAAATGCTGTTGCTACCAGGGCATTGTGGTTGTTATTGTGCACTTAGTGAAACTCAGCATGATGCAGCCCACTCCTCAACATATTTTGTGCTTTTCCTCCAATTGTGATTAATTTGGAATAAAAAATATCTGTCTGCCTTTAATTGGTAATCAAGGGTTGACAGATATTTTAATAGCTGACACGACACTATATTAAAACATTTGAAAAGACTCAACTTTTCTGAAAAAATTAAATCCTACTTAGACATCTGCACATGCCTTACTTTACCTTCTTTAAATAGAATACTATTTTTATGATTAGCACCACCTATAGTTTTGGCGTGGGACTCTTGGATCTGGCACACATGTCACTGACATTATTCTGAGTATTTCCTTGAAGTGCTGGTTTCACTTCACGCCTCTACCAAGGGACCTATTGGTAGGTGAGAAAATGCTTAAAAGACAAGATAGATTTAGGCCTGTTGTGAGTGGTGAATCAAATATGGCCATAATGCATAACTCGATGTTCTTCTTCCCAGACGAGGAGTCCTTCATATTCAGGACAGTAATGGTATTGATGACTTGGGCCTTCCACGCTGGCAGCTGACTTCCTGTTTGGCTGTTGTGATTGTTTTGCTCTACTTCAGTCTCTGGAAAGGAGTAAAGACCTCTGGAAAGGTTGGGCATTTACCAGACATTGTCCATGTTTCTGTATGGCTAATGTCTGATGGAGTAGATCACAACTGTGTTATGATAGGATACAGGTTTAGTTTTATGTTAGTGTATTTGTGTGTGAGTGCGTCTCCTTTTTTCCACTCTGTGAGTGGTGGAGTGTCCTTTATATGCATTTGACTGTATGTGTGCAAATTGTATGACTATTCCAGGTTGTGTGGATCACAGCCACCATGCCCTATGTGGTCTTGACTGTGCTGCTCCTCCGTGGAGTCACTTTGCCCGGAGCCATGGATGGCATTAAGGCATACCTCTCTGTGGACTTCCTGAGACTGTGTGATGCCAAGGTGAGCGCGGGCCGAGGAGAGGGAGATTAAAAGGAGAGAGAGGTGGGGGCCAATGTGGGAAAATACAGTGGTGGATAAAAGCCATATCAAATAAGGGCTTTAATATTTTTTTAAACATTTTGGTTTTGTTTGTTGTTTTCATTGTCTAGAATCTGTTTTTATCAAGAACCAGCAAACCAAAGGAAATTCTTTTTTTTCAATATTCCGTTGACCTGTTAATATTGCACAATGTAAAACAATGAGAGAAAGGTTTAAAACCCAACATTACAACCCTTTGGAAAGTACAGACCTGGTCGGTCTATACAGCCATGTATAGTCAAAGATTCTACATTGTGTAAGTCAACAAACTTTACTGTCATCCATCCATGCCTTAACCTTTGGCTATAAAATGATATATTCTTAATAATCAAAATCAAATTGCTTTTTAAAAGGTTGAAAAGTCAGGTGATGTTTTTTCACAAATATATGAGGCTAAAGGCAAGATTATAATTGGCTGATAGTTAAAGGACACAGTAGTGTTACCATCCTGTAATGTAGGGCACCTCCTTTGGCATGATGAAGTGGGGCAAAGGAAAGACGTTATCATACACTGAAACAGAAAAAAACAAAGAGAAGACAAAAAACACACACAATGTCTGTATATCCTAGTCAATTTCGGAAAATATATTCTTCTTTATTTTCAAAGGCAATGTTAAAAAAGTGAGATAACTTCAATGTGGACCTATTCCTTTAAAATTCAAAATTGGGGATTTAGTTCAACATAGATTTTTCTCTGTTAAAGAGGCATTTACTGATGGCTTAGAAAGAATGAAAACAGTCTGAGTACCATTTTTCTTATTAATGGGCCTTTTATAGCGGTGTGTAATATTTTATTTCACTAAATAGTGGTTTAGAAGCTCAATAAGCAAATATGCAGTACAAAGTGGTTCACTTATGGAGAATGAGGAGAAAGAAAGACACAGAGAGATGCATGGGAGCAATTGGAGAATTAGATTAGATAGATGCATGGAGCTGTAATTTGCAAAATTACTCCCCATATTCACAAGCGTCTTTCATCTACTGCTGTTGAATGAGTTTCCTGCAATTATCTCTAATAATGGCTTTTTTCCTCTCCTGTGCCTTTTGTTTGCCGCTTCACACAAGTGTGCTTGTTCTTTCTGCTCCCCAGGTCTGGATCGAGGCAGCAACACAGATCTGCTTCTCACTGGGAGTGGGGTTTGGTGTGCTAATTGCCTTTTCCAGCTACAACAAATTCAGCAACAACTGTTACAGGTAGGTGCATACACCGAGAGGCAGGTGGGGATTCACGAAGGCGGGAATACGGGGGGAATTTGATTGCAGAGAAGACATGCCAGCGACATGAGTAGGTGAATTACAATGACCTTTGAAGCTTTGCGAAGCCCCTATGTGTTTAACACCACGCTGTGCCACAGACAGCCGTAACCACGGAATCCTTTTATCTCCTCGTTTGCTTTTTAAATGTTTCTGATAAGTAACACATGACACAGTCCACCTGGAGGATTGCTTTTTGCATACTAACCATTCGTCACACACGGAGAAGGAGAAGGATGAAATAGCTTTTTTTTGCATACTATAAGTGAAGTTATCTCTCGATCATTTTCTTAACTTGTTTTTGGCTGAGTCTCGTAATAAAAATGATTGATAACCTGATAAAAGCATCAGTTAAAAGCTCTCCAAACTTAGATCTTGACTCATTGTAACAGTCCAGACTTGTTATTGTGTTTTTCAGTTTAAACTGTCCACTTGCTGAATATTGCTATTGTGTTTCTTTACATTCTTGTTATGGACTATTGTTTTTGCATTGTCATTTTTTCCAGAGATGCCATCATAACCAGCTCAATCAACTCTTTAACAAGTTTCTTCTCTGGCTTTGTGGTCTTCTCTTTCCTTGGGTACATGTCCCAAAAGCACAACGTGGCTCTAGACAAAGTTGCCAGAGATGGTACGTTATCATGTGGAGCTCATACAGGCTATTTCTACCATCAGAACATTACATTTTTAATACTCTGATAGAAGGTGCACAACAATAACATGTTTTAGTAATATAACTATAATATATATGATATTATATTACAATTATGATTATAATTACAATTATATTACAATTATATAATATGTTATATTATATTATATTATATTACAATTATTATATTATGATTATCATATATGTATTATATAATCATTATATAGTATAATCTTAATATAACGCAACTTCCAGATAAATTGTTAAATATGAATGAAAAAAGAAGGAAACAATTTGGAAGTATTTTAAACCAAACTTGTATAATAAAAAAAACATGACAGCATGCTGTTTATTTAAGTTAATAAAATGTTAAAGAGAAGGAAGAGAACTTGTATTCTTATATTTTATTATGTAATTGACTTGCTTTTGATAAACAATATTTATTTTAAAATAATAATTAAAATAGATATTTGATATTTTGTACAGCTTCCTGAATTGGTTGTGTGGTTCGAGGGGTAATAATGTTTTCTTTTTCTTAATACCGTATTCTATTTTTAGGCGCTGGCTTGGTGTTTGTTATTTACCCAGAAGCCATTGCAACATTACCAGGGTCTTCAGTATGGGCAGTGATTTTTTTCATCATGCTGCTGACACTGGGTATAGACAGTGCTGTGAGTGTGCACCCCCCCACACACACACACCTTTCCAGTTCAACAGAAAACATCTCCTTTTTGCTCCAAATTCATGGATGTCACATATCTGGTTTTTGTGTGTATTTTAAAGAGGTTTTGTGTCTCCCTCTGCTTTTTGTGGGCTCTGTTGAAGATGGGTGGAATGGAGTCAGTGATCACTGGGCTAATTGATGAATTCAAAGTCCTTCACAAGCACAGAGAGTTGTTTACCCTTTTCATTGTTGTTGCCACGTTTCTGATATCCCTCTTCTGTGTCACAAATGTAAGTAGGTTTCACCTGGAGCAATGTGTTGTTTGTCACCTGTTTGATATCTTATTTGGTTGAACTATAATTCTGACAACACTTTTGTTGTCTATCATGTAAAGGACAACCAATGCTAAATACGCTGTCCGTCTCACATTTAGGATTCATTGTTGTGATTTTTCTTCAAAATTACCACAACACACACGATCAAGGCTGCAATGACGTGCTCGTCTCCTTCACTTTCAGGGAGGGATGTATGTGTTTACTCTCCTGGACCATTTTGCAGCAGGAACATCGATTCTGTTTGGAGTGCTTATTGAAGCCATTGGCATCGCATGGTTCTATGGTGAGAAATATGGATGGGAGAAAGGAAAGGGGCTAACACTTGATGCATTGTGTCATGGCCGGCAAAGCTGATTCTTTATTAAGGCTCTGATGAGAAATCTACTGCCGCACTGGTTCTGTGCTTCAATACAACACAGTTCTATTAAATATAAGAATACTGCCTTTGAAGATCCATTTCTACAAATGACTTTTGCTGTTTTTTTGTTTTGTTGTCTTTGCCCTCAAAGTGTGTACATCTGCTGTTAGGTTGTTGTTGATGTGTTGGTCATATCATAAGAAAATAGAATGGTCTGGACTCTGACCATTGCCAGTGTTAACACTGGGCAAACTGTGCCTTGGGAACAAAAATAATCTGAAATTCAGAATGGTTGAAAGTGTGCTCTTAATTTGTGATTGTGTGTAACTTAACTGTATAAAGATGAATTAAGAAGTGGAAGCCAAGCCAACAGTTGAAGTGCTAAGTGATAAGATTTAGAAGATAAGTGACTTTCATAGTTGTTTTTTTTAGATTAGTCTCAAGAGTTTAGGAAAATTAGAGTCATAGCTGTTTGCAGCAGAAAAAACAGAGCAGCAACTACAAAACAATAATTCTCAAAAGTGATTAAAAAACACCACAAAGCGTCTATAAATGTTATGGCCTTAGCTGTTTTAGGTGGGGAAGAATTGCTCCCGCTATTACTAGATTTGGTCAGCCAAATGCTGACCGTTTGCTTTTAGGAGGATTTTCACCTTCAGCGTAACTAACTTTACGAGAAACTGCCATTTGACCGTCTTTTTGATACACTCACAGGCACAAATCATTAGGAAAAACAATCCAAAGGTTTAAGAAAACAATTGACCTGAACTGCCATACTGAGTATTTGATTTTTTTCTCTTGTCTACTGAACCTGACTGTTGAGACGTGAATAAAGGACCAAATACTAAAAAGGCCCCAGGCAAAGGGGTCAGCATATTGCCCCACTTTGGTGTGTCCTGACCTTGGCAACCCAGATAAATCAAGCCTAAGGGTTTTGTGGGCCTTTGTGGGCCTTTTTTTCCTCCACCATCATAACTGCTGACAGGAACCCTCGACCCCTGGCTGCTATGGTCTTTCGTTCTGCTGTCCACTGCTTAAGTACATTACGTTGTGCCAAATACCTGCTCGTCAGTCTGGATATATTCTTCTGCAATGAGAGATACCTTCCAGGCAGGAAGACGCCAAATAAAACAAGAAATAAGAAAAGGGAATAGGAGAAGGAAAATCCTTTAGAGGAAAAAACTGTACAGTGGTTTACTGTAGTGGTCTTTATTAATATATTTAATTTACTTGTTCCTTTTCATTAAAATTTCATTTTTGTTCTCAGTAGTGTTACTACTATAGCTGGTATCATTCCTGTAATGGAAAACCATGCATAAGGAGCACACTAAGGATAGATTATTTTATACTCTTTATTGGATTGCGTCAGAGAGAGTGATTGTACTCCCAAAACCCAATTAATGACAGCTTATAGACTGATCTGATCCTGTCTTTGGGGTGTGACTGTGTGCTTTAGGAGTGGATCGTTTCAGTGATGATATTGAGGAGATGATTGGCCAGCGCCCAGGCCGGTACTGGAGGCTGTGCTGGAAGTTTGTCAGCCCCTGCTTCCTCCTGGTGAGTCTTACTCACTATATTCATGGCACCATAAGATACGCACGGTTGATATCCGTATCAAAATACTGTGTTTCCAACAGTGACCATGACACTGAGATGTAAGCTGTGTATTTGTGGAGGGATAAATCAACAAAGGACGATATTTGTTCACTCCATTTTTCTCCTATAGTTTATGGTTGTGGTGAGCTTTGCCACGTTCAACCCTCCCAATTATGGCTCCTACACGTTTCCGCCATGGGCTAACTTGCTGGGGTGGTGTCTGGCTATGTCCTCAATGGCCATGGTGCCCATCTATGCCATCTACAAACTCTGCACATTGCCTGGAAAGTTTTGCGACGTAAGTCAGAGCTATGTCTTCTTAGACTGAGCTATCTAACAAACAAACCATGATATTTGAAAATTTGCAAGTGTATTTATTTTACTTCTTACTTTAACAGAGACTGGCTTATGCCATCACTCCTGAAACGGAGCATCATCTGGTGGATAACGGGGAGGTTCGGCAGTTCACTGTGAGTGTTACATCCATAATTGTCTTGTCATACACATACTGCATCACACATCTGCAGGTTTTACAGTAACATACAAGCTCTCACCGACATGATGATGTGTGATTACATGGGCATGTTGTATTTGTCTCACAGCTGCATCACTGGTTGGTGGTCTGAGGCCGACAGAGAGTGAGCTAGAGAGAGTGACAGTGACAAAGAAAGAATGACACGAGGTGGACGAATGCATGCACAACAAAGGTCTAAAGAACTAAGTAGAAGAAAGCCATTTAGATTATTCACTGGGACAGAGGTGGTGGGAGTATATTAAAAGTGCCAACAGAAAAGAAAGGAAAAAAATCTTCAGAAACGTTAATGTTTTTTTGTTTTTTTAAACAGTGGATGTGTGAAGCTGTTGAATGGGATTCAGTCAAACAGTTCATGTATTGCTCCATCATTTCGTACCAGCATAACTCTGCTGGATGTCAGTGTGAGAAACTATTTTTGGGTCGTTTCTTCTTTATTTATTTTTTTGCTTTAGTTTGTGGTGTGCTTACATAACAATGGGAAGTGACAGCGGGTGGGTAAGGGAATATATTGAGGTGCTAAATAGGTTTTTTCTTTCTTGATTTAAAGTTCCAACACTATCCTTTAATTATTATTTTATTTACTTAATATTGTGGGTGTTTATCAAGCTGACAGATGAAATTAAATGAAATCAAAGTTTTACTGAATCCCACTCCACATAGGGTCAAGTTACTTATGCCTTTTCTTTAAAGACTGTTATGATGTTATTGCACTGTTAAAGTTCTGCAAAACAGCTACAAATGTTTGTTTACATCAAGATGACCCAGCAGATTTGTCCCCTTTTTGTAGCCAACATAATAAAACATCATCTAACCAGGAAAGCACTGACATGGGAATTCTTACACAGTCTGTCCTGCATAAATCCACAGCACCAGCTAAGAATGACTCCATTTTTCCACATTTTTCTGAAGTTTGTTTGATTTAGGAAACAGAGTGCCATGACTTGTCAGGATGTAATTTATTTAGCACGATCTGTCATGTTTTAAATGAGAAGCACAGAGATCACCATGTACCAAAAATATGCTGAGTTTAGAATTTCATTAATGGTAACTTTCCTTGAGTCAGACTAGTGTAAATATCGGAATTACACTTGTTCTAAATTTTCATATGAAAATAAAAACAGAGCCTCCAAAATGTCACTTGATCATTATTTTTTAGTAACACATACATACTTCATAATATAATACCAGTTAGTATGTTGCCTAAAACGTAACTAAAAACAGAATGCAAGGATTTTGTAAATCTCATCTCAACTAATATTTTTTTTTACAATATAATTCTTTTAAATAAGGAGAATGCCTCACATTCAGCATTTGACATGTATTCTATGATCTACTGTGAATAGAATATTTTTTGAAAGAATTGTAAATCATTGTATTATGTTCCTAGTTCCAAAAGGCCCAAAAGTGTCAGTCAGTCTATCAAACGTTATTGTTCAGAGAATGTGGATATACAGAGTAATGCTGCTGTTGTATTTTGTGCTCATAATCCCTTTCCATAGAAATTGTGGGTATAGAGCTAGACTGGAACAAAATCTGGGGCTGTTTTTCTTGATTTGAAAAAAAAAGGTAAAGCAACTCCACAAACATCAATTACCTCTTTATGTTGTTGAGAACTCATTGGTAAAGTTGATTGTAGTACTTTAAACAAATGAACACTAATAATTGGGTTAACTTTCCCTATGAGCAACAAGAAACTAAGATGGTGACATAATAAGCAGAGCAAAGCCTCTTAATTTTATTAAATCATTAATTAATTTGATAATCAAATCTTTACTCTCATTCTACTTTATTCGTTTAGGGATGTATAGTAGCATCTAACTTAAATGAAAGCAGATTTGCATCTAAATAACTATGAGAACTCTAAAATATCAAGAAACACTATTATATTTTCATATCAAATCTAATATTCTGAAAAGTTATTTATCTGTGGGGCTCTGTGCAAAATACCACCCGCCCCATCTCCGAGTTAATCTACCAAAGAACAGACAAATCCAAATATTCCTTGTTCAAAATCAGATAATTTTCATAACCCGTAGACAGTTGGAACATTGTAGGGACTCATGTATTCTTTCACCCCTTATGTTTCAGGGTTTATTTTGAAAGCTATGACCATCGTATTTTTTTTCATAAAGCTTTAATTTCACAGTTTACACAATCCTATTCTGTATTTCAAGACTGTTTTAAAAATCCAATTTTTATCAATCTGCAAATGAATAGTGTGTAATGTAAAAAAGAAAAATCAGTATTGAAATTATATATCTGTGTAACTAAATGTAATGTATAGGGACTTGTATTGTATTGTACTAGAAGATATTTGATTACCAGACCAACAAGCATTATAGAACATGTATATTAGCCTTAAGGATATGTTGATGAAAACATCATTACACAAAAACACATTTGATTTTTCTTTTCCTTTTTTCTTTTTTCTGAACAAATTGTTTTTGTTTGATCAGAAACCTCACCTAACTGGTCAGCAATGACTGCTCTTCTTTCCTTAGTACATGTGACAAACTAAAGGGTTTTTTTGTCCCAAGTTGTATGCCTGTGCTGCTGTACTGTGCCTTGTGGTGTTTCTGATTGTATGATTTTGTTTTGTACTGTCAAATAAAGTATAATTGATCAATTTAAAATCTACTTCTGTGTTTTCACTTTCTTAACTGAACTTTTCCCTGTTTTTGTTTCTAACACTGGATGTATATAAGAACATACGTTTCATTCAAAAGGCATTTTCACAAAGGCCTTCTGCAGTTCCCACTGTGGATAAATAAATGCATGGGATATGACAGGAAGGTTATCCGGTGTAAAAAATCTACTCCCAAACCTTCCAGAGAGTCAAGCCAAGCAAACAATGTACTAACAAATATTAACATATCCGTTCCACTCTACCCTAGGGTATCATTTTCTACAATAGCCTAGGTATCATTTTCTTATTTTCTCTTTTTTAGGACTTTAGTGAAATGTAGAAGAGACGGAATATGTGTGACCAAGTTTGAATTATGGCTCAAGGGGCCTATCATTCTCCAGACAAATATTCCACATACACAAGGGATGTATTAAACCAAGACAGAGAGTGCATGAGCAGTAAAAACATGATGACTAATGGGAACAAATGAGATTTTAAAAGATTTTTGTCAGCATGACCTAGAAAAAACTGTTTTCATTCCAGTAACAAAGCCTTCAAACATCCTCACAGACAATCGGTCTGTAAGGATTAAAGACACAATAATGACTGTAGCATTCACCACAGCTCTCACAGAATATGCCAAATAAATAATAGAATGACTCATTTTTTTGCACACATAGTTTTGGATAAAACCATATAAGTTGTTCTAAAGGGCGAAAACGTAGCGATTGCCTCCTGTAAACCTTTTGATTTTACAGATTTTTCTTTCTGACATTGAAGGGGCTGCTTGATATGGCTCTACCTGCATGTCTTTTGATGTGACCTTGTCTCAATTTGTTGACAGTGGTAGGACACAATGATGTGTGTTTTGTTGTGTGGATTTTCCAAATGCTGTCAGGCTTGGGCCAATTGCAAGGCAATTTTGGCCATCCCAGGATACGGTTTTAAAAGGTGCCATTATCACATCCAATAAACAACAGCAATTATGTATAATTTCATGTCTTGCCACTGATGTTGACACTAAAAAGATATACACAAGGAGAGATGGAAAGAAAATGGAATTTTACCATTTTGAGGTGCCATGTATTCTTTTTTCTTTGTCTTGACATTGTGTCAAGGAGGATTAACATGATCAACAATAAGCCAGTGGATTTACTGGAACCCCTTTAAAACTTTTACCTGAACCCCATCAAGACTTTGAGCAAAATAATAAGTGTGTAATGAAATATGTATATGTGGGTTTATGCACCCACAGAAAACCCTAGATGGGCATGTATATTCACAATAATATGGAATATCCATCGCCCTTTTCAGACATCCAGTGAGTCTGTATAAATAAGTCTTGCATTTGAAAAATTTATGTAACTAGGGTGACGTCTTTGCTTATACTAAAGCAAAATTATGAAGTGAATTTACAGCATACTTACAGGTTTTTAAAATGTATGGAATGTTATTTGGTTTATACTCCCCTCTACTGGCAGAACTCTCTAAACACCACTCCATGTACAGCATCATCACTCTGCTCCCACCGCAGCTGTCACGTTTATTAAATTTAAGCTGATGATTCATAATCAGCCACATTGTCTACGCTGCATATTGTTTTTGTTATCTCAGCTGTTTTTAGGCAAGTGAATAAAGTCATTTAACAACCATAGCAACAGTTAATTCAAGAACAGCAATCACATAAATAATAGCTAATTCTGAAAGAGGTAACGTCCATTAAACATCACCTGGTTATCTGGTCCAGAGGAATAGCAACTTATTCTTTACGATCAATGTCTGTGTTTATACGCTTAATACAAATCATGGTCATGGGGAGTGCCTGGAGTTCATGGCAGCAACAACTGGGCTCCACAGAGAAAAATACTTGGGGATTCAAACCCATTTACTGCGAGGCCAAAGTGCTAACCACCTCACCACAATGCAGAAGTACAAATACGCACACCAATAGGTTTACTCTGGTTCCATGTGGTGGCTTCCAAAAAGAATAGCTAGAACCTCATTTAGAGAATTTTTAAAAGTCATTAAGTATTTATGAAGATGTTATCATGTTAGTGCCTATGGTTTATAAATCTTAGTCTATGTAGTCATCCCAGCCTGTTTCAGCCCACCAGAGCAAATCTTCTGAGCTGACTGATACTAATGATGACAAAGGAGGCCAAAATATGTCAAGCACTTATGATATGATATACGCAACAGCAGCCTGTATAGTCTGGGATATACACATTAGGTTGTGTCACAACTAAAACATCACCACAACCAAAGTTAATCAAAGTTGATCAATCCTCATATTCCATTTGATAGTGTCACGTGAACAGACACCATTTAGTCTCAACCATCTCTGCTGTAGCCTACAACACAGTTAGAATTCAGGAACAAACATATATTTTGTCCCACTTTTGGCCATAAATTGTTTTCCACTCACTCTCCTGGTGTCCAATTAACCTCTTAAATGGCTGCAGGAGAGGAGTTTCAGATTTAGACTTGAGTTTATTTATCTGACCACAGATAACTTCATCCTTATTTGTGTAGTGGGTGCACGCTGTGGAGACCGTAGTTAAATGTTATTTTTGCTTATCGGTTAATGGCTGACCACTTGACGGTTCACAGTTTGAGCTCCCTTGTAATCGGCGAGAGAGCTGTTCCCATAGATACATCCCAACAGATGAACTCCCGTGACACCCTGGTTAGATGGG
This sequence comes from Menidia menidia, assembly GCA_907169785.1. NCBI lineage: Eukaryota > Metazoa > Chordata > Actinopteri > Atheriniformes > Atherinopsidae > Menidia > Menidia menidia. Next base: position 13,032,167 of record CAJRST010038888.1, on the reverse strand, counting down.
GAGGAAACAGCTCAGACCCGGCTTTTAGCGCAACCTGCGGGGCAGCGTTGAACAGGCGTTTACGATAAGGAGATCTACGTTGCGCATTTAGTTGCTCCCACTCCATTTTCAATCGAAACCGCAAACATTTGGCAAGAATGGGCCAGTCCGTGTGAAATGATGAAGATCTATTTGCACTCAGACTGTTACTGGGATCAGGTTGTTTTACGTTTATTGTAACAAAAAATCAATCAGCCGCGCGTTACGCCGCATTTACGCACAACGATGACTTCGGACAAGCCCAACTTTCTCTCGCAGCCGGTGGTCAAGAATGTTTTCATGTTTCGAAATGGCGACCCGTATTACGAGGCTCGCCGAATAGTGATAAACGAAAAGAGGGTGTGCAACTTCGAGACTTTACTACGAGAGGTGACCGGCGGGGTGCAGGCTCCGTTTGGAGCGGTGCGGAACATCTACACCCCGAGAGGAGGCCACAAGGTGGACTGTCTGGACAGCCTGCGGAGTGGAGAGCAGTATGTCGCTGCTGGGAAGGAGAGGTTCAAAAAGCTAGAGTAAGAATAACTACTGCTTTTTTTCCATTCTGAACTTTGCTTCTCACAGTGATAAAATGGGCAAATAACACTGTAACTCATTCTTTATAATGACATGGGATCACTTATTTTTTGGGGTCAAACACCTGAGTGGGTTTAACCTTTTACAACATCTGGACTACGTTAAAAATCTGCTGCAGTCCGTCCATACAAAAAGTTTCAGGTTCTTGCAGATATCAGACCTTTTGACTGAGTCATTTTGTCTTGAAGTTTGCCTGACTCAACAGTTTTGGACCTCTGCTGAGTCACGCCGTGATGCAAACCAGATCAATTGTGCTGAGAGGCATGCACTGCACTTTTCCAAAAATAAGTGGATTTGAACACTTGTATATTAATAGAGAGAAGCACTGAAGCAATCGAGTAGATAGAGTGCATATTTTCAGGCTGCTCTCACTTTTAAAATAAACATCACCGGAAAGATTTGTGCAACTCTAGTAGTTGCTTTGAAATCCAGAAGAACTCTGTGGGAAATCAGTAATATCTCCAGTAATGAGATTTAGAAGACTTTTTCAAAAATGATCATGTTTGAGTTTTTTGATTAATAATAAAAGGTATATATGCAACGTGAGAAGCTGTAATCAGAATTATTTATGTCTTCTTTTAAGTACAATAAATGAATAGTGCTTAGATGACAAATGCATTAGTGGACCTCATATGATCAATATGGTATTTGTTGTGCTTGGTATTTTAATAGTTATCTGCAGATTGGTACCAGAAGGAAGAGGATGATGCAGACTCTGCCAGTGCCGGTGAGACATTATCAAACCAGTGTTTGCAGTGTGTCATATGTCGGGTTTATGAACAATTGGATATCGTAACACAACATGTGATAGCAAGATTAGCCACTGTACATTAATCTGGAGTGAAAAAAATCCTCTAAAATGTTCCATCCACAGCTTCAACATCATCATCTCTTTAAAGATGCCAAAGTATTAAGAGTGGCAACCTTTTACAAAATCCTTTCAATTGTTGTTTTTTTTTGCTCACTTGAGATGCAGAACATAATTACCATTAGATAAATATACACGTTTGAGAATTGCAGTGATATATGTTTCATAAGACCAAATAATTACCAATTACCAGACATTACCACCTAACAAATCTTGAACCTTAAACTGTTGCATTACCACACTTTTGAGGCCTGGAAAAACATATATGTTTTCGTCGCAATTTGATCAAAGTTTTAACTTGCTATGCGTTTTCTTAGGCTGGGTTTCAGTCACATCTCCATCCAACTTTTGTACACATGAACCCATTGCTTAATGCATGATGCATGAGGACTTAAGAAAACAGTGTAAAGATTTTATTAAGATCCAAGGTGTAATGTTAGGCATTCCTGCAGTGTATTGCTAGTTAAGACACACGTTGTTGTCTCAGTGGCCATGCATTATTGATTTATGGATCATAATCATCCCTTCTTATAATGCATTTTTAATCACCCGCTATGAAGTCACAGCCAAAGCCAGAGCTCCTTAAAGTCAGCTCACCTGCAGGCTGATTTGTTTGGAAACTGGAGGTCATCTTTCAACACAAAGTGGACTTGGTTTGTTTTTTATTCAGTCTTATTCAGGGAAAAACAAACACATGCACTTATGGCTAATGCAACAAATCTTAGAAACTTCCCGATCGTTTTTGTCTTTTCAGGGTTATCACTCACATGGGCAATCATATTTTCTTACCACCTACAGCAAAGTATTTTGAAGTCTTTCTTGACTTAGAGAATCATTCAGTTAAGTTTGAACTGAATCACTGCTATATGACAGCTCTAGCTGGTTCCTTATTCTTCCCAGAATTTTTATTTCAGTAACCTTATGTGTCAGTGTTTCCTTGGTAATAATGTTTTCTTCTTTTTTTTATTTATTTCAACTTTTTTATTTGCTTGGATTTCAAGGAATTTGAGCGGTAGCTCACTAATAGAAAGTCTAATGCTGGTTAGGGTTGTGGTATCTTTAATAAGAATTTCGCAAATATTTAACACTTTGTTTTTCTTTTTTACTGAAAATAAACATATTAAATTAAAATTCTCAGTGATGTTTTGCCTGCTTGTTCAATACAAAGTTGTGAATTGGAGGAATAACTTAGGAATTTAGTTCTGCATGGGATGTGGAACTCTAGGAGCTTTCACATTGATATGAACTTCAATGAAAGAACAAGATATGGTATTGTTCTGTCACTGAATCTAAAGGGAAATGAAAAACAAACTGAGGGAACCTTTTGTTCAAATATAAAAATATCTGCCCATGTAAAAACAAATGTGTATGTCTAATAGCTCCCCAGACACTGATCACTGTGTCACTGCCTGCTGTGCTTGCTTCTGTTTGTTCCTGGCTCGCACTGGTTACTAGCTAAGTGGGTTATGCACGTCTCTGCGGTTTTACTGTTTGCTGAAAAGGCTTATTGTGCTGTTGCGTCAGTTAACAAGCAGCAAATGTAAAGATTTTGTATCGTTTAAGCTATCACGGACAAGAATGCATTGTGATGTAAAACGATGCCTTGTCTCATTTAGAGTTGTGATTTTTAAAAAGTGATCAAGATTCAAAATGTGTTTACATGCTGTTTGAAATAATTTTTTATATATGGGTGATGGGTTTGTAATATTTTCTTCCCATTTGTTGTTACAACTCTGAATTTTGCCTCCTAATTCTGCTGCCAGGACACCTCTACTCTTGTCTTTACTAACTCCTTAAACTAACTTGTTTTTTGATAACCTCCCTATCTTCATCTCACCGTGGGTAATATTTGTTTTGGGATTAGGACCTGCAGGGCTCTTCATAATCTCAAAGGGTCACATAGCTCATTATATTGGTGTCACAGAGATCAGAGAAATTCTGCAAGGGTGGAAAATATGCTGCCTTTCTAAACCTTTGATGTAACACAGTTTCTCTACAATGTTTTCCTAAAAAGCATAAGTAGAATGGATTTAAATGTCTTACAAGACTATCTACTATAACAGGGTGACCCCTGTTGTTGTTACCAACTCTTCTCACCATAGGCTCTGGTTCTCAAAGCAGTTTGGGCTCTTGAGATGGCCCAGTAGCCATGCTGCTGTCTGTCCTGCATACACAGCTATATTTAGGATCACAGATTACCTTGAAGTTCTCCCTACTGGATAATGTTGTTCTCATATTTAGCTTTAGCCTCCAAAGCAAAAGTCCCTTGAGTTTGTCCCAAAAGCCTCTAACTGTCCTTCCAAACCTCATGTGGGCACACTGATCTCACAACAAGCTTTTTAGCTGCATCACAACACAGAAATAACTTATTGTTAGAGATAGTTTTCAGCTTCATAACCCATGCCAGATATACACAGTGCCTTAGAGGGTAAATTTTTGTATTTTAATGTTTTAAACTTAGCTTATTTCTCTTTTTTAGGCCAAACCGCTGCCACAGAATAGAATCGTCGCCTCAGCCAGATTCCTGAAACCCATCAAGGAACCATGCACAATATTGTAATTAAATACAGGCTTACCTAATTTCAGACATACATCCCTGACACATCGATTGCCTTTGGGTCAAAATCAAAACAGTGTTCTCTGTAACTGTGTGTTTCTTTTAGCGTGGTGGCAAACGGTGATCTCTTGAACACTGCAGCGAGGCTGCTGATCCACCAGAGGGTGCTGGGACAGTTTGATAAAATACTGGAAGTGATCACAGAGAAGATGGGTTTGCGGGTATTCGGAGGTGTGAGAAGGTAAACCGGTGAACAGATGCAACGTATCTGTCCCCAGCATTTCCGAGATCAATTATTCTGTTTTGTATGTTATATACATCCTTATGTTCTTGTTTTATTATCGTGCACGTACAAAACTTTGGAAAAATAACTTCAAAAAGGGGGCTTTTGCATCATGGCCCTGGTGTTAGTGAGGCCAGTTAAAAACTCAGTTTTATTCTTCTTCTTTTCCCTCTCTGTGCTGCAGTCTCTACACATATGAAGGCCAGCAGGTAACTGACGGAAATCAGCTTGAGGGTGGCCAGCTATATGTGGCAGTGGGAAGAGAAAAATTCAAGAAGCTTCCATACAGTGACCTTCTCTTCGCCAAGCCCAGAGGCACAAGAAGGGTCAGAGGGTAAGCTTGGCAAATTAAAAAATCAGCTGCTTTCCCAGGCTGTGACTGGAGTCAGAGCTTGACTGAAAATTCAGACTTGGCAGTGATCAATCACATGAGTGCAGTGGTTTAACTCTAACCTATGTTTATGGATCAGTGTTGTGATATTGAACATGCAAGTCATGAAATATCTTTTGTGTTTCTTGCTGTTCACAGGATGAAAGCACATTCTCTACCGCCCATCTACAGATTCTCCAAACAAAGTGGAGATGTAAGAACCTGAAGAACATTTTGGTGTTGTTAAAGTTGATTTTTTTGTAAACCTACAATTAGAGTGCAGAAATTCAGAATGCAAATCAAACAGGGGAGCATTAGGTTTTGCATACTAAATGTGTTTTATTTTGAATGTGAGCCCCCCAAAGCTTAAAATGTTTGGTTTTTAAGTTAGGTCAAAGTATAAATGTTGAGTCAAAATCTAAGATTTGTTTTCCATTTTCATACGCAGAGATGTAATGTTTACAGGAGGTACTTTAACTTTTTATATTCTGTTATTGTACTGGACATACGTTTAGTCCTCGTCTGTGTAATTCTAAGTTTTCAATGACTTAATTTGACCTTCCACTTCCCACAGAACAAATCCATGGCTCAGCGCAGTGAGAGTGGAGATGGAGAGTCTAAAGCCTCTTCTCTAAACCACAATGGAAGCAGCAAAGAAAACTTGTCATCGATCGTCAGAGAAATCTCCAAGGCCAGACTCCTGTCCTACAGGAAGAGGAAGAGTGGACAGAGCTTCACTATGGGCACATCTGACAGTGGTAACGCGAACACAGAGCAAGCAAATCAGTCAGTCTTAATAGCAAATACATTTATAATACTCTCTTAGACAGATTTTCGCAGAAACTGTGCATTTCAGCAGGATCCCGGTTCATAGTATTATTATTATAGATAATTCCTTATTATCATAGTCTTGTAATTACTTGAGTCAAACATTTCAAAGCATTCCATGTGAATTAAATTGTAATTCCTGATAGTTATCATTTTGGAATATCATCAGCAGAAACTTTAACAATGAGTATTTTACTGCTTCACGGGACATAATGTTTTTTAATAACTGACCGCTGACATAGGATGTGTTACAGCAGTCAAAATGTTTTGTCATTTTGCTATTTAACAGAGAAAAGGGCTGGTAGTGGCCAATGGTTACCATGGGTTACCATGGTCACCACTATCTGAGGCTGATTTTTACTCAAAACTTGTGAAGTCCAATATATATATATGTACATTTCTTGGCTTTGATTTTAGAAATTCGAATGACCTTGATTACGGTAGTAATTAAAAAAGCAAAACTTTGGAAACGACAAAAAAATAGAATAACAAATGATTGTAGAAACAGCAACAACAGCCCTTTAACCTTTTTGATGAACAGCTTTTAGTCTACATATTTGTCACCGTATGTTTTGACAGCAAGAGGAGTGTAGTATGTGTGCCTGTTTTTCCTTCTTGTGTAATTCATGCCCGATATACATTTTAACAGACATGAGAACAACACAGCTGTCACAATATCATGCTTTATTAGACCCTCAGTCTTGTCATGTCTGTTTTGCCTAACTGTCCTCTCCCACAAAGAATAACCACCTCAGCTTTATACTGTGAAGACAAGTGTTCAGCAAATGATGTCATGTAGGCCGGTAGGCACCTTATGTAACCTGCAGCACGGTTAAATGCCCACACAGTGGCACTGTTGCTCTGCAAAACGTGAAGCCTGAACCACATAAAGTAGGTCTAGCATGATGACATTGAGCATTATTACAAGAAACACATTACATCATCCTTTGGGCTTGTGATACTTTTATTAGTCTTAAATGTCCTCCAGAAACTGTTAGTCGTTTGTGCTTTGTGGGTACGGGCTCTTTTCCGCACAGTGAGCTTTAGTAACTATGTAACACAACAGCTGTTTTCAGTTGATATGTTCTGACAATGAACATGCACGAATTATATTCTGTAAGGACTGTGTTTCATATGACCACAAACCTGGTTACCGTACTGTAACTCTTTCCGCTGTTCGACCCACATGACGTCATCTAGTGGTAGGATAGATGTTGCTTCTCTCCTTATCAGGGAGGGGAGTTTACAGCAGAAGCTCAGAGGAGCGTGGAGAATTGTGTCTGTGGTTCAGGGGAGCTGGCATTTTGCATCAAAAGAGGGGACTTAGGAGCATGTGTGTGGTTGTGTGTGTGTGTTTAGCCCTGTGTGCGCACTCGTGTCTGTCGTACCACCCTGAAAATCCTCTGTATCTAATTTTTCGGCATGTCATATTCCAGGCACAGAAAACCGCCCGGCATTATTGGTCACATTGGGTGACATTGAGCAAAAATTGAGTTAACAGACGGTCAGCTCAAAAAACAAGATCAGGCATATGTGACAGGATTGTTTCACTGCCTTTGAGACCGCCCCCCCCCTCACACACACACACAGTTTGACCTTTAAAAACTCTTCCAAACAATACCATGTTAACAAGATGTGATAGTTTCCTTATGTTATTCCTTTTTGTTTGTTTATTTTGAGTGCAATGCATTTCATTGCATCAGTTAGTCTGTCTCTGTCCATGGTGCTGACTCTCTTCTCTTAAAAGCCTTTCTGCCATTTAGTTTATTGCCTCTCTGAAAGTAAAAAAAATGCTTCCATGTTATTTTTAACTTTTACCTCTGTTACACTTTCCCACTGGCTTACAAAAATTCTAATTTTGTATATATCCATTAGCCTTTCCAAAGCTGCTAAGTTTAGGTGTTTGCTGGTATTTAGCCCCCTCAGGGGAAACGGCGTGTTTATATGACTTTAACATGGTGATTCACAACATTGCAGAGGTGTGTTTCGGTGTTAATTTCTCTTTGAGAAATCCTGCCCTGGCTGGGGTATGAGGTAAACATATTCAGTTCTGGTGCCAGGAGGAACCGAGCCAAAAAGTTGCAGACTGGCAGCGGCTGTGGAAAGAACACAGCATGAAAGACACACTTCAAATCTCTGATGAGGAACACTGGAACACAGACAAAGGGTTATTAGAAAGGTGTCCTGTCATTATTTATGTATTTTTTGGGGTGGAGTGAGTGAGAGCGAATGATAGTTAATCCAAAAAATAGGAATAAAACGAGATACTTGACTCTGTAACTTGAGATTCTTTTAGTTTCATCGTGGAAGGGAGGGGGTGCTTTTCTAGCGGTTCTCATTATTCACTGTCTATCAGCTGCTGGAAGCAGGACTGAGCATAACTCTGGCAGCTTCAGTCTGGTGTGTCCTGAAGCTCCTAACTTTTCTGCTTCATTAGACTGAACACAGTGGTGAGCGGCAGCGAGGACACGAGGGAGGGGATGAGACAACTCATGCAGCAAAGGTCATGAGATGAATTTGAACTTGATATAACAAAGACATCTGGCTTAAAAGACTTAACCAGCAAGACACGTTGGCTGTGTTCTGCTACAGCCAACGTAGTTACAGCAACCCTCTCTGAGTAGAGCAAATCTTTCCCAAAATTTGGCCAGTCAGTGTTTGCTATTGAAAAACACTTTAATGTTCAGTTTGTGTGGTGCTAATTAGCAGTTGTTGCTAACCTCAAAATAGAAATAGGATGTTTATCAATGTTCTCTCCCTTAAAGGGCCTCTGTGACCAATTCATGTAATGGCTCCCTTGAGAGGAAAAACAGTCGGAATTTGAGAGGGGAGAAGCAAGAGGAGAAAAAAGAAAAGGATGCATTTGAACAGGTGATGAGGGAAAGATAAAAGACATGGTTAAAGTAGAGGGAATAAAAGGTTGACATGATGGAGGCTGAGTAAAAGAGCCTTATGAGGAAGAAGACGGGAGAGACAGAAGGAATCAGTCGAACTGAATAGTGAATATGATGAATGGCCTAAGCTGATAGAGTGTGAGCCCTGAGTGGAGAAGAAGGAAAAAACGGGTGAGAGATGTTGAAGGGTAGAGGTGATGGGTGGGGTTTACATAATTGCCTTTCATTTGGATAATCTCTCCATTTAGAGTCATCAAAGCAGAATTTTTACTTGCATGTGCCCCTTGCTGGGGCCAAATTACTGCTTGGAAAATCAACAAAAGAGCCCTGTGCTTGAAAAGGGAAGGACTGACAGACAGGTATGTACAAGAGCAGAGACAGAAAGGCAACGATTGAGGAAGGGCTGGTAGTCTGCTGACAATCAGTTTTTCTTGTTCTTTCCCCTGTAGCATACATCAGTGATAGAGCACACTAATTACAAACAGACAAGGCTAGACTATTTTTGTTTAGTTTTTATTAGGAACTCAAATACAATTTTGCAATAAAATGCGGTCCTAACTTCAAGAGCAGAGCCGCAAACATTTTGCCCCAGAGAAGAATGAGTAAAAAAAAAACAAAGCAATGTTTCTCATTTGATGATTGAGACCTTTTGAGAACAATTCAAATCTCTGCAAGTCATATGAAGACAGCAATTGATTCTTAAAGCATGGACATTGCACCACTTTACAGTAAATTCTTCATAGGAAGCCTATGGTCTGATTCTTGTGTTACGACGTGCAGATGAGAATCTGTGGAACAGCTCTGAACACTTTTGTGTAGTCTCACTGTATGAGATTGACCATGCCTTTTGTTAAACACATAGAGGATGGTGATTTCGAAATAACCTGTGTAGCTCAATTAGTGCTTGCACTGAAACCTCAAGGGCGTTCAGTTTACACAAAACCTCCATCTCTGAATAGCCTTTTCCCTTCTTTTCACGAGCCGGGCTTCATCTATGAGTGTGGAAATTGAACTTAGGTTTCATGAAGGAAGCACATTATTTCTCCCTCCCACGAGTTTCCTTGAAAAGACATTTGAAGTCAGTTTGAGAAATAAAATTCAGAATTAAAACATTCTTCGTATTATTGCAGGTTGAATGAGAGAAAATGTTAGACTTCTGAGTGTGAGTTGGCTTTTGTTTGTGTCTGTTCCGGTGCTTTCTGTGTACATAAGCTATTCAGTCACATCAAGCATTTTCCTCTGGTGACATAAAATGGGATTCTGCCTTGGGGAATTAGCCCTGTTAGCATATGTATCTATGGTGACTGTCAGAGTGAAACGTGCTTCAAAACAACATAAGGAGACAGTAGGCACATATATATGAGGTTGTGCTTTTTAAATTGTGTACCCATGTAAAAAGAAGAAGATAAAAAAAGATTAATCAGCGAAGGTAGAAAGATGGCAACAGAGAAAGGAGATGCTTTTAAAAGGAAATTTAAAGAAAGAATGGTTTGCAGGTACTACATTTTACATATCTATGTGTATGCAAGCAGTTTTAATGTGAATTGGTACACAAGCTCATATGTCACATTTTTAAAAACATGGCTGTGCTCATCTACCCCACATGCATTCTTCCATTTCTTTCATCTCTTCTTTTTCACTACAGCACAGAAAAGGTTCTTCATGACTCTTTGATGTAGGATTATTGGATTAAAGAGCAGGGTTGCTGTATTAATCTGCTACATTAATCTGCTAACAAGTGTTTTAGCTGTGACATACAACAGCACTGGCTGTGACATACAAAGTGCAGGGATAGGGTAATATGTGACACTTTCAACGACACGATTTTGCTTCATGTCTGTCACCTCTAATCTAGTACGCGTTGCATGTCTCGGTTGAGCTGCGGAGACGCGCGTCTGAGCAGCTGCGATAGGAGCATCAGCATCTGCAGGGTTTATATCAGCCTCAAACACTGAAACCACTCTGACATGCAGCCTAAATGGCAAGAGTAAATAAGAGACATTTGTGGATATCTGAGCTTTACATCATGTCTTTGGAGAACATCTGAAACTGCCATGATGTCAGAGCAAAGAGCATTTTGTTTTTTCACTTATACGCATACATTACCAAACATGAATTCTGTAGTTAGAAAAGTTTTTGTTGAAACAACGTACCCTTTACAGTGTGAAAATCAGATGAAAACTGAAATCCGCTTCAGGACTTTTTTCATTAACTATCTACTCAGTGTTTTGAATCTGACTTAGAACATTTCTACATGAACAGAATTTAAAAATGTGTTTTTTTGTATGTGTTCTTTTGCACTGCCTATTCGAGAACTAAACACATCTATGTGATTTGTATTCATATTAAAAGGATTAGACTGAGTCCATACAGATTGGCGGCCTCATATAATGAAGATAATGTGATGTAAGGTTTTAGGCAACTGTGAAAATAGAGAGAAAACAAGCTCCATGAATTATTTAAAATCTGAGCTGAAGCCATGACCTTTATAAATATTACTCTGCCTGTCTGCCTGCAACATTGTTAAGCAGCGCTTTCGTTTGATTTAATGTCAAAGCTATCTAAGCGCAGTACTGCACACTATGGTAGATAGTAGAATTCTCTACATAGTTGAAAAGGTCTTCAAAAGAGAAAGTGCACAGTACTTATCTATTCAGTGGCAGGCTGCAAAAAAAATATTGATAAATGTTTAACAAACTTGATGAAGGTAAATTGTACAACAATACTGTATTTAATGAACCTTAGACTGGAGATGTCCCAACCATCCATTCAATTCCGTAACCGCTTATTCCCTAATGGTGTCGTGGGGAGACTGGAGCCTGTCCCAGTAGTCAATGGGCGAGAGGCAAAGTACACCCTGAACAATGTCCCAACCACTCAGAGTAAACTATTTAACCATGTCATACACAGAAGTTTGTATGCCTGTCTATATATGTGACAAGTAAACAGGGGGTTTTATCATCATCTTAATCCCAAATCCTATGACTGACTTGGTATCTTTTGTTATGTGAGCTTGAGTGTCTTAGCATTAGCAAGAGACAATGAGAAAAGTGTCCAGTCATCTTGTTTTTACATTTAATACTAAACATCTGGATTGTTTATTTCTATTTACTGATTTATGTATTTTTTGCGTGTGTGTATCACATCACCATAAACGCTACACCAACTGGAACTCTCTTATGATAGCTGGCAGCAGAGTCATTAAATGTTTTTACAAGACCCTGATCCGTGGGTGGAGCACACTTGCTGAGTGGCAATGTTTCATAATTAGTATTCAGAGTTACTGCCTATGTTGTTTTACACCCCACTATAACTCAGGCATGTGCTGAGTGGATTGAATGCACTAGTTATAAATATGCAATATAGACTGCGCTGTATGATATAAAGAAGGTCTAAAGTGTGGAGTGTTAAATGGACTAATGAGGTACATTGAGTGGCATTTAAAAAAAACATTGTTAATTCACTGAAAGTAGAAGTTGTGTCAACTATTCATTTTTTTCTTTTTTGCATTTGCTTTGTTTTTTAATTGCTTTGGTTCATGCGCAAATCACACAATGTAAAGCAATATCTATTACTATAGAATAATAAAGCCCAGCTTTTTCATAGAGCATAACATTTAAAGTATGCAGAACTGCACACATGTGAGCAGAGTTCCCGTAGGGCAGATGTCAGCCTGTCAGGGATTATAAAGCCTGTGTGTCTCTTGATGACTATCAGAAAGAGAAAGGATGCTAACAAATGTGATTCTAATCGGCAATGAGTGATCAATTCAAGCTGACTTGCATGTCTTTGCTTTCCAAGAAAACATTGGGAGAATAAAACTAATCAGAAGTGGATTAGAGTGATTCCTTGCCTTAATGTTTTTTTCAGCAGTTTTTTTTCTTTATCAAAAAATGTATTTGTAACATTGTTGAGAAGAACAATCACTTCTAAGATACGCAAGTTTAGTTGAAAAGCTTGTTCTTTTTGTCTTTTGTTGAAAATGACACAACCTTACATAGAAACTAGAGTAAATGATTGTCATAACACAAAAAATGGTGTATTCACAGAGGTACTCTACAAGTTTATTTACAAAAGAAACATTTTTTTTTTGGTGCCCCATTTTATCATAGAGGTCCTGCGGAGTCAAGATAACTGCAATTAAAGACTTTTTACAAAGAAAGAAAAAAGGTACAGATGTTTAAAAGCTTTCAAAGATGGTATTACATTTTATCTTTCTATAACTGTGGGGAAAACTTCATACTTAACTTTGCAAACTAAGTTTAAACTCATAGCAATGTTAGTAGGCACAAAAAGGCTGCAACAGAAAAAAACTGTTTTCCTATACCGAGCAGCGATTACATTTCAGAAAAATAAATTAAACAGAAACTCGCTATGTGGCACGCTGTCGGCTGGTATGTAGGTTCAAGGCTGATCTGAGCAGAGCTCAAACAGTATTAAGTCCCAACATGAGTGTTTATGCGTACGAGGATGGAATTTGCTTGTTGAAGAGTTGAATATTATCTTTCTAAGCTTCCACTTCATCTTCAGTTGTGCTTTATTACATTTCTGTAGAACAACAATCATTTATAACTTTACCTTCCAGGACGATGGCAGCAAGAGCCATTTATATGAGTAATTACACCCACTTACAGCTGCATCCTTGTTATAACACATGCTGATAGATGAGATGTAGCTGTAGCCGTGTGTGTTTTATGATTTTTTTCCCCATCAGTTGTACATACGTTTTATTTCCTCCAAAATCTTGAAAAACGACACATGTACTTATTTGCGTACTCATACTTCCAGCGGTCCAATCATTTGCGGCGCCAGAACTCATCTGCACTGGATTTAATCAAGAGCAAGAAGCAGATATTCTAAACATTGTGTTTAATTTGATTTAGCATTTTCATGAGCCAGTGCCTCATCCTAAAATCGTGTTAGGATGCTTAGAGTCATAGGAGCCCTTTGCTGCTTACTGCTCGCTCCCAGTCGTTCGGCCCTTGCTCTTAATGAATGCGGGTGATTTCCATAAAATATTCTTAAAGAGGTCCGCTATTATTACCATAACGTTTCATCTCCCACCATGGCTAAACTTCAATCAGTTTTGCATTTGAAATGCATTAAATGTCTCCATAAACTCTTCTAATCTCTACCCGAGTCATTTTTCTTCCTTAACTAGAATGTGTAGAAAGGGAAAGTAACATTAAAGACATTAATTATTACGCTTTTTTCATAGTATTTTTGTGCTTATTTCTGATTGGAAAGCTCAGTCACATCCAGTGTTTCTAAACAAGTGTGTAATTATGCTGTTTATCAGAGCGTGTAGTTGTATTCCTCTTATGATGTTTAGGGTTAATTACTCCAAAGCCTTTGATGCTCATGTTCACATGCAGACTGAGAAGCCCCTATATTCATTTTGCACTCCAACAAACCTGCCTTTCTAAGCTGACAGCTTCAATAGAAAATCAGCGTGCATTGAGCTGTACTATGACACCCTCATTTAAATATCAGGACTCACGGTGTCACTTTAAGGTTTCCAGAGAGGGTGGGATTTTAATTAGGAATTTTCTTGAAACAAGGAAAGAGAAAAAATGATTTCCAGTCTCTCTTTTTTTGTTTAAAATTGCTACAATTTGAGGGATTTATTCAGTCAAGAGAATAATAATGAAACATTTGGGTTGAATCTTGACTTTTGTTTGTTAAGGTGTGCTCTGATATCTAACTGGGATTATTCAACACCTACAACCTTCATTTAATGCCCCTGTTGAGGGTCACATCTGCAGGGATGAAGACAAAGTTACTTCTATTTATCAAATGGGATGTTTGGGTCCCTAAAATGTTGAGAAATGCTAAATGTCTTCACCAGCTGAATTGCCCAGAGGAAGTTGATGCGTGGAATAGCTTTTTCTGTGCACCACAAGGTGTCAGTCATGTGCTGTGTTTGTGCATTGTGCAGCATTTCAACAAGTCTCCCTGGATGTTGAACAAAAGCAGCCTTATTTCTTAGAATTAAGCAGTTAAGTGACTTGATTCGTTTTCAGGACTTTTCTTTTGCCTGCTTTTTTTTATTCAAAAGCGGGCAAAGGAAGTTTTAAACTGTAAAACCATCCAAGTAAGTATAATGTATTCAGTCAGAGATATTAAGGAATGAGAGGGCATTTTCCATTAGAAACAGTGCAAAGGTGTTATCTGTGTTTACTCTGTAGTTGAACCCGAGTAGTTATTGACCCCATGAAAATGTACCTCTGTTGTCTATAAATTTCACATTGTCAGATTTTTGTCTCCCCAATTTCAATGCAACACATAAAAAAGACACAATTATTTGTTATACTGGTGAATACATTTATTTATAGTTGATCTAAACTGAATCGCATTAACAGACAGTATTTAGCATGTTTTTGAATTGTATCCAATGTTTTCCTGGCAGTTGATGTCTACTGCAGCACTTTTGTGAAATAGATCACATTTCCACATTTTAGATAAGGACACTCCATATTTGTAGCTCATAACACTGGCTTAAAAAATGTACTTAAAAAAACATCAATCATTCTCAAAACTAAGCCCCAGATGTTCATTTGTCTTACTTTCTATGTCCAGATGATCCAGAATCGAAGGCTGATGAAGGAAACACAGGAACGACACAAGAAAAAGACCTTAAAGTTGAAGAGGTATGAATGTGAATATGTTTTGTGCTCAATAGTTTGTCGCAAGGACAACATTCTCCTTTGTGAGAAAACAGAAGAGTACCTCTCTGTTTTGATTATCTTCCATCTGTATTTTAAATTCTAGTTAATCAATTCTTTCTAAACTAAAATGGTGACTTGTGAAAAATCTAAACTCTTCAGAGTTCAGAGTCATTTAGTGACAACCATGTATTTGCCAAAATAACCTATAAGAAACCAGACCTTTTTGTACACAGACAAAACATTTTTTAGAGAAAGCTGACCAGAAGGGCCCCACAGATCACAATAAAAAAAATAAAAAAAACGATTTTAGCATTTTTTCATTCAAATTGATTTGACTTTAAATTGTTTGTTTTACCTGAGTTACTGGGTTCCAATGGGTCAAATTAGTAAATGCCTAATGTACAGTTGATTCATTAAGAGGCTCAAACATGCCTTTATTAACAGTGACATTTAAATTGTTGTGCTCCATAAGTGTTGAAAAAGATGTAACTGATAAAGTGTCAATTTGATCAACATCACAGTTTCGGATGGGCAGTTATAGAGATTCCTACTGGAAGCAATTTAATCATCAACTCTGTTAGAATATGTTGATCCGAAAAAGGTCTCTCTGGTATGACTGTATTTCAGGGACCTGATGCTGATCTAAACGCCAATGAGGACAAAAGTGAAAAAGCTGCAGAGAAGGAAGAATCTGCTTCTGAAAACGCCACAGACGATGCATCCACAAGCAAAGAAGACAACGAGGAAAGCACAGGAACTAAAAGTGAAAAAGTGGTAGAAGAAAATAAGAAAGTCGATGAGCTAGATGGTGAAAAAGGAGCAATATCAGTAGATGAGGAGAAGGTGGAGGAAGTTAAAGGAGAAGAGACGTTGGGAGTCACAGATGGGAGCAAGGAGGGTGAGAGTGAGGAGCAGCCTGGCAGTGCTCACAGCGATAGGACACAGGAGAATGAAGAGAAAGAGGATGGAAGCCATGCATCCAGAAAGATTGAAAATGAGCAAAACAACAGCGAAGCCAAGCAAGGGGAAGACAGTAGTAGTAGAGAGGATAATACTAATGACCACAATAATGACATGGATGCAGGGAAGGAGCAGAAATTGACAGAAAAAAGTAACGATCCAGACAAGACTGAGTCAAATAATGACAAGAAAGTAAGCGAAGATGGTATCAGCAGCAATGGCAACAGTAACCAAGAGGAAGACAGTGGTAGCAGAGAGGAGCAGGGTAATAATGTGGACACAGGGAAAGAACAGGAGGAGACAAAAAAGTGCAGTGACTCAGACAAGACTCAGTCAAATAATGAGACAAATGAAACAGAAAATGGTGAACACAGAATTAGCAACAGTAACCAAGAGGAAGACAGGAAAGAATCAAAAGAGGAAGCCACCAAAGAGCCAGGAGAAAAAGATGGGAAAGAATCAAAAGAGGAAGATGCCATAGAGTCAGGAGGAAAAGATGGGAAAGAATCAAAAGAGGAAGATGCTACGGAGTCAAGGGGGAAAAATGAAAAAGAATCAAAACAGGGAGGTACTGGACAGTCAAGACAAGGAGAAGAAAAGACCATGTTAAATGGAGAGACGAGTAGAGGGGATCATGAGCTAAAAGGAGAGGAAAGTTCAGCCACCGTCACCGTTAACGGAGACAGTGGGGATAAGCAGAACAGCAGAAAAGAGAATGATGAGGAAAGAATAGAAAATATCCAACTTACTTCTTGAGCAATTGTCTGAATATCAAACAGTACAATTGAAAATTAATTTCACAAGCAGGAAATGACTTTAGGCAGAAAATCTTGGATGTTACATGTAAAGGAAAAGTAGTTTTAAGAGAGAAAAATAGTTTTTAAAAGTTGACTAGACGGTCTGTGATCTTAAGATTGCTGGTATATAAAGGATATTAAGTAAAATCCCTAATATTAATAATGTAAAAAAAATGTTATAGTAATATATCCTTATTTTTGCATTAAGGCACTTTGCTACCTCTTAAGCCGCTTTAATGTCTCAGTAAATGCTGTCTATGAACTCTTCCATGCGCAGAGCTGAGAAATATATATAAAGCTCCATTTAATTATAAATGGAATTAAAAAGGTTTTAAATACTAAGATAGTTTTGTATCGCATGTTGAGTTGTTGTCCAAAGCTAAAAGGTGCACATGAACTTTGTAAGCAGGCATAATAAGCAAATATAATATTGTATCAGTTTGGATGCTAAGCTATATTACACAATGAAAACAATGTGGAAGTCTTATGCGTTAAAGGCCTTCAACATGTAGTCACTATGTGAAAAGCCTTTCTGTTTATTTAGAATAAACTATAATCTATTTACAGGTGTGTCATTGATTTCATTAATTGGGGCGGGGGGGTTCCTTCGTGTTCATCTTAACTTTTAGTTTTGGTAACATTTGAAATAAATATTTAAACAAGATTGATGCATTTTGTAGAACCAGTATGGTAAGATAGAAGTCAAATAGAATGTTTTTACCAGAATTAGCCAAAGTACATTTGGAGAAGTGTCGTCTTTTCATCCCACCAAAAAGACTCTGGCCAGTCAAGCTGTAGTCAAAGAACATCTGAAGGTGTGCTGGAGTGTTTTAAAGCAAGACCTTGGATAGGGATTCTTTGTGAGAAGGTTCGTCAGGTATTGGGCTTGCTTCCCACTGATGCTCTCAGACTTGTATCTGTATTTGCACTGTTTACACATCCTAGACTCCTTGACATTCTGTATTGCTCTCTTGACTCAACACTGTCACAGACCTAAAATAGTCCCAGTTACATACTGAATGGTATGTAATCCCTGTCAAATTTCCTTGACATAAAAATTAACAAGAAACACTTGGCATAAATATCAAAAGAGAACTGCATAAAGGCGAGCAAAACGTATTTACTTAAAATTTATTTTGCAAGGACTTACCAAAAGATTTACCAAAAGTCGCTTTTTTAAGAACTGACCTTGCTGGGTGTCTAAAACTAACGCAGTTTCATTCCCTTTTCGCTAATTTGATTAATTGAATCCTGCTAGCAGTTAAACAAAAATGTGACAACAAGAAATCACTTCCTGCGGATGGCAGGGTTTATGAAACAGATATATAAATGGCACCAGTTTTTTATATTTTATATCCAATTCTTCAAAGCTGAGACTAATCTTGGGCCGTGTTTTGATATGGAAAAAATAGACACTAGCATAAACAATTGTTTCTCCTTTATTCAGGATTTTATTTCATTGTTTCACCCCAACAACACTGCTGCATAAAACCACAATAAACTCCTTCCCACAGGCGGAAAACTATAATGCAAACTGTGATCTAATTTGGTGTCCATGATAGCCTCTCTGCCCCCTCATCCCTGCAGCTGTTCAAATTGAGATTTATGCAGTCAGTCTCTGTGAGTCACCATCCCATGAGACGTGGAAAACACGGGTGAAAGGGAGGCAGAGGGAGAAGAAGAAAATGAAGAGCAAGGGATGCAGAGAACAGCAAAGGAGGTGTTGGGGGTGGGGGCAAGTGTGAGTCATGAGGCCTGACTGGTTGAGGTGATGGTGCTCAAGATACTATTTCTGGAGACACTATCAATTCAGTCTTATCGTTTCCACCAGCCGTGTGTGTGTGTGTGGGTGTGTTAATATGTGTCTGAATAGTGCTCTCCCCTGACTGATTACAATTCTTAAAAATATAATTAAAGCTGGTGGAACATCACTAAATGTGGGGAGTCTCCCCTTTAATTCATTAATCTATTCAATCTTATCATGGGGAAAAAACAGAAGTCATCTTCGGTTATAATTTAGTTAAAGAATTGTGGAGTTGATATTAAATCGATTTAAACTTACATCTATGGGTAGCACTATAGCAAAATAGATTACCTTTCTCCAATTTCTTCCTGTCATCACTGGCTCCATAATTTCGCTTATTTTCTATTATTGAAAACCTTTAAATCTCAGCTCCATTTTATTGCAAAGATCTCAGACTTTTATTCTCTCCCAAAGGATAACCTCACTCTCTGACTGCAAGCTTGCTTTTATCCTGGTTTAGGTTTTAAATAGACAGGCAGAATCCTCATGTGAGGCTTGTGAAAAGGACCCTGATAGAGTTTGTACGGTATTTAAGGTCGGCTCCCATATCTTAGTTATCCCACAGTAGCGTGTTGTGAAATCACCCATAAAGATATGAGAAACATGTGACTGTTCTCTCTTAATATTAATTTGAAATTAACATTTTGGGTGCTGTCTATCATCATAGTTTCTGTCCCTGCATTGCACTTCTCACATCACATCCATTAAAGGACACTCTTTTCCACTGTTGCAAAATATAATTTTACATTAAACTTAACTGGAAATAATTCTGTCTCATGGATATAAATTCAAATTTAACTAAACTGAACCAGATAGCATAAGAGTGACTTTTCTCTCTGTAAATATACCTGAGATGTCTTCACGTCTATATTCCTCTTACATAAAAAAAATTCTGAACAGATTTAATTACATTTTGAAAAATGTTGACACAATTTTGACACATTAATGAGCTGAAGACATAATCTTTATTGTGTTCTTTAAAAAATAAACACGCTGTTATGGACACCTACATATTTATTCATGATCCAATTTACATTAAGTACAGCAATATAATATTAATTGGGATAATCCGCTGTTTTCAGGACAGAAATGGCGTGAAAATCAGAATTAGATTCCAACAAAAAGATTCAGAGCAGAAAAAAAAGTCAGTTGTGACAATGAAACTGTAATGTAAGCATGGAATAGCTCATAATTACAACACATTCACTGATCACATACTGAAGTTCTGACCAGACTGGAGGGTTTGTCATGGCCTTGGCCATGTCTCATTTATTGTTTCATAAAATCTTATGGTTTTAGTTATGTTTTTGTTTTACATTTGAAAAAAAAAAGTTTCAGTCTCACTGAGTGATAAGAAGAAAAACAGAAGAATGAAGGTAGAAAGAAGGACTACTCAAAGGTCAACTCACACAAGCACACAGTATGTAGCCAGAAAAGAAATGTGTCATTTTTTAAACTCTTAACTATTTTGCAGAGTTGCTGCATTGATCTGATTATGAGCCAGTTTGGATAAACCTTTTACTTATATTCTAACATGGCTCTAACCAAGTACAGTACAAATAATTTTGTTTATCTTTGTAGGCTATGCCATTTTTCTATACAATTACTGCAACAGATAATATAGAGAAAACAAAAAGAAACATGAATAATACACAATGGATATCAATTTGTTACAGAATTTTTTTCATGATATATTCAGACAGCATATTTAAAAACAGCAAAATATGACCGTCAATAGCTTATTGTGCTTGTTAGTTTATGTTATGGTAAGATTGAACCTGAATAGAATATAAATAAATAAAAGTGGCCTTAAAAACTATACACAAGCAAATACTTTCATTGATGCTTTCATGATGATATAAGTCATTATTTCAATTGTGTAATGCATTATTGTGTTAAGATGAGTGCAACTATGTAACTTCTAGTTCCAGTGTGAGATCGGGGAGTCTTTAAGAATGTTTCAGACCAAATCAGATGCTGCTGTTCAATGGAGAGCTGAATGCTTGCCAAATCCATCTGTTATGTAACCTGCCTGTCATGTTGTTTTGTCTCTTTTTAGTGCAGCCTGTGTCACTTTTCACAAGTAGCACCAAACTGTGACAACGTTTGAATAAAGAATGGTGCAAAATGTGCACGCTTGCGTGAATGCATGTATATCTACATGTTTGCACAGAGAGAAAGAGACAAAAGAGGGGGAGTGTGGTGAATAAGTGTAACAAAATCGAGTTATATTCATAGATTCTGCCAGTGGAATAGCAAATTGCTTATGTGTCATGTTTTGAAAATAATCTCCCACACTATGTGGTTCTGCATGTTCTATCTGCTTGAACGTACCTTCTGCTCTTGTGTCTAGTCTCATCTATTGATTTTGTCTGAATGTTTACTGACAGATACAAGGCCAGTGGCCAAATAAGACAGAAGAAAATGTCAGCGTGAAATCTGGCATGAGGCTCTGTTCCGATGTTCTGACCTGACCTGACGCTGTCAACTTTTAGCAGACTATCTGACTCCTGGGTTGCTATCACAAGGAAAATGCACAAAGAGGGCGCATTTGTAAGCTACATCTGCCATTTTTTTTAAATTCACAGCTCTCATGACCAGTCCTTGGATGAGCACTTGAGCTAAACATACAAGGTAGGCATTCTCAAACACTCATCCTCCTTCTTTTCCCTTGAGGCAGAGAAAGTGATTAGTGTATTCAGTGCTACTTTTGATCATGTCTTTGATAACTTCAAACAACACTGTGTGTGTCCCACTCTAGAGTAGCATTACCTTCCACTTTGAAAGGAAATTAATCCCACTATCAGAAGGGGAACCCAGAGGAAACGAACACTGTTGAATGGATGCAGCATTCGTATTTGCTTCTGTGCTTTGTTCTCCAGTTTACAGGGTAAGGCTATGCTTGCTGTGTGAGATGACAACACAACTGTGTTCAGCTATGTTAACTCCTTCAAAACAAGCTTAAATGTCATATGAGATAAATAAGGACAAAGAACCAATACTATCAGTCATGCAAACTGACCTTTCACAAAGAAAAAAGCTTACATAGATCGATTTACACACACGCACGCATTCGCACTGCAAATGGATTGCTCCTCAGTCAAACCGCTGTACGCCTTCTTCTTCTGGACTACAATTAGGGCTCTGGCTTTGTGGTCACCGGCTGGATGTTTTGCACTTTTGAAAGAGTTACAGGTACCTTTCCCCCTCCAGGGGTTGGTGCTCTCATTGTTGGGGTTCCTGTGACATAATAGGTTACCATCAGCAGAGCTTTTATCCACAGCATCACACTCACAGTCAGGTCATGTAGTTGTCGGTTAGCAGAGTGATGCGTGAGGATGCCACCTTACCAACTGTTGCATGCAGGTCTGCCAAATGCTCCTTAAACTTCTGCTGCAGATACAGTTCCTCTTTGGAGTAGCTTTTGGCAAAGGCAGACAGCAGAAGACCCACGGCCATGGAGGTGCCACCCACACAGAATAGAACCGCGCCCGTCAACTTACAAGCATCCAGGGCATGATTGAAACTGACTGCATGGCTGTTCACAAAAAAAAAAAACATGAAGTTTAAGCATTGATCTGTCAGTCATTTGATTGTAAGTTTTTAAGTATTGCAACATGACAAACAAAGGAAAGTGATCTAGTGAGAGAAAACCGAACCAAAATGCAGCAGTGTTTTATAGATTACTATAAGTAGTAACATCAGTGTTTTGAAAAAAAATAAACAGGTCAGGCTGCAGAACCTCAGAGTCACTGAGCTGATTTCTCCATAATAATGTGAAAGACTTATAATGTCAAACAAAAACAATGCCATAAAGCAATTTTCTGCTAAAAGTTGTTTCAGAAGCAACTGACTCTTGTGAATTATGTATCCTCTTCATTTTGGATTAGTCTTTGTTGAATAAACAGGGTTTGTTTAAATCGGGTTGTATGTACTGTATCCAAGTTGAAGGCTTGGTAAAGACCAGATATTTATTTCAGAATGCATGTAATGGCTAATAACACTACAATAAATAAGTCTGTGATAAGGCTGTTATACAAGAATGAAGGTTACTTCTCTCATTAAGATCTCATATTTGACCTTTCACTGTACCTGTCAACAAAGAAGAGATCATCTTCTCCAAATGCTTCAATCTTAGCTGGTGTTGCATATCCCACCAAAAGAACAATGAGGCCAGCAAATAAGATCACGCTACCAAATGCGAGACAGACCTGTGAAGAGGCAGAGAAGTCATTCCCACCCAAAGATTTTTCAGGACAACCCAGAATTGTCGGTGCGGTATGTCACTAGAAGTTCATTTGTTTGAGAAATGCATTGGCTGAGCTCACCTTCCAGAGTAAAGAGCTCCACCAACTTGGCGATCTCTGAATCTGAAAATCGTCATCGCGCTCCCAGATAGATCCTGTGCACTCCTCATAAAACTGCAAGAAAATCATCAGATTTCAGCAACATTTGAAAAATAAACCCTTACAGTAATTTCTGTTTGCAGGCGTGTGTCTGCATTACCTGGTGTAAGTAAGAGCGGACTCCATACTGCTGGTAGTTTCCACCGGCTTGAGCTTGCTCACTGTATTCAGACCCACAGATCTCTGAGCATGAAGTCATCCTTCACACCAGTCTGTTAAAAAAACACAAACAAACCAAGCACGAGTGCATACGTGCACGCTTCCAGCACGCGTTTAGCTCGGAGCCATACAATAGCGCCCACATGCACGGTGCGTTTATGCATTCATGAACACAAACTGTACCTTGACACACACACTGCCAAATTATGTAACACTGTGCAGAAGAGACAGGGCCCTCAGTACATTGAGATTAATGATGCATCATACTTGTCTGCTGTTATGAAACAATCCAGTCATCTTCATCTTGATGTTCAGTATTGTTTCACTGGCAAACATTGGCTGCTGCAATATACACGGGATTACTTTCATGTCACCATGTATGATCAAATATTCTTAACATCAACTCTATTTTAATAATATAACAGCAGCCTGGTTGTTTTGTTTGCATGTGTGTACTTCCTTTCCAGTGAAGCACGAACAGTCACAAAATCCTTTGTCAAAAGGATTTTATCAAACAAGTGCATGTCTGCAGACAGTT
The DNA here is from genome assembly GCA_907169785.1 of Menidia menidia. NCBI lineage: Eukaryota > Metazoa > Chordata > Actinopteri > Atheriniformes > Atherinopsidae > Menidia > Menidia menidia. The sequence goes on along the minus strand of CAJRST010038888.1, from coordinate 13,008,423 downwards.
GTTGTGAATCTTGATATGGTCACAGTTTTGTAAGAAGAAGTCACAGAATTTGGCAGCAGGTTTTGCTAATGTTATCCCAACACAATGAGCTCCATTTTGCGCTGTGTATCACCAATAATGCATGTGAGACATTTTGTTCCATTTTGAAAATTAACATCCCGGTCTCGTCTTCAGACTTAAAATAGCATGCCGGCCGGCCCATATTAGAAATCTTTTCTCATGTTTGACCTTGATCGAAACATAATCTGGTGTTTAATTTAAACAGAGTTTAACTATCTAACCTTTTCTTCATCTAAACATGACCATATACATTTAGTCACATGTGATTTTTACTGCGAACCGTAACCGCTGAATGAAGTGCAGGGCAAGTCATGAGCAAATTACTTTTTACAACCCACCAGCCCTCATCCAGCCCCTTACGAGTGAGAAAATGAACTGTGTGTAACAGGTGTAAACTCGTAGAAAGTCACCACATGCGAATGACACCATGAGATAAAGCAGCTTAAAATAATTACCCGGCTTTTACAACAGCAGGATCCACAAATAATGAATGGACAGTAGTTAAATTTCTCTTGTACAAAGTTCAATCCAGAAACACCTTGATGAAAGATCTTTTTAGATCTTGATTTAAACATTGTGTGTGTCTTCGTTCAAATAAAAATGTCTTTGAAGATACATGCTAAGCAGTGACACAATCCTGAGGGAAGAGTCACTTGTCACTCTCCTTGTTATCATAATGCTCCCATGGATGCTTGGATCCTAAAGATGATGGATGCTCAGAAATAGACAGATTTCTGTGCAAAGCCATCATGGCGACACACGCACGACTCGTGACCAGAGAGAAGCACTCAGCTGATGTGTTTGGCACCTGAACAGAGGTAACAAGGCAGTAAACTTCAACATTCGCCCATGAAGACGGATTGAAACTGTTAAAAATTCCAAAGGGAACACGTACTGTTGCCAATAGCATAAGATGTTTGTGGATCCATGCCAGTAAGAGACTGAGGTTCTATGAGTCGTCAAAGGCAGCAAAGTGCTCACTCCTTATCTAAGAATCAATCATTTTAATCCTGTCATAAAACCAATCTTTTCAAACTACATAGGGAAGCTGAATGTTCAAAAAGAAAGAAAGCAACACTTACATCCCTAATGATGTATCAAATTATGTAAATCTTTAAAAAAAACAGCTCTCTCTGTGACAATTACTTTAACTGCTTACATTGTTAACTTGACCGTTTGAAAATGTTGTGATGGGAATGTGAAATATGCCTGACAATGGGTGGTTTGAGGTCTTTTGAATACTAAGTGTAATTTCTGTTAGATGAGGCAAGTTATGACATACCATTTGTCATGAATGATATCAGAACTTGAGCTCAGTGAAACATTGCTGACAGCCTGAAAAGGAGGGCAGAAGTAGATAATTCACAAGTGTTTTCACGTCATATTTTCCACAGGTCAATAGCTAAACTCTGTGCTGTGAAGTGGTCTTTTATGATATGAATTATTCAACAAACAAAAAAAAACTGTTCCTGTGAAAAACAGTAGAGAGACTGTTGTTCTGCCATCTGAATGAACCAGGAAATTAAAAGGAGACTAAAACATTAGCTCCAAATCACATTAATATGTGAAAGTGAAAGGAGCAGAAAAATTAAAAGAAAATATGATAAGACTTAATGAAATTAACATTTTTGTTTATCAAACAAGCTTATTTCAATTCCACAACTGCTAAGCAAGGTTTTAAACTTCTGGCTGTGCATTCAGTAGTGTTAAAAACAAGAAGAAATATGTCTGTTGGTACTCTAGCAGTGTCCCACTTCTACACCATTCTGAAAGATTTACCTTGAGTACATGGGGATTGAAACAGAAAGAAAATGTAGCAGGATTGTGTGACTATTAAACGAGAACAGTGCTCTTGGTACATAGCAGTCTAACTGTGTTTGTTTATGGTGGTGAGCATGTCTGTTGCTAGATCATGCATAAACCCCCTTCTCCTGTATCTGCATGTGTGCAGAAGAGCACCACAAACGCAAATCATGGCAAACTGGTGGATAGATATGTGTTGAATAGTACAAATCCACAAAGTAAACCCAATAAGATGCACTAACTCATTACCCAGAGACAGTACAGCAAACATTGAGCTCTAAACGCCAAGCAATTTGACAGCAGCTGTAAAATCTACATTTACGTCAGAGTGCTGTGATATGGACGCCATCGCCATCACCATCACAGCCCGGCAGGAAAACACACGGACGTAATGTGTGACGCCAGTCTGAAAACAGACCTGATCCATCCGTCCTCCCGACCCGCCAGAGAGCCGCAACAAGGCACACATTGCGAATTTTAAACAAATTCAGAAAGGCGAACTTTTCAGCAAAACAGGTCGAGTGACGTCTGAAACACCTGAAATAAATAAAGTCGCCAATCCGACAGCGCGCATCGAGCTCTGCGTGCGTAATTATAGGCTGTGGAAGTTTTAGTTACTGACACAGAAAGTGACCTGCAAATTAAGGAGACAAATAATCTAATTCGCACACAATAACAACACGAAGTGTCAAAGACTACTTGATCTCCACATGGATGCTTCTTCCAGGTGTGGAGGATGATTTGAATTCCCATTTGCTTATTTGCGAAGTGACAGTCAGGGTCTGCCTTTAAGTGTTTTAAAAAAGGACAAATATAGGCATTTACCTGTCATTCCCAGCTCGGAGAGTGATCACTCGCTGCTGTTTCCTCAGCCGGGTCCCATCACTCTACAGTCAACCAGCTCTCCCTCCCTTGCTCTCCATCGATGATTCAGATTTTCACGTTGGCTACTGCGCAGGCGTGACATCCATGACAACATATGATTCATCAGCGAGTATAAATAACCAAAAGGGAGAGCTGGCAGAACTAACAGACAACA
>CAJRST010038888.1:12958490-13005511 GCA_907169785.1 Menidia menidia | reverse complement strand
GACGATGATGAGGTGGGGGCATCTGGGGGATTATTAATCATGGTGAAAAGACACAATAAAACATTCATACCATTGGTACGCCATCCTCACACACTGTGTGTGTGACCGGCTATGACAGAGAGATGCTGATCCCAAGCGTGACGAAGTTAATGCAAAAGACTGCCTGTATGCACTGATGCAGGTAGATGATGTGGACTAATGGAACTTGGTTGCTAAAAAAATACAGTTTACTGATCATTTCTCTCGCATGTTTGCTTGCTGGCAGGTTGCTTAGACAGAAACAACAGATATAACTGACATGTAGGGCAATGCTACCTGGCTGCCTGGTGGGGCAGTGTGACCTACATTAGCAGACACTGCTGCTGCACTGTGACAAGAAAAATCACATCAACAGATGTATATGATAGCTGTTTAAAGCTAGTGCCTTTCCTTAGTTGAACAGTACTGAGTGAAAAACTGAACCTTTTGGTAATGTCCTCCATAGTCCGGTCGTCCTCAATACTGAACATGCACCCAGCAGAGTAGTTTTATCGTCACCATTTTCAGATACATTCAAATCTAACCCAGGCTCGTATTGAATAATTTCCTTCCATAACGTTTACCACAGGCCAGTTTTTAAAGCATTTATTTTTCTTTCACCCTCACTCTCATTATGAGTGCCAACGTATCCAGATGATAACAAATATAGCACACACTTGTGACTCACAGACACAGCAGGTTCTTTTTTTTATGGAACCTGAATAGGAACAAAATTAAAGTAATTTTAAACAGATCAATACATCTATTTTTTCGTTTCTGTTCATTAAAAAAAGACTTAGATAAACAATGGAATTCCTTGTTATCGTATCACTAAAGTCAAAAGATGTATATTGAAATGCACTCTGTAAAATGTTGGCTTCTACCTATCCATCAGGAATGGTTTAAAGCCACATATGACTTTGTGTAGTTTTGATTGTTTAGGCAAGGTATTTTACCTTTTACAATAATAATGAACGTGTATAGGTTCTTAAAAATCAAAAGGTACATTTTAAGCAAATAACCTAATGTACACTGAACCAAGTCTAATGCAGGCAATAGAAAAATGTTTATATCTCCATTTATGTTCTAAAATAAAATACAGTTTGTTAGAAACACAATGTTTTACGCTATTTTTAAAAAACTTAATGTCAAACCGTGTCAGTATTTTTTAAAAACCTTTGCTTTTCAAAATATTTTCTAAGAATGTTGTATAATCTGTGCAACAGTCAGATTTATTATTACTGAAAATACAAAACAACCCATTTGTAAGTATTACAGAGTAGCTCAGTGCATCTGTCTTAGCATCAACTTCCTGCTAACAAGACTGACCTCTGCTGGACATCACCGGATCTGCACTGACAGCTGAAATGATAGTTGTTTTGGCTTGCTACATACATGTCCCACATGTTTTTTATATAAATGTCTTACATTTTTCTTGTAGCTTTTCTATTTATTTAATTCAAGATCATTCTACACAAAAACACGCATCTAAAACTAAATGATCAGCTCCAAGATTTCTTGAACTCAGTTTGCTCAGTTAAATTATTCAAGTGACACAAAAAGTATGATATTTCTTTTACTTTCACAAAATGCGGGCCGTCCTCTATTGACTGTTCCCACCTCTCCTATATTTTATGATAAATGAGAGGAGCGATCACCAAATCTATCCATCTCAGGAACCTTGGCCTTGGCATTGTTGTCCATTTGTCATCTCATCGATCCCTTTGTCATTCTGCCATTCCAGAGCTGGAAGCTTGGACTTTCCACTTGGACTAGGACCATGCTTTATTTCATAAACCACTGACTGGAGGGGCTAAAAAGTGTTGCTTTGATGGAAGTGATCTTTCTCTGTTGGACAAAGCTGTCACTGTTGGAGCTTTGCAGACATTAAACTATATAGCAACATGTAAAGTCTGATAGAATGCTGGATAGGAAATATAGCATAATCCATAGGTATACCTTTTCCACGTTAAAGGTTCAAAAAGGTGGTAAAGTTTTATCAAGCCTACAATATAGTACCATTGAATGTGTGTGTGATTATAAAGTCAAAGACACGATCTTAAAACTTACACCAATCATATCTACTGAAAGCAGAAGTAGACCTATGTTATTTCAACTTAAGCATGTTACAGTGTTTCTTTTATTCATATGAAACTGTGGAGGCACACTTTTGACCAATAATCATGAGGTTTTAGAATGCAGGTAAACAGCCAAGTCATTTTCAACAAAAATGCAGTTAAACCAGATACTATGTTTTTGGCCATGTCGCGTAGACCTAAGTAATTTGCTACCTAGAATGTAAAGTGTCAGTCTGAAAACAGGAGGCACCTGATATCAATCACAGTGATAAGTCACTTGTAGGAGCTTTGTGACAACACAGCTCCAGCCACACTTACAGGAAAAACTCATACACACATACAGTGTTTCTGAATCTATAGCACGGTGATCCCTGTAGTGATCCTACAGCAACCCCCATATTTTAATTGCACCATTTCCAGCATTTGCACTGAGTGGTCATCATTCAGCCGTCTATCAGGACTGATGTATGAGTCTGCACTGTAATAGTCTCTGCTTTGCTCTCTGGGCACAACATCACTCATAAGAGGCACACTTAACAGCTATTAATCATGTTGGATCACAACCCTGCAGACTTTTTCTCACACACCCCTTTCACAGTGGTTTTCTAGTAATTGAAGAGAGGATTACTAAAAATGTTTGGAAAAATAGTGGCTTTCCTGAGAGTTATCCAGCACTGCTGGTTTCAACATCAAGTCCAGGTTCACAGGTTGCAGTTTACAGAGAAAGAAATTGCAGATGTTCTAATTAAGGACTCCGTGATTCCATTATAAGTTTATTACAAGTGAAAAAAAAGGTGAACCCCTGTTGAGTTTAATTATTAATAAAGATATCAAATGTTTTTAAAGGCTTTGATAGCACGGGATGAGATTAATTATTAATTCAATTATTTTGATTATGATTGATTATGATTATAGCCACTTGAACAGCACCAACATGATGGATACAAACTAACTTTGAATTGTAGAAGTTGAAATATGTAGCCATGACTGATGTCTGTGCTCAATTAGTTTTTAGTGTCAGATAGTGGAACTGGTGCTGGAGAAGCAAGGTTAGGAGGTCAGGTGACCTTTTGCACAAAGAAAAGGATTTGGTTGATATACGCGCAATCTGTCACATGTGATAATATTTGCATGGGCTGTAACGTCTATAGATTTTTTAAACCAGTGACACTCATAAACTGTGGAAAAACAAAATGTATTTTTTATTCAACCCTAAAATGCAGCAGCAATCAACGACACCATCCCTGGACTCTACAATGCCCTCAAAATATTTTTGTCTTATCATAAAACGATTGGGTAAACAGGAATGCTTACTTATTCTCATCCTGTGCTTTTAAATACCTGCTGAAATAATATTAAAAGCAAAATTCCCTTGCCATTGCCCTAAAACTAGATTATTGGTACTAATTGTATCACACGTGATAAAGGGGAAATATGTTTAGCAATGTTGAAAACCTGACTGCTTTATTTTTATCATGGTGGACTTTTAAACTAAACATTAACCTGCCAAAGGTTATCTTTTCGTTGCTTCTCAGTAGACAAGCTGAGGTTGGTTCCATCTGGATCTCTGAAATGACACAATGGCACACGCTGCAGCACTGCACCCATGCTCTGTTTGCACTCTTCCATCTGCCCCTCAGATTCCTCCCCTCTCCCCTTGTGCTGTTCCCCTCCTCTTTTTCTTCTTGTGCCTGTGTAATTGGTCATTTAAATGAAAAAGCCTCATATTGAAGGATTAGAGCAGCAGCTCTCTCTCTCTTTCTGTGTGTGTGTGTGTGTGTGTGTGTGTGCTTGCGTGTGAGCATATGTGAAAGAGAGGGAGTGGCAGCCCCATGGTGATACAGGAGATAGTCTCCAAGGGATGCCCTTAAGAACAAAAGCATGTGGAAGAGGCCTCCTTACCTTTCTCTTTCACCCTGGTTACCAGCTCCAGGCCGGTGCATGTTTGTATCCCATCTATGCAATGTTAGTGTTTGTGATGCTGTGCTGGATCTGCATTTATTATTTAATTCGTTTTAAAAATGATAATAAACATGGTAAGATATAGTGTTACTTTTCTCTTTTTTTTTTAGAGATTACGTCAAAACTAATTTAAATGATGCCAAATATTGAAATTCTTGTCAAGAAAATCTAAATGGATTCATACGAATGCTGGTCAGAAGGAGGAATCCAAAACTTTGCACTTCTGCCTAAGTGTGTATGTCCCTGTGTGTAACAGCATGTATATATGTATGTGCAGACAGGATGGCTGGCAAACAAATGGCACCACGTGGCAGCGGCCAACCACGCTTCACTTTTGGCCATGCCAAGCTCTCCAATTACAGAATCTAGCACGGCCAAAAGCCTCCTTTTCTTCTCTCAATAGATGGGATGACTAGGCTGCTTCCTCTGACACACATACACACACACACTTGCCTCTCTCTCTGCCTCTTTTCTCGCGGTGCACCTGCCTCCCTGCTCTCTAGGCCAGCTCAACTCCTATCAAAGGAGCTGAGCTCTTTTCTTCCAAAAAGCTAATCCAACACCTGTCTCCTGGCTTTATAGTGGGAATAGAGGACTGTGAGCAGTGTGAGTGTGAATGCAAGCACACAGTCTGTGTACGGCACTGGAGGGAGTCTGTGTGTTTTTTTTTTTAGAGAGGGAGACAGTTTGTGTCTCTGAGAGATCAAGAACAAAAAAGAGAAAAAAAGAATAGTCTGTGCATGGCTCTTTTATGTGAGGATTTGAGAATGGACATATGGAGACTACAAGGCCGACCATTCTTTCCAGTGGAAATGGAGTATCACAGGATATTTGGGGAAGAGTTGGGGTTTTATTTAGCAGGGGTCAGATTAGAAGCAACACAAAGACCAAAAGAGCTTTTCATGCAACCATGAACCACTGCAACAGTTGAAAAGTTTGTATGTGGCAATGATACTCTGCACAGCCCATACAATGTGAGACAAAGAAAACAGATGCTCACAACTCATTTTGTGTAGGACCAGACTCGAAATGTTACAGTCTATCCTATCATTCCTGTTGAAGGGCTGCACTTGTCACATGGTTCGGTTACCATTCAGTTTCAGCCTCAGGCTCATTTCTGTCTCATTCTGGGTTTGAGCCCCTTTGAGTCATGTAACTTCTCATGTCATATGGGAACTCAACTGTAATGAGCCCTGAGCTGGAACTCTGGAAACCATAATTGTAACTGATGCACACTGCTCTGTGTACAAAACATGGATATTGTTGTTGCTCCATTTAAAAACACTGAACAATTCTGCAATCTTTTACAGACTTTAATTTAACAGGACGACTCACACCAGGACTTCTGAAGATTCGCCTCCAGCAGCAGGGTTCTTTCAAATTGGAAATTGGAGGTAAAATAAATCTAAGATTGCTTCCCTCCCTGTAGAGTCCCCAAAAATGGCTGCAGGGCAGATATTAGAGCTAGGGCTGAGCAGGAGAGTTAGATGGATGGAAGGCAGCAGTATGAAGGAAAAGAGGAACACAGAAGGGGATAAAGAACAGAGAGAGGCAACAAACAGAAATTGTAGAGAGAAGAGATAACATAAAAGGAATGTTATCGTCATCAGGACCTGAAATATTCATTTTTACCCACAAAGGGCACCACATGGGTGTGAGTAGGTGCAATCAGGACAATAGGCAAAGTTGTTAGCGAATGTAATATCTGCACTTGCAGGTGTGAAATGGTTTTATTAGCATGTAGGCATGTAGACTATGGAATGTTCTTTGGCTTTTCAATAGAAAGGATCTAACCAGTTCTCATCAATGGTAATCAAATCACTTTAAAATGAGAATGTATGTGCATATGGAACAATCATTACACTATTACAATCATTTGGAACAATCATTGCACTATATGTTTAGAAAGAGCAATGACACCATTTCATTGCCTGAAATGTACCGTAGTTGTTGTCAGACGGACCTTATTGCGTAGAGTCTCAAATGTATATAACCATGCCCTGAGAAGATTATTTTTGTAACATTCATAGTTTTCAGAATTGACACTTTAAAACAACGTGGTGTAAAGATAAGTGCCTACTGCTATCAAAAAAATAAAAAGACTATGAATACCGAAAATGGTCTTTGAAAGCCATCCTGTTGTACGTATTGATCTTTGACAGCAGAGGGTGTAGATCTGCAAACTAAAGTCATAATGTCAGAGGTTGTACTTCAACTTACAGAGAACAGACCTTATTCAGTTTAGAAATATGTTATTTTTCAGTGTCTATTGAGCCGGTTGCCCAGAGGCCAAAAACGTTTTGAATTCATGCAATCAAACACTTGAGTCAAACATTGCTTCTGACCTCAGGAACGTTGCATTTATCACAGCTATGTCTATTCAAATGTGACCTGACATTTGAATTCTTCCATTTCAACTTTGTTAAATGAATAAACACATGTGATGGTGGTGGTCATTAATTAGTCTTTAATTGGAGTTTAGACAGCAACTGAATAACAGCATTTTTTATTATTTCAGGTAAGAATGACACAGTGAAGTTCAATATCGGCCTTACTTTTAACATTTCCTAAAAAGTGTACTTTAGGATATCTATGGGACAAATTTAATAAAGTTTTGTTCTTTAAGTAAGACAAACACAGTGGTTTTATGATAGATGTGCATTGAGATGAAAATGTGTGAAGAGAAAAAAAATGGATTATAATCACCAATCCCACAGTCTTCAGCACCAACATAAGGCCTCTTCATTTTCATGACCTATACATATGCTAAACCAGATCTGACCTTGCCTTTAAGCCTTGACTAAAATATGTCAAAACACATACATCTTCAAATTGTGACTTTGCATCAGATGGATTCATCCATCAGACACTCTGTTTTTATGAAAAAAACACCTATCCTCAATTTTTTCTCACATGTTGCATCCCTGTACAGAGACTTTATGTCTTTCCCTTCAGATTCATAACACTCTGTTGCATTTCCCTGAGTGCCAGAGGCAATTTAGACTTACTTTTCCTCCAGAATGAGGTTATAACTATGTCATCCAGTATTGGCTAACCACAGCAAGTGCAACTGGAAGTGTGATGAAAAGGGACAACTGGATGTTTTCTCACATCCCACATTTATTTTCAAGCTCTCTCTCCATCCCTCTCTCAGTCTCACATGCACAAACACACACACTAACCAAGCTGTTAAAATCATATCAGCAGAGCTTCACTGGATTAGCATATCTGGGTGAGATAAAGAAGCAGACGATGGTTACTTAACTTTGACTTTATGCCTCCCATCTGCCTTTTTCCATCACTTGCTCCTGCTGTCTGACTGTCTTTGTCAGTATTTGCTTTTTTTTTTTTTGTCATTTTGTGATTCTGAATGGGTTTTTATTCTTGCCCTTGTTTCATTTTCTGAATAAATGTCTTTGCATCTTTCCTCTATGCTTCACTTTGTTAATATGTTGTCCATCTACTCTACTTTTGGCAGATGTTGAATTTAATAACAGCGCAATCAAATGAAAGTAATTCTCAATGTACCCACCACGAGGCAAGGGTTTATCTATTTTGTGCATTAAGATGGTGTCAATGCACACCACCGACATTGCAAAGCAAGGGTATCTACGAGAAACTGCTCATATTAACACACAAACTAAAACCCCTCAAATAACATATAATAAAAGCACACATATATCATGTATTAAATATTTAATATTTATACAGTAGTCATTTATCATTAGCTTTGTCAGTTTCTGTACCGCAATGCATGAAGGGAATACCTGTGTTACATGTGAGCCAGGATGATCATTTTTATTTTGGATAATGTGTCAATTTAAGTTATGTTCAATTAGATTATGTCAGTCATAGCTTAATAAAAGATTTGTATTTCAAAGCCAGTCAGTGTGGAGTAAACCTTCCCTGATTGCCTGATTTTGTTCAGTATTCCAGCTGGACACCAATTGCCAATGATAATGAAATCAGTCCACATTACATTCCTCAATTTAATCTCTTGCACAATCTGAATAACGGTGATCCATGGACATGAATGTTCCATTTGAATCAATTGTAGTTCAAAATGTCACAGCCATAGATAATCATGTGATTGACCCAGGAGTGATGGTTAAGAAGCCAAATGCACTGAAACATATGAAACTCCACTTTGGAGTAAGTTAGTGTTTTCATTTGTCAGAGCCTAATGGTGCCATTAGTGCTCTCACTGGCATTTGCTGCCCTATAGAATGAATTCATGCACATGGCTGTTCATCCTGAAATGGGACACACGTATACAGGCACAAACATGTGTAGACCCACATGCAGCCAGTGATGCATTTGACGGTAGTCGGGAAGCACATTTATAATTTATTCAGTTCACTGTCACCTGTCAGTGTAATTGAGATTTGCTTGCTACTGACCACCTAGACTGCCTGCCAGACTGAGTCCCCAGGGTAAAGCTGCCACTGTGGATGCTGCTGTTTACAGTAATTCAAACAGATAACTTCTTATTAAAAAGGCTTATAGGCATGTTCTGTGCATGTATCAAGGAAACTGTTCCCAGGCACATATAAATTACTGTGAATCTGCAGAGATACGATAAATTCAAAGGATCGCTACAGAGTTAAATATGCATGAAATACATGATTGCAATAAAAGGTAAACAGATATAGAGAATTAACTATGGCTATTTTGTTTTACACATACACACAGATACACATGGGAATCCTTTATATAAATGCACAGAAACAAGGCTTCAGCTGATGACCAAATGCATGTGCACATTGTAAAAATGGAAAGTTGAGTTGTTGATGACAGTCAGAATTATTTACAATACATGAACAGATTATGTGAATTTTTTTAAGATGATGTTTTTCATTATTATAATAATTATTTATGTTTTTTCTATGGTAAATGTTATAATAGAAGAATATCTAAGGTAATTATTTAACTGACCACGTTGAAAAACCCATTTTTTTCCAGCTCCCATCTCTTTGTTTTCCTTTCTTGGTACTTCTCCTCTTCCTTCTTTCCAATCTTACAATATCTATCCTACCCTCTCTCTCTCTTTCACTTTTTTCTGCTCCCTCTCACTTGTTCTGTGTCCCCTTTTTTAATTTTCCTCAATGACAGATCCCCCACCTGCCTCAGATAATAAGATACTCCCACAGTCCTACCAGTCTCATTGCCCCTGCATCCATCACTCCTAGAGTCACATTACTGCCCTTTACAAGCAGTAGGATGTTTTTCTCCTTAATTGTAGCCGTATACACACCTCATCCCATCCAGTAATAATAAATGGTTGTGTTCTCCATTATGGCCATTAGGGAGCTCACACTGAGACTAGCATGCTACCCACAGCGAGGAGGGCTTGTTTTATGTTGGATGTTGTTGCCAAGAAGAGGAAAAATTTTTCTGTGTTCAAGAAACACGTGTTGGTGTTCGCACTGGGCGGTTGCTGTAGTTACTATGTCTGTCTTAGTTCCCCTCTTATGCGAGTTAATAGAAGCAACAATTTGAGCAGGAGTTGAGCAAAGAAAAGGAATCAGTCTCCAGACACTGGGTGACCTCATGTTGTGTATCTGCAACCAGATGTCTCAGATGGCAAGCCATAATAGTAACCCATGAAAAGACATGCACCAAGTCTGGGCAGAAGATGGCAGTATATTCCTATCATATTGCTCCAGTCACACATTGCACAATTATCACATTTGAGTGAGATGACCAAGACACATGTGTGTACACACAGACTACAAATGCTTCATATTAGATGCACAGCAGGGCATGAATAGAGAGGTAGAGTTTGAATGATTGTATACAGTTTATATACATTTCATGGCTCAGGTGTTTATAATGTTGCAACATTGAATAACAAAAGCATTTTGACTCCAATTAATGATAGGACTGTGATTACTATTATTTCACATTGTAATGTGAATTTGTATATATATTTTTCAATTAAGTAATGGAAAGGCTAAGCAGCTCTTATAATTGTTTTGCTGAACATATTTATGAATGAGGTTGCCAAAAAGAATGGCATCAGTAGAGGTCTGGATTACTTTCAAACTGAGAAATCACCTTGGATGTTATTCTTACCAACAATAAGCTTTTATTTTTCTGCTGGATAAGAGAAAACTATGATTAAATAGACATTTTTATTCAGAGTTAAAGTTAAGAATCTGTTTAGTTTATTTATCTATTTATTTTGTCTTTTGTGCATGATAGTTGAATAATGCATTTCTGTTTTTGTGTTTAGCTTTTCTTCTTCATCAGGATCAATATACACAACTTGTTCTTGTCCATTGTTTCCAATGCGTCTGCTTTTCTCTGTGAATGATTCAACTTGTTACGCCGAGAACATTTAATCTCTTTTTCTGACGCGGTCTGCTGTCGTGGCTGTCGCTATATGTGCTTGCTATCAACGGGCCAAATTACAAATGGTGACATGAGAAACCAACAAGGAAATCATTACGGACACATTCATAAATATTGGCTGTTCTGTTCTTTTAATGGTCAGGAGTCAAAAGTTTAAGGTATGCGAGTCCTGGAGCTAAAAGACTCAAGGATAGATCAATGTCAGTAGTCAACGGGAGTGAGAGCTGGATGGTGAGAAAGGGCGAAAGAAGGAAGGGGCTTCAGGCGTAGAAAAGTCATATCATAGAGTCGTCAGGGTGGGCTGTGGTGGTTTCAAATCATGAATTCTTTAATGTACTAAGTCCAAATGGTCCCCTGTGCCCCTGCAGAGCTTTGCCTGCCAGTCTGAAAATAATTGAGAATTTGAGGTAAAGCAAAAAGAAGGTGTGAGTAAAGAGAGGGAGTGTAAATGCAGGGCAGGGAGAAGAGGAAGAGGGAGATTGAGAGGATGAATAAATGACAAAAAGAGAGAGATGGAGACTTTGCTCTTTACAAAAATTACCTTACCTTTACACTGACACAGCTCTCTTGTGACTGTGGGACTGTCATTTGTTCAGTCCTCCTGCCCTGTACCACTCACTCTCATGATAAAGCTCTGGTGGAAGGTGGAAGGTAATCTAGTGGCATTTCAGGGAATGGACCTCAGAGGAATAGTTCTTTCATCTTGAGTCATTAATCGCATCATCCAATCACCTCTCTCATAGATCAATACAACAGTCTTGTGCTTAAAATGAGGGCATGGAAAGTGAAGCCGAATCATAAAACATGTGGTATATGTTCCCCTTCAGCAGGTTTTTTATCTTACCGAGTCAGTAAACCGGTTACTTGGTCAGTTATTACAAGTTTTAACTTTTTAATAAAGTCTAGATTCTAAGTCATCCAGGTCATGGCTTCAGCTTTCGGACATGAAATGTTTTCAAGATCCAAGAAGATGTGCATATACCTTTACTCAAGATCTCAGGAATGTCTGTATGGAATTACAGATAAGGATATTTTATTTTAAATTTCCATTTACAACTGCATTGAAAGATCAGGTTTACAAAAGAATGTCCCTGAAAAAATCTAATGAAATTTGTATAATAATGACTATACTGCCACAGCTGCTGTTAAAACCAAGGTTCTAAAACCAAGGTTAAAAACATTGCTCAGGGCAGCGATCCTCGATCAGTGCTCTTTGGGAACCTTGATAATTGCCGGTCCTGGTTTCTCAGCTGACTGCGTACAGGCCTCTAACTCTCTTAGCTGGTTCCACGTTCATTAGGAGTCCTCATTCAGTAGTTAGAAGGGATATGAGTTTTCAGCCAGCCTATTAAAGGCCAAATGTCACCAATTTAACCGTGTGCAAGGCACATAAAAGAAGTCATGCATGCTATTGATGTTGAGTACCTTTCCATTCTTCATAACGAGCTGCCTGCACAAAACTGCAGTGTGTGGAATAGATATATTTGGCTTTGAATGGACAAATAATGAGAATGCAATATTCTTTCTTTATTTTTTTTTCTGTCTTAGAAAAGATTTTCTGTCTTTTAGATTAAAGGATTATTAAGATTTTGCCTCGGTGTAATTGAAGATTAAGTTTTAAATGACAATTTCAGTAAAATGCCGTCCGTATGTAGTTTTACAAACTGTAGATTTCTTTAGTTTTTTGGTTGATAGTAAATGTATATTTACTTGTTATTGTACTGAGAAATATACGGATCAAACTGAAAATCTGAGGTTCAGAAAACGCTTTTGTGTTGGTGTTGTTGTGGGTCCATTAGCTTGCTCTTTCCAGACCAGATAGAGGTTGTAATAGATTGATTCATTTTATGATGAAGTGAAAGTAAGTACTGAAATGTTAGTTAGTTCCTCATTATTTTTAGTGCTTCTTGCTCCTTACCATGAAATAAGCTAATGTAGGTCCCTCCCCTCTCAACATTACCTGCAATCAATCAGAATCAGAGCCATGAGTACCATCATCTATGAGGACTATACACTATTAAGTGTTCAGGAAACTGCATTCAATTGTGTGTGTGTACTCTTGCAGTATGACTTATATCACTATAAAGTTTTGTAGTATGGTCACAAGAGTTTGTCTAAAGTGTTAAAATGATTTGTATGAGCCTTGACAACATTTATTCGCAATAAAACTGTTGGGGTATTTCTTTCTTGACCAAAACAATGAACTGAGTGACTGAATGAAATCTTCAATCGAACAGCCACAACACCAAATTGTCAAAACAAAAAAGTGGAAAAAAAAAAGATTCTCTCAACAGTCATGTGTTGCAAAAGTGTAGCGCATATTGCAACAGTATCAACCCAAATACTCTCGCTCGGAGTGCTCTGCATGAGGGGACAAATAACCCACATCAGTAGGGGCTCTCAACATTCCCACAAGGGGAAAAAAGCGGGATTGGGTTATTCCAAAGATGAATGTGCCTCACAGCTTTTGGGCAAACAAGACAAAACCAGCGAAAAGGAACATCGGCATCATTTGATGAGGCATTCCAAATGTCCCAAGGGGGCTGAATTGCCAAGAGCTAAATGATAAATATGTGTTGTTGGTGGTAGCAAGTGATTCTACTGGCTGCCCTGAGGTACTCTGTGACTGCCAGCACTATTCCATTTGTCCTTGAAGATGCTGGTTGAAAGTGTTGTCATGTACTTGGGTTGTCTTTTGTGCCTAGTTTGTGTGAGTGCATTACCTACTCAAATTCTTTAATTTCTTGGTCCTGGACCACATAGTCCCCCTTTTTTTTTTTTACTTTATAAGGCTGTGTCTCCTCCCAGTATGCTTTCCAAGCTACTCCTGTAATGACTATGTGCCCTTAAGGGAATCTTGGTCTGTGATAGTGTCTTGTTTGTTATTTGAAAATAAAAAAGCGAACAAGCAAAAATGAACTTCCACGAAAAATCGTGACCAAATTCTTCACAGTATAAATATGTTTAAAGCTTGTGGGAGAATTGCAGGACAAGTAGTTTTTCCATTTGAAATTAGATGTTTCCAGTGAAAATGCCCATTTTGAATACACAGCTTAGCTTTCAATGTTTAAATGTTTCATTGTGTTGCAGAAATAGAATGGAAATATTTAACAGTTTAAGCAAATGTGGGTGCATTTACTCAGAAATGTACAATTTATCTAAACTGCAACGCACGTAACACATTGTTTCCACTTTGGAATGTCATGATTCACAAAAGCTCACTCAAAATGTATGAAACTGAATAATTCTTCATGGGAAGACTTACATATGCCTATCTTTTATTCCACCTATGCCCCTGAATTATTGATTTAAGTTTCAGAGAATGTCTTCTCAGAGCACAATGTGGATTATCTATGCATGTGCCTAAAGACAAAACAGCAGTGTAAAAACCTCCATCAGCCAGGGAGAGATGGAGTTTGAATATTTACAGTCAGTTAATGACATTTCCATTCTGCGGGCTTGTCAGAAATAACAAAGCCCCGCATTTACCCTCTGCATCTGCTTAAGTCTCTTTTTCTCCTCCCGGTGCCCCAAGTGGCTCAGAAATCCTACTTTATAGCGGAGAGGTGTCAGAATTTTAAACAGGCCCTGTCTTTATCCCCTGCTTCCCTGAGCTCTTTCCCTTTAATTCCTGGAAGACTAGGCCACAGTCGCCTTTTAACCCTCACCTGCTCCTCTGCTAGAATAATGCTGGCTTCCAACTCTATTCTTTTGGGGAAGAAGTTGAGGGGTGATGATGAAGAGAAAGGGAACGGGGCAATGTAAGGAAAAGAGGTGAGTTCCAGACAGAAGAGGGATACAGAGTTACCGTGGAAGGTGAAGCGTAGGAGTTTATCATGTGTGTGAGTGCCAGCAACGGCAAGTTGAAAAAATCAGAAGGACAATAGAAAATAATGTTCGAGTTAGAGATGGGAGTAATGGATGTCCAGTAAAGGAAACACTTCTCTTACTTGAGCAGGATGCTGACTAGCCATATATCACACATCACTTAGGAAAGAAAAACAGAAGACAATTTTTTTTTTACCACCTCCTGTCAGACAAACCTGATGACAAAGCACAATCCCCACACCAGGTAGTGTCCCCATTGTGAAACTAGAACAACTTCCTTCGAAGCCAAAATAGGGGAAGATAATTGGCCTACATTTTAGGCAGAAAAGATGTTCTTTTGTCCTTTAAACGATAGCGTGGCTGTCTGGGACTGATCTGAATTTGGATGATGGATTGTTTTCATATCACACATAATCATTGAAACAAAATCTACTTTAGCTTTACACACTTTAAATATAATTTGCAGTCAGACATAACATTATTTATATATACCTTTGTGTTTAAAAGAAAATCGAGTGAAAAAATGTTCTCATCATGTAAATGTTGGCAAATAAAAAGGTAAATATTCTTACACCTGAGATAATTTAGAAAGCGTAACACGTTTTTAATTTGCTTATGCTGCACGCACAGCTTCTAGAAAAATGAATACTAGAAGGAATACATATCCAAATGAATTGTCTTTAAATGATATTCTGCTGTATGAGTAATTGCCTGCAATTCACTCCCCTTTGAGTCAATCTCATGTGTGAAGTCAACGCTGTTAATTAGACCTGTTTTTATGTTCAAGGAACCAGCTGAGCCTGCCTCCTATCTCTTTCCCTCTCCCTCTCTCTAGCATTTGGACTTAATTACTGAGGGACTGCTGTCTGTACCAGTGAGGCATAACAAAGAGATGTAATGCCATTAGCAAACCTAAAAAAAACGGGGGAGAAATTTAATCATTTCTCTTTTTTTGTGTGTGTCTTAAGAGTGCAGAGCTTTTAAGATAAACTTTGTAACGAGCAGAGATTTCATATTTCCCAGTGTCTAGTATAAACGTTGGTCATTATGTTAGGAACTTTTTTAATCTGATAGAAGTATTGTGTGCATTATTATTATGTGCTGACACTGCCATAAATTAACTGGCGTACTAATTTATCAGAGATTTTCACCCAATAAATCATAGTAGGCAATGCTAATAATGCATTTGTGTCGGTACAGAGATCTGCCATCCATAACTAAATAAATAATTACTTTGTGAACAAGTTCTGTGGAATTATTTTAAGAGGAGACATTACAACAAAAACATGGACTCACAGAGAGCAGTATCACCCCAGTTTTGAGAATCTGTTTCCCCTTCTAAAAGCATCTACAATACATGATTTCATGTTCAAGGAAAATCAGAATAAATTAGCACTATCCACCCCTCAGATAAAAAAGTATTATTATCGGAAGTGAGAGTAGTGTTTTAATTATATGATGTAAATGTAAGGTGCAAAGTGGAGATTGACATAAGGCACACAATGACACCCAGTGGGTGTCGAAAATTGGATTCACACCACAGTGGTTGGTTCCATTTGTTGCTCAAAGAGCAGGGAGCCACTGTGTAGATATTGGGTGACGAGATGAGGTGCACAAGTACGCACACACAGCCTCCGTGGAAGCGAGCACACCCATGAACACACAGAGTGAGAGGAAGTTTTACGGGTTTTGACACTTTTGATTACATTTGACACCGCAAAAATCCACAGGACATGCTTTGTAGAAATTATCCATTGATTACGGGGACCCTCTCTCGGGTTTCGCTGTGGAGTGAATTGAATCAGCTGAGGCTTTGCTAAGCTCCGCAATACCTGTGGTTATGAAAGATATTTTCATTATTTAATGCAATCATGTAGCTGGAACTCGTGTGGATCTCCTGGTTCCCAAAGGTCCATGGCAATGGCTTGCATTTGTTCATTACAATAATTACATTGATTTCAGAGAAATCACAGATTTCTTTATTATATCTACACTGATCAGCTGCAAAACCGAACAACTGACATGTGAAGTGAAAAACATTTAACCGTATTATGTTGAGATATTCTCTTCTGGGGAGGGTTCAGCTAATTGTATGGACTTTTTTCATGAATCTTTGTATGGTTAAAACACTGTAAAAAAAGCTGGAAACTGCACTCCGCTTCAGATCTCAAAGTGTTGAACTGTTTGTGATCCCTCCATGTCCCAATTGGAGGGAGAATCCACGGGGTTACCCAGAAAAAGCATGACCCACACAAGTCCACACCACAGCCCTCAGGAATTGTCCTGGTACACTTGTGTGGAAGACGCATGCCAAGACCTCAGATCTGTCTTTTAAGCATTTCTACTCACAAATGATTGCGTAGCTGGTGTCAGTATTGTGGTAGTTCAGTGCAGGTAGCTATAATGTGTATGGGATCAGAATTTGAAACTTTCATCATAGCGCTAGTTCTGTTATTTTAAGCTGTCTTTCAACAGCAAACAATAACTTGCTAAATTCAGATAAAGCTGATTTTACCAGAGTGAGCAGCCTCTCTCCTGCTTCCAGTCTCTGTCAGCGTTTCCTGCTCTTTGTTGTAACAAGATGGTCCAGCAGTGTGTTAACGCTCAGAGACTCCCATAAGGAGAGGGGTTGGATTTGAGTCCAAATTGACCTGTTTTGTGTGAGACACAGAGATGAGGCTTCTGTTTGAAAAGTTACAACTGAAGTTTTAGTTTTTGTTCCTCACATGTTTGTTTTGGTCTAAGCTGCTGCTTCTATTGAGAGTGGCACATTGGAGATTGAAAATTAACCCCTTGAAAATGTATACTTTAGGGTGTTGGCCATTTATTATCAGTATCAGGGATTGAATTCATTTTTATGGTGTAAGAGGGGTGAATTTAACTCTAATTGTCACTGTCACATGCAAGCAAGGATAGATTTTTCCACTGAAAGAGCTCTTCAAATGAACAGCTCTACTCTCCTTGGAGATAAAGAGTAGACTACTGATTTTTAAAGTTTGACTGTTATGGAAATATACATAAACTATACATATAGAATACATTATTTCAAATTATTTGTCTAAGCAATGTTGAGAAGATTTATCCTACGAGGTCTGACAGACACTAAAAACTCATTTATTTTGCTTGATTTCTACTACATTTAAGTCAAGTGAGAATTACTTTTTAGTGACAAAAATCAATAATAAAATAAATACATTGTGGGTGTATGTATTGTCATTTTAGAACTTGATTATAAGAATAGCATGGACCCAAACTGAAAGCTCTTCACAAACAAAGGTGTTGCTTTCCATCTGAAGGGTAGAAACAAGCCTGTGACAGAGGTTGCCCGCACAAACACAGTCAGACTACATGAAATATCCAGATTAATTATAAATCTCAGGTTATTTTCATTTTCACATTCACAGACCTGGTAAAATGTATCAATGGATCTATACCTTAACTTTAATGTAAACCGATAATACTGTTTAAACCCAAACATTCAGTACAGCTGAGTACTCAAATTGTACTCTGTAAAAGAAAACTATACCAGAAGCCAGATTATATTTCAGAGGTTTTCTTTGAGTACCAGTCAATTTAGTAGTCAGAAATATATTTTGATGGGATAAGATATATTTTTCAAAATATCTCCTGACTTGCGCCTGCACTGTTTGATTTATGGCTCACACTTAAATAAAAGCATTTCAATTTAAAAAGCAGTTTGGGAACTATATTCAAAGTAAGTATTCAATTGATTCGCCAAGGAGAGTGTTTGAAGCAAATTCCATCTTCAATAATAAGTCAGATTTTTGTCCCGTATGACTACAAGGTGCACATTCAAATATGTAACAGCTTTCCATTCATCAAACACTAAAATAACCCCACCCGTCAAAGACAACAACGGGTGTAATGGATCAAACTGCACTCACCTTTGTGAAGACCTCAGGATGTGCTTTAAGAACTGTTTACATACATGAATGTGTAAACTGATTCACCGTTAGTATGAATATAGATGCAAATGCTGTGCAGTAGGTGCTGAAATTCACATTCTTTGTTTTTGGCTTGTTTTAACTTGAAAAGCGTCTGATGTTAAGATATAATTGAGTAAATCTGACTATAATTACGAATGGTTCCCTATGTAATCCTTTCAACGCTACATACTTATCTATGTTAAAGATAAGTCTTATATTTGTTTAGCCAGACTCAGTTACCAATTATGACAATCCCTCATAATAGAAAATCTCTTTATAGTTCTTTTTAATTATTTATTTTCCTAATTCGTTGTCTTTTGCTTAAAGTTGGAGCAACACATCAATGAAGACAGAATATCATTACCCAATTGAATGGTTGTTATAAATAAGAAAAAAACAACATCTTTGACTGGAAGGAAAACTTTTGTTTTACTTGATGTTAGCAGCACATTTTGAAATATTGGGTTTTGGGCATGTTCACCACTGCATTGATTCAACTCTCTTCTTAGCCATGCAATAAGTGTTTGGGAATTGAGAAGACCAAATGATCTGTCTGTAAAAGTAAAGCATGATCCCACTCTTACCTGGTGAAGGACACTACAGACTGAGAGCAGGACTCAGCATGTAGCAATTTGTGCAAAATAGGGTTTCACCTTGACTTTCTGAAACAAGCAGAGCCTTCCCAAAAATAAATGTTAGGCTACTGTGGCTGTGGGTTATCAAGGTGTGTGTTGGTAAAAAAAATTAAAAAAAACAGGGCCAAAGGAAAGACAATGAAGACGGAATTGAAAATGTTAACCATCCATTTAATTTGTGGAATTACAAAAAATGACAATTTTCACTGTCAATACTTTTCATAAGTCTTCTTGGCTCAAAATAATCTTGAACCCTACACCTTGCTTTCATATATTCCACCATACTATTACGTTCTTTTAAATGGTTTTGAGAACATGAGATAATACACTCCTCAATGTATTAGCAGTTTAACAACGATAAAGCGTTTAATCAAATTATGAAATCATTTGCCCACACAGACAGCGGAAAGCAATTAACCTTTCTCCATCTTCATCTTCAAACCTTCTAGATGTTGTTTTTTTTCCTTTTAGTTTCATTATTTTTATTCCAGTTAATTCCAGTTAATTCCAGTTGAATAATATCCCATGTTAAATTCTGCCTTAAATAATTGGGAAATAAGTTGATATTAAGTTAATATGTTTTTTAGACTTTCAATTTTTATTTTCTAGAATTTTTTATCTTTATAATGTCCACGATTTGTTGTATGAATGCAGAAAAAAAGTCCTTATCTTTTATCTGCTGTAGCATATCCATGAAAGTTGATAAATTTCATGGTGAGGACCACATGCTGGTGGCTGGCTTAATATGTTTATGGCATTAGCATATATTGAAACATCTCATTTTTTACTTAGTCTGCATTAGTCAAGCTGACCTTTCATTCCAATCTACTTGCAGGCTTTTTGATTATTTAGATTGCTTGATAATTACAGTAGTAAAAAATGACTCCCCCTTGTATGTATTAAATGATATGCATGTAATGTGTCCATGGTAATATCTGTATTAATCTTATAATGACATTTGCTTTCATGCCATTCTTTGTGTTGATAAGCGGCAAGAGGAAAAGAAAATATTTTTGTTCGTGTCCAATTAATATAGAAAATATATTGATATTAATCTCAGGCTGAAGATATAAGAAGGGGAGACACATACCTTGAACATTGTCATTGCTCTCAGTAAAGTATTTTGCTGTGCAATGAGGGACATTTATTTGAACCTGTCAGAAACTCTACAGACTCACAGTAAGCTATTTTCCCGCTTACTTTAAAACCTTCCATCTGTGTGTTGGAGCATGACTGTGTGACTGTTGACTTTAGTGGCCACATAACAGACATATAATTTATATGCATTTTAGGCACAGTAAATCCATTCAGCAACTTTATTCAACCATGCAATTCCTTATAGACTGCAGCACAGCGCGTCATATTTTGGAATGGATTTTTAAAGTATGTGTTTCTTCTATGTTTGTACTCTGGCTAAGTTACGGACCTGAAGGAACAACAGTCCTTTGTATGAAGTTGTCACAGAGACTGACTGATGGTGTATGGGGAAAACATACTTTTGCTTTAACGTAGAGTAAACATACTTGTATAGAGCTGAATCCCAATTCTTCATCCGTTGGTATGCATATAAAAGGCACCATTAACATTTTAATGACCATTTTTACATTTTAGACATTAGAATCAGTAAACACAGATAATTATGAGATGGAAAAATAATATTGCAGAAAAAAAGAACCAAAATAATACCCCAGGTATTCACTGTTCTGTTTCTGGATTTTACTAGAAATCAGAGATCATTTTGCATTTAATGTTTCAATGATCAGTTGAGCCTGGAAGAGAAAGAAAACCCACCATCTTTTAAATTTGCGCTGCCCTCTTAAATACGTGCAACAATTGGAAAAAGTAAAAATGAACAGCTTCTCTGATCTGTGCTCCATCAAGTGGACAACAGTCAGTCCCCTTAGTTTAGAGAAACACTTATTTTTAACCTCTTACATAGTAACTGAGGTAAGCCCAACTTGTACCCTTATTACATAGTGGAGAGAGATGCTCATTTTTATGACACATTAATAGATTACTATGTTTATGTAAATAAAATACAAGTTGCATTGTGCGATTCAATGACAGCTCTTTTACCTAAAGATTTATCAAAAGCAAAACAACTCACTCCAGTTTGTTGCCTATGGCCATGTACAGAACCTCTGCATGCAGCACGGAGTGACAGTAAAACGCATCCTTAGGAGGGTATCTTAAGGTCATCACCACCCCTTGCAGCTCACTGGAGCCATAAGTTGATAAATTCAGAGGGGCATTTGCCCTTCAAGCCGCACAATTTGCTAGCAGCCCTGCCTCTGTTAGGTCTCCCCTAATCTAATGCCAACTGTCCGCCTGTGAAGAAAAATGGAAAAATTGTTTGTGAAAAATGAGCATCTAACCGTTTCCTTAGACCCCCAGACTCTAATCAGAAATATGGTCAGCAGCAGCATTTATTAGGGCTCGGAGAGTTTCTTATGTTTGACCCTCTAAGGAGAAGTAAACGCAAGCAATTATGGGTGAAGTGATTTAACATGCCAATGTTCCCTCCATACATAAGTGGTTCATTGTATAGAGCAGTATAACAGGACAGAGTATGCTAAGTACCCAATTGAACTGCTGCTTTTATGGCTATGGTCACCTTTTTAGTCTTTATAAAAAAACTGTTACATATTTCTTGAAAGTTTACTGGAAAGATAGATACTTCAGTTTTTAGTTAAGAAAAAAAACGAAAAAAAAACTTTGCACATAGTTAAATTGCAAAGCAGACTTCATCCGCTCAAGAAAACATATCCAGTGAATTCATCATTTATCCTAGAAAAAAATCAAATAAATAAAGTTACTCTCTTTGTTGCAGTCATCTATTTTCTTTTAAAAAGCCCATTTAATACAGCTTTATGTTTGAGCAACACTGCCAGGCATGAATGAGTATTGATAACTGTGTCTCACAGCATGGCAGTAGCTTTTCCTCATGTCGGCTTTGGACATGCTTCAGACGAACACACACATGCACACACATGCAGAAACACAGGGCAGGAATCTAACACCAGCTACACATTCACAGACAGGCACACTAACACAGTCATTCACACTCACATACACCCTCCACTGTAACCTAACACCCCCATAAGCGTCTCTTCTGCATGCCTCTGCCATAACTAACTGGATTAGTCAGCCACAATCGATTTGGCTCATGCTATCAAAACCAAACAGCCAATCTCCTCTCCCTAGTCCATCTCAGCACCCAGCTCTTCCTTCTCCTCTCTCACAAGCTCTTGTTTGGTTATTGCCTGCTTTCCTCCCCCTTTCCACACTCCATCTGTCCACCCCTCCATCTATCAGTTCTTCTTTCACTTTTCCTTGTCATTTTTCTCCACCTCATCCTTGTTTTTTCTTTGACAACTTGCACGGGCCTTGCTTTTTTTCCCAGCACAACCCATGCAGCAATACACGTTTCTTCGTTTGAACCTCCACCCCCTTTAAGGTTTTTGATTTATTAACTCTAGTTGTCACTACTAGGATGCTATTGCTCAGTTTTGTGTAGCATTTCATGAATCTTGTTTTCTTTTGTTTTTTTTTCCCTCCGCCTCTTCCACTCATTGTCCTCTCACACTTGTCCTTCCTTGCAAACTTTCCCTGCCTCTGTCTGCTCTTCTGTCCTTCACCATGACTTCTTTTGGTGCTCTCATCCCTCCATGCCAGTGTGCCACCGCCGCTCTCTTCCTCACCGCACATGCATCCATCCTTTATTTCACTTCACCGGCCAAATCACTCTCTAACAGATGCCGCACTCATTCAGTGTGTCTCCCAAGTGTATGGGTGTGGGTCTCAGAGAGTGTCTTTTGTGTGGGCATAATTATGCATATGTGTGTGAGGGAACACGTGTGGGCATGCAGGCATGCATGTGTCTCGGAGGAACAGGCCTGGCCAAGGCTAATTGCTGCCTCCTACCTGGTGGTGACAGGCCTAATCAAGGATGATGAGCTCACTGTTGGTCTCTCTCTCTTTCTATAGCTCACAGTCTACTTCTCTCGCCCATCTTTTGGCAGAAAAATAGACAGCCTCTAGTCCTCCATTATGGGTTGTTTTTGGAGAGTAGAGGAGGATGGGAGGGTGATGGCTGGGGGAAGAAGAGCAGTAGGGAGGTAGAAGGATGAGGCTTTTCATTTCAGCTCCCTTCTCTTAAGGGGACAGCATGGGAGTAAAATTGGCCAGAGAGCTTGAGGGGTTGTGGTACACAGGTTGCAGCACAATGGGCCTATTCACCTCCTCTCAAACAGTTAAGGGGCCAAAATGATTGAATGAATGAATAAATGAATGAATAAATTTGAATTCTGGCTGTTTTGGGGGTAAAGCAGTGAGATGGGATGAGGGGGATGTACATTCATGCGTGTGCGAGTGTATTTATGAGAAACGGACTCTGTAGCACTGGATAAAAACCTATTGTCATCAAACAGCTGTTGTTTGTGGTCCAAAAGTGGTATTTGGCTGTAGCAGCAACATGATATCTGTGCGGTCTTATGTTTCTGCACATATGTATATAAAGCTGATTACAAAATATGGAATGCTCTACATGGGAGCCTGATGTGACAGCTCAAAATAGCCTGATCAATTAACACTATTGCCATTCTGGTAACACATAATTCTATAACTCTCACACACTCTCTGTAAACATACTATCCCCTCTGTTGACACATAATATCCAGTAATGCATAGGGATAGGGAATTATTGATCCCTGCATGATTTCTCTCTCCCCTTCGGACCCGAGATAAAGAACTCGAAAAAAACAGCTGGACCAAGAAAATGTATATCGAGCTGGAGAGTGACCCGCTTTGAAAAATTATTAAAAAATCAAGTGAGGAAAACCATAAAATAAAGTGCTGACAAAAAGACAAAAAGTGCACTCTCAAATAAATCGTACCACACAACCTATTGACACCATTTGCCATGGTGTTTTTTCCTCTTTTCTTAAATTGTCCTTCTTTTTTATGTCAAATTGCATTAAGGGACTAATAGATGTGAGTCTCTGGAAAAAAATAGAAAAGAATAACTTCTGATGATAAACTTCTGATGATGCGTAACATCATTCAGGGACAATAAACTACCATTTGTGAGGTGACAATATGGGAGTTGAACATGAGTCTCACAAATGTCTGTTATTCACCACCACCCCTCCACATTCCTTATCTTGTTGAGGTCAAGCTATACAATACGATGCCACCAATGCCAAAGAAACTGGATATAATAAAAGGATACAGAAAAAATGTCTGAATTTGAATTATTTAAACAGGCAAATCAATACATGTAGAAATATTTGGTAATTTATTTATATTTGGACCTTTGGCTTTAACGCTGGTTTATTTTCCTTTCGGAACAATATTATTTAAAATTACTATGAATGTTGAAAGGTTGAAAATAAAAATAAAACTTTCCGGAAAATTACTTTTACATTTAATTTGGAGGAAATATAATTGTGTTCATTTCTATGTAAATCCTAAATCTTACATTGTACAAATGCCCTCAAGAGACTGTCCAACTGTCCACAGAAAATATGTTTATCTTGATTGCAAACTTTTTAATTTTCAGAATATTTGATTTGTACTGCACTGCACCATCAGTGCTCACTGGGAATTAAGAAATATATTAGAATTAATTTGTAATTACATTTATAAAACATGTGTCTTAACTACCACTAACTTTGTCAAGATTCAAGAAAGAATAAATTCATCTCTTTCAACTAAGTTTTAAAAATAAGATGTTAAGACCTTTAAAATAGTAGCTGCAACGACTGTAGACCCCAAGGAAATAAAGGCAGCTTGGTACAAAGGCAAGCTTCATCATGATGGATTTGGCTAGAAGCTCTTCATCCCATTTTTATCTGTTATGTGTTTTATGCTCTCTCTTTCACTTCCTATCTATTTTCCTCCCAGCCTCCTGTGTATCTGGTGATGTGTCCTCTTTGTATGCTGAATTTCTGCTGAATATTTTCTTCCTTTCGCCCCTCCACCTACACACCAATCCTTGCTTTTTCCCTCTTTCATACATATGCTCACTCTCTGGGTTTTTCAATGCGTGGCTGGAATGCAAAATGATGACTATCCTACCCCCCGTATATTGGACTATTATCAGGTTCTTTCAAATCAAAAAAGATTTAATATATGTTTTGGTTTGCTTACAACTCATACTTTATCCTTTGATTTAAGCTAATGTAAACTTATTTTCAAAAAGTTGATATATTACAAAATGAAATAAAAATGTTTCAACATAGATATTATTTGACAGGTGCTTCTGTAACATTTTTTTAGTCATTCAAGAGGTACTTTGTGACTGACGTAACTGTTTTTGTTTATCCTGAAAAAAACAGCTTAATCAAAGTATGCTTTACTTCCAAAAGACTATCAAAAAAGCAATGATTCTCAGCAGCCAATATACCACATTATATATCATTAGCTGCTGTCCCTTTGTTGTTATTCTACAATATTTATTGCTATTTTTTATTAGTATGATTAATGACACCCCCCCATGGAAGTTAATCATTGCTAGACCTAGAAGCACGAAGAACTAATGTTTACAACCTAATCAAATATATGACTGTGGTTGTAGTAAAAAAAAGAAAAACATAATTTCCCCAGTGTATACTATTAAAGAGAATACACTCTGAATCATAATTCCTCATTCATCTATGATATATGTGACTCTGTGACAATTCACATGAAACCGAGCAGGAATTGTGAAGAGACAACTTCATCTATAAAATATGTTGATATGGTAACCATAAAACACAATAAATTCTGCCTGGGATATTTGGAACTTTTTTAGACACAGGTTGACTGCAGAAAAAAAAAGAAAAGAAAAAAGGTAATTTGTTAATATTGCAGAGAAAAAAACAGACCAGTAATAACTGAACATGTAGACATAATAAGAAGGTGCTCCCACAGTCTATTTTGGGTTGAGACAAACTTACTGTTAGTTTATAACAGATCACAGATTCATTCCAACGGCTTATAGTAATATTCCTGCCGCCACCCTTTCACTTGCCACCTCTGGTACACTGCCTCTGGCTTTTTCTATGTATGACAGAGACCATTAAAGCCTAAAGTACAGACAGCTGGGCTATTTTAACTCAGTGTTATTCCAAAGGAATTCTGCACCTGCTTTTAAGTCGTTGCTCAATCCTCTCTGGTGGGCTCAGTCTGTGTGCGTAATGTCTGGCTGGGGGATGTGATAACTCAGCTCAAGCCCAGTCAAACCAACTTAATTCTCACTGTGCCGAAGAGGAAAGCTTCAGAATTGGTCATTTAATGGTTAAAGAAAACCCAGAATGTTCATTTGGCTTCCCGCAGAGAGGTGGGGCATCATCTGAGGCAGAGAAATCTCTTTCTGGACTTCCTTTGCTTTCAACATAAATAAGCCCTGCTACTGGTCTTGTTCCTTGGTTTGGCACATTTTTTCTTTGCCAAAGTTCTTCTTCAGTTTTTGATTTAAAACTTTATAAGTTATCTCCTTCTTTCTCTTCCTTTTTCCACCCTTCTTCCTCTACAGTTGACTTGCAGACATTAAATAAGGGATGAAGCTTTATTCACCAGCCTTCTGAATCCTTTCTGCTCATCAAATTATACCAAAATGAATGCCTCAGCATTAGATTTAGTCATGTCAAAAGGCCAATGAGTTGAACCTCTGTCACACCAAATCTCTCTGTGCCAGGAAATTGGAACTAAATTTATTTAACATTAGCAGGAGCTTTTATGTCCCTTCCCTACATCCCCAATCCTCATTTTTGTTCACTTGGCAGCACTCTGCTTTGTAGAATAAGAGGATGTGTGCCTTTTCTGATGGACGCTTTATCCTTTTTACACCCAAATCTGTCCCCTTTGATCATATTACAGTGTGCAGGCTCAAGGTTCTGGAGTATAACCTCTGTAATCATGGCCTATTCAACATGCTTTCATTAAATCATTCACATCTAACATATTGACAATAAATACATCATAGAAAATGTGCCACTGTTAACTGCCATCACTACCCCACCATGGTGCCATCCCATACATTTTTAGTAAAATAATAGACAATATTTAGTGAAAGTCTGGAGCAGTCATATTTAACGGTTGGAAAATGTCTAAATCTGTTTACAGAAGACTTTTGAAAAAGGAAGCCTACATTCTCTCATTTTTTTTATCAGTGATAGGGAACCTCATACTGCACATAGACAACAGTTAACACTGAGGTTTGAATAATGCATTAAGTTTCAAGATGTTTTCTCACAACAAAATGTTATGACAAGCTACTTTGTATACAAGCGGTTGGAAGGGTTCATTTTTTCAGTTTTTTTATTCTCCATCCAGCACCAAAATAGAAGAATAAATATTCAAAAATAACGATCAGCAGTGAGCCTTTCACTTAAAACACCAATTATCAGATGGAAGCATGTGAGCTTCCCTCACACTGTTTCATCATTTTATTTTGATTAAAAGTTTGAAGCCTCAAAAGTGCATCCCATTTGATGTGGCTTGAAAAAGAGCTTATGTATATGTGTATTCTTAAAAATTGCTATTGATTATTTAAGATACTGATACATACTAATAAAGTCACCTTTTCAAAACCATATTTCTTCTGACAAAGATGCATATGACCACTGAATACATTTACCAGCATCATCTTTTTGAAAAATCCCAAGTACACATGGAACCTAACCGTCAAGAGCAGAACAACTAAAATTGAATGAAATATCACGCGTCTGTAATTGGACTCTGTGTTCATTAGTGTCTCTGTTGATTGAGTTATCTGAGCCTACATTGTTTTTCAATAATAGTCTTATTTGCATGGAAACCACAGCCCTAGAAGGCCATGCAATCAGGCCGGCAATTAGCCACCGCCTTAAAGACAGTGATATTGAGGCCATGCCGTAATGGCAGCGTATGACAATAGTGGTCAACTCATTTCCATTACAATCAATTAGTGCATGGTCTAATTTGATCCAAAGGGAAAGAAATCATTAAACCCTGATGTGCTGTGCATAATAAAACCATCTATTTGAGTTTGTTGACACTGCAGTCATTGATGAAATAACTAAATTCATCTGGCTGATTGAACATCTGGAGATGTTATTTAAAGCTTTTTTAACAATCCCAAACATACTTTTTTAAATTTTAAATGTGAATGCTTAACTGCTTCCAATATTTTATTGGCTTATTCAATAGAATATAGACATTTTTGCCAAAGCAAATTATAATAAAACGGATGATTTCCAAAACAAAAAGTGAAAATGACCAATCAGATCCTTTTCCTCTCCAGCTTTCACCCTCCTATAGTGACATGGTGTGTCAGCACATGCCTGCTAGATATTGTAAGCTGTCTTGTGTTTTTTTGTTAATTATTGTAAGCTAAGTCCACAACTGCTAAATAACAGAAACAGTTTTAATCAATGATAATCACCTTTTCTTTTTTCCAGACAAGATATACCCTAAATTCAACTCGTGTTCCAGAGTTGACAATAGGTTCTTGATCGCACTTTACTGGTATGATTTTTTATACTATATTTGCGCATTTTTCTTTTCCACATTTAACCTTGGGCAGAGTACATATTCTCTTGTTAAATGTGAAATTTTCAGAGTCTTCATGTATTGTAATCGGTCGCTTCCATTTAAACCGATTTGCCTCAAACCAGAGGAATTACATCTGTGACCTCTGATATTTTCTGGGATTTGAAACTTTGTTAAGAAGGACATAGTTGGTGTGAAACCTGTTAGTCAATCCTATCAGCAGACACATCTCCCACTTCAACATTTCTGCATGATTTGAAAGCATGTTTTCCTAACTCAGATATTTGCGTTCATCATCTAGGTTTTGCTGAAAGTTGGTTACAGATTCTATAGTGTGATGATACATGTTTGCTGTTTAGAACTGAATACACTATCAACTTTGACTGCATGTCATATATTCCTCTGTACTGTGAGAAAAATACTTGCAAATATAGAGCTTACTGATTTTATTCAGCTTTAATTCTGTGTTGAGTACGCCCCTTTTTTAGCAAAAAAGAAGTATCTAGTGGTGGTTATTTCACTCCTAGAAAAACTTTAATGATCCCGATCAAATAAAAAGACACAATGTGTGTGTGTGTGTGTTAATTTCTGTCATTTTGCACTTGTGTTGAAGTGTGATCAGACTTGTATGCCTCTACTCACAGTTTGTCCACAAGATAATAACTCAAACACAATTTACTTATGTTCTCCTTACTATAAAATGTCAGCATGGAAATTGCTTAACACAACCTATGAGACAAATATTTCTAGTTTTCTAGATCACATCCCAGACAGGTTCACGTCTCTAGTGCCAGAGCCCCCTAGCACAATCCTATTTTTTTATTTTTTTGTGACAGGACCATTGTGAGAACCAAAACTAAAATACTATCCCAATTTTTAAAAATCCAAATGACTATGACAAGTAAATAATATTTTCTTTTAGGAAGGCATTCTTTAGACTGCACAGAACGCTTTTTTAGCGCAGTTCGTCTTACATTTTGTCTTTTATTAAACTTACATGAGGGCTCATGCAAATGTGTTACGCTCGGAGGTACGGCACATATCCCAGTCTCCTGATGATTGTGAGGGATGCGTGACAACATGCATTACTAATTCCCCAGCCAAGGCATTTCCTTTGCCCAGGGTGGAGTGAATCAATGGAGAAGCAGATAAGACAGAAAGCAGAGTTTCTGCAAGTAATGATGGCAAGGGAGAGTAGGATAAAGCTCAGAAAAAGAAAAAAAACAAACATTTGAAAACAAAAAAATAACATCTTGAAATAGAAAAAAAAACATTGATGCTTAGCTAAAGTTAATTTTATCTTCTGAGGATGCACTGAGACTGAATTGTTCCGGAAACAGAAAATGATGTGCAGCAGCATTCAGACTGTTCACTACTGCTCAGATGGGTCCATAGTCCTCTGGCAATGCATGATTAAAGTGACTACTATGATCAGGTTACGGTTAAGATTTAATTTTAAACTCTTTAATAAAAGCAAAACAAAAAAGAACCATCAGCACATTGCATTTTCGGTAAAGTGCAAACAATAATGATTCAAAGAAGAAATGTTAGCAGATACCGCATAGTTCTGACCATCAGAGACAGTCAAATGTTGATGTAGACATCACAGTGGGTGTGTTGGACAGTGACGGTCACATTTCGTCTCAGCCGGTAAGCATTAAAAACAAAGCTCTGCAATTTAAAATGATTAACTGGCCACCTGCTCGATGACCTCAGTTTATTCCTCTCCAAAACCAAGTGACAGGTGTTAATTTTGAAAGCTGTCACTTAATGATGTTCACCGGGTATCAGCACTGTAAACATTCCCTGTTTACATGCCACACCACTTAATGTTTTATTTTGTTCATCACTCTTCGTCTTCTAATCGCTTTCTACCATTTCTAAATGGATTATTCACACTATCATGTTTATTGAAGCACTTTAACCATCTTATATCTTTACAAAGCTTCGGTCTGACTTTTTTTAAACCTTTCAGTCTTTGACTTATAACTGCTGAGCTTCTTTTCCTTATCGTTGGTACTTTTCAACATCAATCAGCAGCTTGTGTGAAATTTCCAAAAATAGTTTATATTATGAATATGTTGGATTGACTACTTACATCATGTAAACATGACCATGCTGAAAAATTATTAAATGGCATATTTCTAGGTTATTCAAAATAGCTGGAGATTTGAGAACATACAAATCATATTTTGTGATCAGGATGATGGCACAGAGAGACCAGAAATGTCAGGATGAAATTTACTTGTAAGTCCGTGGTGAAAAACATGACCTTCATTTAATGTGGGCTCACTGGAGATCAAAACCCATTTTGAGAGATTTATTTTTCTCAGGAGGACTACAGGTTGTCTGTTGTAATATGCCAATAATATGATAACTACATTAATGTTTCGTAATCCTAAACTTGTCCTTGCATTGTACTGAATTTGGATAAAAAAGACCCAACTAACCTGGTAGAAATTAGCTGGGGGTTGATTTAGACACAAACCCACATGCAATAAACACCCCCTTATCAATGCATTTCCTGTAGATGTTGAGAAGAGAAGACAAAGTCTTCTCACACGCATAAAATATGCACAAGAAAGAGAAAAGCAACAACGCTGGAGTGCGGCCCGGTGGCGTGGTGGTTAGCACCGTCGCCTCACAGCAAGAGGGTTCTGGGTTTGAGTCCTGGAGGACCCAGGACCTTTCTGTGTGGAGTTTGCATGTTCTCCCTGTGTTTGCGTGGGTTCTCCCAATGTTCTCTGGCTTCCTCCCACAGTCCAAAAACCTGCATGTCAGGTTGATTGGACAATCCAAATTGCCCTTAGGAGTGAGTGTGTGTGGTTGTTTGTCCTTGTGTGTCTCTGTGTGGCCCTGCAATGGACTGGCGGACCGTCCAGGGTGTACCCCACGACCCCCATTAGGGAATAAGCGGTTCCAATAATGGATGGATAGATGGATCACTCTCACAAGCCTGTTTTTTTTGTTGTTAGTCTGCCTTTTTTCAACAACATGTTAAAAGGCCAGTGATATAACAAAAGTGAGAAAATTTTGCTTATGAGCCCGCCGCTGATACCTCAAAAGAAACATACTAATAATGCAGAATAAACTTAGTTAGAGGAATTCCAGTTTAGTGCAAAATGTGGAGCAGCAACAAGGGGGATAGCTGTGCTATTTAACACTTAAGCAGACATATTTCAATAAAACAAAGCAAACCATTTTTCCAACAGACATTTTTGAACATTAATTATAGAAAATGTTGTAGAGTTGCCTGTTGGAGCACTTTTAGTCATAACAGCCAATTACACACAAACACTATTTCTATGTATCTGCTTTCTATATTTTGTACTGAAAGTGTAAAAAAAAAAATCCATGCAACATTAGATTACAAAAGAAAAGTTCAAACAAAGAAGGGCAAGAAGACAGTCCAGCTATATAATTTAACTAACATCTTCATAGCGTTTTATTTAATTTTGTCTTACTGTCAAAAATATATTTCAACCAAGCTGAAGCAGCGACAAGATACTGCATGTAATTTATGTTCTCCGTTGCCCCAATGCCCAAGTTATGGCCCAAGATCTTTAAGCTATGCTCCAAATTAGCAAATCACTGTTGTGTTGGCCACACTTAGAGACAGCAAGACACCCATAAAACATTGTTCTAATTGCTCTGTCACTTGAGAAACTGTGTCCCTGATGTACTTTACAGCTACCTATTAAATGCTAATATCAACCCAAGAAGTTTGCAATGATGCAACTCTCAGTGGAGCCAGAGAGGTCCAAAATAACATAAGAGTAAGAGCGAGGAACAATTAACTTAAGCACACTTCACACTATATATTCAGGGCCAGTGTTAAATGATATTGTTAAGAGAGGAGAGGGAAATGGAAGATACTGTACTGCCAATTTATTGGAAAACAGTATGCTCATTATTGGCTCAAAGACTAATTTGCATACTTCATCATTCCCCATATATTAGTGAGCATCATTTTCCCAGTTTTTCTTTAAACCCCTGGGTTTTAGCAAGGGTACAAAAATATAAATCTGTGATATATTTGACGTCAATTTGTAGGCACATCACACCATGGGGACATTTGGCTTAGTTAGGGAATACTTGTGTTGCAATTCTTAGTGTCCATTGTGTGACTTGCATATCTGAATTAATTATGGTGGCCTTTTCTTACCAGATGACAATGTGTTTTAGATAACCTTGTTACATATTAACAAAAATTGTATTAACCAATTCTTTTTAAAACCGATTTTGCATCCCTCCCAGCCCTTTCGCCTGTAATGCCATTCATAGTGTCTGATCTTTCCTGACTTAAAAACCTTTTATTATTTTTAATAACATAGCAAAAGAGATTTTAGTTTTTAATACGATACAGTAGTGGACGAACAATTGCAATAAGAAAAAATGATACAGCTCACTAGAAATAGACTAATCAAAATATGGACACCATGGAATTTTTTAAATTTACAAATCAAATACCAGGGATGTGGAATTACCTGAGGAATCATTACAGAGTTTCAAAAAGCTGAACCAGCATGTCATATTCTTAAGAGCCACGTTTAGATTTGTTGATCGGTAGTTGTCTCATGTTTGTTGTGATCCTCATCCTAAAAAATGTCTCCATGGTGTGGAGACATTTTCTTCTGTGCACGAAGAAAAGAAAATGTAATAATCTTGTGTGAGCGGATCATGTGCTATGACATCATGGTGCTGTTGAGATGAGGCAATGGTCTGATTTCATAACTTGTCAGGTATGCTATTTGTGTGACTGCCTGAGGGGGGCACAAAAGATCTTTGGATGCTGACATACCACTTTACTATCGGATGTTGTGGAAAAGGTAAAAATGTTCTCAATGTGTCTTTTTTTCTACAAAACTAATATAGGAAAGAATCAATCACTAAACTAAACTTTTCCACAGTGTGTTGATCTGTTCATTTACAGACTTGTGGTTTGAAAAATCAGAACACTAAAACACTAAATGAATATATATATATATATTTTTATATATATATAAAATCATGTACACCATGATCCCCACTGACTTAAATCCTTGAAGCCAAACATACAGATTTGATGTTTTTCCCAACTATAATTACAATTTGTCATGTCCACATACCAGAAACACATTAACCAATGGAGTGTCAAAAGACTAGGGATGTCATGTGATTGGCTAATGAGACCAACAGGCATCCACAATGTAATAGCTGTAGTGTCTCTACTTCTTAGTATGTTTACCTTTTGTCAGACCGTGTAGGATCAAATGTTTTTTCTGTGTGTATATGTGCCAGATGCATCACCTGTTACACATTAATGTTAGTTCTTCTGTTTTATTGGAGGAGTGGGAAGATTCTGGGCCATGTCTGCACCAGTGGTATGTACAGAGGGCTGACTCAGTTGCAAAACCCCCTTCTTGATTAAAGTTACAGGCAGATCACAACATTCAGGGAGATCAGCATGAAAACAACTACAAAGCCTAAGGTGATAACAGTGTGTTATGCGTGGTGTGCTCTCTCAATACACTGCATAGGAAAACAACACTCGATTATCTTTGTTATACTTGCCTAGCATGCAGAACAAAATATCATAAACAAACATGAAAATGCCATTAAATCAAATTAGCGTTGTTAAAATTTCCTAATATTTGTTACTAGATAAGACTAGCCACTATGGGGCTGTGCTTTGAGCTGAAGCTGGTAGTGAGGTGTGCACAACATGTTTATTTTAGCTCAACATGTTCACAAGCAAACAATTGTTTTCAATTCGTAACATACAGTGTAGGCTGTATTGTGGATTTTGTTTTACCTGAAGATACACATGTGACATGAAAGGGACTTGAGAATTAATAACAGTGACATTGAAAGATTTGGAGTAAATTGATCAGCTGATATTTCTATAAATGTATGAGTAACACTTAAAGAAAAACATAGGTTGGATCTCAAACAAAGAATCTCTCTCTGCCGGCTTCTTAACTCAAACTTTAACGTGCAGAGTGTAGAAATCCAGGTATTTATCTTTAATTTACAAACAGGACACACATGAGTCATGGCTTTGGAGTTTTGTTGTTTCTCATAACAACATCTTGAATATAAATGGCTATAGCAGTTTACAGCAGCTTTCTCAACTACCTAATCAAGTGGGCAGGTTTGGTACTGTACTCAATCCCTTTAACAGAGGAGAATATCAGCTAAAGCCGATCCCATGAGATCGCACAAATGTAGTAGTAAAGGGGGCCACTGCCAGCAAGAAATACATCCATTATGTAAAAATATCCATTCTCGATGCAACATTTGATGGCAAGATAAAATATAAGTAGAATACATTTTATCTTGCCATAAAATGTTTTTCATCACCATCTTCATGAAAACCAGTTCGCTTTTTTGTGTCTTTTTTTGGCAATGTAATGCTCCACATTCTTCCAGTTTATACTCCGATGACTTTTCTTTTGTTTTTTTCCTGAATGACAACCTATCTGTGAGCTTTGGAAATTGAGTAGTTTGTTTTGGATGTTATAAAATATGTTACAAGAACCCACACTATTTTAAAATCATATTGCACTTCCCTCAAGTCACAAAAAAGACAGAAGGTAGCCTATGTATATGCTACCATGTTAAATCTTGCAACCATAGACTCCGACTCTGCTGTATTGACATGTTGACTATTTCCAGCTAGAAGAATGCAAAATTGTGGATTCCATTCTCCCGCTGCACACTCAATTAAGAGTGCCTTTCAGGAATGGCAATCACCAAAGCATATCAGAGAGCTTTGTTTAAATGAGTGGTTGCAAAGTATTTATTGAAATAAACCACTACAATTACATGTGTTCAGAATTATTTTTGTTTAAACCAATGGTATTACCGAAAGCAATCACTAACATTTAAGTATCAGGGACCTTTTTTTAATATTTCTTTTTTTTTTTTACTAGACTCACCTTCTTTTTTACAGCTGCACCTAAGCCACTTTGCCTTGGTAAGCATAGCTGCATCCGGGGGCTCAGCAGCAGGGAGGAGGATAAGAAGAGAACAAGTCGGTAGAAATGCAGAAATGGTGAGCTACAACAAGGCCGGGCAGGTTGGGAGCTCCCAGGGAGTTGAAGGGGGAGTGGTGAGAAGCGGGGCCGAGCATAAAGGAGGAATACAGTTGCCGTTTAGTGTGTACACATGGGCGCATCTGTGCGCGAGAATATCCCAAAAATGTACAATCATCAAAGGCAGAGTGCACACATAAGTGTGCAAGCATTAATGCGTTCATGAATATGTGTGGTGTGGTGGTCTGGATAAAGGTTCATGTGTGAGTGAGTGAATATTTTGATGTTTCCATGTCTGTATCTTCCGGCGTTAAATCAGTTGGGGGTTCACACCAGGCCCATGCTGGGCTTTCCCCAAGCATTCATTTGCCTCTTCTTCTGTGCTCTCCATTCCTGCTGCCCGTCCAGTTTATACTTTGACTATTTTTTTTTTGCCATGTCTTACTGCCTATTTATCTCCCCAGCTTCTCCTCTTCATTTCTTTTTGTCTCACTCTCTATCTCTCCACCTACCATCTATCACACTCTGTTTTAACCATATCCTTTCTTTTCATGTGTGGATGGTGGATGCTCATGAATTTATGGATTTCTGCATGGGGGGGCTTTTTTTTCTGAGGTAGACCAAAATGATTTCACAGCCCGCTGTGTAGAATATGGCCTTGCAGAGGAACAGGGTGGG
Organism: Menidia menidia; assembly: GCA_907169785.1. Taxonomy (NCBI): domain Eukaryota; kingdom Metazoa; phylum Chordata; class Actinopteri; order Atheriniformes; family Atherinopsidae; genus Menidia; species Menidia menidia. Next base: position 12,969,482 of record CAJRST010038888.1, on the reverse strand, counting down.
TGCTTAAAACACCAGACAACTGTTTTGTTCTGGTCCATTCTCTGCCACAGAGGAAATAGTCCACCTAAAGTAGCATGTTTTTTTTTATTATTATCTTTTTTTTTCGCAGATGTGTGGGCAAAATTTCAATCCTTTTTTTGTTTTCTTTTTGTCAAATGTTTTAATAAGAAAGTATGTGCAAAATTCTTAATGGCACCAAAAACTTTTGTGTTTTTTTTATTTAAATGTTATGTTGATTAAATCAAACTTTTTCACTGACACATGTTGTTTGTGATAAATCACGTGATTTTCAATGCATTTTTTTTACTTTTGGTTTTCTCTAATGACATGTCTTATGTGATCCATCTGTTTTTGCAGTTCTACACGGTAAATGTCGAAAAATCAAAATGGAGTATTGTTGTTGCAGCTTTCCACCACCCTTTCTGCTATAAAATCAGAAATATTTAATCAATTAATTAATTGTTTAACCATCTGTACATAATCTTTTTTAATTGTTCCCGTTGTCTGTGTACCAACAATCATGACTCCTGACAATAAATTCTGCTCGGATAGGTATATTGCCCTTGGTTTGCACATCAATTGGGAGTGTGCTGATTGAGAAAATACGCCACTTTGTCTGTGCCTGTTGGCTGCACTACTTAAAGGGTGCTGCCTTTAATGGAACTCACAAGCTAACTATTATGACATGATAAACATGTGCAAGACGCATACATTTCTTTCAGAAAATTTTCAATTAAGAGCTCATGAATTCCATAAGCAGAGGAAAATGATGTCAACTCATCATGTAAACATGTAAATTTGACCCCGATTGAAGAAAACAAAGAGTGGAGAACAGGCAATTTACACAATGCATGCTACTTGAAACACTAATTTAACATATATTATTGAGTATGGTGTTTTTGAGGATCATATAGGACAGCTACACTGAGTTTTATAGTCCAGCCTTCACTACAGTTAGTTCAAATAATGAACTTAAATGAACTGTCCATCCCCTAGGAAAAGAAAAGTAATTTATCAATAAGCAGAACATTTTTTTATTTATTTTTTTAAACTGCATTTCACACCATTTAAGTAAAACACTTTGTGCATAGATTCAGACATATGGTGAGCTAAAAGAAAATACCCTTTCAGAACAACTCCAAGTCACAGTTAAACATTTAAAGCCAGCAGTAGTTATTTGACCAGTGTAAACGCTTGCTTTGACTGAAACCGGAGCATATCTGATCCTTCAGACAGATGGGTTAGGGTCCAGTGGTCACACATTTCATGCTGTGCCCTCCAGCAAAGTACCAGCGAGTGTATCATCCACTTTATATACATACACTGTTTGGTGTTTGCGGAAGGGACACGATCATTCCAAGAATAAATTTGCTGGAAGTTAGAAATAATGATATAAGCAAGCCTCGGCTTTTTCATTCGAGAATCTAATGAACGGTGATGCAGGGCAGAAAGTGCAGTACATTTTTTCATGTCGCTATTTTAAGTTAAAAACAACCCATAACACAATTTCATTCTCTAAATAACTAAATGCATACCTATTACTTACGGGATTAAGTTCATAATTATATGTGAAACCATTAAACGCAATTGGTCTTGAAAATCTAATTACATCAAATGAGACTTGATAATTGCCAGCCCTATATTCTTTATGGGTCTCTATTTGTTGAACTCACAGGGAGTGATTCTTTATCTATGTCATGTTGCCTGTCAAAGAGCCACTTAATTTGCATTTGGCCTTAGAATGCCCAAATGTTGAATGCACAGATGGAAAAACTATACATGAAAACAGTTTCTTCTCTATTTTTTGCTTTTATGCATTAAATTAATTCATTATTATATTTATCCTCCAATGCTCTTCATTGGTCTTTGAAAATTAGCAATCTTCTGTGTGGCCACTTGCTGGAAGCCTGCACTGGGACAGCACCCATTGTTTCCATCCGTTGATTTAAATTTGAACTGTTTCCCCTAAAATGTACTGCATCTAATATGATAAGACATTTAAACCTACAGCAGCATTAAACATTTGGGATTAAAATGGTGATTAATATGTTCTTTTTTGTCAGTTTGTTAGAATGCTATAGAGTAGCTGAGTCTCAAGTTATTTGTTTTTCACTTCTTTTTATATATTCCATGCCTTCACTTTCATATTTGGTGGCATAATGTATTGTTCACAATTGACACCTCTTTTGACAATGTGTTATGTGTACCACAGGCAATAAACCTTTCATCCCTACGATTCTATTGAAGTACACACCACCCCGTGAAATACAGTAGATACAAAAAAAGAAAATATTTTTTAACAAAAATATGAATAAAGATGAAAATCCAGAAAATCCTGTGACTTCTATTGAAATGTGATTTGCTTGTGTTTTTTTCCTTTAATCCATATTAAACCATGGATAATCCAGTTATTTGTATTCACTTCCTGTGTTGCTTTGCTTTTGGGTTGCATAATACAAGCAGAGTGAAACTGAAAAGATGCCATCAACATAAAAACATAAAATACATCATAAAGGCAGGATTCTCCTATCATCTGTATTTGCAGGTATATAACTTGTCTTGTCTGTCAGACTTGGGGCAGTATTGTATAATAAAGCCATTATTGTGCAATGGAAATATAGCCTTGTGATGCTTCCATTAATCCTTTGTGCCATAATAACTATTAAAATGTCAATTTTGGCATCATATTAGGATATATTTTGGACAAATAACTGACTCAGCTTTAATGACAAGAAAGATGAGGGTGATAGTTAAGCTTCCACGTAGAAGCGAATAAGTAAGTACTACTTGAAGGAAAAGGATACATTTAAAAAAAGCAAAATACAGGAGTAACAAGTAATAAGTGTATATATATTTTGGATGCACAAGATATATCTACATCCACCACAAAACTGCTGAGACTTAAGAAAGTGTTGCAGATGACCTGTGTTGTATTTCTGTTAAGCTATTTCATTACCGTTGGGTAAATTTATAAAAGCCTATATATATATATATATATATATATATATAGATTTAATTTTTTTTTTTTTGGGGGGGGAGTTGACACAATGTTCAATGCTATATATTTATCCTTAATCTGTCACTGAGATAAGATGTCAGAGTGAGAGTGATAGTTTTTTATATAGCAGCTAAAGCAAACAGAGGCACTTCCAATAATTCAATGCCGTTGTTTTATCAGTGTAAGAAAAGTAAAAGCTGCATCTTCATTATCAGTTGTATGAAAACTGGTTGAAATATGCTTAGTTCAAGCCTAGTTCACATAAGATAGTTAGCCAAGTGGTACATACATAAACTAAGGCTGGTTGTTTTTTTAGGCACCTCTAAAATATAATTTTACCATGGAGTACTGATTTGAATAGATTTTTGTACATCTCAGCATTTAAGTATATTAATCACTAACTATGAAGATACTAAAAACTATAATAAACAAGCTTAAGATCATTTTAATGCACGGCCTTCTTCTTTTTATAGAAACAAAGAATGGATTTGAGACCCAACAGTCAAATAAATCTTGATTAAACTCTCACAAGCCCTCAAAGGTCACATAATGCAGTTCTTATCACAGCAATTCTGCTTGGAGAAGACAACACCAATCTTTCTGAATGATCATAAAGCTAGCATTAGTTTAACATTTATGACGCATCATTTATGATCCCATTTCAAGATTTTTCTCTGGTGTAAATGAGTGATAAGTTAAGCACAGTGCTTCAATCTGAGATGGTCAAAGTGGACCCTGCCCATTAATGTGCAGCCAGTTCTCCCAGCTATGTTGTCTACTTTCACACCCCAATCAAACTACACTAGCCAACAGAGGTAATTGAACCGGGAGCACCTATAGTTGTATAAATAGCTGTCATGTTTGTGTTTGGCTACTCTTCTCCAGAGCGGCCTACCTTAAAACTTCTCTAACAGATAATAAAGTTTAAACAGTTGAGATAGAAATGGTTTTACTACTTAGAGTTACTCTCACTGAGAGTCACTGTGTTTTTTGTTTTTTTATGAAAGTAACTGACTTTTGAACAACTTAAGAGTTAGTACAATCCACTTACAATAGTAATTTAACTCATTTCAATTCTTGTTAAGTATAAAAAAACGTTTGAAACCTGAATGCCATTCAATCCAGTTAATTTGACTGAGATTCCTCTAAGTATCTTTATATTATCATCACAAGACTATGGTCTGCTTTCAAAAGATCAGCTTTACACTCAGAAGGCTATTATCATTTCTTTTTCATTACATGGCTTGCTTTTCCTTCATCAGATACTCCATCATGTCTGTAGTCCATGAATATTAAAGGAAGTCTACTATCTTTATTCTGATGCAGTTGTTCATGCATTCAGACGTTCAAAAGCTGTCCACACCAGTCAATTCAGCTCTTCTCTTCTATCAAAGAATGTCAAAAAGTTACTGAGAAAGGCAAAGGATCAGTTACAGCTGAATAATTTCTTTCCAGATATACTTTTCTTATATAACATTTCACTTTTGTTTGATAGACACAAATCCCCGTAAAGGATAAATGATCCGCATGTACCCCAAAAGGAGTCAAGAAAAGATTTTTATCTTTAACATAATCCCACATATGTGTCTGTCAAACAGAGAAAAGTTTTCTATAAAAATTTGCTGTGGAAAACAATCTGCTTCACTCATTACTTCTAGGTTAAAGAAAAACATAGATCGCAACAGTCATCAAGTAAGGTCAAGTAAGGTGTCAGGCTTTAGAGGTGCAACCTCTAAACCGAGTGGCATCTGTGATTCATGTTCATTAAATGTCAATTCAAGCCTGCACAGGCTGGAAATTCTCAAGAACCTCAAAAAGTGGATCTGTAGACTAAAAACGTTTAAATATTTACCTCGTCCAAGCAATGAACTGCTTCAGAATGTAACACGAGACCAGAATTTTCTATTTCATATGTGGCTAATTAATGGATTAGCAAGAGACTTTTCTTAAACCCGGTTATTAAAGTCAATTTTATTGCTGCATAACTCATAAGTTTTTTATGCATTGACTAAAGATAAAGTGTTTGAAATGTAGTTTAAAACAGAAAAAAAATGTATGGTTTCAATTTAAATGTGGACAGTTTGAACAATGTTTCAGATCAAATATGCTTAAAAAGGTTGTTAAAAAATGTGTCAATACTATGCTCAGATCACAGTATGCAAGTTAAGCTCTACTCTATGAAGGATCTATAAGTCCAATACACAGGACTCACAATATGAGAAAACATGAAATAGACAGAAAAAGCACGTAAATTCACATATGCTATACTGGCTCAAGAGGGATTTGAGGATTTGCTCAAAGACTTGGTGCACCTCATCATGACCTTATTGGTAAATAGACCTTTTCAGGACCCTGAGCAAACTCAATAAAACTAGCCTCCAAACCTACTGCGCTCCCCAATGAGTGGCCAGGCTGAACAGAGGAAGAGAGGAAAGACAGAGAGCAGAAAAAAGACACCAAAAAATAAATGGAGAAGCAGATGGGGTGGATGTTGAGATTGAGAGAGATGGGAAGGGAAGCAAGAAGACAGGAAAGACAGAGATCAAAGACAAACAGTGAAGCAGCTGAGACAGGGAGCGAACATTGAATGAGGAAGAGGGGAACCCGGTGGTAGAAAAGTAATTCAGCGCTGCGGGGAGAAGTTGTGTTCCGTTTCTGCTCTTGGCCTCGCCAGCTGTAATGAGCCTCAGATTACAACAGAGCCCCGACCCTGACATGTGCAAAAGGCATTACTGCTCCGGCTAGAAAAGCCAGAGACTGCTCTCACAGAATCAGCTCATCATTAAAACATATTGCCCTTAGCCAGAATAATTGAAAATATGAGTATGTACTGTAGTTCTCGATGAGTGTTTCTGAGAAAGACAGAAGAGGAAGAAAATGGCACAAAAAAGAGATAAGAAGTCAATAAAAATAATAAGTCTATGGAAATGCTTCATTTGTCAAGTGAATTTTTAGGCATGGGGGTATTGTGCACATGAAAAATCCAAAGCTGATCCTGCAAAGGCCCATAGTAATTGCAGTAAACTCCTGAAGAGGCAAAGTGTCTTTTTTTATTTTCTCTCTTTTTTGAGATTGAACAATCATAACAATATTGAATGTGGAGATTTTAGGTTGTGATGGTGGGCTTGTACCAGTGTAATAGCTGAAAAAATATATGGTACTTATTTATGATTCAACAAGGGAGGTTCAGGAACTGTTATAGGCTTAGTACAAGACTTTCTTTTTCTAAACCTATACACCATACTATAGCATCACAATCACATAAAAAATTGACTGCTCTTTTTTAGTCAGTCTTTTTCAATCTTTTTATTTGTAATTGGAACTTGATGGAGCTTTGTTTTCCATCCATTCCTCTGTCCGTCCATTGCCCACCACGTCGGGTCGCGGCAGCAGCCAAAGCAGGGAAACCCAGAAATCCCTCCCCCCTGCCATTTCTGTCAGCTCCGCCGGGGAGATCCCAAGGCATTCCCAGGCTAGCCGAGAGACATAGTCCCTCCAGCGTATCCTGAGTCTTCCTCTGGGTCTCCTCCCGGTGGGACGTGCACGGAACACCTCACCAGGAAGGCGACCAGGGGGCATCTTAATCAGAATCCCAAGCCACCTCAACTGGTTCCTCTCAATGTGGAGGAGCAGCAGTTGTACTCTGAGCCCTATCTCTAAGGGAGAGCCCAGCAACCCTGCGGAGGAAACCCATTTCGCCCGCTTGTATCCGTGATCTCGTTCTGTTAGTCACTACCCAAAGTTTGTGACCATAGATGAGGGTAGGAACTTATATCTACCCCTGAATTGAGCGCTGAGCTTTTACAGCACCCACATTACTGCCAACGCCGCACCAATCAATCTGTAGATCTATCGCTCCATTTTACCCCCATTCGTGAACAAGACCCGAGGTACTTGAACTCCTCCACTTGGGGAAGGACATCCCCCCCAACCCGGAAAAGGTACCCTTTTCTGGAGAGAGACCATGGTCTCGGGTCCACAGTGTTGGTGGAGCACCGCTTCCGCCCCCTGAGACGCCGAATGGTGGACCAGAATCGCCTCAAAGCCATACGGAAGTCTTTTTCAATGGCTTCCCTTAACTCCTCCCATGCCCGCGTTTTTGCCTTGGCAACCACCCAAACCGCATGCAGCTTGGACTACTGATACCCTTATATTTCCTCTTGAGTCCCACAGGCCAGAGAAGTCCGATACGACTCTTTCTTCAGCCTGATGGTATCACTGCCGGTTGACACCCTTATGCCTGAACATAGTGTTTGCTATGGACGATCCGTGCTGAGAACAGAAATCCAATAACAAAACACCACTCAGGCTCAAGCTGAAGGGGTATTCTTCCCAACCACACCCCTCCAGGTCTCACTGTCGTTGTCCACGTCAGCATTAAAGTCCCCCAGTAGATAAAGGGAGTCCCCAGGAGGGGCACCCTCCAGAACCCCTCTTTGACCCCTCCCATGGGTGGTGAGCCCATTAGACGGGTGACCCATGTGACCTCCTCAGACTGAGCCCGGGCGGGCTCCATGGGTAAAAGCCCAGCCACAAGACGCTTGCCATCGTGCTCCACGTCCAGGCAAGGCTCCAGAGTGGGGCCCCGGTGAACCACGTCAAGGCGAGCTTGGCTACATATCAACATTTTTCATAGCTTCTGTAGCCTGATAATATACCAGACCTGACTTTCAGAGAACTCACAACTACAAACTGAAAGATAACTCAGGCAGGTTACTGTTGTGATGTGTGAAACAATTGTCCTCATCCAAGTTCCAGAACAGGTCAGTATTTCATGAATGAATTACACTCTTTTGATGGTGCAGTTTCCTACAAAATATTTACAAAGTGTTTTATGCAGCCCGTCAATGGCTAATTTAAAATAATCCATTGCTGTGACAACTGACACCACCAGACACATATATAGAGAACAACTATCCATACAGATAACACTGTGTCTGTCATGGATTTCTCCCACACAAACCTGGAGTCCATGAAATGCTCATGTGAGGTTGCTTGTCACGGATTTTAGCTTTTGATGTGAATGCCATCAGATGACTTAAACGGCCACCAACATCATTGAGGAGCCCCACCATCCTGCTCAGGGCCTGTTGGCCCCTCACCCTTTCAGGAAAGAATTATGCTGTAGCGCAGCAAGGGCGAGAGTACTTAGGAGCATCTTATACCCCCATACTGTGAGATAGATGAAAAATCACTCATTGACCCTGCTCTCCTCACATTCTAGATTAAAATCCCTTATTGCCTGTGCAGCTGCTATCATTGCTTTCAATACATTTCTACAATATTAATGTTTTTTTTTTTTCCGCTGTCTGTGTGAGGTTACATCCTCTTACCTGGGTTAACTAATATCTTACTCCTGATCAGATTTGCCATGCTAAATGACAGTTGACAGTCTTTATTTGATTTGGACTAAAAAACTCTGACAGCAGTTCAAATTTCAATTGTATTCTAAATGCACATTGTTGCTGAAACTGAAAGCTCACATTTTTGCACTAGATTGAGAGAATGTTCTCAGCTGCTGCATGCTCCTACCCAACCACAATCTATGCTGTCATGTAGCCCTGCTATTTCACTGTGCAACGAAGCACCAATTCTGTGCCATCACATCACACTTCACCACAAGCGAGTTTTTTTCTTCTTCTTTTTTTCAATCTCACACACACAGCAAGTACAATTCTCAAAAATGTGAAATGGAGCCAATGCACGAGGGAAATGTAACACAATTTCAACAAGCACTGTAGCAAGACATTTGTAGAGTGGTCAGAACAGCAGAAATACAGTCTCTGTTTTGTGTGCATGTAGAAATCCCTTCATGCAAGTCAAATGATGCACAGTCGCATGTTCATACTTTCGTCCAAGGTGGTAAGAGTTTGCCTGTTAAATGAAGGGTGAACACAACCAGGATATTGGTTCTCCGCTCCTTTTCAAGCACAGAATCCACCAACTACCCCCATAACACACAATCTAACCCTACCCCTCAATCATTTCATCAGCCCACATTGTACCGTGTCACTTCAGTGCACATCACAGTGCACTGGTTTGTTTTGACTTTATATTGCACTTGCAAATTCACTTTGGTTGACACAATGTAATGTGGGATTTCTATCCTGTGGTGTAATTCTATCTTAAAACCATACACGGTGTGTTATAAGGCAGAGGGTCTAGAATGAAAATATGACACTGAAAATGCATGTGTGTGTACAAATATATATGTATATATATCTATATATAGATATATAGCCGACGAAGACCACCACATGACAGTTGCCCAAAATACTTGTGCTTTCTGCAACTCATTCTATGAACAACTCTGAGATATTTGCATCTACATAATTTGTTGTTGCTTATAATACTCTCCTAACACAACTGTTAGGAGTTTCTACACAGTTGTGAGATATTCAAATGGCCCTCAATTTTTGCTTTTGACATGATTTTCCACCTGAGTGGGGATTTGTGAATATAGTGGGTTCTACTTACAAAAGTCATCTGACTCTCCCAAACACACTGCACAGAACTTTCTGCAAAAGAAAGAAAGACATTCTGCCCAGGACTCATTGCCTAATGGGTGGCTATGTGAGAAGTCTCACAGGGTGCAGCTGCCTCTGCAGGAAAATCATGTTTCCCTATGGGCTTTTTGAACCCACTGCCATTGATGTGTGTGTTTCACTGAGGTAACAGCTAATGCAGCATGGGAATACCGCCAGTTTTCAGCCTGTGATCCTGTTCATGGCTTATTCCCTGGCAGAACTTATGAACAAGAATGGGACTGAAGAAAGCTTAACAAAATATAGATTGGAGGAAATAAATGTACTTGCCCTGTCACATACGAATGACATGAATAGTATCGTTTGCCATAACAATTTTTGTAAACTGTTTACCTGCCTGTATTTTTGTTAAATTTGGGAACAAGTGTATAAGGGGAGTTATCACACCCTGGACAAGTTGTATCTACCAGAAAATAACACCAGTTTGCCTTCAGTCAGGTAGAGGTATATCTACCACCAAATCTTACTTCTCCACTATTTCCCTCACACTAACAAGGTGTCTTAGATGGGTCTTGAAACACCATTGGATTAACGTTTTGTTCAGTTCCAAAATTAAGCTGTGTATGTGTAACACTTTGAAAAATGAAGAATGCAGCATCCGTCTTGCTGTTAGGTGACAATACTAACCACAACACCAGCATGCAGCCCCAGTTAAAATCGGCTGGTTTTAAGTTATTCCATCCCATGACTTTAAGCAAACATATAATAACATTGTTATCCTTTCATCTACACTGTTTGTGCCAAGGACTTCCAAAAATGAAAATAAAGGGAATCTTCTTCTAATGTAATGCAATAGAAAACTGAAAAATGTTCTCACCAGAGGACAAATACACACTCAAGCTTACACACTTCCTCTGCCCTCATGCTTGTTAAGATCCTATCTATCTTGTCAGAGACAGTGAAAGCCCTTAAGTAATATGACTCATTTGCATACCAACACCCATCCACACACACACATAAACACACAGAATTGTAATATTTGTGTATTGCAGATAAAAAAAAAAACACATCTTGGAATCATTGGGATTCCACAAGCACCTGTGGATTGTAACGAGTGGTGGAGTTAGTTTTTTCGACCTTGGATGCACCAAAAGTGAAATTGGTCAACCTCCAGGAAATACTAGTTTCAAAAACAACTGTGTTTACGCATGTGTGTGGATCTGTGTGTCCTGAAGTAATATGGCAGGCTTCATCCTGGTGTTCCATTGTGTGTGTTTGTCTGAGACCCAGGGTGTATACTGCATCGACCGCACACCTGCTGCTTCAGTAACTAGGATGTAGGTGTGCACAGGGGAGCTTCATAAATATATATTAGAACCAGAGCTGATATTAAATGAGGGAATAACCCCAGGAATGATTTCACTTGGTCATCCTTATCCAACATCATCCCCTCAGTTCCTTTTCTATCTATCTATCTATCTATCTATCTATCTATCTATCTATCTATCT
>CAJRST010038888.1:12944980-12958480 GCA_907169785.1 Menidia menidia | reverse complement strand
TCTATCTATCTATCTATCTATCTATCTATCTATCTATCTATCTATCTATTTATCTACATTTTTCTGTTTTCTTTTATACTTACAGTACAATGCTAAATTCTTCAGTCACCACTTTTTTTCCATGTCTCATTCTGGGAAAACAGGAAACAAATGCTAAGATTTTTTGGATTACATGCAAACATGAATGAAAATACATTACAAGAAGCAAAAAAAAATGAGGCAGCACAATTCTCAAGAGGCTAAAAGTCAATATTTGGCAGTAGCATCTTTAGTTGCTGACACTGTCCTTACCCACACACATAGATTTTCTTGTGATTTCTTTAAGTAATCATCAGGACATTTTCTGCAGGCAGCATGAAGCATATTCCCAAGCTTGTTAATGGGTGTTTTCTTTAGATGTTGGTTCCCTTCTTTGTCAAGATTATCCCAGTCTGCCTTGAAACTTTACGGACTGGAATCCAATAACAGTTGCCACTGATTTTCAGCCTAGCAGTTGTGTTATTTGACTTTATGGAATTTTAACTTTACATTGGTAATGTTAAAGTCACTGAACTTTAGACATAACATGAGGTAGACTACCACTATTATAAAGATATTAATCTTGGAAGTCATGTCTCATGCGAATGTAAAAATATGCAAACATGAACATCTTTCTCATAGTGAATTGCAAAAAAAAAAAAAAATAGAAATGCCTGCGATGCTTCATGTAACACAAAAAGATACGTTTTTCATAGACCTCATGACACTGTATAAACGAAGTGTCAGGATTAATCTTCAGACTATTTTTTATCTTTTTATAAGTTTTTCCTGCTGATTAATCTCATATTATGGAGCCTGACACCTGTCACATTACATTCCTAAACTTGTTTTTAGGGTCACATAAGTAAATTACCTTCAACTGACTCAATCAGACAACATTGTTCATTATTATTTACATTTTCCTGATTTATAATTGATATATGCAAAATAAACCAGGAATCCTACAGCAGATATTTAATCCCATTTGTTCTTGTAAATGATCGTTGTGCTGTTGTGCTAACATGTGCAAGAAAGTCTGCAGAGTTATTCTGTCCTCCTGCGTGATACAATAATTTCCCTTACTGGGATCTGGAAAGGTCAAGCTCGACAAAGTGAGCATCATCCAAAGAGGATTTTTCAATCTTAAAGCATGAATGTCTCAATTTTCAAAAGCCAGACCTTGAACTTGGAAGGTGACAAACAGTTCCAGGCTTCAACCCATCACCCTAACTCTACCGCTAGTTTTTGAAATCACCAATTTATCAGATGTCTGTCTTATCAGGGAAAAAAAATCCTCCTGGCAGTTGTGGCAAATTGAAGGCTTTCTCTGGATTGAGTGGTCAGTGCTTTGTATTGCTTGAGGAGACAAATATCTTCATAAAGCCTTTGCTTTTTGTATCAGAAATATCAGATTTCAAGACCAAGTGAAAGCTAAAGCACTTTTTATCTTTTGATAAATTTATTAAATTGAGAGCACTGGCTTATCTATATAATCTTTCTTTTGGATTCCAAAATCCCCCCATCTTAATATAGATGATTTGAAAGCCTTTGATACTTTCATAGTAGATTTATTTTTTCTGTACAGTTGAGGGTGGGTGGGTTAAACATATCTATTATTGTGGGCAGAAATGATTTGTATTATCTTGTCAGGTTTTTGTCCTAAGTAAGATAAAATGAATCATCTTACATATTATAAGAAATAAGACTACATTTTTGTTTTTTTAACTTGGTCAACATCCACTGGCTTAATTGACTTAAAATACTCAAAATATGTTTTTTAACTGTATATTTCAGGAATTGTCTCTGAATGACAAACAATCATTCAACGTCAAAGAAGTTCTGAATATCATTGTATATTTGTCTCTTTTAGAAGCTGCTGATGTGTGTGTATGCAAATATGTACAACCGTTGCACACTTTAAACTCAATCAAATTGTAAGGGACACAGAGATACTGTAACCTAATACAAGTGATTCCATGCTTAAGTTTTTTATCTGACTCACAATATTTCAGTAAGGCCGTGCTTATTATTCAACATCTAACCAAAGAAATCACCATGGTGCAACAGGAATGCATGTTTCAAAACTAATTAAATCTTTGAATCTTAACATGGATGAGATCGCTCTATGCATTCCTGGACTGCTTATTCCTTTTCGGGTTGGAGGGGTTAGAGCCTTTTCCAGCTGTAATTGGGCAAGAGGTGGGGAACATGCATGCTGACATAGGGACAACAAACTCCTGACAGTCCTTCAGGGATTCAAACCAGTAACCCTCTTCCTGTGAGATGACGGTGCTCCCTCTAGACGAAATGTAAAAAGAAAATAAATATAAAAAAGTCACATTATATTTCATCCCAAGTGCAAGACGTCAACACTCATACTGACCCCCAGTCCAATCTCTACCAGCCCATGCAACACATATGAAACTATTTTTTCACTTTGCTGTTTGAGGACAAGTCAAAGTCAAACCTATAGCTCATTCTATGTGTGGGTGTCTCAATTCATTTTCTCTCGACTTCCAATTTAGAGAGGTAAAAAAAAAGTAAACCCCATGGCACTGACCTCTGCTGTAGGGCCATGAATAATGGGGACTATTAGTTGAAAGGTATTGCACTCTGAGAAAGGTATAATTTCAGACATAGGGCAGTTTGAAGTACATATACGGTACACATGGGCCAACATGTGCCATATGTTTTGCATTCATACTAAAATACAGTCCATATCTTGTTGTGTGATAACTTTTCAAGACTTGTGACTTTTTTTAATGTTACAAAGAAAAGATACATGACAAATGGAGACACATATATTTAAAGGTCTCAGAGTGATAAAATGACAAATAAATAAAAACAGAAAACAAGTCGACAGAAAAGAAAGCTACTCAAAAGAGATGCTATGTAATCTGCCACGTGTTGCCCAGGCAACAAAAGACACTTACAATCACAATCCACACGTCATATTTTAATTGTGGTGAAGACATAAGAACTGTCTAATCAAATAGTTGCTTTCCCCCTTTGTCATGGAGGTGGACCAACCACTTCAAAAAGCAGCACCACAGGGGACATCTTGCAAGTAAACAGTTAATTTAATAGATGCTTGTTTAAATTATAATCCATCCATCCATCCATCCATCCATCTTTCCATCTTCTGGTGATGAGAACCCAGAAGCTGTAGCTTGCAGCTTAAAATTGCACATGGATTGAGAGTTCAGCATGGACCCCATAAGTGATTTGCACTTTCTGACTATGAAAGAACAACCAATATTTTCAGTGAAAGGCAATTGGAGAAAACTGGCAAGTTCCATATCTGACAAAACTGTCCGATACTCCAATGATTCTTTCAGTTGAATTGGTTTAATGATAATGATTCACTTTGCCAGTTTGGGAAATTGGCTGCTAAACACATATTAAGTGTATTAAAATGTGCTAAAAGGCTCCAAGCCAATTGATATGAAATCATTAGGAGTCACGTCAACCACATCTGTTTTATTTCTGCCTCTCTCTCTGTCACCAAGTCAGTCTTTCTCTTCAGCCGTGGGTCCTCTCTCAAGGTAAACTTTGCACTTCATTAATTAAATCATCACCTAAAAGCTGAGTATTGATTTTCAGTAATAGCTTTACAAAACTGTTGGACACCTAGCTCCAGGGATAATTAAAAAGAGTGAGTATTTCCAATAAATCATGTTTAAAAGGGTTAGAAGTATCTTGGGTCACCAGGGAGATAGCTTACAATATCAACACGCAGGCTGTAATGTCACCCAGCCATCTGAGACACCAAAGGACAGTTTTTATGACTGTTGAGCTGCGAGCTGAATAGATTTCATGAAACATAGCGAATGAAAATGAATTTCCACAGATCAGAGACTTAATTACATAAATTGGGATGGCTATTGATAAAATCAGTGCAGACAGAGACTTGGTGAGGAGAGTATCTGCACCCCAGATGTGGAACAGTCAGTGGTGGCTTTCTGTCCATACTTTGCACTAAAAGAGATCAATTCTGTTAGATGAAAATGTGCGGATAGTACTCTTCAGGTCAGTTGTTTCAAGCTATATAAACAAAGCACCACTCATTCATGGAAATCTCTAAAAGTGTTTACCATTCTTCTCTTTACTATTACTCAACCTTCTGTAACTGTCATGTCATAATCTGTAGCAATAGGACAAAAAAGAGCTTTCAGCTTTTAGCTTAAGAATGTGCTATACAAGTGCAGATGTCATGTAGTGGCAGAAAATGTATTTCATCATACACAGTTTGCTCTTCATACAATTCATACAATGGCCAAAGTGTGATTGGAAATTTGAATACTTTTCTCTGAAGTTTTGTGACAATTCAAATTCTATCCAAGTTTCCGCTGACTCAACCAACTTGACTAACTTTTCAACCACTCAGCTAACAGCAAATCAGGCCCATGGTTAACTTTTAGTTTTCATATTTTGAAATTTATTTGGATCTTGTGGACAAACAACTGATATAAGTTAATAGTCCAAGTAACCAGTGCCGAGCCACTGGTATATTCAGCAGCATTTTTGGGATATTATAAAAAGACACATTTAAATGTTGTGAATGTAGCTCATGGAGTCCAGATGTTCTGCTACATGACTATTTTTGTTTCATCAGTTGAGCATAAATGAAAGCAGCATATTTTCTTTCTTTAGATTAAAACACAGTTGTATTAATGAAAACACATGCTACACATTCACTTATTCTCAAAACTAAAAATGCAAAGTCTAAAGACCAACAAGGTGAGCTTGTCATTGAGAAGATGTAAATGTATGCAGCATGTACCTTATATCACAGTAATCAAAGCCTACTACCACTGGGGCAAAACCTGTGATTTAAGACAGGAGACTGTTTTATAACACTCTTTAAATTTCTTTCTCACTCACTCTACCTCCCACCCCTTACTCCCATTGCCTGATAGCCCTCTTTGCTCTGCTCTCTACCTTACTCTCACTCCCCTTTATTTCTCTTTCTCACACACACGCACACCGACACGAGTGCACACTTTCATTGCAAAAGAGACCATAAATCTCACTAGTGTGCCAGACTATGCCGTGGACACCATAATTACAGACCATCAAATGAAAGAATTAGTGTCCCTTCTCTCATTACCATGCAAGACTTGCAAGTCCTCTGCAATTTCTCAGCTTAACCCTGCTTTACACCTACACAGATGACACATGCTGTCGCTCTCTTTCTTACGGCCCCAGCAGAAGTGCAACACATGCTGATGCACGTACTGTAATGTCATTTTGCACTGACATCCAGTGATACCAACAAGTGTGCGCCTGATGGTCAAGAACAATCCTGTTCTCTTCATTTCAAAAGTCATATTTTTAATGGCTAATACAAATCTTCAGTTAAATATTCTTATTCTAGAATTTTCAAATGTTAACCTGAATCCATGACCAAAGCATGACTGAGTAACTTAATTTGCCTAATTAGATGTTGATCTATTTTCCATACCACTTAATCCCAACAGGGCTTATTTAAAATATTTCATTATTGATGTATATTATTTCCTTTCCTCTCAATATCAGTGGGTGACATAGAAGCATGAGAGTCACCAATGCATCTGTGATTTTATTACTTTATAAAGTGCCGTTCACCACTCTGAATCCTTTGTGCTTTTTAAAATTCCCTGATCACAAATCCAGAATGTTCAATACATACGCCATGAGTCAAGGGATCCATCCACAGGGCATAAAATCTCAAAAGCCCCAAGCTGAATTGCCCAATCAGAAGCCCACTATGCACAGTCAGCAACTGGTGTGCAATTCGACACCTGTGACAATAATAAAAGGCTCCTTTCCTTCTGCTTTCCTCTCAGCAACCATTCCTGTCAATTACCATTCCACAGATAGATGGAAAACTGCACATCTCAGCAGTCTGGGAACCACCTGTACTTGAGCATATCCCGCAGTTTTGATGGCAAAATCCTTCGAAAAGCTTGAGGTTGTAGCTTTAGAGGATGGTTCTCAGTGGGATATAAGGGCATACAAATGGTTGCCTTTAAGTCCTAACTGAGCATAACAAGCCCCAAGGGTTTAAAAAAAGAATAACCAAAGTAGAGTTTAACATAAGTTAGGGGGAAAGGAAATGATTTGTTTAAGTAGGGAAAAAAAGGAAAGAAAATTTTTTACGGAAACTGGCATTGTCCTTGTGAATTGTTTAGAAAATGAAAGGGAAGAAGGAAAGAACACTTTTGGGTTATACATATTCCACAAAATACGTCTGGCTAAAAAGAAACACTTGAGTACTAAAAGGCCACGAAAAAAAGAGAGAACTGTACATAAACGGTCCACCAAGGTAAGCAGATCCACAATATTATTGTCACTTTTTATACAGTTAATACAGTTGTAACCAAAACACTGAGTGGGACTTGCATGTGTACTTAGTGCTAGAGGAAAAACAATTAGGGAGGAATACAATTCAGTAAGACCACAATTTCCCTACTGGAACTTTATTGGGTGCCAATACTCATCATATGCTCCGACCATCAATTCCACTTATAATGAGAAAGAAAAGTTTATATAGTTTAATAATAGAAAAAACACACACATAACAAAGAAATATAATTGAAAAATGTTTGAGAAAAAAAATAACTAACTATAAATAGAACATTTTGATTTAATTCATTCACCATCCCATTGCTTACAAAACTCTGTCCAACATCTAAAATGAGAAAAAGAAGCAAAATGAGCCCAGTCCTAGGATAAATATTTAATTATGCCTGTACTGTACTGTACTGTACACTCCTATACTCAATATATTCAATGTAAATTATTTATCATGATGTTTCAAACAGACACAAATCTACTGTTCACAAAATCTCTACTGATGCTCTGGCAGTGTAGGGATTTTCTAAAAAACGTATTTGCATTACAGCAGTGGTTCTATCTATCAAGACCTGTCTTACATTTGCCGCAAGAAACCGGAGCCCTGCCCACAGTTGTTTCCACCTTACTTTACTGTCAATTACAGCTTTATAAATGAACTGCTGTAATTAATATCACCTCCCATTCAGTTAAGCTATGGCAGTACGGGTAGTTAGCAATGAGCCTTTAACCTTTGTCATCTTTTTATTTGTAAGTGTAAGACTTTTGACACATAGCTTGATCATTTATTAAGACACACAGATAAAGAGTTTTACTTCAAACTAACGAAAAAAATAAAATGAATCTGTTTATCACGGCATGTCGAAAAGACTAAGGAGGTAACTATTGCGCAAAGGTTAATATTTATGTTCAGTAATATCTGTTTTGCCCTGATAAAGCAAATATTAAACCATTGTGCTACCTTTTTGTACTAGAATCTGCTTTAGGCCATGAATATGGTTTCAACTTTCACCTTCTACATCACAAACCTCATCCATCTACTAAAAGTGAACATTCCATTAACTCATTGATTGTTCAAATACAGAATCCCACCAGGTGAATTCTTTGCCTTTCATGGCAGAAGGGGTCAGTGAAGAAGAGCTGGGTAGAAATGAACTAAATTTGTATCACTTTAGATTTTTTCTCACAAAGGGGATGACTGATGACTGCTTTTCTGCCTGACTGCCTCTGTGGGTTAAGACAAGGGGCTTTATGATGCATGGACATCCTTCGTCACTAATTAACCTTCATACCACACTAATTAATTAGATTCCAGCAAGGTCAAGCTTTCTAAATGGGACAATTAAGCACCTTTTTCTTTTACAGTACTGCACAAGAAAGAGCCTAACAAAGAAACACTATAAACCTCTGTTCATTAAACATATCACATGGTTTTGAAAGTTTCAATTACTTTATATCACACATGCAAAATCAATGTGATTTCATTGTAGAGCTGTGGGAACTTTTCAAGTTTTTGGGGATCCCAAAACAATTAAAGCTTTAAGGAATTGTAAGATGACTAAGCCACATTTTACATTTTTCGTAAACGACAAAAAAGAAAAGTAATCCAAAGGCAAAGTAGCATCATAAGATTTTTTGTTTGTTTTGCACGTGTTTGTTTTTTAGTTTGTCTATTATGTCTGTAGATGAACACACGATGTGACAATGACCTCGAGAGGAGTGGGCCTGAGATGTTCTTGATAAGATATTTAAAAAAATAAATAGAGAAAATAATGATAATAACAACCTTGGGGTCCACACCAACAGGAAAAAGCTCATTTGCAGTGTGATATGCAAATTAAGTTAGGTACTAATGTGGTGATATGAGCATGCTGTGGGCCCAAGAATGTTTTAACAACACATTAGAGAATTCACTAATGATCCTGGTAGCAGCAAAGCAGTGAGCATTAACACACATTTTCATTTTCTTTGAAAGGACAAACAGATGCTTCACGAAAAGATGAGAAAAAGTGAGATTGGGGAAATTAAGTCTGCATGAGTACACACATGTGCACCCACATTTTCAATAGCAGACGTAATGGACCAGTTGGACAGGCCAGGTTGCTTATGTTCAGAGGGGGAAAAAATAGTTAAAAGAAAAAGTCAAGTAATGATACAAGCAAATTCAAGCAAACACAAACATGCCCACGCATGAAAAACCCTTTCCATATCAATGTATAAGCAAATGTACATGTGAATTTTCATTTTGTATAATCTCACATTACTATACTGGGCATAAAACAACGAGTCAACACACAGACACAGTCATCGGAGAAGGGATCATCTTGAAGAATATTCTCCCTGTGCACTTGAGCCCATGTCTGACTAACTGTGTGGAACCAACCAAATGCAGAAGCCAACTGGTGCCCATCCTCAGGCAATCCTTGGGCTTGGATCGAGTACAACATATCATTGTGGTGTGTGTAAATGTGAAAGTGCTTCTCTTAGCGTGTATTCTGGAGATGGTTACTTTAAAAGGTTGGTAATAGATCACGGTGGAACACTTGATTTGAGGTTGATAGACGTCACATGTAGTCTTCTGGTGTAACAGTTAGTTTATTATTTCCTTGCAAAGATTATTTTCCACTGACATTTTTGCTCCTTGCAGATTTGGCAAACCCTGCATTTCACAAAATACCATCATATCAATATACTGATATCAATAACAGGGTGCCACAACATGCTTACTGGCTTACTGGACATTAAAAGTTTGAGGGGGACCCAGGACAGAGGAAGGAAAAATAAAAATCTGACTTTACTCAAAGACAAAAACACAAAGAAACAGACACTGAGGTCACTTCACAAGCCAAAGTTTTCCAGATGGTGTTTAAATTTTTATTTATTTCTGGGGAGTGATGCAATTTGATCACAAGGCTGATGAGGACATTTTTGTGAGGCGCCCTGGGATAAATGAATGCAAGGTTAAAGCGATTTTTTCTCAATCACTTTTTCAATCACTGTTAGTGCTGCTCCTCTCATTGTCTCTTCAAAAAATACTATTTATTGGCAGGAGTTTATAAGAGCAACATAATTTCCGCTGTCATGTGTTGAGTGTTAGAACAGGTTTATAATGTCCTTGACCAAATTTATTTATTTGTTTCATTTTAACTGAAGTGGGAAGTGGGTACCAGGCAGTTAGCATCAGGTTGATCCTGAAAAGACTGATTCTGTCTGAAAGAGGGGCTACAGAGAAACATTATGATACAATGTGGGAATAAACATTATATCCATAAATGGAACTGACTTAAAAATATTCCAATTAAATTTAAATTAAAGTTATTCAAGCATTTTGTTGCATTTTTTATTCAAGTGCTATCAGTCAAAAAGCTCCAGCTGTGCACAATGAAAGAGTTTTCAAATCACAATTATCAACAGCTTAGGTGTGATATACCTAAGTTGGGGTTTTGGGGTCTTGTCTTTGAAATCTAACTGGGAAACCGCAACTTCCACTACTAATTCAGCACATAGTCACGTGCTTCCTGTGTTTTAGTATTTAAATTTGAATGGCAGAAACAGAGTTTATTGCTTGCCACATCTGATTTTTTTCCCCCTTACTTCATATTGTTTCTGTTATTTTTTTCACCAGGCAATGCCAGACCAGGAACAAAATAGTTCTACTGCAACATTGTAAACAGGCATTTTTAGGTGTCACGTGTAGAATTGGACTGGCCAAATCTACATGATGCAAAAAACAAAGCAACACTGGCTATGAGAGAATTACTACACAAATGCTTGTCATGTTTCTATAGGTTCAAACATTACACGGTTAAATAAAGATGTTTAAAAAGATTTGCAAATGAAACATACAACCTCATACTGTATTTAGTAAACACTTCTTGTTCAGAAGTAACACAGAATACTAATGAAATCCACTCTAAAACATGTGGTTTTAATTTGTTCCCATAAAAGGTATCAGCTATATAATTCTCATATAGTGCACAGTTTTTATAACATTCGGATGATATTTAAAAGATTGCCTGGGAATCTCATGAGAGGGAAAGAGGGGCAAAGAAAATGCATAGTCGTTAGCAGGAGAGTTGAAGGGCTAATTAGAGAGCACAATTGCATTATCTGCCAGGGAAGTCCTGCAACACAATGGCTAGGCACACAGAGACAAAATGCCAAACCTCCAGGTGTAATTTATTAGGGAGTGATGGGAGATAAGAGGAATGGCCAGCTTGCATAGGAAACAATGTGCTGTCCAGTTATCACTGCACATACATGGCACTGCAAAAGTGCTGAGATTAATGGTTCACCTGTTTGGGTTGTAATGAGGATGTCCTGGTTTTTGCACGTAGTAGAAGTGTTTGCCAAAGATGGAGAAAAGAAGAGTTTTTTTCGATCGAGTGATGGACATTAACAAAGATTAAGATGACTTGAACAAAGAAGGCAAATAAGGGCTGAAAGAAAATAATCCAACAAAATTTTAAGAGATTGAAAACTCGGCACAGAGGACAGAAGTGAATTTGCAGAAAAGAAGGTGAATTTTTCATCAGTTAATGAAATTAGGATATGCCCAAGAGCTCAGAATATATTTTTTTAATTAAATCAAATTAGTTAATCATAAAAAAGATTGACAAATGATAAATTCACCACTTTCAAGGAAAATAAAACTAATTGGCACCTTTGTAGCTACTGAGATGAAAGGTAAAATGTCCTTGTTACCTACTTAACTTGTTGTTTTGTTATGGGAATTCGTAACTATGAAAATACATTTTGTTGACAATACTTCCTTACATATCATAGAACACTCTTTGTATTAAGAGATAACTGAAAAGTTCTATCTAGCCAGTGAACTCCAGGCTGCAATTTGTTGTTCGCAAAAAGCAGCTATTCTTTCTGACATAATAACATGGAACCAAAGCACACACAACCAGACAAAGTGAAAGTCCTTTGACACAAGGAAAGAATTGACTGTCTTTTCCACAATTCAGAAATGACTGATGGGCAAAACAGACAATAATCCAGCCTCTATGACAGCCTGCTATCATTACAGTATCAAATGAGCCCTTGGGCTATAATACAACAACCAAGTGTCACCAATTACTAAACAAAGATAAGTTAGAACATCCAAGATATGAATTTATACTGTCTGTTGTCAAATGTTAATGTTGCGTGGGGGACATTTGGGTGCACTTTGAGCTTGTTGTTTGGACATGTGATGGACCGAGTTACAGCAAATTGCACCCTGAATGGATGGTGTGGAAGTATTGAAGCAAGACAAGTAGGGACATTATTATTAGCGATAAAACATGAATGAGAAGCTAAGATGACTCCTCTTGGGGCAAGACTACTACTGCAATATTTCAAATGCACTCCCTCAGTCAGTATCAACGCTAAAAATCAAGTTTGAGACCTCTTGACCTGTAAGAAAAAGCTCAAATAAAATTGCAGAGGATTATTTTTAATCAAAATAATTCAAATGTCCCTTTATACATTCAACATACATTCAGTTCAAGTCCAAACGGAAACTTAAACCGTGAAGCCACATTACTAAGTGATATTTAACATATCCTTATGAAAAATGTTGTCAAAGCATCTTCTCTACTGCATCGGTAGCCTGATCTCTGAAGTAGGCATTTTCAATTTTTCACAACCACGATAGCAGGTCATACTGCAGGTTGAAGGAATTCATTTATTTACAGTTTGTGCTTCCAGATGCAACTTTGGAGCTTATAGAGGATATGTAAGCCGATGGTCTGGCTGGCAGAAAATTAAATGAATAAGAATAAAACATCACTCCACAAACTCTACACTGCTGCCATGGGTTGAAATTTTTGGAAATATTTTTAATGATTGGAATGTACCTGCATTTTAGTTTAATCTGTAACTTCCCATGTGGCCCTGCAATGACAAATACACAACCTGGGTAATCATAAGAACAGCACACTTGATGATACACAATGCACAAGGCCACAGGGATGTTAAAAGGAAACAGAATAGATAATTTGCTGATGTGGACAGTCTTTCACTCCCTCTCTTTTGCTATGTTCATGTGTGTGTGGGCAGCAAAGTGCATGCACAAGTGCATCTGAGGGAAAAGAGAGAAAGAGAATAAATGACTGTAATAAATGAAGATGAACATGCCAGGGCCTCTGTTCTTTTTCTGTCTTTCTCTCAATTTTTCTCTCCCCCACTACCAAATATGTATCGATTCCAATGCATATTTATAATGTGCAGCAAAGCAGTGGGTCTCCCGTGTATTCAGAGGTGATAAGCCTGCTCTGCAGAGCAGAATCAACAATATTGAACTCATACAGAATGTACAACCCTCGTCTAAGCTCTAGTGATATAAAGCATTCATTTCTTGCTATGGTTTGTGTAGACCCTGTTTACATTGGATGTGGTGGAAGATTGGTTTAGGATATTAGGTTGTGCTCAAATATTATTTACTACTTTTGTTCTTCAGGATCGCCGTCAAAAATCAAACTAAGTGTGAATGTTCTGGGTGGACCTATGCTCTATTTTGTTAAAAAGAAAAAGGAAAAAAAAATTTTTGGCATGCAATGTACTGTATAGGTGCGATTGCATATCTCCATGGTCCATGCAACTCTTGAAATTGAATCATTAAAGACACACAATATGATTTATTCTCCACTAATTCTCTGATTAATTGCAATTATGCATAATTATATTTTACTTTTCCTCTGCACTTAACCCATTAATTTCTCTTACACATGACATTATGGGCCGCTATGACTTCATCGTTTATGCTCCATTAGCAGGCATCTTGAATATAGAGCTACCAAAGAAGAAGCGCAAGATAAAGATTGCTAAGGTCTCTTAAGTAGCTCTTCATCAGCTCGCTGCCAAGTTTGACCTTGCTCTGATGGCTATGTGCATGTATGCATTTCAGTGTTTGTTGGCTGTGAGTGGTATGTGAGTGGTTTAAAGTGGTGGTTGTCTGTGTGCATAACCCTAAAAGCAACAGACTGCATCTCCTTAAAAGGAGGCCAAGGATTGTATTTATGTACAGCAACATAGGATTACAAGCCTGTATTATAAGCAGGCCTTTATTTATATTTCCAATTATCATTAGTATATATTTTTCTATAATGGGATTGTAGCAGTCTTGCCACCGTGGGTGCCTGACAGAGTCTCTTGACC
>CAJRST010038888.1:12885287-12944970 GCA_907169785.1 Menidia menidia | reverse complement strand
CTCTTCCACCCCTCCCCCCTGCAGCTGAGCGCCACGCCCCCTCCACAGGGATCTGTTCAGGTATGCAAGACTTTACCACTGTTGATTTTGTTTTTAGTACATCAAACAAACTTAACTGTTTCATTGGATTGTTGGGTAATGAATCTGGGTTAACATTAAATCCAATAAATGATGCAGTGAGCATGTTACAACAAAGCAAGAAATTTTAAATGGCAAACAGACTGACCTGCAGTCTGTAAGGGAGTGAATAAGCCACTTTGAATAATTATCAATCCAATTCCCCAAAAATATGTTCACAGCTTGGTAACTGGTTCCCAAGTACGTATTGAAGTTGATCCAAAATGAATAGAATGTGCTAATCGTTTTCCGGTTCTGGGACTGACAAAAGGGTTCTGTCAGGATGTTCCTCTACATGATGGATCTTTAGAGGATCTATGAAAAAAATGAGATAATCTGCTGTACAGCCATGATCACATAAAATCTACCAAGACGGTTCGTATAAAGACAAAGAGGCACGACAAAACAAATATAGAGAAGTATAGTGGAGGTAGATACACATGGAGGGGTCATTTCTAGAGAAAAAACCCTCACCAACATGTGACAGACTCAGGTTCCATCTAAAGATCTACTTTGCTATATGTCCAACCTACAGAGTGATTGAATGCAAGGACGACCACAAAGCACTAATGGTTAAAGTGAAGATTTCCCCTGGTACCTCATCCCCCTCTCACTTGCTCAAAGAGGTGTCAAGTGATGGAAGCTTACGTCAACCTAATGTGATGTAATATGTATGGAATACTTTACAAGTCAGCCCTCAACCTGCACACTGTTTACACGTGAGAATAGTAAGGAGCCCCACAGTTAGGAGAGTACTTTTTTTTGTCAAGGTTAAAATACAATTATTCACAACCGCCACCAAGATATCCAATTCAGAAACACCAATTATACTGCATTGAACTGTAATATTCCATGTAACAGAGAGAAAAAAAAGACATTTGGCATGCTTTTAAACATCTAACTTTATGAAGGTAAAGTGAAAAGACATAAATGTTATGAATCAATGACATCATCATTTTTACATGAAAATGTTGCAATGGCTGAGGGAACTTTGCGTTTCAGAAACATTTCAGAAATACCACAGCATATATCCAAGCCAATTGTAAATGTAAGAAATAGTAGTGTAAGAAATGTATATTTTTACATCCTTGATGTAAATCAATCAGTAAGGCAAACCACATGGCAAATATCTGAGAAAAGAGACATTTTGACAACTTGTGTTTCTATAGGGGTAATTTCTGACACAACAAAATGCTGTTTTAAAAAATATTTGATACAATTATTAATCTCCCAAAGATTAAGTGGAGAAAACTTTTTTTTTTCTTTTTTTTTCTACTTATGAAATTGTAAGCGTTAGGAACTACTGCCATTTGAGATGCAGTAAGACAATGACATACTTACTAGTATAGCCTGCTTTGGATTTAGTAAAGATCACTCTGTTTGCTTTCTGCAAAATATTTCCTAACCATCACAGATTACCCAGCAACACCTCCAATGGATCCCAACATATAAATGTTGAATATTCCCTTTAGGTTGGGCCCTTAGTTAAATAACAGTTGAGTTCCTGTCATGTAGACGAGGAAGACAGGTCACCTTCACGTCGGGGGAAATCACCCCGAACCTTCTCCTGCAGAACAGATCAGATGGTGCCCTGTAAGGTGATGCTGTTGGAGAGCTGTTGGCAGTTTATCAATAGCTACATATATGTTGCTCATTTCAGTCCAAGCAGTCTACTAAGGTTTTTTGTTTTTATTAATTCAAAAAAGGGATGGATTTTTTTCCCAACATTGTCACTGTTCTGATCAATAGGTGGATGGCATGCTGACGGTTTAAACAATTGGTTTATTGGTGCGTGACTATATTAAGATATTGTTAAGGTCATTCTTGTGTAAGTCAAGTAAAGCTTGATAAAGACAGAATACTTTCCCAAAAGAATCTTTGATCGGTAGGTACATGGAAAGAGCATTATTGAGCAGTGCTTTACATTGAAGTTATTTCATTTTGACAGGATCAATTTCCCCAGGGAATAGTGGAAAATCCAAGAGAGAGGATAAGAAAAAAGTACGCTATACGCTAAGATACTGAAGTGCCTGCCTATTTACACATTGATGATGGTCACCAGTTTTAGAGACAGGTCGATTTTACATTATGAAGAAAGGATGTCAGATGACCCAATCAATGTGCTTTGGTTGATCAATAGTTAAATGAAGATTTTCTGGGCACTTGTGTATACATACTGAGACACCTTTGTCATTTCAAGTTAACACATATTAAAAGTAATTAGAAATAAAGAGAAACAACCTCAAATGAAAGAAAAGTGTGCTTGGTTTAAAACTGAGTTGAACTTTTACCAAACAAAGACCAAAGTCAACATTTTTAGAGGCACTATTTAAAAAACAAAAGAGCACTCTTGAGGTAGAGGCATGTATAGCCATAGACATATAACCGTGGGCCCCGTATTGAGGGATGAATCATACGTCAACTTCGCCGCCATCTTGGATGTGGCAAAGTGGGGAATCAGAGTCAGCGATCAGACAGTGAACTGGTGTAAATCTCAGGGTTTGTTCTTTGCCAACTTCTCAAAAGGCTGTCCTGTGATGTATGCCGCGGTAGTTTGGTGTCTGATGCTGTACCCGCATCATCAGAGCTACACTCGGTCACCCTAAAAAACAAAGGAGGGCTGATAATTCCGTCTGACAGCGTTGTAAAGGTGGTCAGCCCAGCGGAGGCTTCATTCAACAGCGGTCCAAGCGGTGAAAGTGGCCTTGATCTGTCAGTTTTTCCGGACTGAGATTGGTTCTGAGGATGTGTTTCTTTTCTGAGGGGGCACATCTCAGAAACGTAGTTCGGCATTGACAACCACTACTTTGTGCTGATTTCAATAATCGTGTCTGTCTTCCACAAACATAACACCCTTAAGTTGGCAACACACGAAAAAAGCTGCGCAAGGCTATTGTTTTCCAAGGCTTTTAACTTGCATATACACAGCCTGTAATTAAACAACTGTATATATTTGTATATATATTTCGAAATCAAATATTACATTTCAATATTCAGATTGCAGTAACAGTGTTTCACGCATTAGTCGTTGAAAACACAATGCATTAGAAAAGTACATACGCCAGGTTTGTTGCTTACTTATATCCTAAACATTGGGAGTAAACATTTATAATTATCACTTTAAAATCTACATACGTTTTATTGGTGTCTATTTGTTTCCCAGTTATATTAAGGTGTGTGTGAAACGGTTAATAAAATGCATTAACTTAAAGCACTTTGTAGAAAGGCGCTTTATGGTGTTCAGTCCGTTCTCTTTTATTGGTTTAAGGGCAGTTATGCCACATCCAATATGGCGGACGCGCTGACATATCGCTGCAACGGACCATTGTTCTGTTGAAGGTCCAGACTTGCTTTACAGACATGCTTAACAGCTTTTTTTTTTTGTTTTAGCTGATGTGCTTTGTTTGTTTTTGTCATGTGTGACTGTGCAGTATGTCATCACATAAAATGGTTGGTTTTATTTGTCCAAACATGAAACTGCTTAACTTTTGTGCTTTGCCTAAAATGCAACCATCCAAAAACATAAAAGACTGTGGACTTTATTCATGCATTCCAAATATCATCGGTGCTCAGTACAGTTATACTTGTTGATATGTTTTAGTAAACATGCAAGTGTGAAATAAGTTAGAGAGAGACAAAAATGTGTAGTTTTGTGTGAAGTAGTCTTTTTGTGTTATCTGTTTCGTGATTTCTGTGAATATTTAAAAAAAAACTTCCCTATTATAATAATAACAACAAATTCCTGACACCTTGACATGGCATCTTGTTAGAGAGCAGTTAAATCTGCCAGAAATTTGGCCTCAGACTGCATGGTGGTATGCCATAGGGGACACACTTCAGAGCAGAGTTTTCTCCAAGCGCTTAACCCCGTGCAACAAAAGCGGTAATAAAACAATGTAGGATTCATTTGCATACCATATGGTCCCTTTCCAAGAGGTCAGCTTTAACTTTGAGACATTTCTATTTGGAATTATTAAGACAATTGTAACACATAGTAATGTGAATGCTTGGACATTATCTGTTTACTTGTTATTTCAGACAGTAATTTTACCCTTAAATGTTATCAGACAGCATATTCATGTGTATTTTCTTCAACTTGACTAAGTAAAAATGTTTTAGTGATAAAAATGCTTTATATTGCTTAATAAATAGCCAAATATTACCAGTGTGCAGGTAATCTTGTTTTATGGAAGTAGGCTTCTGTGAAGTTCTTGAGTAATGAGTATTACACCTGCTGTAGACAGTTTTTAGAGTATTCACAGTCTGAAATCAGAGGGGAAAGGCTTTTTAGAGGTGAGCAAAAGAAGAGTTCATTTCAATTTATCTGAATCAAGTCAAATAACTCATTGCACTTTTAGTGAATGACATATATTGATTTTTACATTGAGTCACTTTAGCATAAAATATGTAATTTATTACATTTCTTTTGATAGAATATCTGTGATGCTCTGAGACACTGTCTGCGTGGTAGTTGTCCGGCCCGACCACTTAGCCGCTGAGTCCATCAGGATTTTTATGTCTTGTTGGACAGCTTTCCTTAATTACTTTTTGTAAAGATAAGTATTCATGTTTTGTCAGGTACTGAGAAAAAGGATTGCTCAGCTAGTTAATGTACATACACATCTGCATAAAATTATACAGAAATATAACGTCAATGTGAACATTAGACCATCAAGTTAAGAGCAGGCGGTCTAATGCCACTTTTCCACCCTGCTGGTTTCAGAACACCATGTCCATGTGTTTAGGGTAATATTTGGTGAAAATAATCATTTTGTCGTCCTGACTAGATCTTAATCTAATGTCAGTGTTAATGCAGTTATTTCAACAGACTTTCGTTATGGAAATAAATTTGACATATCCTGAAAATCTGGTGAATTTTCATGCAAGATATAAATTCGACAAGAGAAAGAACACGTGCACATGGTATCCTGATGACAGAACAGCCTCTGCTCTGCTCAGGCTCTTTTGAGAAAATCGTTTGCTCTCATGACATCCCGGCAACTGATTCCTTCTGCCATGAAAGAATGTGTTTAAGTTATCCCCAAGAGATGTTATTTTCATGGAATTTTGAACATTGGGATGTAGAGTATTACTTTCCATCGGAACGGCTGATGATAGTGTTTTAGTGCTTTTTTTCTTCAACTCAATTTCAAAAGCATATCTCTTTCCTTTGTGTCATTAGGTGTATTAAAGAAACATAAAAAGAGAGACCAAGGAAAGAAAATCCATAGTGAATGTATCTCTCTGTCCCTTTATCTTTACTGAGATAAATTATCCATTTATGGACAGTTTTTACTTTTTAGTTTCTGTCTTTCTTTTCACCTTTCCACAAATAGCAGTGCCCTAGTTTCTCTCATCCACTACCACCCAGTTGCATAGCTGATTACTCCTATGTACTTTGGGAAGAGAGCGAGGTTGCTTTTCCAGATCCATAAAACAATATCAAACTTTAAAAAGTTTGGATAGATATGAATTTAGATAGTTGAAAACTTTTTTATAGAACGTAGTTTTTTATCTCATGTGATTTGTGAGGTACATTCAGCTGAGCAGAGATCGTTTTCATTTTGGTGTTTCTCATCTGCTCCAGCTGTAGGGCAATGTCAGGACAATAATAAAGACAAAATGATAAGAGATCCCCTACCTTTTGCCATTTCTTATCTTTTTTCTGTAAACAATGTTTTAGCAGCAGTGTTTCTATAAAAAAAAATAGGCTGCTCATATTGGAGGCTTTTAACATGTCATTCATTTTAAAGTAACATACAAATCTAAAACCCCTCACAAACACGATGTTGTCTGTTAATTTAAGCAAGTCATCCACAGTTCCACTGTAACTTGTGCTGGTATGACTTCGGTCAGCTATTTGTTCTACTGTTAACCCACAAACTATTAGGTTGACACTATATTACTTCCAAGTTTTTACTTCACAAGTTTTTTAGCGTATACATGCCATAATGCATTTGCATTGTTAATCAAAATTGTAGGACAGATCTCAACACAGTCGTACTCCACGGGGAAAAGAAAAGCAGTAACACCAAGGCTAATGGGTAAGCTTATGCTCTGTCACCTTATGGGATTTATTAAATTATGCCCCCGATATCACACCCCCTGAATTTGTGTCAGCTTGTGTGAAAACACCATAAAGTATCTTCTTTGATCAGCTGCCCAATGTTTTTGTCAATCCATCTTGTTATCATCACACATCGCTCCCATACAAACTTAATATAGATTCAGCTGTCTCAGCTACCATTCATATCATTTCTATAATACCATTGATAGAGAAATTTGCCCTCTTCGTGCCATTTAGACCAGAAAAATTACATTAAAGAAGATGGAGTGAAGGCATTCACGTGAGCAATGGGTGAAAAGCGAGCCATAATAAACCAAGAGAAGATTTTTCAATTTAAGATGTATTGTCATTTAATACTGATAAAACATTTAACCCCCTTAGCCCACCTCCCAAAACCTCCATCCTAATACAATTCACAAACACAATGATTGAAACACATAGTAATGTGTGTACCTAAAGGACCAAAATGTCATCAACACAAACAACAACCCTAAATATCAGGTTATTCCATTATTTTTGAAGAATGGATGAAGTTGGAAACTTTTAGCTGCTGCTATAGCTGATATGTTCCAGAATTTTGATTATTTATCTGTTGTGGCCTTTCCATGAATCTGTATGACAAGCACTCTATCTAATGTTTGTGAAAGCCTGGGGAAAGGCTTTTAGTCCCAGCATTTATTTGACCTTTTTGTTAGTTTTATCTACTGTGGAATGCATTTATTTCTATACACCGTGAGACTCAACTCTCACACTTGCATCACCGCTGCTTCCAGTGCCACTGCTCTGTTGACCGCAAAGAGTTATCCTATTTTGTGTTAAAAATGAGTTTCCTTGCATTTTCCAAACGTTATAGATCACAAAAAACTGAAAAGGCTTAAAGTAATTGTACTATTCACAAATACTAAGAACGTGCTTTGGTTTACTTTAGTTTCCCTAGAAAGCAATTTTTAGAGGGAATAACTATCTTAAAAATAGGACTTCCTTTCCTCTTTTCGATCCTCTTGATAATTCCATCGATGTTGGTAACTGTTACCTCATTTTTTCCTCCACCTGATGCAATTCAATGTCACATGTGTAACTTAATCGTAATACTTAAT
This sequence comes from Menidia menidia, assembly GCA_907169785.1. NCBI lineage: Eukaryota > Metazoa > Chordata > Actinopteri > Atheriniformes > Atherinopsidae > Menidia > Menidia menidia. The sequence continues at coordinate 12,937,689 of CAJRST010038888.1, read as the reverse complement.
AGTCCAAGTACTTATATATGGATTCATCAAAATACAAAGCCTGAATACATCCCAAACCTTGCAGTCTGACAGGATACATTAAACCAAATAGATGGAATAGTATACAACACCCTGTGTGCCATATGTGACTAAGAAATTCCAAGAACGATGGGCCAATCCTCTGAGGATCATGGAGAATGACTTAGTTAAGATCTTACGGTTTATGGGTTGGTTAGGCAACTTATGATACCTAACCAACTTGACAATAGTGATGGTTGACAAATCAGAAAAGGGGAGTAGTGATAGATATGGCAATCCCCAAGTAAAATGGCTCAAATAGGACGCTAAAAAGACATGGAAAGTGAATAGATGTTACAGCAGTGATGTCACCAAAAATCAAAGCTATCAGGCCCATGACCCCCATACTGGAAGGCTGACCCCAATAGATTCCTGGAAAGACATCAGGGATCTCTATCCAGAACAATTCAATCCCAGGAGCTAAACATGAAAGCCTACATGGAGGCAGTGTTGAAGTATGCAGATGTGTATGTGCATAAACTTGTTAGAACGAAAACGTCGATCCATTAGCATTAATTAAAGCAGCAGTTGACCAAAAAGGTCCCACAATGGACTAGTAACACGTCCAAAGTGTACTCCTTCTTTCACTTGATGGCAACTGGGAGAGGCTCCATGTGGCCCTGAATAGGATTAATTGGCTTTGGAAAAAAATGGTTGGTTTACTTGAAACTCGTGTGCTCTTACACCTTTGGTGCAGTTAGAAAAAAACATCCCAGCAACAACCCACACATATTTTTGCTATCCTTACTATTAAAAGTTTGGGTCATGTCCATTCTTTTCATCATTTTTTCCCTGTCTTTCCCCAGGTCTACATTTTATTTCCCCATCTTCTCTCGTTCCTTTTTCTCCAAACTGTATGTGTTTTGCTTGCTTCTGTATTTCTTGTTCCCTCCTCTTCTTCCCACTCCACCAGCACTTTCATCCTCTCATTCCTCCCCAAGTCTACAGTTTGTCACCACACCCCACACCTCTCTCCGTCACACACACCCTTTCCTCTTCTCCGTCATCTCGCAGAAGGGTCAAGTGCACAGGCTTTTGTCTCAAAACATGTGGGGGGAATTAATTGGCTCCAGCGTTTGGCTCTTTCCACCCGACTGCTTCTGCATAGCTGTCACCTGGCTCCATTCCCACTTCTGTCTCTCTCCCTCTTTGTCTCTGTATGTCTCTTTCCCCCTCCTCATCTCTCCTTTTCAGTGCCTCCCTCTCCCCCTTGTGTTATCCTTTTTTTTATTCTTATGCAGCTTTTTTCTCATTCTTTTTCTTCACTCTCTCCTGGTGTCATGGCCCTCTTGTAAGATCAAGCTCTCTGCAGCAGCTGAAAGACACTCATGTTTTGTCTAATGAGAAAGGATCACGTGTGCGGTTGTAGTTTAAAGACATACAAGATGAGAGAGTGGGGAAAAACTGAGAGACTGAAACCTAAAGTGAGGAATTAGATGAGAGTGATGCATTGATAAAATGAATAAGGCATTACACAAAATTGTATACCCTCCCATGATGAAATGAGCTCTTCTATTAAACAAGTCTTCTTGAAACCTTGCTAATATGTAAGCTTTAGTCTATCTTAAACACATTTGTTGCATTTGCCCAACACACTGTCTGATTTTTATCCACATTCATAAATTTCCAAAATGTTTTAGCAATGAGATAATGATTAAATTTAAATGTATGTTATCTCATCTACACACCCAATCTTCTCCCCACTCTTCACTGTATACCATGTAACATCCACCGTCACGTCTCAAAATTCAGATGAATTAGAAAATACTACTGGTTAATTTATACCATCCTATTTTTTTTACCAGACTTTTCTCCCATTTGCACCTCCTCCTAAGGGGGATAGAATAAAGGAGATGATAAATCAGGCTGCATGTTAATTGTATTCGAAAGGGGAACCATGTGGCTGGCGTACTTCTTGTTTCCATGACAACAAGCTCATGGTCCACAAAGATTTCACGGGGGGGCCGAATGGGAATGGAAGGGCGTGGGTCGCCCCAAAAGAGGATAAACACGATTACAGTGAGACAGACAAAGATTTGTGTAGTCTGTAAATAACTGTCTTTGGCAATAAAAATACTTTTAATTTGCAAAGGTGTTCTCTTGTATTGTTAAAATGTAGATATATACATGCATACTTGTATGTAGATGGAGGGATGGATTTCTGAATATAGATATTTTATGTGTGAGGGTTCTTGTGACTTTTCATAAGAAGATTTTTACATATCTATCTGAAGGTTAGGTTTACCCTCTTATTTGTATTCACCTCATATGGTTGGTTTTGAATAGCTGATAATGAATGCAGGCCTTTTTTAGGTGTCTGATTTACAGTGACTCTGCTGATTCACCTCACTAGACTAATGCATAGCATCTGTATAAGGTAGGCCTTTGCAAAAGAGCCATGCATTTTTTACATACTTTTTCTACCTCTGACTCTCTCAATGTTAGTGATCAATTGTGTTGAAATTGAAATGGTCTGAATATTTGTGTACCTATCCACAAACTTGCAAAGGGAGAATGAATTAACTTTGCTTAATTTTGGAATCTTCCAAATGCTTTATGGTGTCTTTTGCAGGCGAGGAAATGATTAATCTAACATGTCAATATCAGACTCGGAGTCATGAATAATAGCCACGCCTCTTTTTGGCCCAAGGATATAAGGCAGGCAAGCATTCACACGCACACACACACACACACTTACAGATGACCGCAATGTCTTGATGTATTATGCATGAATTTGGTTTAATTGCACATATTGTATTTGCATAACCTCATAAGGACTGATCAAGTATGTTCATCTATATTGCAGCCCTCTAACCTTGATTGCGGGCAGGTTAGCTGTGTGGATCATGTATCTTATCATGATGTGAGAACATTTTCAGATGGTTAAGCGCTTAAATATTTTTTTTGTGGTATTTAGTCAGTGTTCTTACTCTAACCTTTTTCTTGCAGGCAGTACAATAAAATATGTGTATTTATCTGTTTTTTTAAGCACCTACCTTGTTCTCCTGTAATTGTAGTGGGGTATCAATATTGACAACTGGAAACCAAACGAAGAGAACAGAACTGGGTGAATGCTGGATATTATTCTTTTTTTTTTTATAAAAGACTCACACTCAAAGTACACAAAAGTCATCATCTGACTTTCTGGCCAGAATCTAAACACCCTTTTCTTAACAGCACAAGACTCCAACCATAATTAGCACTTTTTCAAAGTGTGCCCTCTGCCAGTTTATAAACACCAAGAAGCAAAACATGACTCCTCACTAGTAGTAATGCTATATTATTTTGAATGCATCTTATTCTAAGTTGCAGTAGAAATCAAAAGAAAGCAGTGCACAATTAAAAGGTTGTATACCCATGTGCTTTATGCCGGTTTTTAATGCCAGGTTGTCAAAAACCCTGCATGCGATCCGTGAGCTAGTTAGATTGTGGCATGAATTTACCAGACTTAATATTGCTATATTGTGCTTAATTTCCAGAGAAAAGTCAAATCATTATGCAACCTACATTGTGATGTCAGGTATGTCGGGCTGAGGGTTCAACTGCGATAGCAGCACAGCATGAGCATGCCGGTGGAAGAGAAGGTCACAGCATTTTCATTTCCTAGATGTCTTTGGTAAATATCTACATCAATACCAAGAGGAAACTAATTCTGAACTTTGAATAAAGGATAATCAAGAATGAAACTGTATGAATCAGTAGAGGTCAGCCAACACACTCACAATTGTCCAACGCACAAAAGTTTTGCCTTTTGAGGAAGAGAGAAGACAGCAGATAAAATGGCTATAAAAGCTATATTTAACCCAGCATTGCACACTTTCAGATATAAAAATGCAAAAGTAGCCATTAAATAAACATTTTCTGAAGCAATTAAGACATGATACTCAGAGATCTGTCAACAATTACCCTTCCTAAATATGATAAAAAAATGTCTGCACTCTCTAACATGCAGGCATCCAGGTTGGGGATTCCCTCTCAGTTCTTAATTCAAAATCTAGTTTGATGAATGGTTGAGCAGACAGATGGATGGACCAATAAAAAAAACTGGCAGACAGATGGACAGATGAAAGAATGGATGGCTGGATAAGTAGATTGTTGAATGGATGGATGGATAGGCATTTTTGCACATGGTTGTCCGTCTACATTGCTGTCATATCCAAAGCTGATTTTTCACCTAGCTGTCTGCTTGTGTGTGTGTGTGTGTGCACATGCACACTCGTACACACATGTATTAATGAGTGAATTTGTGTGTGAAGCAGCTGCATTCAGCAGACATGTTATCCTAGGAAGGTATGCTTCAAACGATAAGATGATATTTATTCAGAGGGGCAGGTCTGATTTGTTCTTGGACCACTGGCTCCAGTAGGCAGTGTGTTATTTATTCCTGTAAGGTTCTGCAAATACGTTTGTCCCAGACAGTCGTTATACCTGTACTTCACGTAAATCACAGTGGACATATGATCGGGGGGGGGGGGGATTTCAAATGCTAACTTTAAAACACAGTAACTTTGAACAAGAACGCATGTCAGCATGACACATTGTTTATCATAATGGTTTTACAGTATTAAATTGCAATAACAAAAACTAATTCATGTATGCTTTATGATCTGTATGCCATTGTGCATGTGTTAATGTGTTCAGTTACATGAACGCAAAGCAATTCCAGCACACTGTAGCCACCATAACGCCTACATGGCTAATAGCATTCAAAGTTGTCCCGTGAGTCTTGATACCAAAAACCACAGATGGTATAATTCCATTTGCTTGGATGGATCATTTCATAAACTGTTAATTCACTCGTGTTGTATTACTACTCTGTTTATGATACTCCGCTGTTCATTGTGTGCAAAAAGGTGACATTACAACAATAGTAATCCCAAAGGCAATTTGCACAATATTTACAATATAAGGATTTGCAGTAAATGTATTGATATCACTATCAATACAATCAATAGAATATGCAGTGGAGTCTTTATCAATATTACGTTCATAAGGTTTTATTCGCTATGAAAATGTGTTTGATCTTTGAAATCAGTCTTTTGTTTGTCTTTCCTTATTTCCCTTTTTTGCGTTCAAAGCTGTAAACAGCAATAACCTAACTAGGAAAAAAAAAAAACTGGGAATGAGTCATTAATTATGGGACAATGGCTTTGCGAGGGGCCATTGAGTGCAATCTATGAATTAGGAGTTGGCCAGCAGTGCCATTTGCATAATACTGGGGGACTAAATTGCGATTCTCGCAATCTATTGAGAAACACTTGTGGGCCAAAGCTAATGCATCCAAGTCAAAGGAGGCTAAGCGCACATTTATAATAAATTATCCCTCATCTATGCAATCACTTGAAGAAATGATTGCTCTCCTCTATCTCATTAGCGTTTCCTCTCTATTTCTCTCCTGTGTCTTTTTCTTTTCCTTCCTTCTTTTTTCTTTCTTAACTGCATTCCCTCTCTGTTCCTATTCACATCAGTATGTGACACAAAGGGACAAATGTCTGCCATTATCCAAGTGCACTCCATTGTCTAGATCCACCCTGACTACCATTTAGGTGAATCTCTATTCCTGTGCATTTAGTGAGGCACTGACAGGTGATGCATGGTAATGACATAAATTACTACAAGCTTCATGATAGAACATCCTGCAGATAAAAAAGCATTTTTTATATCGGTATGAAGTAGGCTTTTGGCAGCATTGTGAGTTTATGTGAATGCATCAAAAGAATAGAATATGACCAAAACAGGGAAAACAAATTGTGTCTTTTTTTGTTCATCATATATTTGCAAGTCTATATATAAGTAATTGTAAATCTCTATTTCATCATAGGAATAATTGTGGTAGAATTTGTTTTATTCATATTTATTGACAAAAGTGATGAGGCAAAGCTGATCATAAGTCAAGCAAAATAACATCATCTTAAATTTGAACCGCCATAGTAATATCACACTACATATAAATACTGATAGGCTTAAAGGGCCTGAGTCATTTCATTCAGTCCAAAGTGATAATGCATTGTAAAAAAGAAATCAGCTTGTAATCCAACCTTCAAATATTTGAATTTCATCATATATGATGTACGATCAAAGTCAGTTTGTTTAAGGGAACCACAACGTTAGAGTCAGCATGTGTGAAACAAATGCAAAAGGACTGACAGAGAGCAAGAGACGAAATTGCAGACATGCTGTAAAATGATGAAGACAGATTCCCTGTGATTGTGCACTATCCTGTTCCTTTAATCCTTCTTCAGCTGAACCATCTGCAAAGCTGTCACTGTACCTGTAATTAAAGGGTACGACAGCCGAGGCCACCCAGCAGGGGGTTCGCCTCTGTCGGCCCATGACACACGTCAAAAGCACCCATGCACCCTCCACTGTCCCTCTGTGTTGCCCCTAATATAGTTTGATATTTACTGGGAAACAATGCAGAAAAGAGGCTTTCTTTAGGAAATTAAATGCCAACACCGTTCCAATCCAAAGACTACAACAGAAAAATGTGGAAAAATGCTAAATTATGTGTTTTTACATCATTCCTGTACAAAAACATTATTTGGTCCATTTGTTGAGTTCGTTTGTTTGATTCTGGTAAGTTCAATTAACTATTTTCATTAAAAACATGCAATCTAACTAATTTTAGTTTTTCTACTTTAAAATAATAGAGATTTTGCAACAATGTCTGTAACAATTTAGGGGTTAAAAACAAGAACAGTATCTTAAGAATTCTAAACGTGGAGAAGTCAAAATCTCGGTAGCAAGAGTAATCAGTAATCTATTATCTTGAGGAAGTAATCAACCCTCAGTGAATATATTAATTTAACATGATGAAAGCCATGTACACATTAAAAGTGTATACATTTGATGTAAATAAAGTTTCATCAGTTTAGATCACCAAGAACAGTCGACTACTACAGTTAACATATATCTTTAGCTCAACGCAATACTTGATGATCTTAATTTACTTGTATCCACATCAATTGGGAAGTTTGTTGTTTTCTATGCTGATATTACTAACATGTTAGACAAACTTTAACCCTTCACTTTACACACTGTTCTATTAAAATATGGTTACCCACACTCAGCATGGTTCAACTTCAGAACGTTCCGACAAGTAGTAGGACATGGTGACTGTGGCAAGCCTATTCGTCTAACAAATCAGAAAAAAAGGAAAAAACTGGAGCTATTGTACGACTAAATAATATGGATGACAATAGAGAAGGTGTCAAGTGAGTGCCAGATTGTAAAGGTGATGGAAACCAGTGCAGGTAGGCCTCTACTTGGACCATGTCCAATCACAAACAAAGCAAACCTACCCTCGTCCTGTGTTGGCCTTTCAGACATGTGTCTTTCAAGTGTCCTCTCATTAGTCTCTTGCAAAACCGATTAACCACTGTGATCAATTAGGATAACTAATTGGCTGAGCATTATAATGCAGGGGCAACCAATGTGACTTTATGACGACATAGTATTAAAGCTTTAATAGATTATTTATTCCTTCCTGGGGTAAGGAGCCCTGGTCTAATTCAGTTTTCTGTTTTTATGGCAAAGGGGAAGAGAATGGATTTAGTTTCATTGTGCGCATTTCGAAAGTTATGCAGAGAAACATAGATTTTGCATTAAAAGAACAAAACAAATAAATCAAACAAAGCAAACATTGTATTAGTCCAAGCTTCTGTCCATGCAGGAAGTACTGTATATGGCACGCTGGGATTTACCCTTGGCTTATTGCTATGAACTAAGCAGGCAAGAGGAAATCAATATGTGGTGACAGCTAGTCAATTTTAGACTCAATGCTGAAACTCCAGTCTGCTTAAAAGAGCAGATCTTCCCCATACACATCCAGTCTTAACAAGGGAGCTGATGGAGCTCAAAACTAGATAGAAAACCCATGTAAATTGGACAAGGTAGGAATAAATCACCTGACAGCATCACTAAATAACTTTAAGTCCAGCTGTCCCTGCTTGGAAATTGCGCTTAAGTTGACTTGCACCAAAAGCATTTACATGTTGGAAAGGAAGGATGGTTTTACATGCCTGGGCTCAAAATGAATAGAAATCCTGACATATTGAAAAACAGGCTTGAGCTGCTGGGTCTTTAAAGAAGCCCCCCAGCACAGAGTACGAGTGTTGTCACATGAGGAGAAAAAAAGCAATTCCAGTCTTTCATGGTGTTTGAATAAATCAGAAGGTGCGTTTGTGCGCGCATGCAGGAGTTGATTTATCTGTCAATATCTGTGGTGTTGCTAAAAAATCCACCATTAAGCTTAGGTATTTGTTGTCTTTTGCTCTATTGCTTTGAAAAAACACCTACCCCCATCACATAACTAGTTATATATGTTACCACTTTGAGCACACTCATATTGTATGAAAAAAGCCTTAATAAAACTGAAATAACTTCAATGAAACAGAAGTCAAGACAAATTTATGATGAAATTCTTGTCTAATACTCTTACTTGTATGGTCGATATTATATCAAATATTTAGCTCATCTAATTCTTATTCTACCAGGTTTTACCATACCTTAAACTAGGCAACTGTGACTATGCTTCCAAAAGCTATTCTTGGAATTTAATATGATTCATTAACTAACTTTGTACACACATAGTGGAGCAAAAAAGAATATAATCAAACATACATATGTTTAGTGGCTTTCAGTGCTTTTCCTTTTATACAGCAACCAGTTTTGTTTGATTCTTACACATGGTTTTGCAAAGAATTTGGAGGACAGATTGTTTCTAGCATCTTGAGGATATTGTCATGAATCTTCTATCATAATTCCCCCTCTCTCTTTATGTACTCCCACACTTGTTGTGTATTATTGAGAGACCGACTGCAGAAATGAACTATTGTGTCCTTTTTAAAATGTTGATGAGAGTTTTTTTCTTTATACTGTGATGATATTGCAGGATGGGTTGGTGGACTTTACATTTCTAAAATGTATTGCAATACATGTGGCTGACTCATTACAGCTGTGTTTGAGCTTCTGTTGCACACAGTATCACCCACGGCAAGTTGCTTTCTCATAACTTACAACAGCCATGTTTGTGTCTAAAATTGTCCTGTGGTGCTAAAGATACGTTACAAACATTACATGTTGCATGTGCTGTCAGCAGTCAGTCAAATGATTGCCTGTTGAAAGTCTAGTAATAGGGGAAAAAAAATCTGTGACCTTGAGTGGGCTGACTTGAGACCATTCAGCTTCATTCCATGCCTCCTACTGCTGTTTTGACAAGTTGAGTCCAATCAGACATGTTGGTTCAGGCTCCATTCTTTCATTCTCTGGTGACCATGGGGGTGGGGGGGGGGGGGGGTGGGGGGGTCATAGGTTGTGTATCTGGGAAAATAGAAGGACAGAAAAGTGGAGGGGGCACTGTACATCATCATGTGTGGGCATTATTCTTATTTTCAGTGATGTCTATTGGCTTGTTCTGGGGGCAATTTCTTGGTTTCGGTACGTATCTCTGTTTCCAAAGTATCTGCTCGCATGTAGTAATAGTGGCATGATTAGACAGCCAGGGGTCTCAGGACCTGAGGATAGAAAGACCTCTGAAACATTTGGTTTCAGATGCGCATGTGTGTGTGTGTGTGTGTGTGTTTGAGAGATACACCTGTGTTTTATGTCTCTTGTTGTGTTGTTTGTTGGCATGTGTACGTTGTGTTCTGTCAGCACTCTGCAATAAGTAGCACCAGAGGGAGGCATAGGGTAGCTTTTTTATTTTATTTTTTTGGACAGACACCGTTCTGACTTTCTTGACCTTAGGCAGAGAGAGGATTGAGTTTCCAGGTTTGCTACGTCTGCAGACATAACAGCGTGGAGGACGATGTGGAGAGGGAGAATGCAGAGTCTGGCAAGAAAGAACGAAAGATTCATAGAGATGGGGAGAGAAAGGAGAGGCTAGTTGAGCTGACAGATCACAGGAGCCTTGGAGCAGGCTACAGTTGTCCTCTGTGTACGGTTGGCTGGGGGGTAGGTGATGTCAACCCCTGACAGGTAATTTGGTCTGAACCAGGCGTCTGAACCAGGCAAAAATACACGTACGCTATCCCAACATGGACAGACACGACCACACATGCTCAGACACTTGCACATATGTGCACATGTGCATAATTTCAAACTTGTTCAGCACCACTGTAGCCACCCTATATTTGGGTGGTGTAATTATCAGAAGGACATTTAGAAGACTGACTTTCAACAGTGTCAAGTTGCTTTGAAACATACATGGAAACATCTTGGGCATTTTTGGTCGAGACAGTATCTGAAAACATTCCTTATTCATGTCCAATTTAGTAGTTAGTTTGCTAGTTAATTAGCTGATAAAATAATGTGCTCACTGAAGCCTAATTTGATTGAATTTGTTTTGTATTGAAACACAAAGAAAATAATTCTCTGTGTCTCAAAAGTTCAATTATGGATAAATCTGCCATTGTGTGTTGATCAATTACTGTATGAGATGAAGAAGTGAGCTTCTCAACCTCACCTGCCCCAGCTGTCCCCACATGTCCCAAGTGTGTTGTGGATGTGAAGGCCTGGTAAGGGCATGTCATCTGGCTCACTGGCCTGGTCACTTATTTCTGCTTTGTCCAGAATTATATTGGCTTTGAGCCACAGAGTCTAAATTAGGAGACACTCAGGGACATGCCATGAACCTTTATACAGTAAAGAAATGTATTGTGTGACTGTTTTTGAAAGGGCAGTAAGTAACTAATATACAACTGTTGTGATTCTCCTTTTATCCTAAAAGAGTAATGAAAGTGGTTTGGAGAAGATGACATAAACTAAAGACTCACCACCTGAGCAGACATTACTTTGTGCAGTTTATAACACAGTGTTTAACAATATTAATTAGGTGTCTTTAAAATTGTATACTTTTTATTTGAATTTATATGTATATATGAGTCTTACTTACTTATGGGAAATGTGCAAAAGCTACTGAAGATTCCCAAAGATTCCCCAAAATATAGTTCACTTTAACCACAGGCAAAAATGCCACTGTTCAAGCAAAGTTATCTAATCACATTGTTAAATAAAGGCTTACCTATTATAGGTAATGCATTTTTACAAACTAGTATGAACTTGATTAATGACAACACACGACGACTGAGTTGTTAGCTACCCTTCACAGCAATTTAGTATTGCTATCTCCTAACAGACCATATGTTACATTGCCTTCTGTGTTCTGGTTATGAAAACATGTCAACACACTGGTTGGCCTGGTCAGTGCTGCTTTGGCCTCTCTGGACTTCCTAACTGTTGAGGTTATATCTGTCTGTTCGCTGCTTGGATAAATTTGGCCTGGCTCAGCCATGGTCTGTCTATCTGTTGCCCAATTATTTTCCTCAAACCGGGACCTATGAACTCTTTCCTTCTTGGACAGATGTGTAGATCCCATGTGTGCTTTAGCAGTGTCATTGAAGGTTGGCCCTGTCAGTACTGCCTTCAATAAGGCAGAGAATACCTAGCAGCTTGTAGGCATTCTAGGCTGTTCAAAAGCTCTGCACAAACTGTAATTGACTAAAGAAACCGTTGTGTGCAGTTACGACTACAGTCTCCTTGATCTGCAGGATCGTCCTTTGAATATTCAACAAATATTCCACAAATATTTTCCATCTCTTAAAAGACCATTATAGCAGTTTCAACATTCGAAAAAAGAAGGTTCACTTTTCAGAAGTGAACCCTCTTTAAAACTTAAGTCATATACATTCGCTTTAAACTCAAAATTAATAAGCCCTTGTCAGTTTATATCATTCTGAAGTCTGAATATAGCTTCAATGTAAAGTCACCGCAAGAAACTGTTTAATAAAAAAAAGTAGCAAAAACAAAAAGAAAAGTTGTTAGATTGTGTAGCCGCAGGCCGTGAAATTGCAGTTATCAATTCTGAGATGAAGAAAATCTAGACGGTAAACTGCCTTTTCAGTCTGTCTGACATTGCCTGCAAAGGTCCAAAATGGAATAACAAACAACCATCTCAGGTTGGGTTTGAAATGTTCTTCATTCTGCCTACACAGCGCTAAGTTATGACTGTTATAATGTGGTTGCTTCTGCAGTAATCTGCAAATATGCAACTTGCCAACATCATCTTTAGAGGCACTTTATGGACTGTGGTTTAGGTTTGTTTCTGTTAAAATGTTCTTACATATGTTCATGTACAATGTATTGTTTTTCTGGGCTTACTTACTATAGTACAGACTACTTTCTGTTTTGATTTCCAATTACTGTATTGTTTCTGTGCTCCACCTAAAGGTAGAGGATTGTTCTTTTGTGAGCACAGAAGCATGAAATGCCCCCTGCTCGAGCAGGTGTTCACAAAGTGGATTAAATGCAGCATGATTTTGGGGGATGGAAAAAAAGTGTGTAGAGTTTTCTTTTAATTCATTCAGTTTATCGTATAACCAACTCTAGCCTTGATAGTTAAGGTTATTGTGCTGACAATGATGTATTAATTTCACTTCTCTGTTATATGTCTCTGTTATATGTCTGAGAGGCAGTGGAAGTTGATTTATCTTAAGGAAACTGAATATGTAGGTGTTATGAACTAAATATAAGAATGTTTTTTCTCTGTCTGGTTCTTCAAGCCTCTTAAAGTTACAAACACACAACTCTATCCAAAGGGAATAGTCTGTTAACCCCAACACAGTGCTGGGGTGTGCATGGTGGCACACCCCAGCACTGTGCCACCATGCATGCAGTGTTCTGCTTAATCGTTTAGTGTCAATCTCGGACAGCTCCAAGCTTAAGAGTTTAAGATTATTTACTTAAATACAGATTCTTACCATTTAAACACACAGATTATCAGTGTATAATGTCAGTACAGGACTTTGCAATGGTACAAGAATAAGACTATCGCAGATCGTCATTAATTGTTAACATAAGGCCACAGGGGCTGCAAGGAGTGAATTATCTGTTTGTGAGTTTGACAGCTGAGGCTCCTCTTGATGTCTTAGTCATAAAGATGCACATCCACTTCTCCCTGCTCCACTGCAAATGAGGACATGAACAAGAACATACAGCTTCTAATCTCCACTGATAAAATTAAGCAATGCCAGTAGACAGCTCACAAAGATGCTCACACACGGATAAACATGCTTGAACAAATATAGGTACTATGAGTATTTACAAACTAATATGTTCAGGTTGATCGTGAAATGTCTGGAGGCTAGACATTGTCAAGGGAGTTCAAGCTGGGATAGGTAGAAAATCTTGAAAAAGTAAAAAGAATAAATGAAAAGAATCCGCGTTTGAAAACAGATGACTTTTCCTTCTCCCTCACAGGTCTCCAGGCAGACGATCGGGCATATGCACATGCTTCATTTGCTAAATTAACATAAAACCGATTTCTACAGCTGTGAGGCCTTGGCTGTTGTTCGTAAAAAGCAACAGCTTTTTACACAATTTCACTTCACTTCTCATCAGCTGATTTCCGGGTAACTCGGTGTCCTGACCAGCGCCCGCAACACATTAAAAAATGACAGGGAAGCAAAGTTGGCAGCTCACATGAAATTACAAGCTCCATAGCCGGTACAGGATAATTGACGCTGACATTTGTTTTAAGGGGACTAGGGTCAACTTGTAGGTGAGTATGCACACTTGCATTTATTCATTCATGGCACTCAGATTGAAAATAACTGTCGGCAATGAATATACTGAAACTGATCAGTTACTGTTATATATTACATATTGATTTTTTTAAAACTCTTTGTCATATAAGCAGTGGCCCTGTCTGCTCTGCTATGATCTTTAAACACTTGAAACCTTCAGAACACACTCAGCAAGTAAGGCAATATCTGGACATAAAGGAAAACTTTATAAACAGGACAATAGGTAATGAGCAAAAGGGCTTTCTTTATTTTAGTATTCATTATAATGATGATTACAGAACAAATCAGTCTCATGAAAACAGTCATTTATTATATGAACTGACTGCTGAGCAGCACAGTGTGGCCTCATTAGTTGACAGATAGCGCATTTTTCATTGTTACACCCATCTCCCCAGTAATATTTCAGTGGTGTCCAGTGTCCTGCATACACATTTTGGTAAAGGTAGAAAGTATATTTAGCTTATTTTTCTAAAAACCTGTGGCAATTTGAAACAATTATCTTGGGCGATGCTAAACCTGGGATATTTAAAAGGAATAAAACAATGTCAGAGGGGAACTTGTGTTGGTGGAGCCAATGTGCAAACATGCAATAACACAGTGATGAACAAAAATTGAATAAATATATTGTCCCTGGATCTGTATAATCATTCACCAAAATAACAAAGCTGGTGTGACTTATTTTGCAATCAAATTATTGATCAAAATGTGACATTTGCTGTATGTAGGTTGTTATTTTTGTTGGAGGTTGTCATTTCCTGTAGTGAAAGATATTTTGAACATGGCACTAAGAAGCAACTAATCAGCATGTTTACCAGAAGCAAACATCCAACGACTTAGACCATACCACAGAGCCAGTGATACGTTTTTGTAACAGAACACACAAAGCTTTTAGATTTGACAATCATCGGTGGCCTGGATCAATCTAATTTGTGCTAGAGACAGAAAGGGGCAATTATTTAGGAAAATATTGCATCTCCGGTGGACAAAATATCTAAATTTACGCATAGAGCCTTTTTATTATTATGTATTAAGTGGCGTAGGTGAGCTTAAAAACACTTCCAGATGTCAGGTCAACTACAGTTCTTATGGCATCTTTTGGTTCCTTTCAATTGGCACAGTTTTTTTTTCAGTAACACAGTGTTGTGCAATTCACACTTTTTCAGCAAGTATTTCAGGTTCAATATCGTCTTTTGATGTGTGAGTTTTGAAAAGCACGGGGGATGTTCTTTCACAGCTTGTTTGAGGATCTAAGACAGCTTTTTAGTTGTCACCACAATGAAAAAGAAACTCCAGCGTTGGTCATCTTATAAGTGAACTAGGAAACTATAGCACCATGATCTTAGCACTAAGGCTAACACATAAAGCCAATTATACCTGTATCATTAGGACATCCGAGGTTTCCATCCAGTGAAATTACAGTCTGGGCAATATAATCTTTGTTTGGGTGCTGTATGATAGTCAGAGAAAGCATTAAAAACATTAAGTTCAGGTGATCTGTTTGAACATGATTTCTAATTACTTTACAACGTCTTCGTGGTACAGACTGGGGTTGTTTCTAATCATTGAAAATATATCTCCATAAAATCTCAACATTATGAAGGTATTGTTTTGCCTTGGAAAAATGGGCTGTATTTGAAAGGAAAGAAGAAACTTTAAATATTTATGGATTCAAAATTAATTATGACTACATCTTAAGAATTCAACTATGAGAACATTGATCTAATTCAAATTGTATGAAATGTTGAATGAGATATAAAAAGGCTTAATCATATCCTTTTTTTAAACAATACTATATGTAACCACGTGGCTTACAAGTTTTAGGCATAATTTATAAGTAGGCAAAACATTTTGTGTAGATGTTTTTACATGGAGAGATTTTGCATATTTTTTTCAAGCATTATTACATTACCTCATTATCCAACCCACCCATGATTGTTCTGCTCTCTTGCTGTTACTTTTTTTTTCCTGTCTCTGTCTGTTCCCCTCCCTCCACACATCCATGCACATCTTATACCCACCAATTCCCTGGTGGTAACTGAGGCTGACTGGAAAGCTTCAAGAGAGACAGAGAGAAAAGAAAGGAGGGGGTAGACAAAGAGAGTCAGGCAGTAATATACAAAAACAAAAAAGCAAAACATGAAACAAATCTGGCACCAGAGTACACTGTTTTTGCTTTTTTACCATGTTTCCTATTTTCACTTTCCCTGATTCTCCTTCTCCCCTTTCCCACTGTTCGCTGTGTCTGCCTTGCTTTTTAGTCTGTGGCGCTCCAGGCAGATCAAATTTAACCCACTGATGTGTGACTAACGTTAGGACACACAATACGCAGCCAGAAACTCTTTGATCATAATTCCATTTAACAGTGAAAATGTACACAGCAAATAAAGACTGAAAAAGAAAGCAAGGAGGGAAGGGAGGGAAGGGGGGAATTATTGTGCTTGTTAGTCTGTATTCATGCCCCATCGAACTTGAGATGGTCGGCTAAATGTCAAGAAAATGGAAGATGCATACATACACAATAAGGATAAATTCAGATTTATATTTTTTTTACTTTTACCTGTATGCTGTTACATTGAGTGCTGAAATACCATGGTGGTAACATGGCTATTAAGCTTGTCTATTAATTAAAAATTAGAACAAAAATATCATAAGTCTTCTGTACATCACTCAAGTAATAACTATTTAATGTTTAATCTGATTTTCAAGTAGCAAATTAATTATCAATTATGTTTATACTTTGATCCAGAAGAGGTCCAGTTATCACAGGTGTCTGAAAAACTTTCAGTTGGTAGCTGGTAATCAATTACCTTTAAAATCCCCACCATTGAACTACAATATGGAAAATGTATTTCATCTTCTTATTTTCCATAAAGCGCCGCACCTAGTAATACTCAGATAAAGTGTATGAACTTAAAAAAATAAAATATCAAAGTAAAGTGAAGTCTAAACCCTGACATATAAAGAAAAAGTTTTTCTTGACAAAAAGGGTAGAGGTTACATCACAGATGTTCAAATGAGTGTGGTGTGTGCGTCTGTGGGTGAGGTGGTGCTGAAGCTGTCAGCAGCTCTCTGCAGGTGGCATCCTGCACACAAAATACTCAGAGAGGATGCTTTCATAGTGATCACGACCAGGAATGGGAACAAAGGTATAAAACACAAAGAGAAAATAATTCCTTACAAAAACAGTGTACGAAGATTTTCTCAAAATATGTCGAGCAGCACTGCTGCATGAGTTAAGCAGTTTGAGAAGTTTAGAGTTTAGGTTCATAATTCATTATTTCGGCGCATTAAGTGTACTACCAGACACAGTTGGCCCTCCTGCTGAGACCAAACACATGACTTTGTTAACTATGTATACAAACTTAATATACTATGCTTCTGAGAGATGTGTACTTGTGGAGGATGGAAATATACATGACAAGAAGGATGATGATGTAGGTCGGGTAACATAACAGTTATGGTACACACATAAATAATAATATTTAGACACACGCAACCCCTTAGGTCAGTTTAGTTGCCATTAGTAATTACAGCTCTAAATCTCACTCAGTCATCACGATGAATCTGTTTGTTTGTTTGTTTGTTTTTTTAATATTGCTCTACGTTTAGAGAGTTGATGCTGAGACAAACAGATATTTTAGATGGATTGTGTCCATTTGTTTTGTTTTAAATTAATTTAGTGTGTTATATGATCTGAAGATGTAAAGATCTGTGTAATGTGTGACAATGCAATAAGCTTTAAAATTTGTCTGGCTGGTGAATATGTGTCCCATATAATGGGAGTAATGGTCATTATTAAATATCTGCTCACAGTTTTATAAGTTTTTTTTTTTTTTTTTTTTTTGTGACTCCTGACTAATTGTCAGTTGTTCCTTCAAACAATATAATCATATGTGTTGTCGAACCACAATCGTTAGAAAAAACAAAAGACCAGAAATGTGAGCAGACTAGGATTTCATGGCTTGCTCAGCAAAACATTGATAAAATCTTTTCTAAGTTATGGTTCAGTGTGTTCACATGTCTATGTGCATATAGGAAAATGAAAAACTTCAAATTATTACAAAATTAAAAAAAAGAACTACTTCACCACACAGGGCAGCTGGATTATATTTGTTGATGCCTTGCCTTGATGAGTCTGAAATGTAAATGCATTGGAAGTGTTCATTACAATTTATCATCTCATTTTCTTGAGGAATGTAAAAACGCACCTTTGGCATGAAATACAAACATTTCCCATTATTTCAATCAATTCTTAATTAACCGAAAAGAACAATGACAAAAAAAACCTTTGTCAACTTAACTTTTTCTTTTTCTTTAATAAGCACTTTTTGTGGAAACCTGAGGAAAGCGGTGGGCACAGTTTGGTTTTCCCAACAGTAACAAAAGGAAATCATAATGTGCCTAAACTGTGAAGCTATATTTGCTTGACTTCAGACTGTGGCTACATGCCGCTTTTGTTTTTCTGCTGACATCACATCATCTTGCTGTAATTGCCTGATGCGTGCTGTGTGGCTCACCTATACTTGGCTTTTTCATACTGACCTCTATTGGGTTAATTGAATTACAATGGATGATCACTGCACATATTTTCAGCCTCTTAGTATAATAAAAGCATATTTAGAACCTTGGGATGGCTAGGTTTTTTTGGCCAGGGGCAGACAGTATTTATTGGAGCACAAATTAGTCACAGAGTGAGGCAAATTAAATCCGAAATGACCATACATATGCAAAAAGGCTGTATTAAGGCTTGTACAGCTATGGGACATTTGATATGAATTCTTAATTTAGTGTTTTATCCCCAGGCTTAGAGGTAGCCCGCTGTAAAATTATTGTATCAAATGAAAATATAACGAACAAATATCCCCACACCAACATTAAAGTATGAGCATAACAGTAGTAGAGTTTATATGAAGAAATTTGGTGTCAGTTTGGGAAAATAAGAAAAAGGACACCGTTCAGTACAGTTGAGCATACATTATTTTAGCTTTCAGAAAATAGTTATAATCCCTTATATTTATAGATGTTTTAATAAAAATGAAAAAAGTGTCAGTATTAGCTCATAACACAACCTACATAATTACAAAGAATATGGATAAAGGAGCATAGCCTGAGTTTCATTCGTAGCTTCACACAAGTTACTAAGTCAGTTTATATATTGTACGAGCAGCAATATTCAACCAAACCAACCAAGTATATAATCTTGTGACCAACATTATCTTGGATAACCAGTGCAGCACTTACTATAACAGTTTATACACTTTTTATATAAACATTAAACACAATTGCATACAATATGGAAATATATCCTGATGCCACTTCACTGCCATTTCAAAAAAGCAGCCCTAAGATAACTACATCTTAAATGAACTTTGCAAGTGCAGCACCAGGTGTGCAAACATAATGCGAGTTCATTTTGGACATATTAAGCAGGTTTGATATCAATACAATTAAATAAAAAACTAAGCAGCTGGTGAGTTAACCTGCCTTTAGCAAAGAAAAAGGAAGGCATCACAGGAGAGTGAAGATGAAAGGGAAAGTCTGGAGGATGTGAACGTGTAAATTAATAAATCAAATCCATGCCAGGCCTTGTCTTTTGCCTGATTAACATAGTGTTGAGGGTTTAGAACACCAAAGTGGAAGGAGATCCATATTAACATGATAACGAGAACGAGCAATCATATATAATGTTCTGGTGAATAGCCCGATAAGTCTAAAAGTAAGCCATAGCTCTAACCTGTGATCAGAATCTTTAAAAAGTTTTTTTCCTATGCTTTCTTGCGTGTAAGAATCGAAAAAAAAAAAAGAAAATATCTCATTTGAATTGTGTTTGTTAGTAATGCCATACCAGAAACAGTAACATATGGTTTCCATTGAAAAAATGTTTACCCAGCTTTGTATGTACTGTCTGGAGAACAGAGGAACAAATCTAAAGATGTGCAGTGCATTATTACCATTCTTCATGACAGTCTTGTGAAATGTTTAAAAGTTTCTTTTGCTGTTCCTAAAAATGCTTTGATAATTTGGAAACGATAAAACTGTTCAGGTTATTGTGAATAATGTTAATCTCATTCCAGTACACAGTGGTCATATAGCTTCTTTTTGAGCCATCACAACAGAAGCGTTTTTGTTTTGTTTTTTAGATAAGCCCAGCATTTCAATGTAAGTATTTTATTAATGGTTGTGTTTTGATAAAACTTTAAGCACTCATTGCTTTTGTTAAGACTGTATCTCAGTACATACAAACCCAGGATTTTACATACCAAAGAGCTTTAAAACTCTTTCAAGTGTATTGTGTTCTGCTGTTTTAATTTCAACAGTACGGTGTCAGTGAAATTGAAAAGAAGGAAGTGGCTGTTAAGAACTGTACTGACTGCAGAAAGACAGAGGCATATGATAGCTTAAGGTTATCTAGATTATTTATTAGCCACCAAACCTTCAGTAAGAAATTGTTCTGGGCTTGCAGGACATGGTTGCGTCTGCCTGGACTTCTTTAAAGGAGTTCTTCTGTCGCATATAAAGTTACAGCTCAGGTAAATGCAAAACTAGAACACCTACAGGTGTGCAAGCATAGGAATTTGGTTCCTGCCTTCTGCTCATAGTATTGAGATAACCACCACCCTCTCTCACCTAGGGAAAGCCAAAGTAAATATGGAAAATATATGTATGTATGAATGAATAATATAATAACCGGATGAAACATATATGGATAGTGAAGTCAAATAGACCCCATGCACCCACCTGAAATCTGATTTAGCTCTTTGCTTTTGTGAGAATAGATCTTTTTGCATACTTTGAGCAATAGTATGCTTTGTTTGGACACTGAATTTAAATTGTCAACATAGTGCTTTATATCTCTGAATCATAACAATTAAAACAGGTCCACCAACAAAGCAGCTTGTTTGGTTTAAATTGTACTGAGCCATTTTTAGAAATGTCCTATCTGAATAAATGAAATGTAACAAATCAGCTATGTTGACCTTTGTGAGTGCATGTGCTTATGAGTGTATGTGAGAGATGGAGTGCCCTGAGGTTAAACATCAGAAGGCTCCCCTAAGCTTCTCCTGACATCTCACAGCACCCTCCTCTGCCTGTCGTCCTTCTGCATTTCCTGTCTTCCTTTCTTTTGCCTGCCCTCATCCTTTTCCATTTAAATGTACCTGTGGGCCTGAAAATGCAAACCCCCTTAAATGTTAAACTGTTTTCTCTCCTGTCAGAAAAGAATGGCTCAATATGTATGTATGAATACACAATATGGCATCAAATAGTGTGGGAGACCAGTTAAAGATCAGCTGTGTATCTCTCTGAGATAAGAAAAGAGAAACCTCTTTAAGCTTACACTCCTTTTTTCCCCTCTTTTTCCCTCCCTGGATTTTCTTTACTTATTCTCCCTTTTCTCTTTTATACCCTGTCTCCTCCAACTCTTAATACTTCACTACTTCACTATCCTCACTTTTTTCTTCCTCACTGCCTTTTGTTTGGTGCCAGTTTCTGGTGGTTGGTGGTTCCCCCTCTCCAGATGGCCCACTCTGATCATTTATTTATGACAGGAGAACAGAGGAAGGCCTTCCCAGCTGCTGCCGCCTGGCACCCCCCTCAGTGTACCCACACACACGCACACGCACAAGTAAACATGGGCATACATATTTGAACAATGAGCGACGCACATTCATGCGATTATTGGAATTCACTCAGACCCAACTGCACACAGAGACAGGAAATTTTTACTCCTTTGTCTTCTTTTTTGCTGTGTCACACATTTCCTTGTTGCTCTCTTCTGCTGTCACACACGATACTGTTGGGCGCTTTAGCACCCTCTCCCTCCTTCCACCTCTCTCTTCCTGCCTCCAGCTCTCCTTCTTTTGCCTCCTGCTGTGGTGTTACTGACTCTGTCACACAGGAACTGACAGAAGGAAAGGCAGAGGGTGGGAGACAGGGAGAATGTGATAGCACTGCAGCACTGTATGAAAATGTGGAGTTTGCAAATGTTATAGTGATGAATGTATAGCAGGCTGTTAGATTTCTTTCATTTAAAAGAAAAAGCTTGTGTCAGTTAAATAACTAACGAGTCTCTTGCTTAATTTTTAACGTGCTTAAATTGTGATTTTACACAGATTTACTCTGAGTTAAGAAGCTGCATGAGACTGTTTTCACTTCCAACTCTGACACTTTATTTTGTACAGCATATGTTTCTGATTAGGTTTTAAAAAAACTAAAATGATATCTGAATTATGTTCACCAGCGATGATTAGCACAATCAAGAAATGTGGAAGCACTCCATAGCCCACACATGGTTATTCTAAAGATATCAACAATAAACATAAAAATGAACAGATCAGAGGAAGAAAAACATATTTCCCTTCATTGCTACAAAGTTTTATTGACATCAGAATCATATTTCAATTGCAGAAACTTCCACTAAACATGAACTCTGCTTGCATCCAGGTATATTATTTGATTGCCAACGCACTTCCATGCACTCTATCATGCCACATGATGAAAATTACTCATTCTAATTTTCTGATTTGATACCTAAACCTCATCTCATCTCCTCCTTTCAAATGTAACCCACCACGCTTAGGATTATTAGCCTTTTGACTTAACTATGAACACTAAGTAAATGACAAAAGATTGACTTTATGTAAATGGAAATAAAATTCAGAAAAACATCTTAAATATAATAATTTTTAACACAACATGAAGCAAAACAGACAATGTAGCTGTAAAATGTAATATATTATTTATTTTTGCTTTTGTCGACATGTATATATGTATAACATAGTTTAATGTTTATTCGTGGATCATTTGATTTAATCTGAACTTTTTTATAAAATCTTATTTTTCCATCTTTTCCTTTTGAAAAAAATGAGAAATGAACCCAGAATACTTTCAAAAGGTAAGTTCTTAAAGGTGAGTTTCAGATATGTGTTGCTTCGAGGACACATGGAATGCAATATTACTCACGCCTGGGGAGATTTCTCAGCAGCACTCCTTTATCCAAACTTTGTTAGTAAACCAGAAAAGAGAACACGCCAACTGTGAACAGCATTTTTCATATATGTCCTGGTTTGGTTATACAAAGGCCAGCATAAACACATGTGTCCTTCCCGTGATGGTGTCATAAATAGCACGAACCGAACATGCTGCGACTTTGAAGTCACACATGGGAGACTTCTGTGATATACAGCTGGCTTCAGTTTGGGCACCCCAAGAGATGCATAAAAATACACACACGAGCAGCAAGCAGATACACACTCATGCAAGTGAATATGCTTTAACATACATCACACAAGTACAGATACACAACAGTAACCTCTCTCTACCCAAGAGCTGCTTTTCGGGTGTAACACATATTGTTAAACTCTGAGGGTCAGCATATCTCTGAACCCCCAAAAAAACACAGCGGATCAGGAAGATTAAGCGATTACAGGAAGTTGGACGAGACAGACCAACATTTTAACTTGAATTAAAAACACAATTAGAGTTAATATTAATTTAGTGTTTCATGGGTGAATTGTAATCATACTATAAGTAAAATTCTGCTATACTTTACAGAAAAAGACATATAACATGTAAATGACATAGACATAGACAAATCATAACAAGTCAACTATATATACATACATGCTGAATTAGAGAATTGTCATATAGTAGCACACAACTTAATTTGCATGCCCCTTCATCAAGAGCATGAAAATGCTCCTCTAGGTGGCACCGTCATCATATTGGAGGGTGATGCAGAAGTGAAACACTGTGCAGCATTATTCACTCTGTCAATGAAAAAAAATGAAAGAAATAGATTTAAAGCAAATGTCTTTGCTTTAGAACAGGGATGTTTCAGGTCAGACATCTTTAAGTTCTTCACAGAGACAGAGGCTCGCCTGTAGTTTAAACAGAATGCATATGTTTTACAGTCAAGCAAGACAAAGCGGCTTCTGCCATAAAGAAGACCAGCTGCTGAGATACGGGGCAGTACATCTATGATGACAAGGTGCCATTTTGCCTTAAATGAAGAAGTTTGGTCTCAGGAAACATCTGCATGTCTGTGAAAAAGGTTACAGCGGTTCAGGGAAGGATGACAAGCGCGGCCTTCGTGTGAGTTTGAATGAAATTACTCACACGTGTTCATGTGACCTGACCTGACGGAGGACAGGTTGATAGTCATAACCCTGCTTTGTTTTTATATCTTCACAATTCATTTGGGTTTTTATAAAGAGGACATACCAGAATTGTCCATGTATTGTGCATTGGAGTGTAAAGTTTATCTATCTTAAAAAGGGAAGGAGAAACATAAACGCCATTGAGGCCCAGCTATAATGCTTACTGCACTTTCTTTCAGTCCCTGTGGACCTACAACCCACCGTACAGATTACTCAAGAAGTACCGGCGTCTGGAGGTGTGAGTGTATGCTGAGATCATAGCATATCAAGAAGCAGTTTAGAATTTTTGGATTAAAGATATTAAGATTTCTAACATCTCGTTCAACTTCAACATATTTAATTCAGTGTGTGTAATTTGTTCTGTTTAAAGTAGTGATTCTCTTATAAGATACCATATATTCAACTGCATTTGGTCTGTTGTCCAAACTTTTGGCAAAGTCCCAACAAATCCAACTGTGTAAAGTCTCTTTGACTATCATCATTAATAAAACCTGCCTCTGAGAACAGATTTTATTTCTACTTACATAAAATCACAAGTAAGTCCACTCTTCTGTTTTCTGGAAGTTACTCACTGACAAAAATAAATAAATGAATAGAAATAAGATGACGTTGAAACATTTGATTTGAAGGGTTATGAATACAAGCTACTAATAAAAAAATGAAAATAAAAAAAGGACATGTTGTGGGGGAACATACATGACCCTGAGCAACAACGTATATAAAGATCTAAGCCGCTGAATAAGTTGGCTGCCGATGGTTTGTGAGCCTGCTATGTCTTGCTGATGCTTGCAGGCTTGGAACTGTAACATAGAGTTTTGCTTCAGCACTTAGGACTTTTGACATGAGGGTATGATTTAATACTGTTAACAATTTAAGAATCCGTTTGAAATATTTGACTGGAGTGCAGCTTGGTCAGGGTTTTCCCCGGTCTTTAAACGAAGAAAGAGACGGTGATTTAATTACATTAGAGGACAAGTTGGAGAAATGTGTTTGAGCACAGCGTGAAAAGGCTGACACTCCTCTCAAACTCCTTACAGCCGAGGTCCTGCTTCTGGTCATGTCTTTGTTCTTGTAGCCCACAAATACTTGAATAGCAATTTTCAAGCCTTTGTGCTTTCGGTGTTGACAAAAACCAATTTCTGTGTCTTTGGTTTTGCTCCTGCAGCACATATGATTTTTCTACATGTTCTCAAATGTACTTTCAGTCACCTTACAGATGCTGCTCTCTCCTGATTACATTTGAAACACAATGCTCTGTTATATGGTTCAGGTTCAAACTGTTGGCACAGAGCTGTGAGTATTTATGCTCGACGAAGCATACGAGACTTCACAAAGGGAAGAAAGACAAGGAGAAAGGTTTCAAGGAAAATGTTTAGGAAAGTGTTTAATCAGCTGTATGTTTGTCATGGAATCCTTTCATTTATTGCAACGAGGGAGAAACTTTAATTGTTCTTGTTAGTTGATTCTAAGTCAATCAACATTTTAAAAAGTTCAGGTGGAAATTACATTATTTGATCAAGATTTTCTTTAGGTATTCGGCCATTCTGTCTCCAAATTCACAGCACTGGCAGCAGACAACATGACAAGTGCTCAAGGTTGCAGCTGTTACTGAAGCTCTTGCTCCAACTTGCTCATCTGGGTGACACTTGCTGGATCAAAGCTATTTTTCTACCACTTTGTTCTGTACTTTAGAAATATAAACCCTTGCCTAAAGAAAAAGCCAAAGCTTAGAGTAAAAGGAGTCATGCAAAACTTAAATTAAACCCCCCAAGAGCTCTTTGGTGTACATGGAAACGAGGGTAAACTGAGTCCAATAGCAAGAAAATATACCAAATTTGATGTCTGTGCCATATTAAATTCTATATCTGACCCTTAAGAGAAAGATCAAATTAATTAGCTAAGGCAAATATGTATATATATATAGACAAATCTGTGTTTTTGTGAATGAATCTTCTTGTCAAAACCCCCAAAATGGCATGGCTGTGTTGAAATGTAACATGTTGTGTTCAAGCTGTCTTTGCTAAACTTAACAAAGTGGTTTAGTGTCTTGAACCAGATGTCATCATTTCTGTGCTCTGGCCAAGCAAACTAAAGCCAAAGTAACTGAAATTTAAAGCAAAACAGGAAAGAAAAGTTATTAAATTAGAATTTTGATTTGTATTCTTTTTAATTTAAGTTATTTACTCAATAAATGCAAATCTTTCATATATTTGGCATGACTCAGAGAGCTCCCAGCTCCATGCAAATCAAGCATGTTTGAGGAACATTTTATTAAGATGAAACGTCACTCAGTGCAGGAATCGGAC
This sequence comes from Menidia menidia, assembly GCA_907169785.1. Lineage (NCBI taxonomy): Eukaryota > Metazoa > Chordata > Actinopteri > Atheriniformes > Atherinopsidae > Menidia > Menidia menidia. Next base: position 12,911,586 of record CAJRST010038888.1, on the reverse strand, counting down.
AGAAATCTTAGACTATGCTATTTATATTTCTTACACAAAGTGTATTTTGCATGAATTGATCTTGAAATCAGCGACATTATAAACTTGGAAAGAATGAGAAACCTAAAATGTACCAGCTTAATATGTTTCTGCTGCATGTGATGATGTTATGGTTTGACTTAGTATTACAACTTCAAAGTTCAGCAGAATGTAAAGGAGACACAACGAGATATCCACTTTAAGGTAGCCTTCATTCATCTAACTCTCTCATTAATAAACATCTCCTGAAGGAGGAACCAGCCGCTAACAGCAATGCTGCATTTCCACTTTGTTCATTCACCTGCCATGCATTCTTCTGTCAACAGGTGGAGATATTTCACACAAGATAAGCAGGTAGAAAAACAGGACCCACTGTGAGATCATGACTGCAGTCAGCTTATGTGAGTTCAAATCTGGGCCGTCTTGTAAGACAGGTGAGCCTTATGTCAGCTTATGTTCTACATTTAAGTAAGTTATTAGAGCACTTTCCATGCGTTCATTTACAGATGCCGAGAGTAGTAGTTAGAGTAGCACAGCAGGTTGTGTCAAACACTCTGGAAGATGCATCTGCAGCATTCCTGTCAGGCACACAAAACCTGTTTGAGCCATTTGTTTTTAGGGGCTTGACTTAAGTGACCACTGGTCAAAGCATTTGGCCTGAATGACTAAGGCTCTAGTCAAGTGGACAAACAGAACTTGTTGTAACCAAATGATTTGTGGTGGATTCCTCTTTGATATACACAACTGCCAAGAGAGAAAGGTAAATATAAAGGCCGAACCCAAATGTTTGAGTCTAGATTTAACCTCCAGCAAAGAAACTGCACTGAGTTTTTCAACATGTAATTGTCCCCTACACACTGAAGGCATCTCCATGGAATATCACCCAAAGCTTAATTTTTTTGTATAATACAGATATTCTATTCTCAAATATTCACTTCCCTTGAACTTCTCCTACAAAAGATAAAACTTTTTTTCTTTAATCTTTGAGAAATTGTATTGGTCATTGTGTTTTTTCCTCTTTTGTATTTCTTCTCTGAAATCATTGTTTGATTGTCTCTACAGATGCTGTTTGAACTCAGACTCCTCCCAACCGGACGCCATTGATAAAGCCACATGGGAAAAGTAAGTGTCTGCATTTGTGTGTGTGCATGCCTGTGAAAAGTGTGAATCCGCTCATCATATCTAATGCTTATGCAAAATATCCCCTTCCATCTTTGTGTGTCCATAAACACTTCTTCATTAAGATTATTTGCGCAATAAACTCTTTGAAGGACATTGCCTTTAGGTACATCTGCCTTCAAAGCTCAGCATCTCTCTTTTTCTCCCTCCGTCTGTCTCTACCCGTTTAATAGAAAGACACAACAACAAAACTCCAATTTCAACATTGCCATTATTTAAAGCCCTTGTCAAAAAGAGATGCCGGATTTGTGTGTACGTGTGTGTGCTTATGTCTTTAAGTTGGCATTTTGACTACAGCAAAGCTGAGTTTAAACCAAATCCTCCAAAGAAGTTTAGAAATCTTTCTTGGCTTCTCTGTTCAGCTGTGGTTGGTGCTATCACACACATATAGTGTTGTGGTGGGAACGCTATCAAAGAGAGAAATGCCTGCAAGGCACAGCAGCCTCAAGCTGAAAATTGATTCACAGAGTGAAAGAGAAAGAGCAGTAGACGGCGGGGGTGGGGGGGGGGGGGGGGGCGAGATAGTGCAGTGGATGCATTGTAGGATAAATGCCAATATGCCCCACTAAACTGTGAGCTTGTTAAAATAATATGGCCCCTGTTAAATTATATTCTTCCATCTTGAGGGTTTTACGGATTTAAGGATTAACAAGTACTGCTGCTCTATCCCTCTCAATGCTTCACTAGTGCTAATTTCAACCTTGAATTCCAAAACTTAATTCCACAGCAGAACTTTTGCTTCTTACAACATTATCAGCCCGTACTTGTACTGATTTAAGGTGAGTCACTTCAACAAAAGCTCACACATTAAAACTATAACCACATGCAAATGTTGAAAAGTTTTTATCTGAGTCTATTTTGGCTATAGAACAGGTGACCAGATTGTTTTATTTCATTTCTAGTGCAGTGATGTGCAGGTTTTGACCCCTGATGTGAGACAAATACCTTAAACCTTGGTTTAAGGATGAGTGAGCACACCTCTTCTCTGAGTTAGTGTACAGTGAGGTGTTCACCATGGAGTTATATATGGCTTATAGGGTCTGATATTCAACTTTACCTCCAACTATCCTTTTCTATATATCCTTGTAAAGCTTAATTTTCCCTTCTGCCAGTTTACTTTTATAGTGTGCACCCTGTGTTTTTTCAAATTAAAAGTAGAAGTGACACAAAATGATTAAATCTTTTTCATTTGAGGACAAACTGATGCATGGCAAAATAGGATCATGTAATCAGGAGCAGTACAAACCTGGGAGGAATGGGCAGTCTGAAAATGTAAGAGCTTAATATGTTTACGGATATGAGGCTGAAGAAGAAAGACCAGAGCCCATCCCAACTTTAGCTAAGAGGATTTGTTATTATGTCTTTGGGAGGATCTTAAAGGTACAAAATTCACATTTCATGAACATTGTCAGCCCAAATTGCTTAACTGCAAAACAAAATCAGCATAAAACATTTTATAGTGATATATCCTGTTTCAGCTCCACTCCTCCAGTTTTCTGTCTGAGCCAGAGGAGCTATCACTTACGTGCTAAGTCAATCACTATCTGTCTCTGGTTTGTTCTGCTTTTGCTTCATGCATCAGAAATAACAACAGGAAAGAGTAGAAAAGAAAACCCTGTGTGGGTTCACCTGTATGCTTTAGTTTTTTAGTTTTTTGTTTGTTTTTTTCATTTTAAAACACATATCACAGCGCTGGCATTAGGCTTTGAAAAAGCAAGCTATGCAGTTCAGAGGTTACCATGAGCTTTGAGCCTATAGCTATTATGCTAATAGATATGCAATTTTACTGAAAGTGAACAATCATTGTTATGTATCTGACTAGTCTATTCATTTTCTAAATAGAAGGTGCATTAAGCCTTTATCTTACACTGACAGCTTCTCCTTCAATTTGAATGATGCACAACTACAGACTATGTAAGAGACCCAAGGCATTGCAATACTCGTAAACCATCAATGCCAAGTTGTTACAATGTTTTTATTATTACTTGAAATAAATGTAATCTAAAAACATGGATTTCTCTAACCCCGATCATTTAAGATCATAAATATCATAATATCATAAATATTGAAGAGCAATTACTTTTTTGGATGTAACCGTATAGCTGAAAAGGGGAAGATTGACACAAATTAACCAAGTCAATCCATACATGGAGTGGTGGAACTATGGAAATAGCAACGTATGCGGGATACTGTGTGGTTAGTAGCACACAATGCAATGGCCAATTAAAACCTACATTTTTTGCAGTCACTTGACAAGGTACAGTGTCAATTGAACACTTTCACATTACACTCAATAGTCAGATGTCACTAGACTAATGAACAGTCTGTGTATATTTTCCTAAAGCACATTTTTCACTTCATGATTTGTTTAATGTCGCAGGATTATTTAGTTTGGGTCATGGGGAAAAAGTAATGGTTAAAAATGCAGTAATTTAACAAAGTGACTTTCAATTCCACTCATATCTTTTTGTAGTTGTCTTGGTTATATACTTTTTTCTTCTTTTGCTATCTCTTTTCAGTTGGCTTTTGATGAAAAATAACTCTGCTAAATTTAGAAACGACAGCTACCTAGATTAGTGTACCAAACAATCCAGTATGGGCAGAATATCTTATTTTTTATATCCATTTTACAATGTGTTTGTTCCATCATAAATATATTTTTTACACTTAACCTGTGTATATATATATATAGAATCTCTGTGATTTGTTTCTCTTTTACTTCTCATCAGTATTTGAAGGTGCTGGACCCAATGCACATTAATAGAAATAAGACATTTCTATTTAGAATGGACTAAATGGACTATGAATATACATTTTAAACTCAATTTAAAAAGTGTAGCAGGCAGGCTGCACCAAGCGACACCAAATCATTGTGTGTTTAAATGTGTCACCCCAGAGTCATAGCTGACCCTATTATATGATCTGAATTGTCTTACACGTTACACCTGTAATGTAAAGCCACATTTTGAGGGAAACTTTATGTGATAAAGCTGTGTGCATGTTCATGTATATTAACAAAGCCCATTATCAAAGAAATATTTGATTTTATAAGTTTCTTTCAAAATAGTTGTTCCTCAAATGTTGAATATGAAACCATTTCAGGAATAGGTATGATTTCATTATAAAGGTTTATGATGCTTTTTAAACCTTCTGTTCAATATTCTGTGTAGTGCTCTTGAAAACACAATCTGGGTTTAAAGTACCACTAAAGCCGCCTGATGTGGCAAGCTAATGACATCAAAATGCAGATTGGAAGCTTTGGCTTGGGAATAAAAACACCTCTCACTTCAGCGACAACTGTATGCTGTATATAGTGTACACACACACACACAGGGTAAGCCCTCACACAGACACACAATCATAACTGTAGAGCCAACCACTCCTCTACTCACACAGTTTGCACAGTTAAATCAAACTGATTTGCTACCATTGTGAGAGGAAATTAGCATAACAAGGATGGGATCAAATGAGGTAGTTACAGCTTGAATCATAAATTGCAGACTGAGCGAACGTGCGGCTGCAAATGGATTGTAGTTCACATCAGTATTCATGAAAAGAGAAAAGTAAGCTTTAGAATTGGTATTTTTTATGTTCACTTAATTTTATTTGAAAATCTAATATTTCAGTTTTTGTTGTCTTCTCCAAATTACTACAGATATGTTCTAGTAACATTTTACAATCCACAGAATAGGTGGACGCTATTGCGTTTTTAAACATGGAAATATTTCTGTTTTAATATCTACATATTCATGCACTTAATTCCATTTCAAAACTGAACTGTTGGTAATGTGTCCATGAAGATGCATGCATTCTTCTGATCAACATACATATGCCCATGCAAATGTGCAATAAGTGCATGTAAGATGAATGTTTAAAAGGTTACATTATGTAAAGTGCTAAAGCAATGATCAGCTCTGACTATGACATTTTTCTCATGGCACAATCATCATAAGTCAGCTCTCAATGAGGTCAGTAAAAGTGCATGGTGTATTATGCCAGCAGTAAAAACACTGCTGATTCTCATTCGAAGAGACGTTACATCTACACATATTAATGCATCAGGAATCTGGTACACGTCTTCAAAATATATCATTTATAGCATTTTTAAGATATATACTTTTCTAACAGCTTTGTCTTTGACTTAAAACAAAACGCAAAGCAGATAAGCAGTGGCAGAATCTGGATTGTAGATTTATAATTTATGTTTTGTTTACTTCCATTATTAAGATTATTTAGAGCATGTGAAAAAATGCTTTGTGAAATCCTCCCTGATATCTTGAGTATATGTTTTATGTTTGCTGCAGAAGAAATATTGTACCTGAAAACTTAATTGTACCTGAAAAACAGTTTAAAACAAATAGGAGTGGGCATGAAACCACCAATATCCTGAATCCTGTATCTCTCGACCATTTCTGTGGAATGTCCTACCTTACAAAAGAAAAGGGAAACACAAACACTGCTAATTACCAAGAGAAATACTGCTTTGGCCTTAAAAGATTGATAAAATAATAGTAAAATATGTCTCCTTCTTTTCATGTTGTAAAAAACATATGTTCGTTGTGTGTATGAACCAAAATTGTATTACTTAAAGCAAACCAAGCGGAGCAGTATATACAAGAGTTTCCATTATAACTAAGTGTACTTATTGATCCAACTACTTATAGGACTACCTAGCCACAAAAACTTAGACTGAGAATTTTCTGGATAACGTTATCAGTCTCATATCACTGTTAAAGATTTTGGGCCCACTCTCCTTTGCTGAGTTGTCTCAGTTCAATGAAATTCATAAATATTTGTTTGCATGGCTTTTGAAAGGCAAGATTTTAATCATATTGAGGTCCGGATTTTGTCTGGGACATTAAAAGATCTATATTATTTTCTTTATCAGCCATTTTGTTATAGATTTTCTACTGTTTGTGTGTGTAATTTCTTTTTTCTGATGCATGACTCAACCTGCACCCAGTGTTATCTGCCAGACAGATGGCCTCACATTTGACTGAAATGTGTTAGTATACAGAGGAGTTGACTCAATGATTACAATGTGTTCAGATCATGTGCCTGCAAAATAAGCTCAAATCATCACCCCTCCAAAACCATGTTTGACAGTTGGTATGAGGTGTTTGTGTTCATATACTTTGTTTGGTTATCGTACTGGGTTTTGTGACCAAACATTTCCACTTTGTCCTCATCTTTCCAAAGCAAACTGTTCAAGAAGTCCTGTAGTTTCCTCTTTTTTCTCTCTTTTTCCTTTCTCTCCTCTCCACTTGCCTCTGTTTTAGCCTTTACCAAGAAAGCCATAATTGTTCAGACCTTTTCATGACTGTCATGAAATTTGACATTTAACAGCTGAGGTCTGTGGAGTATGAGATTTAGGCCTGGCTTACTTATTTTTAACTTATACCCCACTAATTCACTTAATTACCAGAAAGGAATTATTGTAGGCTTTGTTGGTCATACACCACTGTTTTTGGTATTTTACATTTTGCCGCAATCTAACAGATCACGTGTTGTTTTTAATCTCAGTTTGTTTTCCAAAATAAGTCAGTCATTTGTTTTTCAAAGTTTAGGAAGTTTCAAATTGAGTATTCTTTTGGTTTTTTTTCTATTAATTGATTTTTTTTCAGAGTTTTGGGTTGCTTTCATTGTGCTGATGCTTGAGGAGACATTCTAAGGCAGGGATGCAGTAGACCCGTTAATACAAGTCACTAAAAATGATACATGAAATATGTCATACAAAATAAGCATTCGATTGAATTAACTTTGGAAAAAAATGGATTTGACTGCATTCAGTAGAATCGTAAATAGTGATGCTTCCAAACTAAATTAATAGTTAAACCTGGCAATGGAAAAGAAAAAACAATCTAACTGGCAAATGCTATTAAAACTTTATTTTTAGGTACCTGCTAATACTTTTTCAATGTTTCCATGAAAATTGAAGTCTGCTTTCATGGCAATAGTGACAGTTAACAGTGCAGTCACGGTTATGTCTACTTTAATATAGATTTGGATCTGGTTCTGCCAAGTATGGCTGCCTGTTACAGATACTAAACCATAGAAGACAAATGATAATTGATTGCATTTAACCTTCAGAGACATATTTTAAAGAGAAAGGGAAATTTGTTGGGGTTCATATCTTTCTTGAACAAACCCTGCCATAAATGTATATTAAAGATTCCCCCCAGCGTTTAAGTTCCAGTTGAATGACTCTTGAATAAATCTGATTCACAAATAACACAACAGCATGAAAACCTCTTCTGGAAGTATTCAAAAGACACAATTCTGTTAAGGCTTGAATTTATTTCAAATCGGTATTAATAACAAAAAATAAAGCGAGGTAGGACAACCTAAAATTCTCCCTTTGTGTGTGTGCTGATGACAAGATACAACTCGCCAGAGGCACACTGAACCTCCTTTCCATAAAAATCACATAACCTTATGCAGGTACACACATAAAGATATCCCAGTTGAAGAAACAAAACTCGATGTGGATGATTTGCATAATAGGCAAATCAATATAAAAAAAAAGTCTTTGCTATATTTATATGTGACATTTTACTTGTTGAATATTCACCATCTTGTATTTGGAAAACTTAACCTTCCATATCAATATGAGGATCCAATATGAGGATTGAAAAATACAGTTTTACTTCAAGTCATAACTGATATCACAAAGAATCCAGATATTAAGTAATAAAAAGGGAAGTCAAAACAGAAACTTCGTTCTTAATCAGAAAAGCCTTTGTTACTTATTCTACTCCATGCCTGGTAGTGACGTTTCCCTGAAAGTAATTAAACTTGAGCCTGTAAGGATAATATGTAAGCTAGTTAATATGTTCCGTGTAATGAAAAAAATAAAGACAAGAATAAAACACACACAAGTGCTGCCACCCATTTATTGCTTTAGAAATTGATATTGGATCTAATAAGTCTGGTCTGTGAGACCACATAGTAGAATATCATCATAGCAAAATAATTATTGTGCATTGATGGACAGAAAAAGGGAAAAAAGATTTAAAGAGATGAATATCTAAATATAAAGGTACAGACAAAAGGAGATAGTAATATGGAACGTATGGTGACTTTTGTAGATGTAAGTCAACCTATCTCTACTTTACATCCCACAAACCAAGAGAGAATATTCAAACTAGCCATCATCGAGCCAACAATCCCAAGCAGAGAATGATTAATGAGATGTAACAAACCACCAGGCGTTTATTAACCTAGAATCAATCATTGAAGATGGATATACTGTGTTTCGAGTAGGGTGGTGTTTAGGAGAGGGGGTAGTTAAGTGGTACTATTGTATACATTTTGGTTTGTGATGCATGTACCGAAAGTAAGAGCTATTCAGAATTACAATAAGGCTCAAAAACATTTTGTCAAGCTTTTTGTTTTCTTCTCGGTATTATTACATATACTAGTAACTCTGTTTATTGCAATATTGTCCATGAGAAAAATCTGTGATCCTGTGAAGATGCATGTGCCTTTTTTGAACCCCCATTTCAATGGATTTCGACCGGCATTTTACAAAAGCAAAACAATTATTCAGTATGCCAGTTCATGACCTTTCAAAAAATACCACACTGGTTTCATTCAGTTAATTCAAAAATGAAAATGCTCACTTTAAGAAAAATAAGCTCAGACTTCCCTGAGACAGCACTTATTTTCAATCCCTGAGCAATGTGATGTATCCATATCTGTAAACAAGAAACACGCACTAAAACACGCCAATTCCTGCGGATCTCCATGTACACAGCACACACGTGCTGATCACACACATGAACTTGTGAATTTATGTTTCCTAAAAATCATCCCACGTTCAAGTTGGGTGCAAATGCATCTCTAAAACACACCCTACTTTTCATACATGTATGTCAACGACAACAAAGAGAAAATTGGGTGGGGATAGGTGGAGTGGGGGACAACCTTTACCAGCCCAGTGTCTTTCCAGCGAGTCACAGCTAGGTCTGTTGGAGAGAAATGGAATATCCTACGGAGCATGGATCGTAGTAATTGCCTCTGTGTCTGTGTATGGGATGGAAAGAAAGAAAAAGAAAAATTGCGATCGTGCATGTGTGTGTTGCCAGCATCACCTCCAGGTTGAACTGATGAGCTCATTATTTTTGCTCCCAGAACCCCCTCCAGCGCTTGCAAACAGCAGAGCACAGCAGAGCTCCATGTGAGTGAGTGTGAAAGTGTGTGTGTGTGCAGGACCATGGCCTTTCCCTCAGAGTTCTGAACTATTTGTGAAAGCGGTGGGGATAAAGAGAGATGGGAGTTGCACAGGGAAAGAGAGCATGCAAGTATGCATGTGTGAAGGAGACAGGCGAGGGGAGTAAGAAAGATAGAGTGCTGGTAAACCAAAAAAAAAAAGAGATTACGTCATGTTCTGTAACAGATATCAAGTCAGCCGTGTGCATGTATGCATGATACAGAAATTAATAGCACAGAAGCTAATCAGCATGTGATATACCAGACACCTAAATTTGAGCTTTCATCAAGATTGTGATGAATGATGGGAAGTGGTCACAATCAAGATAGTGATAATTAAGCTAATCATAAGCTTTGAAGATTAGTATAGCTGTTGATTAATGACACATGGTGGCATGTGTCAGGATGTAACAAAATCTGATGGAGTCTGTTTATTTCTTTCTGTTTAAAAATAAAAATGAAACTCACAAATCACAGATAGCATGGTGGAAATCATTTCTAAAAGCAGAAATTATGCTATTACGCATTTACTGAAGCCATGAATAGTGCAATTATACCCATTATATGACTCAATGACAGACATTATACATACATATAAAGGAACTTAAGACAGAGTTCTTTAATTATAAAGAATCCATTCTTAACCATCCATAGCTACATTTTTTTTTCATGTATCTGTAAACTTTCATATATGTTTTGGCTGTTTTCCACCAGCCTTTAGCTATCAAGGAGCTGTTTGCTGGACGTTGGGACATCCATGGGCAAAATTGTTGATAGCACTCAGCTCATTATCAAGGTCCATCACTTCAACAGCTGTGGTAGCTGAAGATGGAAAAAAGCGATTTTTCACCTCTGAGTTGTGATAATGAAATATGGCAGAATCAAAACATCAAAACCCACACCGTGCGTACATGCAGTATGAACTGATAAAGGCAAGAAAAAATGACAGGAATTCATATTTTCATGTCCTGCTTCACATTTGAAAATACAGTTACTGAAGTTGTAGCCCTTAAATCAGACACGCTGAGTCTTCAAACTAGCATAAGTGAAGTACATACATTCGTCTTCACAGATTGAGAAAAGAATCAAGATTCAAGCAGGATGCAATTTTTTTCTCACTCAGCTGCAAACATAGAATTATAGACTCGTGTTTGTGTATAATGTAGCCTAGCAGCAATCCTTGTATAAAATGTGGTGATCTGGTTTAGTAAATACATGGATACCCATATTGTGACTGCCAACATGCTCTGGTGCAGGATCTTACTCAGCGCACAGGCTGATATATGGAGTAATCCTCAAATGGTGACACTCATTGTATAATTAGCATTTCAACCTTCTTACGAAGCAAAGATTGGGGAAGGCATAAATGCAGACACACTTAAAAGAGCAGATCCCTATCATTTTGATAATCAATGCCAATGTAATGAGAGGCAGGATAGCAAAACTTTGGACTTTGGGCAAGACAGACATTGCACGGTACAGTTAATCTCCACAAACACAACAAGATGCCCTTTCATGTGGTTTGACTTGGGAAAATATGTTAGTGACCGTGTGTATGTGTGCGCGCGTGTGTGCGTGTGTGTTCATTCAATTGGTTGAACATGGATTCAAAGATGATTTATTTCTGATTTTCTTCAACCCTAACCCTAACCCTTATTCATCTGACTGTTTTATTTAGAAACTAAGCTTATTGTATTTACCAAACTCTAGTCAGATAAGATGAACTGTTTAATGTGATTTTTAATATTCAATGTGTGAGTGTGCTTGACGGTGTTCCAGACAGCATTTCATGATCTTAAGAATGATAAACTCCACCGTGTGAGTATGCAATTAACACCACAGCAACTCTCATCCCTCAATGGCCTGATACTATTACTATTTACTAGCTTACACAGGTTAGTATAAAAAAGAGGGTTCACCAATTGACATCTTCCTATTTCAGTCTATGGTAAGCATATCATCGTCTTTCAGATCATTTCTCTGTTGTAGAAGTTTTTGGAGTGTTGACGTCACATGTTGAGTTTATTTTTCTTATCATCCATCTTCGATGTTCAATTGAGAGTGATTATAGCAATTAAGTATAGAATATCAACATTTTGAGACTGGTTAATGATCTCATTAAAATGTTTTTTAAAAAGAATCAAATCGAATGTGAATGTATTCCTTGACTGTCTGCAGCTACTCTTCTTCAAGGGGAAAAAATGCCAAAAACTCACAGCTGCCAGCCCTCAGGTAGCACGATAATAGCTGATAGTTTGGTTGAATTATTCATTATTTTAAGTGATGATGTGGCAAAACTGTCCAGCCCCCATGTTTTCCTGAGGGTCCAACACCAGACCTTTGTACGTGTCTGGCCTCGTCAGCAGCTGGAGTTGCAAGCCTCATTTACCAGATTCAGATCAGTTATGTTGCACTGCAGTTTAGCTGCTGAAAAGTACAGGAAAATAAAGAGAGATAAAATCTGAACTAAAACAAACCCTTAAAATTTCCCCCTAAACAGGGCCATTATAGTGTTGTATAAGGCTTTGAAACAAAGTCAAAGGTACTAAGAATTAAGCATTGTTGCCAGGTCAGAATTCTCACTGAGATAAGAGCTGCCTTTCCATTTGGGTCTCACTTAAACTAAGAAAAGATACGGAGGAGATGAGGTACCATATGGAAGACAATAAGAACAGACTTGGAGGAGTCTGTAAAGCCTAAAAAAAAGATACATTAGCGACATCTGAGCAGATCCAGATGGAGGAAACTGGTTTAGATGAAAGCGTGATGTGGAAAATGAACCAATAGAAAAACATTGATTAAACAGATGAGTTGACTCAAATAAAGTATGTACTGTGGCCATGAGTGTATTACAGCATTTCTATGTTATACAACACAATTATAACCAAGGTCCTCCCCCTGGAGGGGGAGAGTGGAGGAGAGAGGATCGAGTTCCCAGGTCTGGTGCAGCTGCAGAGAGAGCAGCATGGGAAACAGCAGGAGGAGGAGAGGCAGAGGAAGAAGGTTCTGTGGTGTGTGACTGCTGAAAGAAAGAGAGAAAGAAAGAAAGAAAGAAAGACAGAAAGAAAGAAAGAACGAAGAAAATATTGCATTGTGGGAATGTTGATTCAAGTTGGCTGTTGGTCCATGCGTTGCTAAACTGACATGCATGGGGGCAGTAAATAAAGATTTGCTTCCCATGATAGAGCAGGTTGGCTGTGCCTTGTTGCGGCATCAGGCTGCGCACTGGCCTGTAAAACCAATGAACATCTAGGCAGCCCAAACCGGATCTAGAGGCCAAACCAGACAGATTGCGAGATTGATATCATCTTATTTTCTTATTTGTAGACTACGGGAAAAATGATTTATTGGTTGATAAATCATCGGCTGTTCTGATCAGCCATTCATTGTTAACCTTTTGTATTTATACCCCAAAGCTAATCAGGCTAATCAGCAAGTAATGCAACTCTAATTTCAAAGAAAAATAAAAAGAAATCAAAGTGTACAAATTGCAAGCTGATATCTTTTGGTGGTGTTGTTCTGTACAACAGTACTTTCTTGACAGTTTCTTGACAGTACTGCCATAAGCTATCTTACGGGAGGCTGTTTTTTTCAGACTTTATTGTGTTTCATTGTTGGCTGTTAAGATGGTAAGTGTATTTCCAACAAATGGCATTCAACCAAACGAGTGCTAGTATGATGAGGTCAGAGTTTCCTATGAATAACAAGGACAATTTAGTTTAAAAGCTCTTGTTAAAGAACACTGTCCTTTGTTAGAAATAAGTGATTGAAGATATTTATCCCTGTGGGCAATGAAAGGAAAAATATGCTGAAATCATAGAAAGACATCAACAGGACTCAGTAGGAGCTTACAACAGTGACCAGGCATTTAACAGAAAACTGCACACTCTGCATAAAGGACTGGGCTCAAGTAGAGGATGTGTTTGCACCTCACATTACTGGTTTCCACATTTCCAGACATCTATTCAGGTACACTACCAACTTTACTTGTGGTTAAAGTCCAAAATCCAACAAATATGGGACCATTTAACTTTTTTTTATGTTTTTACCACTGTGAGTTAATGTATTACATGCAATAGTTTTGTAATAAAGCAAACATTGTCCTTTTATTCACCCTGTGAGGAAAGTAAAGTACATCCAAAGATGGGCAGAAGAATGCTCTCCCCACTCGTTTCTTTGGTGTCTGAGGTAACATACATTTGGTGACAGTCTGACAGTGTGGATCTGCAAGTTGTGAAGAGACTAAATGGAGTTTTACTGACAGTACCAAATTTGCGATCGTGCTCAGGTCACAATCACCTTTCCAACCTCACGTCGCTCAGATGTCTGTCCTCTTCTTCGTCGTCTCATTTGTCTTTTTTTCTCTTTCCTCTCATTTGCCTTCTCTATTTTTAATCTTTGTTTTCCCTACCACCCTCTTTCTCTGATCTCTGCCCCTTCTTTCTTCCAGTTTTCCATGTTTGCTGTTATTTTAGTCAGCCTGTTTGCACCTGCCACCATTCTGTCAGGATTTGAAATGTCAGAAGGAGAATAAAAAAAACTCTTGTAATGAGTGAATGCTGAGTTTTTTTTCTTCTTTTTTTAATATATGGATAAATGTTTTGTTTTTTTCTCCTTTTTTTAACATGGTTGACACAGAGTGGAATCTAAAAATACTGTTGGGAGGAGAACATCACAAGATAAAACAGACAGATACTGCCAAGAAAGAGAAGGATACTACAAGAGTAGAAAAAATTGAGAAACACAGATGGGGACATGCAACAGTAATAGGCTGAGGCATCACAGAGGTACCAAGAAATGTGAAATGAAAGCTTGATTGGGATGAAAATGAGATGACACAAATGGAATAGAGAAAGGGAGAATAAGACGCCATTCACTGAAAATACAAAGAGCTCCTCATACATTCCCTCATAAACATATTTCCAGTAGTACACACACTCTTTAAGTTCTTCTGCACCATATGCTTGTCCCATTTACTTATGTCTTCAAATGCCAACAGTGCTTTGGCTATAATTTAAGAATTATTTCCTCCTGCTGTTTCATATGCCTGCATCTTATTGCTCCCCATATGGCCAGGCAATGTGGCATTCAGTTTACATTCAGCAGGCCTCTGTTACCAACATCTCCATCAGATAACATTCAGCACAATCACACTCAATATTGGACTGGCTATTCTTTCCTCTCAAAGCACAATGTTTTCCGATTCCCATGACAGGCAATATGAGGCACCACAATTCACTAGCAAATGTTGCATGTATAAGACCACATTATGCTTTTTATTGGCAACTGAAAACATTTTCTAATATAACAACAAGACACAGAGGGAGGAATAAGAAGGCACTGTGCTGGGTGCAACCTTTAATAATACAATTTTGTATGCAGTTGCAGCTGAAGGCTCCTTCCTTTGCCACATATATGCTGCACTAGCCCGTCAAACAGGATCTTGTTATAAGAGAGGGACAGGGAGAGAGCATCTGAAGGAGCAGGAACAAATACTGTGTTATTTGGAGTTTGGCTGTTTTCTGCCATCCTGTGTACATATGCAGGCAAATGTATGATCAGTCATGCAGTGCTTTTTGTCACACATTCTTGTTTGTCACAAACAGACAATGTCTGTGTTCTTAAACTTTGATTTACACGTTCTAAACAATTCTGTTGTTTATGACTTTTTGATATGCTGGTACTTTATTTCCTCTTAAGGGTCTCTGAACTATTTTTTATTTTTTATGGCCATGTTCCAAGAAACAGTAATGACATAGGTATAAGATTATCAAAATAATCTGCTTTTCAGCCACATCTTAACTTGGTGTAAAATACAGGTCAGGGATGATAATGTTGATATTGGTTTTGTATGAATCAATAGTCAATCGAAAGATAAAAGTATGCCTTTGTTGTTGAACCTGTTTTAGACTTGCTTCCAATTTGACTCTCTGTACAGCTAGAGATACAGTGAGTCCAAGAAGTATTTGATCCCTCGCTGATTTTCTTCGTTTGCCCACTAATAAAGATGTGATCATTCTGCACGTTTAATGGTAGATGTATTCTAACATGGAAAGACAGAATATCACAAAGAAAATCCTGAAAAAAAATCTAAGGAATATATATTAATTAATTTGTATTTCATTGAGGGAAATAAGTATTTGATCCCTCAGTATGCATTAGGAGTCCTGCCTTTCACAGAGCAGTTAGACACCCCCAATCAGCTTGTTACCTGAACTGAAGCCACCTGTTCTCACTACTCACTTGTGTGAAAAAAAAACCTGTTCACAGAATCAGACAATCTGACAGATTTCAAGTATCCAACATGGGTAAGACCAAAGAGCTGTCTCAGGACCTCAGAGTCAGGGTTGTTGACCTCCACAAAGCTGGAATGGCCTACAAAAAGATTAGCAAGGTGTTGGATGTGAAAGTAACAACTATTGGTGCAATTGTTAGAAAATTTAAAGAGTATAACATGACCATCAATAGACCTCGGCCTGGTGCTCCAAAGAAGATTTCACCTCTTGGGGTGACAATGCTCCTGAGAACGGTCAGAAATAATCCTGCAACCACTCGTCAGGAGTTGGTAAATGACCTGAAGGCAGCTGGGACCACAGTGTGCAAAGAAACAATTGGCAACACTTTGCGCAACAATGGACTAACATCCTGCAGTGCCCGAAAGGTACCCCTGTTCAAGAAGGCACATGTGGAGGCGCGCCTTAAGTATGCCAATGATCACCTGAAAGATGAACCAAGTTATTGGGAGAAGGTTCTGTGGTCAGACGAGACCAAAATTGAACTTTTTGGGCTCAACTCTATCCGCCATGTGTGGAGGAAGAAAAATGCTGCCTATGACCCCAAGAACACTGTGCCCACCGTCAAGCATGGAGGTGGAAGCATAATGTTTTGGGGGTGTTTCTCTGCCAAGGGTACAGGGCTACTTCACCGCATCACTGGGAAGATGGATGGAGCCATGTACCGTACAATCCTGAGGGACAACCTCATCCCTTTTGCCAGGAAGCTGAAAATGGGACGTGGTTGGGTCTTCCAACATGATAACGACCCCAAACATACAGCAAAGGCAACAAAGGATTGGCTCAAGAAACATCACATGAAGGTCATGGAGTGGCCCGGCCAGTCTCCGGACCTCGATCCGACTGAGAATCTATGGAGGGAGCTGAAGGTCAGAGTTGCCAAGCGACAGCCCACCAACCTTCCTGATTTAGAGAGGATCTGCAAAGAAGAGTGGGCGAAAATTCCCCCTGGTGTGTGTGCTAAACTTGTGGTTAACTACAACAAACGTCTCACTGCTGTACTTGCTAACAAAGGCTTTGCCACTAAGTATTGACTGTGTTTGGCTAGAGGGATCAAATACTTATTTCCCTCAATAAAATACAAATTAATTAATATATATTCCTTCGATTTTTTTTCAGGATTTTCTTTGTGATATTCTGTCTCTCCATGTTAGAATACATCTACCATTAAACGTGCAGAATGATCACATCTTTATTAGTGGGCAAACGAAGAAAATCAGCAAGGGATCAAATACTTCTTGGACTCACTGTATCTGAGTAATGTGATACTAAATATGTACAAAACTGTGGCTCGTTGTGTCTGTTTATTTGTTGGTAGTCTCAAACTATGTGTGTTCAGTCATCTGATTGGCGGAAATGTTATACTAATTGACTGGTTTTCACTCCTTCAAGGAAACCATCTATTTAAATAGGAAATCAGAACAATTCTCTAAGCTTTTGGTCATTTTATTATAATAATTTAATACTGAAGCCCACATTTCAATAATAGTGGGAACTGCAGTCAACTTTTTTAATATCTTTATTTTCCCCAATTCCACACTGTCATTTAATGCAAATTAAAGAGAAAATTCAAGCAACAGTGACTGTTAGATTTGGATCAGCTGGGCTCTATTATATCCAGGTTGTCTGGTCAATGGATAATTTTCAGTGACTGCCAAAAAAGATGTGTTGCATGAGAAAGGTTATGTTGAGCTTTCTGCTAATTTACTTACATTCTGGAAAATACTTCTTGCCATGTCCCAACGGAATAATTCCATTAATATTTTCAAGATATGTTAAATATTGTTAAAACATCATTTATCCAGTGCAGCTTATGTAACTGTGAGATGGTAGACATCTGCATAATCAAACAACCACTTAATTACTATCATTTGGTACCTTGAAACAAAACGGATTTCTAATAATTACACTGCAGAGAAAGACCATCAGGGCCCTCTAAGCCCTCAGACAGGGCCTAATGGGTTCTGGAAAAGGTCATAAGATTTTCAAGCAGATTTCAGATGTCAGTCAAGCCAAATGTTTCTAAAGATACTTTTAATTGATTCATTTCGTTTGTACTGCAATGTGAAGGGTTCATTTGACATAAACCAATTTCTTTGCAATCAGATAATTTATTTGTGTGACTACTTTTGTAAGACATTGGAATGTGTTCAGCTCTATGATTGTTGGTCCCTCTGTGGAATTATAGAGTGCAACATGATATGTGTACAATAAGAAGTGTGTTTGAAATTACAATTAAATTGGCAAATCATATGTTTTTCCCAGATCTGTTGGCCACATAATCGCAAAAAATATAACAAAATCTGCCTGCTGTGAGACTAAAATAACAATCTCATTGCAAGCTTTTCAATTTTAGCTTCATCTGGAGAAGTGCTCTAAAGGCACATGACAGGCCAACTAGTTTCCTCCTCATGAAAGAAGCAGACAGTGAGCTCTTTCTAGCCAACTTTTTAACTTTGCAGTTCCCATGACGAACTTCCTTAACTTTGTTCATCGTCAAAATAAGGATTCACGCCAAACTAAATTAGTTGCTGAATTACTTTCCACCAACTCTGTATGATACCACTAGATAACCTGATCAAGAAGAGACAAATGATTTACTGCTGGGATAGTTAGCTTTTTGAACATGTGGACTTTCCAACATAAAATAAAGATGATCCAATGTCAGCCAGTCAGCCCTTTATTTCAAGTAGAAAAATATTGTAACACCTTAATGTAGCCTGGGTTGTTTTTTTAATCTAACAAACAGTAGTCAATTTGTCCTTAAATCAACCAATCTTAAAAATAAAATCTAAAATGATGCATATATAGCATTTATGAGAGCCTTTTATGATGTCAATTATCAATAAACAATTAGCTAGTACTCTGAAGTCACCGGTCACAAATGCTAACCTCAGGTCTGCTTTTTGATACTGTGTCAAGTTTAATGAAACTGTTTAGATTGTATGTGCTCACTTTTTGTGCATTTTGGATCCCTGTAAATTTTCACCATTAAACAGTTGAGTCTACATGTTATCATTTGCAATTATTAGTGAGATTGATTTACATTTTCCTTTTATAATATTCCAGTGATTTCAAGTCCATTGAATGTTTCTAAATGGTAATCCAAGACAATTATTTTAACGTGTGTTTGAAGACAAGAGAGGTTCAACTTCAACGTGTCTCCATGTTTTAGGGGTACTAATAGAACAGCCTGTATTTGACCAAGATAATCGTCCTAGTAGATCGGTTTAGCCGCTGAACTGTGAATTTGGGAACGCCAGTAGCATCAAACATCAAATATGGAACAAGACAAAAGTTGAATAAGTAATCATAAGCTTCGGATGTTAGGTTTGTGTTAAACTCACTTGACCTTGTTGTCTCTGGACTGTGATCCTGGTGAAAGAAAGGTGTTATTGGACAGTATGCGTGTCATAAAGAATTGAAAATGCTCTACAAACTGGCTCAAGTGTAATATATGCAACTCCTGAAGTATCATTTGACCTTTGTATGCTCTTCATGTTTTTTTAACTCACCTATTGTTCAGGGGTCCAGTAAGCCGGCTGCAACAATACAAACAAAACAGAGTAGATTTCATGGTCAATAAGTCTCTAACAAACATCCCTGTGTGGGAATGTTTGCACAATGTCATTTGCAAAGAATCCTATAATTAAATGTAAAGTACACAGTGAACAAAGAAATGAATGCTGACGTTATCTAGTCTAGGCCCCCAAGAAGGATAGTGATGGATTGTGAGAGATATACAAGAATGTGTATGACTTGATACCTGTTTTTCTAAATTTAGCCAAATAACTTTGCTGTGAACTCATTACCAAAGTGAAAACTAACAAATGTGAGAAGGAACACCAAGTAATAAACAGATAAAGATAAAGAAACAACAAGATAGAAAAGCGGAACAAACTTTCTACATTTTCACATAAAACAAAACGCTTAATTGACAGTTGCATTGCATTACATAAAATATATAAAATATCAATGATTTATTGTGTCTTTACTAAAGTATTACATTGTGTACATTATGGGTAATATGATTGTGATATGTTTTGGGAAATTAGCCTCAGGGGATTAGCCTGTTTTTACACTTAGGTTTTAAGAGTCCACAAAACCATGTTCTGGTAGGTAACATATAAAAATGTAACATGGTAGGAAACATATCCGCAATTTGCCGCTGTTGGACACAACTTTTGCAATTACTGAACATGATCAGGTAACAGGAACACCACAGTTGATTTGCTTGAGGTTTGTGGTCTTTTGCAACTCCCTTGCTGTGAGATGTATTTATCCATTTACTTATTTATTTTTGCATAGGGGGCTTGAAATATTGTCAGCTCGATGTGCTTTCTTCCTGGTTTGTAGTGAAGCTAAAAAAAAAAAACAGTACAATATTACCAGATGGAGAGGCCCGTGGATCCTAATTATCGATTTGCACACATTTCTGGAGATCATTTTTAAAGTGGGGTTGAGTTAGTTTTGGCAGTAATTTCAAATGCATAGAAAAGTATGTTGACATGGTATGTAATAGTGGTTTCTTGAAAATGTAGTATTGAAGCATCTTTTCCTGGAGCTGCGTAAAATAGAAGAAAAAAACACATTTACACCATAGAGACGCACAGGAAGAGAAAAAAACAAGCTGTAAGAACAGTTTTTTTTCTCCACTATAAAATGCTAAGCACATTAAGCCTAATAGCACCAAGTTTACAATCACTAGATGCAATCAATATACATTTTTAATGAAGGTAAATTCCTTCACAAAAACACAGTCATGACTTATTGAGCCCCGAATTATAGTGGAGTTTGAATTCAAGAGCCACAGACTTTAATGACTTTCACCAGTGTTAATGTAGTGCTAAGCAGTTTGCTTAAATGTGCCCTGTAAATCCTAATGTATCCACAAACACAGGTGGGAACTAAGTGTTTGAAATAAAGAAACACATTTTTGGAGTAATACACTGTCAGATAATTAAATGGATTTCCATGGCATTGTTGTTCTTTCTTTGTATACGTACCTGAAGAAAAGTTTTCATAATGTAGCTCACAGCATGGAAGCTGCAGAAACACTCAATAAATAGATCAAATTAGGTATTTTCTGTGAACATCAAAGTGTACATATGTAGATCTTTCAGTCATTAGGGGGGCAGATTAAACTGTTGTGTTGTGATTTTCCTGTTATGTTTTCAGCAATGTTCATATTGTTTTTATATCATCGATTTGGGTCAGTTTCTGTTTAAAATGTGTTATCAGATTTAATGTTACAGGGAGCATAATTATCCGGGGTGTTGTCAATCAGAGCACCGTACCAATCCAACAAAACACTTATCAACTTGAGGTATGGATGTCTGTTTATGTATGGTATGCTATATGGCAGTTGTTCTACAAACTCTGCACACTCTCATCCACCACTCATTAAGCTTGTGACACTCTAATGTCACTATGAGGCAAAGAATGAACATATACTCATTACCATTCAACTATGTCACACGATGGCAATTTGTGTGAACTGCAGCTGAAGTATTTTGCATGAATACATTTATTTTGCATATCCTGTAATGATGCTGCCTCCTTGGTGTGATGTCAACTTGTCAGATATGTCATTATATTCGAACAACATCTGTATAAAAAGATTTGTCATAACTCGCCATATGTGATCCAATGATTTATATGAACAGAGGCAATGATGAATTTTAAAATAAGAATCAGATTAACCATCGCAGAAGGTTGCATATATTATCTGGAACTTCATATGCCTGCTGTTACCAATAATTATTCTGCTCTTGGTGAAGTGTTGATGGTTGATAAGATACACAATATCCCTACACAGCTGTGTTCTCCAGCTTTGGCTTAAAATTACTGTTTCTTTATTTGCTCTTTCCAGGTGTAAATATCCTATTTCTATCATTGGATTATAAGAGATTGAGAACACATGTGTGATGAAAGCCAAGCCAAGCCTGAAGGTAACCTGATGTGTGATTACAGAATATGTGGAGAGAGAAGAAGAACCTACAGGTTAGACAACATTAAACACATTGTTCAAGAGGACAAGCTAAGAAAATAGGATACACATTAAATCACCTAATGCTGTGTTATGGTAGTACGGTGGTGTGGTGGTGGTCACTTCACAGCATGAGGGTTCCTGGTTCGACTCCCTGCGAGGACTGGGTCCTTTTTGTGTGGAGTTTGCATGTTCTCCCTGTATCTGCATGGGTTCTCTCCAGGTACTTTCTTCCTAAGTCCAGAAAACATGCATCTTATGTTAATTGGATTCTCCAAGTTATCCCTAGGAGTGAACGTGAGTGTGCATGGTTGTTTTGTTTCTGTGTGGCCCTGCGATGGACTAGTGACCAGTCCAAGGTGTACCCCACCTCTCACTCATCGTCCACTGGGCTAGGCTCCAGGCTAATTATGGGGTGGCCATCAAGGATCTTGCTATGAAAATTGAGTTTAGGCCAGAGTGTTACAGAAATAATACAAAGATCCAGTTATACTAAACAAATCATTGACAAAGCTAACAAACAGATGGGATGTACCCATTAAGACAACAACAAGGCAACGTCCAAACAAACCCACACCAGATTTAAAAACTACTTGACCTTAAACAATCTGACTTGCAATTATCATGCTTCTGAATGTAAGACTTGTGTACTATTAGCAGGTGAGAGAGACAAGTTAATTCACTCAATAATAGAACAGGTTTCAAGCCACTGTTTCTTTTTTCTTCTTGCAGGAAAAAGAAGCCAACAAGTGTGGGGGTTAAGGAATGTGCAGTTAGACCTATAAGAGGCTGAAAAACCAGCACACATAATGGAAGTGCTTTTCCATTGATTGGTAAGTCCTTTTTCAAAAAGCCAAAACAAAAGGGTAGTGAAGTTTATAAGTTATGGCATTATAAAACAGACTCCCCTACCTTTAGGATCAACCATTAGCATTTATGATTGCGCCTATTTTCTAGATATATTTGCCATATCAATTTGAAGTTCATTATCTGACCTGTCTCATAACCGGGATAAACACTCACATCAAAAACAGAAAACAGGAAAAACAAATGCTGATGAATTCTTAGAATGTCTTTGGCAATTCTTTTGGGAAAAACAAGAGTGCTCACACACCGTGTGACCAATATTCATCGAAACCATTTCTTTACAATTGAGCTGCAGTGGCTTTACAGTTATTGCACAAAGCTTACTGTGGATTTGACGATGAATTACATGAACCAGCTAAGGAAAGTGATATTAAGATCTTAATTCCTTTTGCAAAAGGAGTTAACATGATGGCAGAAATGGGCCACGGATACCTGCAACAACTCAGAAGTAGTGATGAAAAATGCCTTCAGGCTAAGCTGCAGTTGGAAGGAAAGAAGAACAGAGGAGGCATCTATTTTCTTATGTACATCAGTGACAGGTGCACACAGAAACCCGCATGTGGCGCACAAATATGAATGCACACGCGCACACACACAGCTCAATAGGTGGTCTGACAGAAGTGGTTCATTGTGCATGAATGCTCCTAAAATTTCAGTGTGTTGCATCAGCCAGTGGACTGTGGTTTTCTTAAATTAGTTTGCCCTTGTTTTGTAGAGCAAATTAAACTGTAAGGCATGCAGTGCAAATGACACTATGATGGTTCATCATGAGTGACTTTACATGCTTTATTTATCTAATTTGAAGCCAAATCTCACAATATTAAATCAAAAGCCAATTTTTTGTCAGTAAGTAATAAAATGTTTTTTAAATGATACAGTGCATGTATATGAGGTAATCATGACATCAATGCATTATCATTATGTATGAATAACAAACAATCTATAATAAATATTTTGTATACGTTTATAATAATTACATTTATGACAGTTGCCCTGAAAGAAAATAATTCATGCAAAGGTGTAATTATGTAGATTTGGAAATGTTGTGTTTTTGTATAGTCTTTGACTCTGTCTTGGTTTGTTTAACTGAAGAGATCATTTCATTAATCATCCAGTCATTTGTTCATAAATTTTACCCAAATCATCAGCCATTCACTGAATGATGTAATGCAAAACAAAGACTGTATTATCATATGTTATTTGCACTTGCAGATTGTTTGCCAAAAGCCACAAATGTACACATAACTGTACACAAACCCCCACCCACATAAAACACACAAACACACATTAACGTTCTTAACTTTCAAAATGGTCCAACAGCATTAAAAGTCTCATTCTGGTTGTTTAGTAAACAAAGGGAGGCTGTGCTTACTGGACTTACCTGTCATGTTTTATTTAGGAGGATGAAGACATCCCAAATTCACCACCATTACAAATGCTGCAGCACCACACAAGCGTCCAGCAGCCTGACCACTGAGGAGTTCAACAGCAGGCTGAACTGTGCACACAGTATTTGGACTGTACTTACTCTGCAGAACAGCATCAGTAAACTACAACAGAGGAGTCTCGTGCACTTCTAGTGGAAATAATATCTGTTAGAAAAAATAATGAAATAAAAAAATAAGATTTTTGGGGGGGAGTTTGCACCAAAACAAACAGTCATATCTAATACAGTGTAAAGTCACTATAACAAGCAAGTTCTGTGCCTACAGCAGTTGTGCATTGTGCCTCAAAAACAAGTTTTGTGTTTAGGCGTATTTTATCAAAAAGTTCTTGTTCTTGGTTGTATGTGATGACTGGCACTGTAAATGTTTCATCATTCCTTCTGCCTCCTTTCTCAATAAATAAATGAGTAAAAAACTTGTTTTTGCTTCTTTGGCTCTGGAGAAAGAAAAAGTTGTGCTGCTTTGGTGCATGCTGAGATCCACGTATTCACATGTATAACATGTGTGAGCACATCCACACGCGTGCACACGCTGCCGTCGGGTCTGATTTCTTCAGTGAACTTACCAGCTGTGTCTTTCATCGTTGCAAAGACAATGTGTTCAGGGCAAAGTCAGACTTTCATGCAGTACTATGCACTAAGTCTTACCTAGTGTTATAGCTGTTTGTTTCTTGTTCCAGCAGAATTGATCTGATAGTTGGCATGAAGACATTTTGTCTTAAACTCCTCTTACACTGCAGACTGTACTGGGCAGGTTCTCCTCTGTGCTGCACAAACAGATTTGGTCTGGTCCAGCCTTGACTCATAGAGTCGCTACTTCTCTTATTTCATATTCTATGCCATGGAAAACAGCATGACAACAATTTTTCTTGTTACACAATTAGGAAGTAAGCCTCTTCCATTTCACAAGTGTTTGGAACTATTTAAGTTTTCCCTACAGCATATATGCAATGGTGAGTATTTTTGTTTTACCTTCGTTCTGTCCTGCTTTTTTGTTCTAAGCTGTCTTGAGTTGCCGTGTTTTCATTTTTTTTTCATGCTGCCCTCATGCTGCTTGCTCTTCTCTTTACTTCTTGTGCAATATGAGATGTGCTTATTCCTTTCTGTTCTGCTCTATACTGACCTTCCTGTTATTCACTGCTTTTTTAGTATCTCAGTATCAGGTGCCACAAGTGACAGTTATTGGTCTGGTGTCAGTGGTTCGGGCTCAGGCGTTACCTCTCTTTAAGTCTGATCTCATTTCCTGCACGCTTCCTCTGTGGGGTTAACGGCTGGTGGGCTCATACACATCCTGACTGAGGTACATAGGAGGGAAAGCAAAATAATCAACGCAGCAAACAAGTGGAAAATTACATGTGTGCAAAACCATTCCACATGACAGTGGTTTCAAAGGTTTAGTTGTTAACAAATAGCTTGTCTCACTACACAGCAACATCTATCATAATCTGTTTCTTCATCCTCAACCAAACCGAAAAGCATCAAAAGTAACTGGTGCTTATTAATGAATCCTTCTAAATCAAACCTATAAAAACTGCATATTATTTGTGCATCTAAAGCATAGATGATGGTGTAACAATTAAACAAATACATGTATATCAGCATACAGTTACCTGAGTCAAATGACTTCTTAAATACCTCTTAAACATGAGAAACATAGAGCAGTAATTATATTCAAACTCAAAACCAATTTAATAATTTCCAGTCAGTATTAGGTGGTTTATGATGGTAAATGTGCTTTTGGCACATAAATACAAAGTTATTGGTCTTAGACCAATTTTTACTCCTCACAGAATTTCCAAAACAGTGACACAATGACCATAAACTCCATAAAATGTTTCACCTGTTATTTGGATTGAAACCAGTCGAAGCTTTTAAAATTACTGAGCTTTCACCAAAGAAATGTTTTTTTTTTAACCCTTGTATGGTCTTCGGGTCAAATTGACCCGTTTCAAATTTTTACAATAAGAAAAATGGTACGAGTATACATTTTTTCTACCTGAAACTCAATGGCCTTACCTTATTTTCTGTGATGAACATGTATAAACAAAAAAAAATATTTTAGCACACATGCTACTATACCCCACACATTTACATCCTTCGTATGGTCTTCGGGTCAGATTGACCCGCATACACAGACACACAAAAACATGCCCACAAGACACACAGACAAACAGAAACATGCCGACAGACACACACAGACACAAACACACACACACGCATGCTTGTATGCGCGCACACGCACGCACGCACGCACACACACACACACACACACACACACACACACACACACACACACAC
>CAJRST010038888.1:12866055-12885277 GCA_907169785.1 Menidia menidia | reverse complement strand
ACACACACACACACACACACACACACACACACACACACACACACACATAATGTTGCATTATTATAATCTAAGCAGTGAGAAGCTGTTTGCTCTCACTTTCCCGCACTCTTTCCCACTCTTTCCCGCACCCTCTTTCATGTGTCCACCTGTAAACCCCTTTTTTTGGAATGATTGTCCATAACATTTGATACATCAAACAATTTTCTCGCACTATATTCCTCGCACCTGCCCATCAAGGGGGGGGACAAAAAAGATAAATACCACTGCATCACAGTACAGATTCTTCCACCCTCAGTATGACAAAAAGATTTAGCTGTCAGAGAGCTTTGGAGCTCATATTTGAAGAGAGTCAGGCACACAGCGATGTGGAAGAAGAAGATGTCTCCGAATTTGAGGATCATTTAGATATCCATTCTGATTCTGAAAGTGAATTTGAAGATTTGGACTATGCACCACAAGGAGCCCCACAGCCAGCCGCTGGAGCAGCCCCACAGCCATATTTGTCTAAGAATGGACAGATAGAATGGTCTTCATCCCCAGTGAGAGAGCCCCCCCGCTCAGCTGCTAACATAATACGGATGGTACGAGGGCCCACACGATTTGCAGTGACTCATGTTCAGGATATCAAGTCATCCTTTGAGCTGTTGATTCCTGACTCAATTCAGAAAATTATTCTGGATATGACCAATCTTGAGGGGAGTCTTGTTTTCGGTGAGCAGTGGAAAGAGATGGACACCATGAATCTGCATGCCTACTTTGGCATCCTCATCCCTGCTGGTGTCTATAGGTCAAAAGGGGAGTCGACTGAAAGTCTGTGGGATGCTGAGACAGGGAGAGCCATTTTTAGAGCCACAATGTCTCTGAAGAGCTTCCATGTATTCTCAAGGAATGCCTATCATTTTTCAAAAGCATCAACTCAGTTGCAAGTATTTCATAAGATAAAAGTTATTGATTGTTGAAGTTCCAGTTTATGTATTGAGAGTTTGCATTCAAAGTAATAAATGTTAATGAAAACATTGTCCCACTTAATCTTTTCCAAGATAAGCATGATCACATAGTGGATTTTTAACATGAATTATAACCTTATGACAAAAAAACGAATAACACTTCCATTGTTAATTGTGTTCCAGGAGAGACTGATTGCATTCCCTAAACATATATGTTATCTCAATTGTTTGAAATGTAGATAAAGACAATATTTTTAAATAGATTATGAAGTAAAATTTTATTTCACAATGGTTTTTAAAGCCCCATATATGTCACGGGTCAATTTGACCCGAGGGATACCAGAGGGTCCCAAAAGTGAAGACAATACAAGGGTTAAATGACATTTTTATTGCATCTATTTGAAAAGATATTGCATACATCAGTATTCAAATAATAAGTGTATAATCTGTTTCTTTTGCTTTTGCTTTCATATCTTTTACTTGTTTCGTTTTGTGACATCTATTGAATAAAAACTCTGCTCCGAACTCCTTCATGCTTTGGCACTTGTAAGTCACAAATTAAAGTTTTCTGAATACTGCGATAAACTATTTGAGCCATAATGATATTTTCCAAAGCCTTTGATTTCCCCGTCCTGTTTTCTTGTATGAACTGGGGTGCATGGATCGGGGGGAGAGGATGTGAAATAAACTGCTTATGGAAAATATAAGGGGGGCAGTCCTGTCTGACCACAGTGGCAGGGGGGAGTAACACAGATAAAGATGGAAAGAGGCAGATAGAGGAAGTCTAAAAATGATCCCTGCATGTGTGTGACAGGTCAGACTCTGGTCTGGTATTTTGGGTGTTCCACACAAGCTGAAAGTGTTCATATGTAAAGAAAATATTCTTTGTAAGTTCATTTTCCGAGGCAAATTACATATAGTGCCCCACATATCTGAACATTTTAAAGAGCTGTGGTATTAATGATCCAGCTCAACAGTGTAAATCTAAAATTTAAGTAGATGACACCTGTAAGTAAGCCAAACACCTAAAAATGAAATATAAATTAAATTAGCCATGAATCTCTTTTACTTTCAATGACTAAAGTTAAATAAAAGAAAAGTCAATAAAAGAAAATCACTTAATTATGATGTTAGCTGTACGGTGGTGTGGTGGTTTACATCATTGTCTCACAGTAAGAAGGGTCTGGGTTCGAGTCCCGGGGGAACCAGGACCTTGCGGAGTATGCATGTTCACCCTGTGTATGCGTGGGTACTCTCTGGGTTCTCCAGCTTCCTCCCACTGTCCAAAAACCTGCATGTTAGGTTGATTGGACATTCCAAATTGCCCTATGGAGTGAGTGTGAGTGTGCATGGTTGCTCGTCCTTGTGTGTGTCTGTGTGGCCATGCGATGGACTGTCCAGGGTGTACCCCACCTTTCGCCCATCGACTATGGTTAGGTCCCCCCACGACCCCATTAGGGAATGATCGGTAGAGATAATGGATGGATGGATGTATATGAATACAATACTGACTGAATTTTTTGACACAAAGATGAACAACACAATTCTTAATTTATTTTAGATTTATTAGAAATGATCATTTAAACTCCAAATAAAGAACAATAATATTGTCCTAGTGGGCAGAGAGGCGTCCTGCAGTGACCACATGTGTGCAGCACATGAGTGATGTTCTTCATCAAGTTGCTGAGAATTCCCTCACTGCCCATGTGACGAGTGCATTGGTTGCCATGACTCATGCTTTCATGAGTCTGTTGACTAAACATAAAATGATTTGTTCAGCTTTATATTACACGGATTTTTCACACGACAATACTGTGTTCATGAATAATATATGTTACACTGATGAAGGTGAAATTATTCAGAAACGGTATATTGTTCTGAGAGTTCCTACACTGTGGGCATATTTTTCATTTCAATTTGATACATTTTGCATGAGTGCAGACTCTTAATGTTGCTTCTGTTCTCCTGTGACCAAAGTATGATCATTATTTCATAACAGTTACAAATATAAAATGCTACTGCAGCAGACAATTGTACCTGTGGTGTCAAGTTAAAGCAGTGTCAAGACATGGAAGTGTGTGTATTTTGGAACATTAAGTGAAAAACATATAACAGCATTTTATCAGTATACAATATAAATGAAGGCATTTTTAGCTAGCTACCAAGAAGTGGTGTTTTGGATATTGTCATATAACATAAATGAAATAGTCCTACCATTCAAAATCTAACCTTATTCCCACTGAGCCTGTAAAACACAGTGGCTATGAACCTTGACTACTACAAGGTTCACTTAGTGAGCTTTAAATCCAGACTCCAGTCACTGTGTGCTGTTAATGCAATGTTCTGTATACACTGTTCCACATACTCAGAAAAACAAAAGTATTTCCTTTCTTCCTGATGTCTTGTTGGTGTTTTTTTTCTCAATCAAGATGTTCCTTCCTCTTCCTCTTTATCTTCATCTTCTCCATTTTCATGCAGGTTCCTTTGTTGACCTGACAAAGCTCATCCTGCAGACAGAGCACATACATTCAAGCATAAATACGGATCGACTCAAACACCAAATTACAGAAACATAGTTGATAATCAAAATGTTACGCACAGATATTTTTACCTACAGTCAATCTGCTTATGTTTAACTCGTAGAAAGAAGCGGGTCTGTTTCCCTCCAGGTTAACACAAACTGTTTGTGTTTTGGCTGTGTCACATTGACTCAGATGAATTTACATTTGGTGTTGTTAGACACAAAAAGCAGTCTTTGGCCATGTAAGAACTAAGGTTGAATAAGACTTTTAAACACTTGTTCATTTTAAAAGTGTGTGATAAGACATTTTTCTATAGTTTGTCCTCATTCAGTGCAGTTTTTATCAAGATGTTGACACATTTTATAACTGTTAGGTTATTATTTTCAGATAAAAGGTTAAAGCATTAAAACAGACCAGTCCAGTGTGGCAAAAAGCTAAGTTATTATTGTCAAAACAGGTTTTGTTTCAGAATTACACAATTCCCAATTGCAAGTAAATATTTTTTTCTATTTTGTATAAATATGAATAAATATAGACCTAGTACCCGAGTTGTAAAGGAAATTAGTTGTTACAGCTGTTACAATTAACAAAATCACATTAAGCCACTACGTTGTTCGTATAATCTTGAATATCCAAATCTGTAATAGAGGCATAAAGGTAGGGGGTGAGTTGCAGGGTTTTTATTGTAAAGCTGGTTTTCAACTTTTTTTCCACTTTCTTCTATTTTGTCACCTTTTCAGACACCCCTTTCTTTTGGACTTCTTTTAAAGCATGATTGTGAAATAATTTTTAAAAATTATTTTACTTATGGTTGGGGTCACATGTTATGAATGAGTTTCAAAAGTTAGGGTTTCAGGAGGGTTGGATCCTTTCCTGGCTGTCCTTATGTGAAGGGCATGGTACATGCTGAACAGTCCTCTGGGTACCCTGAATGATTCACCAGTCCACACAGAGACAAACAACCATGCGCACTCTCACCAATTAACCTGACATGCCTCCCTTTAGACAGTTGGTGAAGCTGTCAGTAGAGATCCCGTAGAGAACATAGGAAGTTCCCACAGAAAGATCCCAGTCAGGATTTGAAGCAGGGGTCCTCTTAAAGTGACTTGATGATGCTAACAACCCCACAACCCTGCAAAGCCTTATAAAAGCTTCAATGTTAAAACTCAATACCATGAATACAAAAACTCTTTGTTTTTTTTGTTTTTTCTTAGCTGAAACTAGGCCTAAATTAGGCAACATGAAGCACTAAAGTTGAGAAACTTAAAGAATAAAATTATCTTTATTTGCTTGGATTGGATTAATTTAATGGGATTCTATTACAACTAACTGAATTGTTACTTGAGATTAACTGATTTATTGTTTCGCGTTCACAGTTTATCTTGACACGCAAGGCTTCTGAAAACTGAGTGATGAATTTTTGAGAATTTAACTCCTAATGTAGAGTGTTTGGATAGCTTTAAAGATTCGTATTACTCACTGTCAGCATGTGTAGGACAGCTACAGGTATTTGCATTAGATCACTTGTTTGACTCACTGGTTCAGTATAGCTGCTGTGGCTCCTCTCGCAGCCAGCTCAGATATGTTCTCATGATATGAAGCCCACATAACAGAGTATACAAAATAACAGCCACCTGTATACATAGTGTTCTTGTCTCGATTTATGAGACTGAGCTTTCATTCAGACCTGTATGAGGCAACAGACCTGTAACAGACCTGAAAACAAGCCCACAACTGTTATTTTCAGCACCTTTATTTTCTAAGACAAAAGGCGTGAACCTCAGGGCCAGCTCAGGGTATCATACTTCTCATTTTACTAAAATAGATTACCACATATTTTTTCCTGAATTGCATTTGTGTTGATCAGAATGATGTTACAATGATATCCATATACTGGAATACTGTGAAAAGATAATGGCTTTTTTCATTTCAGGGAATCCGACTGTGGTATCACTGCTTAGCAGGAAAGAGTAAGCTGTACTCTGAAACAAGTCTGAGTGTCTATGTGAAATAAAAGAGCCTTATAAATCATCTCTCTTTAATGCTATGTCATTTAAAAAAGAACTGACAGATAAATCACATGTAGTCTGTATTATTCCCAGAGGGTGTGTGCGCTGTGCACTGTCAGGCTGTCTCTCTCCCAACATGTCAGTATGGCAGACTTCAAATCTGGATCACTGTTATTATGACTGTCAGAGCGTTTAACAGGGTATGGCATTTCAGACACTATTGCACAATACCCAGAATTAGAAATCAAATACATATGTGCAGTTTATTTTTGGACTTAAGGTACCTAAATGAAAATAATAAGCCGTGTCCCAGAGTCGATGGCACAAAATGTTTTCGTATGCTACATTGGAAAGGATAATTTAGGTATTAATTTGTGTGAGCTCCAGCAGTCTGATTAGAAAACCACAGCTTCAACTGGAAAAACCCCTGGACCAAATGTGCTTGTAAAACGGAATATATTGTGGAAGTGATCAAACTTAAATAGAGACAGATATTAGGGATTTATGCTTAGAACAGCAGATCGACAAAATTCCCCTCCAGACTGTATCACTCGTATGTCAGACAGTTCAACTACATCAGGGTGCGTCATCTAACAACGAGCATTTCAGGAATGACTCACTGTGACATATCCGAACGCTCACACACACACACACAGATCATCAACAAAGAGCAATTGTCTAATGTGGCTTTTTTTTTATCACTGGTGATTTCATTCATGCACATAACTTTGAAATTACCAGTCATCCACAGCTAATCACAAAAACCTTGTCAAGCACATTATCCTCTCTGCTTTCTAAACTGCTGATGTGACCGTGAGTACAGTGAAGGAATTGCAACTGTTCAGTGCAGAACGCATAACAATCCACGTACAGGCAACATTTCTGTGGTCACACCAGACCATCCGCTGGTTTCGGACTCACATGAGGATAAACAAGCAAAAACAAAAGGAGTCAACACTCAACAAAATGACAAAAGTCACGGCATACAAAGATCGTGCTGAGAGTGAAAGAGGGAGTGAAAAGAATGGCCCTAGAGGAATAGAGAAACAGCTATGAGAACAAGGGGCAAACAAACCTGCTAAACAAATCAAATTACATCCCCATCCCGCCTCATCCTCTCACTCACTGTCTTCCTCTTCCTGTTCATTTTCTCTCCTTTATTCTGCGATTTCATTTTCAACTCATTTTGCTGCTTCACTTTCCTCCCACCACCACCCCCTCCATTCTTTCTGCCAGTGTCTGTCTCTCTCTCTCACGAGCAGACAGGCAGAGACAGAGAGACTGTTGTTGTGCTTGCAGTCTGACACTATCAGCTCATAAATCCCTGTCAACAGCTTGTATGTCTCCTCTCCTCCCTCCCCTCACAGATGAAGGAGTGGAGGAACCCAGTGACCTGCCAGGGAAGGTTTGACTGGCACAGCCACACAGACACATTCAGGAGAAAAAGATATGGATAGATGGATAGATGGACAGATCGACCGACAGACAGACAAACAGATAGACTAGATAGATAGATAGATAGATAGATAGATAGATAGATAGATAGATAGATAGATAGATAGATAGATAGATAGATAGATAGATAGATAGATAGATAGATAGATAGATAGATAGATAGATAGATAGATAGATTCAACTGTCTGTTTTGCCTTTGTAACAACCTTAAAAGCAATTATACTAAAAGAAATCCTCAGAACATTTCAGACCTACGCTGTTTCTATGTCCCTTTCACTGACATTTCTTGATTGCATATAAGAAAAAACATCCTCATAACAATGAAATCTAATCAAATGTCATTCAATTGTTTGTACTGCACTTCTTCCCCCGTTATTCCACTCAAAAGTAAACTAATCTCGTTGGCACCTTTTAAAATGTCATGCCTTTTGGGAGATTAGTTGATCTTTTAGCTGCTTAAGTATTCAAAATAAGAGACATTTTAACCAGGATTGCCCAAACTCCTGCAAGCCACCATGTGCAGACAGATGGATTGGCTAGACTTTCTATGATTCCTGTACCTACCTTCCCCTCCCCTCCATGCTTGTCTTCTTTCCCTCAGGCGGTGTTTGCTGGCAGACAGTCGTCACTGACATGGTCTTCCTGTGGTTAGGGGTAAACACCTGGGTAATGAGGCCACACTGCACGGCAACCAGAGGAAAAGGGAAAAAAAAACACATAAAAAGACATACTTAAACCAAGATTTGCATCCCTTACTCAGTGCGTGGTGATACAAACTGCAGACTCACAAATAGGTCATGCAGGCACATAGGGGCACAAGCACAGACATGAGCGCACACGAACACTTTTTAAGCTGCTCCTGCATATGCTCAGCACAGACTGCTTAACCAGCATTGAAGTGTTCATGTCAGTTAAATGTCAACACACAGACCTATTATATTGTAGTCGCGCGTCTTCTCTCCCTCTGTTGCTAATTCTATTCGGCGTCACTATTCTCTAAACTTAGAGTGACTGAAGGTGGAGTTTGTGCTGTGGTGAAATTCGAAAACGGCAACAGTAAAGCGTAGAGGTGTCTGTCTGACTGCAGAGCCACAAACAGGCTTTTTTCCACCCACTGACCCGTACCTTCGCTTGTACCTGTTTTCCAATATTCTGCTTTTGTTTCAAGTGTTCCAGGAGCTCCAATTTTGTTACGGCCTCAGGGCTGAGGGAGCGGTTGCTCACGTGGCTGATGTCTCTGGTTTGTCAACAGCATGTCAATAACAAGGAAGTCTTAACTACTGGAGAAAATATTAGTAAAATATGTAGTGAAACGTATTGTGAAACACAACTTTTATGAGGGTTCAGGACATTGTGATTTCACTGTGAAAGAAAACTCTGTACATTGTGTGTCTGTAGTTGAACTGCTTGTGTCATCACAAAGACGTGTTGTTTTAGGGTATAAGTGTGTAGATGAATTTCTGTTCATTGAGGATCTCTGACGCTAATGCAAAGAGCACTTGTAACTTGATAAATCAGCACAGAAGCTTAAAAAATAACTTTTTTGATCCTATTTTAAAATATAGTCTGACCTGGCTGTGATGAATCCTGTGATGAAGTGGCTCTGAAATTCTAATTGTCTCTTCAACCACGGCCCCCATGTCCTGGCTGACTACAGATAAGTTGACAGAGTTGCATAATACTCTGCTTACAGCTCCTTCCTCAACCATTCAAACTGAACAGCTTCCTGTTGTGTAAATACAATTACTTCTGATTTGTTGGAATGTTGAATAAAATTATCCTAACATGAAGGACAGAGATTAAACTGATCATCTGACTTGAAATGCACATGTTAATCTTATTTTTATTCCATTTGTAGGGAAGACTTTAGGTTAGCATGAACTAAAAAAAGGTTTGTTTCCATTTCCTAAAGCCTCTGAATAATGTGCTTCTACTCTTCAACATCAGAATTTCAACTGAATGTGAACCCCAAGAATCTTCTGTTTCAAAAGCACTAGTGCGAGTGATTCACAGAAGAATAATGTTATCTCTGGATGGCCATGTGCAGTCTGTATCTCATTTTTCATAGGAACAACAGGGAAGCCCCTGGTGAGTCAACAGCCCTGCCAGACGAAGTCTAAAGGCTTTATTTTCTTTTTTAGAAGTTTGAACGTCCAAAGGAAATGCTGTTTTAGAATCACCATGTGGGTGCCTCTCTATGTGCGAACAGGGCAGAATCTGGCCTGACTTGTGTCTGTGTGTGTGGCCCTCGCATGTCTTTGTGAGCAAGGGAAATGGCTGACAGTGAAAAATATGACCAATTCTAATTTTAATTGCCAATGAATAAAAAGGCCCCTGTATTTATGGGTTCTGATCAGACGAACACAGGAGCAGGGTTTAAGCTTGACAGCATATTGCTAATCGCTAGAGAAAAATGTCTTAACATGACTGCAACCCTTTGAAGTCAGATTAGCAATAATGTGGGAGAGATTGGCCCAGGCTTTGAACAATGCAAACTCAACAGGGAAAAGGAAATTATTTAACAGAGCCATAGGTAAAGCTTCTTTTCCTGTCTTTTTTACTTTGAATGGGCCGTTGTGCAATTCTTCTGATAGATTTTCTTCCATGGAACTGTTAATTTTTCCTTTCAACATGTAATTACTTTACGTGTACTTTATAAAAACATGCTTAGGGTTCTACAGAAGGAGCAGGTTGGGGGATTGAAATAACAAAAGAAAGAAGAAAAGCCAATCTGTTTGCACAATTTGAATTTGTGATCTTTTATTCATTATTGGATGCCCGAAAAGTTTCCCATTGTCGCAGCTGCCGGGGAGCAGAATTCTGATCTGTCACCATTTGGGTAGCCTCTTGATTGTGAACATTAAAAACTTCATGATAAAAATAGTTCAAGGAAAACAGACATTTTTCTCATTAATAACAAATAATGTGGACTTACAAGTTTAAAAAATCCAACATTGCTAAATAAGAAATGAGCTGTTCAGCCACACTTTGCATAAGGACATATCAAACCCATGGGAAGGTACAGAGCCAGAACTGAGAATAGTGTAATTAGAGAGAAAGAGAGGAGACAGAAAGAGAAAAAGAGCTTAACCTCAGGCACATCAGCAAGGAGAGAGGAGGAGGGAGGAGGTGACAAGGTTGTGAAAAATCCTCCCATGTCAACTGGTGAGAAAGACAAGAGGAACAAGGGGGGGAAACGGAAAGCAGCTGCTGAGGATTTACATGGTGTACATTATTTATGCAATCAGCTGTAAGAGCACAAAAACAGGACTGATAGAGAGGCAGACAATAAGGGCAGAGAATAAGGGCAGGGGAGGGAAAGAAAACGAGGTGACATCAGAGGGAAGCGCACAGCCAGACATGAATTGTATCTAAGTCTATGAGACCAAGAGAGAGAAAATGTAACACTTACCCTGACAGTTCTGTCTAGACTTGGTGATGCTTGTCGTGAGTCTCACTTTGCCACACCTGTAAGAGAGAGCAGCTACATTTACACAAAAAAGTGCTACTCAAATTGCACATGCGGCATCAGATTTTTACTCCCCAGTCATAAATTACAAAAAACACGTAGCGCAGGAGACCAAAACTTTATTCAAGTCCTCCCCCAGGACAGCTATTGTGCACATATGATAAAAAAAAGTGTACTGTACCCTCATAGGACTGTATGTGCTCTATTAATGTAAATTCAACAGCAGGAATACTGTTCACTCTTAACTCAAGCACATATCATGTGTTCAAGTGTTTCATACTGCAGGTGTTCATGTGGGTCTGCAGTAAAGTTGAGGGTGAGGACGTGAGCAGACTGAACAATGGCCCTGATACTAAAAGCCCCACCTGCTCTTTCTTGCTGTTTGTGGGTGAACTGCATTGCATTTTTGACACCAGTGCAGGTGGAATATTGGTTGTGTGTAAAACCAGCTCCAGGTACATTGCACAATGCAATAAACAAAAAAAAAGGAAAACACAAAAACCCATTCTGATTACAAAAAGCCCTGCAGCTAGTATTCTCAGCAGTATCTCATGAATGAAGTAATGCAGTGTGCAAAAACCAAACACTTGATAACTCCCACATACAGCCTGTTTATTTCAGTTTGTTTTTGTACTATTTAGGTTCTTCAAAGGCATAAAGAAAATGTATACTAAATGTATTGCATCACAATATCTACATGATGTTTCTTCTTGTCAGATGGCATCTTGAATGATATTACCGCTTGTTTTCCTTTTTCCTCTATCAAACTTAATCAGAAACTATACTTCCCAGAATGCATCACTGCAGTCTTTCTGTGCTCAGCTTTATACTCTGACACCCAAGAGCTTTTTGAGAAGATGCTGATCCACAAATTCCCATGGGTTTGGTGGAGTGGACTGGAGCCAGTGGAAACTGCAAACAAATTTCAGGGCTGCTTCATCTGATGTGAACACAAAGAACCTATAAGCCCTCTTTCACACATCCGGATGTGTGATTGTGCATGTCTTTAGGTTTAAGTGAAGAAAAGTGAGATAAAGTGTGTATGTCAGGAGGGGAAAGGGGGAAACGTGTGTCCGTCTATGTGTTTGGTTGCGGGGACTGGAAGGCGTTTCAAAGGCATAACAGCATTAGATTTATGAAGGCAGTCACAGAAACACTGGCAATAAAACAAAGATCCCAGCTTCTGTCAAAAGTTCATATTAGGTCTTACAGTGGCGAGAGGGGGAAACAGGGGAGGAGCACAGATACCCCAGAGAAGATGGTGGGGTGAAGAAGGAGGTGAGACAAGAGGTCGAGAGAAAACATAAACGATGAAACAAAAAGCCAGAGTGCACGAGAAGCAAGGAGAAAACAATTTCAATGTAGTGTGAGCAAAACCTCTCGTGTCAGGCAAGAGGCGAGAAGAGCCATGACCAAAAAAATTCTGAGAGCAACCAAAAGTAACAGTCAGCAGCTCTGGCCTCCCCTCCTTTCTCTCCACTCTTTGCCTTTCAGTGGCCAAGTCCACACCACATTATGGGTCCCTGGGTTTTTTGTAATGGCTGGGTGTGTTCTGATCCTGCACTAAAGCCATCAGCAGTTGAATTCCATTCCTAATTAGTGGTGGGAACAAGAGTGAAAAAGGGAATCAGCTGAGGAACAATTAAACATCACAGGGGAAAAACAATATTTTCAAACGATATTTCACAAAGTGGGCATGACTGTGCTTCATGACACACAAACCTTGCTGATCTTCGAAGGAAACACGCAACACATCTCTTCATCTGAGCGCCAATTTGGATTTCAGAGTAAACAAGTCTTCAACAGTGCTGGTTACATTTGGTTTTAATTTTATATAAAATGATGACAATATAATTATATACATGAAAAGCAGAAGTGTTTGTAGATCTGTAAGCGATGACTTCAGCGTTCTGCATGACTTTTTTTTTGCTCAGAAGAATGGCTTGCTGCGCTGTGTGGGACTCTTTTAAACAGAGCGACCCATTCATCACACAAAGTTAAATGACCTGATGAAGATGTATATCCAAATTACTATAGTATTTGGAGATTTAGAGTGAACAAAAAACTGATGAATGTAGAGAGCAATGCTTTGAAGACACATGTCTAAAAATGCTAGTGATGAAGGCTCGATGTATAGTATAATAGGATAATTACATGGCAAAACGCATCGCATTTAAAAGATTTAAAGATGTTAAGTTTCATTCGCGTTTGTAGCAGTTTTTTTTCAGTTGATATTTATTTTTTAAAGTCCCCATTCAAGGTACTGAACAGAACTCACTGATCTAACTGTGTTCAACAACACTAGTGCTTTCTGTTTGTGTAAGAAAACATTGATTTGGGTCTGACCTCACTCTGTGGAGGAGGTTAATCCCCAAGGAGGAAAAATTATGAGTTTACCAGGATATACTACATGTGTAATCTCTACAGGTATTGCTGAGGAAATGAGCAACCACATAGATAAGACTCAAATGAGATTTTACCAGTGGAAATAGAAAACGCAATCAAAAATGCATTCAACAGAGTTTCACAAAACCAAATAAACACAGAAAGATGATGTGGCTGGGTTCAATTAAGTCGTCTCTAAGAGATAAGATGGGAAGCTGCTTTCATTCAAAGGTTTTCCCTGTTTCTTTGATCAAATGGCTAAACACAATGGATGCATTGCAGCACCCTAAAACAACATCTTTGTGATGGTTACAGGCAGCACAGTGTTTCATACATTTTCCAACAAGATCCATAGTCTCACCATGTAGAAAATATTTTAGTTATTAAGTCAATTTCACCCACATGTATCTGCACTGGGAAAAAACTGTTGGCCAACTGAAAGGCCAATTCAAGCTGCAGGTAAAACCAAGGTTAACTCAACTGTATATGTATTATACATTAGCTCCTGGTGGGGGGACAGCCAGACATAAACAATACATGTTATAGCAATTTACTCTTTTGCCCTTTGTCAACATTCTATTGGCTAAGATTACATTAAAGGAAACCCTTTGACAGTGTATCTGGATTGCATCTACCCTTTATATGAGTGTTGCATAGCTTCTGCTAAAGTATGACACAATCCAGACACACTTTCTTTTCAAAACACTTATATTTATTTATCCTTCAGTCTTCGATCTTCTGTTAACTTTAGAACTTGAACTTCATTTGATGTGTCAAAACCATACTAAACTCTAAGAAGAAAGGTCTGAAGACAGTACAAAGGCTAAAGCTGTTCCACTAAAATACGATCGCATTTTTGGAAGATGGAACATATTACCATTACTTAATTCATTGCTTATTTTAGGTTACAGAAAACATCAGTTTACATATATCAATATTCTAAAACAAGTTTTAATGATAGGGATTTGAAAGTTTTACAACAGTTCTTGTCACCTTCTTTCTTTAACACTGCACATTTAGGCTTCTGTCTCTTTAAAGACTTGCTTCCATGAGCCCATGTCAGCTGACTGCAAAAAAAAAAAAAAAAAGAATTGAGGAATTTGCTGCCTCTTGCAGGCCGGGCTATCCACTAAGCGAGCAGTTTTTAGACACTTTTATGACACCTATGACAATTTCTTCGTAGATGTGCGACGCGTAATATCTCACTAGAAAGCTTTGAAACTGAAAACAAAAATATGAGGACTTTTTTATGTTGAAAAGTTGGGCTTACCATCAGCTGTGGGATCCAAAGAAATATGAATTCATGTTGCAGGGATGCAGTGACACTCACTGAATTGACGCTGAATTCCCTTTAGCCTTCAGTGGAGTGTGACTCATTTTTTGTATTATTACAATTATCTTTGTTACAGAGTCTATCTGTGTAAGAAAATGACCTGGTCACATAGATGAAAGCAGAAAGTCTGGACCACAAAGAGTTTAAGTTGGTTCAGGGTCTGAGAGCATGACTCTCTTTTATGTGCACTTTTGGGATTTATGACTTGAAAACCTTTATCAAAATCATTTTACATAAAAGCCATGAGCCCATTAAAGGAAGAGGAAAGAAATGCCAATTGCACATTTTCTTTTTTTGCACTTCTTTCTATTATTTTCTTCATGATTTTAGAGTAGGTTCTCTAAAGTAGATGCTAGAATCTGTTCAGACTGCTCAACGCTGTGCTTTACTTACAACATGTGTTTCTGTCTGCATGTGTGCAAGGGTTTCTTTCCCAGGAGCAAAAAGCTGCACATACAGTAAATCTCACAAGACACATATTACAGCTGAGTCAGAGAAGTTATCGGTTCAAACTCAGGCTCTAACACGTGGCAAAGTGATTATGTGTGGACTGCAACTCAGGCCAACATTTGTCTCTGTAATTTTATATTTGCTGTTAATATTCAGAATTTGAATGAATGTGAACCAACACAGTCAGTTTTAATCAAGGACTGCTGTTTATCTTTCAAAACAAATTTAAACCCTTTGCTGAAAATCAAGCAAGTCTCTGGGGCATTATTCACACTGTCATCAGCATCTGTTTGCTGTTGCTTTCCCTGTCTTTTAATTCCCTTCTCAGAGTGTGGTTTTCTAAAGTCAGAACAGGTTTATTACTGTTATGTTAGAGGGGATTTGCTGGCTAGCGACGTGGCCATGATGTCAACACTCTGGAATGCTCCTTCATCCCAAGAGGAGTAGAGGGATGGATTTATATTTGATTGACAGGTGGTGAGTCAGGTCTTTGAGTGCAGAACGCGAGTTGACATCAAGTAAGAAACGCAGTCGGGGGAGTATTGTGAATGACTACTGTACCGGCTGAGCAATTAGAGTGAGATTAATTGCTTGGTTGTCACTTCATTGGACTGTTATTAGCCAAGGAACTCCTCTCTGGAAACCATTTAAATGAGAGCTAATTGACATAATTGTTCTGGCAATGACAGAACTCCTGTGGTATTACTGAACACTCACACGTCTCAGTGGGTTAACAATGAACAAAATGGTATTTGACGAAATAGCATCCAGAAAATGAGATGGTGTGTACGTGTGACAGTGCATGCATATGTATGTTTGAAAAGTATGGAGCTGAGGTCATGGAAACCTAACTGACTGGGTGTTATGGCCTGCGGATTAGCCAGGACATGCTTCCACACTAGCTGGAATGCCTCCTCATCACACACACACTCATGCACACACTCACACGCCCACCTGCACACACAGGGTCAGGTTTGGCTAATTAGAGCAGTGTTAGACTGACCTTGTAAGAGTTCCTTTGTTAAGCTCCTAAAATGTACATGGTATACGTATATGCAAATGTTCAATCCAAAACTAAAATAAAGCATCACATATATCATTCATTGTATAGTTATGATCTTCCCAACTCACATATGTTTAATATTAAAAGTAATCTAAATATTTGATCATTTGTGTGAAATCAATGCAATATTTACTGCTTTGCAAAAAAAGAGATAAAATGGCATTTTAATCCTCTTTATCTTTGAATATTGGACTTGCATAATAGAACATTTGTGCATATCATGCAGGAGATCAAAAAGGGGTTATCCTTCAAATGTGGCTGCCATGGATATTAGATGTCATAAGCAGCATTCAGGCATTTGTCCAATTTTGCAGTATTATTCTTTTTTTTTTTTTTTTTACATTATCACACAGCAAAGTGAGAGGGAGCTGAGTCTGTTTTCGGAGATGTGATGCAAACCAATTAAAATGTCACATTTCTACCCAAGATCTTTGAGAACATCATTGAGATAAATGAGTAGAAGACTAATTGTATTCCTTTATATCCATCACTCAAAGAGGATCCCTTACCTTGAAGCAAAAAAGCCTTAGCAGAGTATTTGCAACTGAATCTTACTAAAGATATCAGGATCACGATAATCTATACAATAGGCTGAGTGATGTCTTAAATTATAAGAAATCTTATCTTACAACGATATCTCATGGGTTCAAACATTACAGCATCCCTTCTCTAAAGTCTGAGATGCTGTAATTGTACTCACTTCAGCTTTTGCAGCCTTCATTCACACCTGAGGCCGACTTTGTGAAAGTATGACAGCATATCAATAATAATAATAAAGATACTTTAGTCAAGTTAAGTCAAGCACCATGTTGTAAAATGTAAGCAAAATAATTGCGTACCAAACTCCCAGTTCTGTCTTGCCCCATCTGGAATTCATTCTTTTTTATTAAATACATATTTTATAATTTTAGCATGTTTTAGAGTATAATGAATGAAAGCATGAGGGTCTCAGCATTTTTGAGCATATGTCTTGTTGAGCCTTGTACAATCTCCAACAAGATAAAAATCCACCCACCATCTGGAAAAAATTACAGTATGTTACAGTTGGGCATATCTTTCCTTCAGTGAGCAGGAAATGGCTTATTTCTCCTGAGAAGAGCCTCTCCCAGCCAGGGAAGTGGCAAACCACATGAAACGAGTGTGATCCTGTCTGTTTACACACAGTAATTTGCACAGGTGAGAGAGCCTGGGCTGGGATGAATACAGCAGTCTTGTTCAGGCCTCACCACCGCGGAACTGAGAGGGTTTGAAAAAGTCATGAATTAATTGCTTTCATCTATCCCAGACCAAGATATGCTTAGGTTTTAAATCAAATTTGTAAAACAAATATTCAAGCCAAATGGAGTTATTTCAAGGTGAGAACATGACTAAGGCACTGGCCATTAAATGTGGATTCTGTTCTTTATTCAATTTAATTCTAACTAACCTGAGTATACACAGTGCTCTATGCACACACAGATGATTAGTAACATACTTTCAGAACTTTAGATGAAAATGACTTTTTAATAACAAGAATGGCCTAAAGGCAGAGCAGGAGGAAAAACGCTGAACACTAAAGGGCCCTTTTCCACGGCTTCCTGCTCCTTTCAGGTGCTGCTGACTCATAGCAGTTTTAACTTCAGCACTCGCTCTGCCGGGATTCCAAAACAGGCTGTCAGGGAGTCACCTTACTGGACGAGTCATGACAGCTTTTCCCGTTGATTTAAGAACTGAGCGCCATCAAACGCATGATTGCTTTATTTCTGGGATCATCATAAATTCCTAATGAGCAAAGGTTCACAAAGGTTTCAGCCAGTATATCGGTGTTGTAATGTCCCTCGTTGTTGTGTTGCACTTCACATACAAATGACATCACAGGAGATGCTGGCTGTCTTGTTGCTACGACAACACTCAATGGAAAACCGTCTAAACCAAGCTGAGGTGGGATGATTAAAAGCAAGTAAGTGCTGAGGAGGAAATAATGGAAAAGGGACACAGGACTGATCCATCCATCTATGACTGAAATGCTTTTCTTTGCTGGAGGCACTGTCCAATCACACCAAAAACATCCCAGGTTTGATCGTGATGCAGATCTTAGATAAAGTATCTCTTCTCCAAAGACTATACTAAGTGTTCCACTTTAAATCTAACTGCTTGATCGTGAGATTTTATGTCTTTCTGTCACAAAGTCACACAGCCCCCTCTTTCCGATTTTTTTACTTCTCAAACTAATAATTGGAGACTGATGATGTCTCTCAATCTGCAAATGTTCAACTGACTGATTTGAGAGGAAAGAGGAGTAGTCAGAGAAACCCCACAAAATAACCTGCAAAATGTGAAAAAACAGCTTTGTTCATTTCATTAGTAACACTCATACACACACGTATGAATTCACACCTGTAATCTTACCTTCAGTATAGATGTTATTAAAAGTTTATAGGGGTTGTTGATATCTCATTCATCACCTCTTTGGATAACATTTTATGCTTAAAAACTTGGAATATTACTTTTTTTCTTACTGTCGAGACATTTTGTGATTTATGGAGCAATAAAAAACAGGTAAAACACATACTCTAAACTTCTGGGATCACCAGGGTAGATTTTACTCTAATATATAAACAAAATGTGATAGGACTTTCAAATTTATATCAATCAAATGTTCTGAAAATTGATGAACATTAGCTTACATTTTGACTAAGGTTGACAGCAACATCTGGTTTACAGAAAGAATACAAATTATCTTGACATTTCTATTTTTTA
The DNA here is from genome assembly GCA_907169785.1 of Menidia menidia. NCBI lineage: Eukaryota > Metazoa > Chordata > Actinopteri > Atheriniformes > Atherinopsidae > Menidia > Menidia menidia. The sequence goes on along the minus strand of CAJRST010038888.1, from coordinate 12,866,905 downwards.
AAATAAAGGTTTTATAACTTTTTCTTTCCTTTTCTTAGGTTGAAAGTTTTTCATTATTCCTAGTTTACCCCATCCCACAACCTTTATCACTTCACACTTTTTCAATCTATCCTCCTCCACAACCCTCCTTTCAGTCCTTTCAGTCCTTACTCAAGGTTACTGAGAGTTTATTTTATTCTGACGTTCTTTCATCTTTTGCATAACTATTTATCATCCATCCTACCCCCTGCAGTTTTGCCCCCTTTATAGATTTATTCAGTCTTGTTTACAACATCTTCCCCCTCCCTCAATCATCCATTCATCCTTCATCATTGCTGATCATCCATCATCGATACAGCCATTCCTCCAGCATTACCATCCATCTTTGCTTGAGCTTGTTTATGTCTGCCTGGCATGCTGTTTTCTGACCACCCTTGCTTTTTCAGACTACTCTCCTTCAACTCTTTACCTTGTCCTTCTATCAAACTTTCTTTCATCCCTTTTAATCGTATCAGCACAAACTTTTTTTCCAAATCACCAAGCTCCTTTCCATCTCTCCATACAGCCTTCTGACTTTTACGAAAAGGGTTTCTCAATGTTATTTTCTTTCTTTTCCTTCCAGCCTGTATTTTCCAACTAATTCTAGGTTTTCTACATTTACCTACTATTCTCTATTTTAAAGGGGTTCTTTTCTACCTCTGTCTCAACCTGACATAAAAAAGCTTGCATACCTTATGGATCTCCTTACACATCACATTTTGATTAACTCTGTGGTCTCTGCTTATTTCTCTCTTTAGATGAGAGACAGAGACAGACACATTTTGGACTGCAGGATTCCAGGCAACACTCCCCCATATGATGAACCTGCAAT
>CAJRST010038888.1:12822320-12866045 GCA_907169785.1 Menidia menidia | reverse complement strand
GTGTGTGTGTGTGTGTGTGTGTGTGTGTGTGTGTGTGTGTGTGTACTGGAGGGCGTGAAGAGTGTCCTTTGAAGGCAGAATGAGAGACAAACATGCTCTCAAACACACACACACACACAGTCAGACCACATCAGACATCCATCTCTTACTCCAGTATTTATTTTTTCTGGCTTATTTATGCAGCAATCCCCTTTCAAATCCAACTTGCAGCCGTTCATCTCACCGAGCAGCCGGCCTTTCTTTTGAAAGTGTAAAATTTCATAGACCTTGAGAAGAAAAAAAAAGGAAGAATGGGGTGAGACGGAGAGGGAAGAAACAGCTAAGGTAATAACCTGATTTTGCCTCAGTTGGTTTTGATTTAGGAGAGGAAGACTGTGTCAGAAAAACAGCAGGCGCTCTCCTGTCTCAGTTGCATGCCAGATTTTTGGAGAGAGAAACAAGGGAGGGATGGAGATACGGTGCGATAGGAGAGAAAAAGTGAACAAAGAGATATGGAGACAGTGAATCACACCCCGTACCCATAAAATAAAGTGTACTGACACAAAGAAACAGACACACTATTGAAAATATAAACACTCTAAGTAGATATATAGAGCAGGGGAATAAGAGATGGATGGTTTGTAAAGTAGCACCAATAAATGAATTTTTAATAGTGCCGAGATCAAATGCACCCCAGAGCTCAAACAGAAATAAATGCATAACTTCTGTTTATTTTAAATGGAGAAAAGGTGCTTTGAGTCCTATAGGATTCGTAATCATCCAGAAAACATGACAGAGTGCCTTACACCTGAGGTGAAGAACAGACCCTGAAAGCAAGACAGGAAGGTGCATCAGGCTTATGAGTAACTGAACGACACATTCTCCAAACATGCACACGCGACTGCTTGATTATCGTGGGTGTCTGCGTCCACAGATGAGGCGTGTTTGAATTTTAAACTCCTCCAAAAACATGTCGGCCCGCACCCCTCTGCCTGTCATCCAGCAACGCCCTGACAATGCAGTGAGCTAAATTAATTTACGCCAGGAGAATGTGCCAATTTAGAACCCAATTTCTTGCTTACGGCATCAGATTTTCTTGCAAATATGTATTTTTTAGCATAATTCTTTTCTTGCCAAGACCATGTCCATATCAACGAGAATGTCCCAATTTACTGATTTGGCTGAGCGTTTTGATTCAGTGCTTAAAACATTTTAGTTTTGCGGCTATGTCGAATTCAAATCTATCTACATCCCTGCATGAGGGGGCAGGGATGTTGGGAAAGGAGATGTTTTGACATCACAATTTCTTGCAGTTATTTCGTTATTTATAATGGATACTCCGGACAAAATTGTCGGCATCACATTGGTCGCACCAGACATGGCACGGAAGTGCTGCACCTCTGATATACCTCTGATAACTTTGGGTAATAATGAGTCATTTTAAGAGAGTTCTGGGCAAATGTGTAGGTGCAAAAACAATATTTCCCATATTCAAAATCAACAGGAAATAATTTGGGGTCATTAAGTGCATTTTCCCTAATGAAGCTTTTCCAGCTTTTGCTGATTGTCTGCTAAAAGGTCTCTGCATTCAGTCGTCAGTTTTCTCTACATTGAAAGCTGCTCTGTCAAGCTGAGATCAGATAATTGACTCAGACAGTTAAGAATACCCCAGCGCTTTAGCCTGAAAGGTTCTTTGTTTTTAGTGGCTGTGCATTTGGGGTCATTGTTAAGTAGAAAGATGAGATGCTCTTCATCTTGAATACTGTTGGAGCTGTGTATACACAATGTCCCCGAATGCCTCTTTTACATTGCCTGTCAGCACTAGAAGCATCAATGAATGTCAGCCTTCCCTTCAATTTGCAGTCATGTAAACTAAAGGCTTGACTAAATCAAAGATCTTTGGGTAATGAGCAGTTCATTTATATTCTTTAGTAATTATTTCTGCCATTTTTGAAAAAACAAAAAAGATAATTTGCGACATGGTGATGACCAGGTTGAAAGTTTTGATAGAAACACTTACTGATGCTGATTTAGGCCCACAAATTTAGGATGTAATGTTAAGATGGACGAACAAAAGACAATAAAAGTGAAAGTTGTATAAAGCTAAAGGAAAAAGAGTGAAAATTAAAGTATTTAATTCTACTACCCTAATTTGATCAGAATACCATTCAAGGGCTTTTGTCTGTGCACTGTATTTCCATAGATAACATGATTTGGGGTTATATACAGTACATTCAGAATACCATTATCGCCCTTTGCAGGGGCCAATGGGGACATATCGAAATTAAAATTCAAGATGTGAACTTATGAACCCAACAGGAACTTTTTGCCCCAAATGAGTAACTACATTCTGAACTGATATGACAAACAGAATGGATATAGTAACAACAAGGCTCATATAAAAAGGTTCCAATTACTTAAAAATGTATTTTAAAGGTGCCAAGTTGCCATGAACAAGCTGTGGACTGGTATGAGGCAGATATTCAATGTTTGAGTACAGCAACACTGCAGTCAGACATAGAACTGATTAAACAAGTTATTTTTATCAGCAGCAGAGTACCTTTAACTCCACATCCAAATCAGACAGGTAGAATGGAGACTGTTCAGATTATTTTAAGGTGGCATCTGTGGCTTTTTCATGATCATTTTAAGGAAAGATTACATTTTCAAACAGCAGTTTTAAGAAGCTAATTATCTCAGCTGTTATATTTCCCAGCTCTCCCTTCTATGGAAATTGAATTACAATGCACTTCTCTAACCTTGTGCAAAATATACCTCATGGGATTTGATTTTTACTTAATTAATCTTGCTTTCATCTTCTTGCTGCTTTCATCAAACATGTATATATGCAGCCCCTTACTAAGACACAAACGGAGACAGGAATCTGTTGAAAATTACTAAAGGAGAGCCTCTGTGATATTTGACTCTGCATTGTTTATCCATAATTGTATTGCTTACATATCCCTGTATCCAGTCGCTTGATTGTTATCCTTTGCCTGTCTTGCTTATATACAAACTCCTTTTCCAGAAAACTTTTGCCATGATTATATCTAAAAGAAGTCTTAAATTATAATGGCAATCATTTACAGACTTCATTTAAAAGATTGAAGAAAAAAGAAACAACTTTTTTTTGGTTCAAATTGATTGATTGTATTGTATTTCGAATTGCAAACTAATATGGAATTATACATCAGAGTTTTCAGAGTCTCAATGTATTACTCTGAAGGTTTAGCCCCCCGAACAAAGATTGGTTCTGTCTCAGTGTGTAAAAGCCAATGTCAGATAGGATGCAACTGACCATTGAGTGACCATGATTAGCATAACCATGTCTTGACAGAAGCAAAGTGAGAACATTACAAAAAGAGAAAACCATGCATTGAAAAAGGAAGGCTTACAGGTTCCTGGTAATAACTACTCTGTATTGCAAAGTCAATCCACCCGAGTCTTTTTGGTTTCAGACAGAGGGTTAAAAATGATGACAATGTTAGTGGCACTGATGATTGACACGATTGACCTCCTGCTCCACACTGTAAAACAGCATAGCTCCAGAGTGCCCGTGCTAAGCTGGCCTGACCATATTCCAGGACTCTTTTTTTTATCAGCTGTAGCTGAAAGAAGGCTTTTTTCATCGCATTTCTATTAACACACTGTGATGAATATAGAGTATGAGCTTATGAGTAAAATGCACTGAAAAGGCTTCCATTACTGAAAACCCCTTGTTTCAAAATACACATTATATTTGATCATATCACAAGCAATCATTTCAACACAAAAGTCTTGTTGAAGCAATATTTAATTTATTTATAAATGTCAGCTTTGAATATCAGTTTTAATTCTGAAGCACGTTGCTGAAATAAAGTACAGGCATGATAAGATTTTTGCAAACCGAGACCATTACAATTGACATTCTGTAAAAAGCAGAAAAGGGCTCAATTCCATTAAAATCAATGAAAATGAAAAATAGTTAAAGAAACATTCCACGCAAAACAACAGATTAAAAAAGGCAATAAGCTCTTTTCATATTCTCAACTCATGAGAAATGGTGGGTAGAGTTGACTATCTACCAATGAATGAACTAAAAGAGGATTTTCTACAGTAATAAAAAGCAAAGCAAGACTGTGTACTGCTGTTTTAAAAGAAACAGACAATTTTCACAGTCTTCCAGCATTTTTATCTACCAGCTTTTATAGTTATATAAGCATACACAGTTATTATAATAATCATACAGTGGTATTCTTTCCTCACCTATTCGTATAACCTAGGGCCATAACAATGACTCAAATTAAAACTCCCATTAATCCGACAATGTAATCCTTCAATTGCATAAGGCAGTCTTTTCAGCCAGAGCATGGATTAGAGAACAGTGAGACCCTGTGTTGGTGGTCACTGGTGTATAACACCTCATAAAGATAATATGTTATGCGCATGTGTGTGTCCTGCTGTGCTGGTGGTCAGCATTATTTAGTACTGAGAGCTTGCATGTCTGGGAGGGGTAGGGTGCTGTACATGTGGATAATGTGCTTTTTTTTACTCTTTGTGGTTACCTGGTGAAGAGGAAAATCCCTGTGAGGTGGTCTTCTTGAGATGTGAGAAGGGCCTGTAACGGAGGAAAGGGGAATCATTAAAATGAGCCCCCAGAGTTAAGCGGTGTTAGACTGGTCAGAGGCACAGAATCAGGTTGATGGGTTCAATTAAAAAAAAGGATGGAAAACCATTTTAAATGTTTCGTGTCTGCACAGAGTCTTCTAGCCGGCACAGAGCTCCAGGTTCGTATTTAAAATCTACAAACAAAAGTTGTGTGTATTCAACCAGACTTTGCGTAGAACAAGAGAGCCTAATTTTCCGAAATCATCAAAAACTTTGGAATCAACTCTCGTGTCCTGTTTGCTACAGTTAGCAGACTAACAAACCCTTCAGTCTGACTGCCCCTGGAACTCGTTTCTGCATCTAAATGTCAGGAGTTTGGAATATTCTTTAATGACAAAGTTATAGGCATAAAAAATGCAATCATTTCCAAAACACAAATAACTGCTCTGCCCCCAGTTAAACAACTAGAGCTGACACAGTTTACACCTGTCACTAACAAAACAATTGTGGAGATAATCTGCAGCCTGAGTCCATCCACCTGCTGCCTGGATGAGTTACCCGCTAGATTCCCGATGTCTGTGCTGAGCAGCTTGTTACCACAACTCGCTCATCTAGTCATCATCTCACTTCTGACAGGAACATTTCCAAAGGTCTTAAAAACTGCAGTCATTAAGCCTCTTCTAAAAAAGAGCAGTCTCGATGCCACAGTACTGAACAACTACCGGCCCATATCACACCTGCCATTCTTAGGAAAAGTCCTGGAAAAAGTTGTTTTTCGACAGCTGACTGACTTTCTCCTGTGTAACAATGTGTTTGATGCCTTTCAGTCAGGTTTTAGGCCCCACTACAGCACTGAGACAGCTCTGATCAAGGTGACAAATGATATCCGCCTGAAGTCAGACGCAGGCAAAGTCTCGGTCCTAGTTCTGCTTGACCTGACACAGTGGACCATGTGATTTTATTACAGAGGTTAGAAGACTGAGTGGGAATCTCTGATACGACTTTAAAGTGGTTCAAGTGCTACCCTGAGGACAGGTGGTACTTTGTTAAAAATGGAAACTGTGTCTCAGATAGAATGGGTTGGACCTGTGGGGTTCCCCAGAGTTCAATCATGGGACCCCTTTTGTCCAATCTTTGCATGCTTCCATTGGGTCAGCTAATCCGCAGCCATAACCTGTCCAACCACAACTATGCAGATGACACTCAGATCTATGTGTTGCTGACAGCAGGAAAACACAGGACAAAAATGAAATCATTGTCTGTGGCCGACAGAAACTAAGACAAAGTGTCATAGGTCAACTTCAGACACTCTCTCTGGAACCTAAAAATCGGGTCAAGAATCTTGGGGTAATACTGGACTCAGTCAGTCAGAACTAAACAAGGTGAAGCTTCATTTCAGTTCCATGCTCCTAAAATCTGGAAGTCTTCCTGAAGACGTGAGAAGGGCCCAACTCTGACAATGTTTAAATCCAGGCTGAAAACGGTTCTGTTTACTGTGCATATGGAAATTGAATTTATTTTATCTGCACCCTTCACTTTTTATCTATCTAATTTATTTGTTGATTAATTTTCTTTCTTCGTTTTTCTGTTTTTAAATTCTTTGTAAAACACTTTGAATTGTCTGGTACACAAAATATGCTATACAAATAAATGTCCCTTCCCTTGCCTAGTTGAGCTCTGAATATATCAAAATACAAAACAAATATATCTCACATCTTGTCATTTATTAAATATGTATTTCTAAGAGATCTCATTAGAATGTAAGCCTCCCACAAACAATCAATTCAATGATTTTTCTCTTCTCTTTCAAAAACCTTGTTTTTGAATCAGCTATGTTTTGTCTATCAAAGGAACTCAGCTGGTTGGGCACACTGCACCATTCATCTGCCCTCCTCACTGGCAACACATAATGCTGGTCACAGTTGGTCTTCTTTTGTACATATACTATCTATAAATGAGATCCAACCCCCACAGTGAAAGAATGAACAAGTGCACCTCTTGACCCCATGAATGCATCTCATTATTTGATGTAATTCATTTTAAGCAAACTTGAATTGGAACAAAAGCACGGGTGGCGAGTGAAAAATTGAAACTGTGATAGTAATAAACAATGTATCCCTCTGCTGCTCAGTGTGGGAAAATCTATACAGCTTACATGGAACAGATGTAAAGCCATGCTCATATCGCTGGCTATTACATGCTAAATGGAACAATCTCCAAATGTTGTCCTAAACATAAGAGTTGTTTATCTCCATTGAAGCAATGAGGCATAACTTGTGTATGTAGTGTGTGGGTGTATGTCTATAACAAGATTAATCGTATGAATATGCCAAATTCATAGCAGACTTTATGGCCACTAAAAGAGGCTCACAGAGGCCAACAAGCTGATATGAATTTAGCCAACATCACAGTGAGCTTATGGAATAATAAAGTTTAATGCTGCAAGTTTATTAAAAACAATTTGAGAAACTCAATAGATGTGTTAAAAACAGAATTAAGCACTCAAATGTTACAGGAAAAATACTAATTCTTTAAATGTATATTTAAAGAGAAAGAATCTTAATTGAAGTTATTAAATTGGAATTGTGACATTTGTTAGTGGATCATATTGTTTGTGAGTCTTCCTGTTCAATTTTTTTTTTTACTGCAACTATTTGCTCTTTTTGTCACCCTCCTACCTGCTGGTATTTCCCTATGCTTATCAAAGTAAACAATTACCATAAAATCTCTTTCTATCAGGGCAGGATGGATGTACTCTGACCAGGCTGTCAAAAGCATGTGTGGGCACGCACAAAGTGTCAAGTACAGTGTGGAGCAAAAATCTCCTAATCTCCCAGCTCTTTGCTATTCATGATCATTTCATAGGCCAGCCATCCAAAATGCACCAGGCCCCTACCCTGCTCAGCCTAGACTGTCAAACTCAAGCCCTGGGTTTGATGTTCCTCCAACATCCAACAGGCTATGATTATTTCATTCCTTTTTTAACATATTGCATCAATTATTCAACCTTTGGTAGACCAGATTAGATTTTTTTTTTATACATATGTGTTTGTATGTGTGTTTGCCTCCTGCAGTGGAAGACTGACTATAAGATGTTTCACAAAGATAATATGTCATGCCCGAGATGAGTGATGGATGGTTAAGAGGTGGAGTAGAATCAGAACAAAAAAGGTGTTCCCTGGAATAACCAATTGCTACATTAGCATAGAATGGTAAATGCTTCTTTCACTGTGCTAGAAATTGCTCTGCTCCTCAAGGTAACCTGCCCATAAAGCATTTTCAACTGTGACACACATGTGTGGATATGTATTTTATTTCACTGATACTACATAAGAGAGAGCCTTACAGTAGCAGCAAGACAGTGACTTCTAGGTTTTACAATTTAGTCTAGTCAATTCAAATACCCAGAAGATAGCAAGAGTAAACTTACATTATGAACTCCTAATAGGCGAACACCGTTTACATAATTTTTTTGTTAAATTAATTAGGTTGCCATACACAACTCTAATTAATACATACTTTTACAAAAATCTTGCCTTTATCCTTTGGCCTCAATTCCTCCCTCAAACCTCTTCGTACTATCTTACTTCAGTACACCTTTCCCCTGCTGTTCCTCTCATTTCTTACATTCTAATTTCAGCTAATGAGCCCACTTAAATCCATGCCAAAACACAAACAGCATGGGAAAAAGAAATAGGAGCAGTGCTTAGTCTGTTTGTTAAAGGATTCATCATGCGAGCTGTTTTCAATAAATAATAGATGCAAACGTTGACTTTTGTCTGCAGACGAGACTTGGAGGTATGAATTATGCATTGTTATTCTTGGATAGGGCAATACAGGGACAGGGTGGCAGTGTGTGTGGTTTGTGTATGGATGTGGGGTGGATCCCACATACACATTGTGGACACAATTTCGGAGGCTTACAATCGAGTGGCGTCCTCATAAATGAGGACTTGAGTTACTGGCTTTATAGCTATAAAAGCATTGCTTTGTTTGCCTATACATGTGCCATGGAAAGCGCAAGCTTCAAGAATATCCAATTTAACTTTGGTCACAATTAACTCCAAAACATTACGAACTCCAAACTAATACTGTTTGTGTTTGTGTCTTTGTCTTAACAGATCTCTGCAATTGTGAAGTGATGAAGTGCTGGACATGAGTGGTTTAGCTGACTCTTCCTGTGTATGGGTGGAGTGTGAGGTGGACCTCCCAGCACATTTGTGTTTTCGTTACTTTTTCCATTTGATCTCTCCCACTTTTTTCCACCTCTCTCCAGTTTTTTCCTACTCTGTAATCATTACACCAACAAAGAGAACTTCGTTTCCTGCTAGAGGGTGGAAAGGTTCCCCTAAAAATGCTTTAATATAGGTTGTTGTTGCTTTTTTATATCTCTCATTTGTAGTCAACGGGAAACATGAGTCAAAAACTTGATTGAAAAATCAGGAAAAAAAGAAACCAATTACAGAGAGGAAAGGCACTTATACAGCGGCACCAGCAATCATCACTGATCTCTACAGTAATTTTACTCTATGGTAAATAATTCATCAAAAAGAAACTAAGGGGAAACAAATATGCAAATAAACCCCAAAAAAGACCGCTAACATCAGCCTGCCGCCACAAGGGAGGTATACAGAGGATCATTACTGCGGAAGGTTATGACTGCCATGAATCTGAATTCCTCTTGTTTCATCTGCCTTGACAGTGCAGAAGTCACTCACAGACAGACGAAAGAAAAAGATGGTATGGATTTGAAGGTTTGATTGGGGAGGGGAAGGAGTGGGGGATAGAGGGATTATGGACAAGGGGAATGGAAGGATTGAGAGGGAGCCAAGGAAGGGAAGAGGGGTAGTAGACATTGGAGGGTAGAAGAAAGAGATTTAGGAGGGAATGGGAGGAAAGGAGGGAGGGAAGCTTTTGAGTGTGTATTCGACAGTACTGTGAAAGGTAGCCATCAAGGGCTTTGATGAAAAGTGCAGGCCTTCTAAAGCTTAGGAGTGACAGCATATGATTTGGTCAAAGCACGGAGCTTTTCAAAGGGAGACATTCTCACTCCCATTCATCCCTCTCAGGTTGAATATAACTTTTGGGATGAGCTCTGGCATAAATTCAGAATTGGTTTGACAGATTGACTGTATGTGGCATTGTCCCTGTGACTCTCAGACAGTAGGCTGCCTGGAGATGTAGACATCTCGAAATACAGGGGCATTGTAGGGCATGTTATGTTTCAACTAACTGCCCAGTTCAATAGTTATATGGAAATGCACATACTGATCTATGCTCAAAAGACACCTAAATATCCGTTGGGTCCTTAATGATCCATTGTAAGAAAATACAAATATGGCAAAGGATCATTTTTGTACTTGTTTTAACTATATTGAAAACAAAAGGAATTGTGTTTCTATTTTGTAGGATGAGAAAGTGGAATTTAGCTGATTTCAGATGGACACAATCAGTTTATGGTCATGCCTTAATGCTCTGTGGCATCTGGAACCACAATGCCAAAATGTAAATGGTTCTCTGGGGCAGTTTGGCTCAGTAATGTACCAATATGGACAGGCTTCATGAGCCAGTCTCATTAAAATCAAGGGTTGAAGTTAATATTACTAGGTTAGTGGCAACAGGCAACATGCAACCATGATGATACCTGTGTGTAATTTTCACTCACATACATAAATACATAAAGCTGGAAATGGAGTGCAATTTAATCGCAGGCAGACAAAAACAGTCACGATACTCCTCTTACATGTAAAAGCATGCATGTTCACAAAATTGAAAACACATGCCTGTGAGGCTCTTGTCTGATAGTGGTGTCTATCTCTCTTTTCCCCTCATGCACACATACACACACGCACATAGATAATAGTGTCTAATTTAGGCTTTCATATCTGTAGGGTTCTCCAGAGGACGAGACTTCATCAGGAATATACTGGTGACCTACATACTACATTAGGGACGCACATGTACACACCAGCATGGCAAATGCACATGCTTCTTGCTAGAACCTAATTCTACAACACAGAGATTTGCATAAAGACACACACACACTGCCACTCTAGCCTGCATGTGAACATACCCAAACAAGATACACACAGACAGAACGGGTGTAAACATGGCTTTATGTAGCTTGCGTGTCTGTGGTCGTCCAGTCCACACATACAATACACACATGTAATTTATATACAATCCTCTCTGAGGTTAAAATGGTTACCACAGACACTGAAAACTGAAAAAGCCTGTGCATTTTCACAAACTTAAAAGTAATTGTACCATATCCTGATAAACAGCTCTATGTCCAGATATGGCATACCACTGCTACATATTGTGACCAATCAAAGAGATAAAAGGTCTGGGGTGGATTTATATGGTTACCTTTGCATCTGGTAGCTGTGAATAGCTCATGTGAACTGACAAACACCTGTCCATATGGGTGTTAATACAAATTAATATGTCTTGCACAATAATGCTGAAAAAAACAGCTAGCGCAGAGATAAAAGAGATTAAACTTAAACTGAAAATAATAATTTGGTTCACACTTAAGCCAAAGGGGGATACTGGGGAATTTTGCACTACTAAAGGGACAGTAAGAAGATAAAAGACAACTAAAGTTACTAACTGCAAAATTAGTTTTTTACAGAAAAAATACCCAAGCTAATGAAGATACAGGTGAAACAGGCCTTTTAACTGAGAAACTTGACAGTCAAGAGTAGCATTAATTAATGCACACTCAAAGAGCTACTTTGAAATTAAATTTACTGCTTTCACTGAAGAACAGCATGTTGAGAGATGAGACCTGATTAAAACGAGCCCGGCCCTGAATTACCAAGGAATACGAAATACACACTGCTATGTTATCTTTTTTTCTATCTTTCCATTTCCCACTTCATCAGAAATACTATTCAACAAGTCTGTTCGAAAACTGTAGCTGAAAGGTCAATGTGAAGAAACACAACAGGGGTCCTAGCTATTGGTTCTTCACACTGGATTTAATATGGAATATTTTTCGATCGCATCCTTTGAACAGGATTAATTCATGTAACGATAGCAATAAGGAAAAAATATGCCTATAAAAAGAGAGTGCTCCATTTGCAGATTATAGGGTTTTATGACCAACTTAGTGGAAGAAGTGGTACAATATTGGCATTAGATGCTGCTAAAGGAACTATGTCTTCAGTGTTGGTTGAGTATGTGACTGCTGTACACAAGAGTGAGGATAAAGTTTAATGAACAGTACTTGTTTTATCAAATGAGTCAAATGCAGCAGGACAACAATGCGTGAATCTATGCACATTTTGAGCTTGTGAAAACAGAACAGAAAAAAATGCCCAAAATATTACAACTTATATTTAAGTACATCTCTGTGCTACTCAGGTTCAAACATCCATCCATTATCGTTACCGCTTTATCCCTAATGGGGAAGAACTGGAGCCTATCCCAGTGGTCAATGGGCAAGAAACGGGGTACACCCTGGACAGTCCAGTCCAGACAAATAACTACAGACTCACTCCTAAGGGCAATTTGGAATTTCCAATCAACCTAACATGCAGGTTTTTGGACTGTGGGAGGAAGCCGAAGAACCCATGCAGACACAGGGAAAACATGCAAACTCCACACAGTAAGGTCCTGGTTCCCCTTGAACCTTGTACTTTCTTGCTGTGAGGCAACGGTGCTAAACACCACACCACCGTGCCGCCAAGGTTCACACATCATCCATTAAATTCACAAAAAAATCAGAACACAGCAACAACTTGTTTAACAGGTTGCTTCGTTAAATATTCAACATAGAAAGACTTTTGATTGCTGCTTAGCAGTTGATTTTCTCTGTAAGTGGCCCTGGTATCTTACTGTGGGCAAATCACTCATTAGTACGATACAGTAACTGCACCATGTTTCTTGGAAGAGGAACTAAGAGTTCTGTATCTATGCTGTGTTATGCATTCTGGTGGCACCAGAAAGCCCTTGAGTCGTTCTCCATCATTCATGACCATTGTCTGTCAGCTTTTCAGACTAGTAGATGTCCAATATCTGAAATACCACAGGAGTGGAGGGGGGCATTTTCACTTTACACACTGGAGCCCTGACTCACATTCAGTTATTAAACACTTAGAAAGAGATTATGTCTAGAGACAGTGACAAACTGAAAGAGGCCTGGTGAAATATGAAGATGTATAAAAGAAAGGAAATGTTGAACAGAACTGATATACAGTCAGGGCCAGAAATATTTGGACAGCAACACAGTTATCCTCCTTTTCCACCCTATACCCCACCACAATGGATTTGAAATAAAACAAACAAACTGTGCATTAACTGTAGACTCTCAGCATTAATGTGAAGGTGTTAGCATCCAAATCACATTAACAGGATTGAAATAGCAACAGTTTTTGTATGTTTTGCCCACTTTTCAAGGGATCAAAAGTAATTGGACAATGGGCAAGAAGGGCTGCAATTGACTCAGAAGGTGTCTCCCTCGTTAACCTGTAATCAATTAAGTAGTTAAAAGGTCTGGGGTTGATTCCAGGTGTGTGGTTTTGCATTTGGAAGCTTGCTGTGACCAGACAATATGCGGTCAAAGAAGCTCTCTATTGAGGTGAAGCGGAACATCCTGAGGCTGAAAAAAAGGAAAAAATCCATCAGAGAGATAGCAGACATGCTTGGAGTACCAAAATCAACAGTCTGGTACATTCTGAGAAAAAAAAAATTCACTGGTGAGCTTGGGAATTCAAAAAGGCCTGGGCGTCCACGGAAGACAACGGTGGTGGATGATCGCTGCATACTTTTTTTGGTGAAGAAGAACCCGCTCACAACATCTACTGAAGTCCAGAACACTCTCAGGGAAGTAGGTGTATCTGTCTCCAAGTCAACAGTAAAGAGAAGACTCCATGAAAGTAAATACAAAGGGTTCACGTCCAGATGCAAACCATTAATCAAATCTAAAAATAGACAGGTCAGAGTTGAATTTGCCAAAAAACACCTCAAAAATCCAGCCCAGTTCTGGAAAAGCATTCTATGGACAGATGAGACCAAGATCAACCTGTACCAGAGTGATGGGAAGAAAAAAGTTTGGAGAAGAAAGGGAACGGCACATGATCCAAGGAACACCACATCCTCTGTAAAACATGGTGGAGGCAATGTAATGGCATGGGCATGCATGGCTTTCAATGGCACTGGGTCACTTGTGTTTATTGATGACATAACAGCTGACAAGAGTAGCCGGATGAATTCTGAAGTGTGCCGGGATATCCTTTCAGCCCAGATTCAGCCAAATGTTGCAAAGTTTAATGGACGGCGCTTCACAGTACAGATGGACAATGACCCCGAGCATACAGCGAAAGCTACCCAGGAATTCATGAAGGCAAAAAAGTGGAATATTTTGCAATGGCGAAGTCAATCGCCAGATCCTAACACAATTGAGCTTGCATTTCACTTGCTCAAAACCAGTTTTCAGACAGAAAGACCCACAAACAAGCAAGAACTGAAAGCTGTGGCTGTAAAGGCCTGGCAAAGCATTAAGAAAGAGGAAACCCAGCGTTTTGTGATGTCCATGCAGTCCAGACTTCAGGCAGTGATTGCCTCCAAAGGATTTGCCACAAAATATTGAAAAAAACTTTTTTGTTTGGGTTATGCTTATTTGTCCAATTACTTTTGAGCTCCTAAAATGTGGAGTGCTTGTAAAGAAATATGTACAATTCCTACATTTTCTATCAGATATTTTTGTTCAACCCTTTAAATTAAACGTTACAACCTGCACGTGAATTCTGTTGTAGAGGTTTCATTTCAAATCCAGTGTGGTGGCATGTAGAGCCCAACTCGTGAAAAATGTGTTACTGTCCAAATATTTCTGGCCCTGACTGTAGCTTCATTTTAATCCTAAAATGATTTAATTAACTTGTATCTTTCATATTGTCAAAGGACGTTCAGAAGCTTGAGGCTGGGAAGACATTCAGAGCCATTGCAGTCAGGTTCCTAATAAGTTTAATAGCCATTCATGGGTTACTGTCTGCTCAGCACCATGTTTATAAATGGGTAAATGAACTTGACTCATACAGTTGGTTTAAAAAAGAAGGAACTGATGCCAGGACCACAACTGATGCAGAAATAGACATCTGAACCAGCATGGAAACGCATTAACTATTTTCATGTTTATGGGTGGTTAAAGGGACTCAGCTCTATGGCAGAGAGGAGCTGACTCATACATCGTGATGTCTTTACTTAGTCCCACAGCTAAAATGTAATAGCAGCTTATGGAGCTAGTGTTGGACCACAACTGATGGAGAACTCATTCAGAGCAATTGCAATTAAAGCAGACACACCTCTGTATTTACTGCGTATTTACAATAAATACAGTCTTATTTTCACTTATTGAAGATCGTTTGAGGACAGCGTAAAAAGAGACATGGCTACAAAAGAGTTGAGTGGAAAAAAAATATTAATGTTTATGAAAAGACATTTATTCAATCTTCATTCAGAGTCATAAATGGACCTTCTTTCTAAAACATCTCCAAATCCTGTTTCTAGTTTGTGTTAATTGTACATGATAAAGCAGAAAAGTCCCATCCTCACTCACTGAATGAGCCTACAACACAGTCACTGTCCCAGTCACTGATTGCATAATTATCTGCTGTCTCAGTAAATCCGAGACTAATTACAGCCAGGCTGCAACAGCAAACTGAATTCCATCTGAGCTTGTTTTTTTTCTCGCCTGTGCAAAACTTGCTCATGTAGACCAAGTATTCTGGTGATTTGTTTCAATATAACAAGGGATACTTTAAAGGCTAGAAAGCAAAAAGTTGAGTTGCAAAAGAAATGTGTGCGACAGAAAAATCCTACACCTTTTAGCTGTAAGTGGTCTCTAAATGCGAACATCACATGCACCGAGCTTTCAACATTAACTTAAACTATCTCCTTGGTGTAAAACAGAATTCGACATGTATGTCAAAATGCACAGTGTTATTTGATGTTCCACTGTTTTTGCAAAGTCAAGGACCCAGTCCCACTAAAACAAAAAGATACATTTTTTTATCTATAATTATTTCAGGTGTAGTTTGGGGGATTTTAACTTTTGTGTTGCATTACATTATCCAGGTCTAGTAACACTCGTTTGTTGTTGCACCCACTGAGGTGTTCTTTAGGATCGCTATTCTACTGCAGAGGCCATTGTTCTTTACATTGTTAGACGGCATGAAGGTTGCTTTTCAGGTCAACGTTCCATGTTTCACCACCTTAACACAAGTGAAAGGCTAGATCTTTCCAGCCATGTGTTCACCACTTGAAAAGATATCCCCATATCCTCTCCAAGTGCCTTCTGGATCTTTCTTTCATGCTTTCTGCAGCCAAACCCATCTGTCTTAACTTTATCAGCCCACATAAACTGTTTCCATAATGCTTCAATGTTATCTGAGAGAGTGAATTTTATGTGTAAAGTTCAGGAACATTTTTCTTTTTTTTCTCACAGTCGTCAAATGTCTACGAGAGTCTTCAGAGTACCTTTCTTGAACCGTTTTCCCTGAAAACATATTTGGTCTTCCAGACCTCAAACAAACCTCTTCAGACTTTAATCTTGTTGATTTCTCAAAAAAGTTAACAATGTTATCTGATTGGGCTGTTCCTCTTTCTGGATCTGTTCTCCTACTTTTTGGATTACTTGGTAGCATCATAGTTATGTTTGGAATAAATTTCATGTTACCCATAGTTTCATGCAATTTTCAATTGTTGTAAAGTGTATTGCAGCAAATCAAAGTACGAGACCCTAATCAAGTTTAACTAAATCCTACATTGCACATACAGCCAAATATTTTGCACACTACGCACTACCCTTTTAATATCTTCTCTCTAACACCTCAAGAGAAGACCAAAATAGTAGAGAAAAAACCTTTTTATTCCACTGTAAAAATAATCCAGTTTATGTCGGCTGGTATTCAGCTGCATGGTTGTAATGACTCTTTGTATACATTATGAACTGATTTGTATCTTCTGATTTTATCAAGCCAGCTGGATTTCATCACCTTAATGGCTGCAGTACTGTTATATGTAATACAGTGAGAGTGAAGGACTTTTTGTGATGGTGATATGTCTCAATTATATGATTTTATTATCATGAAATGAGACAGAGAACAAAGGACAAGACAATCCAAAGGGACAGAGAATTTGAGAGAGACTGACAACCAGCCCGAAATAATGACATGGTAAGTGGGACAGACAGTTTCTTATTCTTTTTTTTTTATTTTGTAATTGCATTTCCAGTGTGTTCAACCAAACGGCTGAGACTATGTTATGTAAACCAGAGTTAAACATTCATAAGCAGACCATCATCTTACTTTTAAACCGCTTGGGTTTTGATGCAATAATGTTACATATGATGGGTTGGCCACTATCTCAAACTCATCTGTACAAACATGAGTAGCTCTATAGGTTAAGACTCCAAATTATACATGGATTTAAGAAAAAATCCTGTTGCAAAACCAAATGAGGCTATAGATGAAGAGTAAAGGGACCGTAAGGGGGGATGAAGAAAAAGGGATGTATGGTTGGAGGAGAGGGGGGAGAGGAGACAGGGATCAGGCAATAAAAAGACAGATGAGATCAAGAGACAGTTCTGACATGCTCGGGTTCTGTATAAGCTTAAGAGCAGCTGAGCTGAGCGGTTACACACCCACACAAACAGACACACACATATGCACAACTTATTGATGTGGTTAGCCCAAACTTTGTCAGTGCCTGACTGGGTGTATATAAGAGATATTCAGAAAGGGTCTGCAGTGTAGGAAGTTGTGCCAGATCCCTAACACCACACCCCACCAACAGGAGGGGAAGGGAATTTAGAGGGCTTTGGGCTTCTGTTGTGGTTTCTTTCATTCTTCCAGTCTTTTCTTCTGTTCTTTGACTCTCACTTCATCTCGATCCTTACTGTCTGTCTCCCTCTGGCAGTTCCATGGCTTTTTCTTGTATATCTATGCTTTTTTTTTTAGTCTCATTAATCCATTTATCTCTTATTTTCTTTTAGGCAACAAACATGCATGAATAATATATTGCACTGACAGACATCATGATATCATCGTTTACACAGGCAAGTGTGAATGTTTTGAGCATACCAATGTAATCTAGTCTAGAAATAGGAAATATGAGAGACGCTTCTCAGGGCTTGTGCCAGTAAACTGAGCCACTGAGGCTCTAAGGAAGTACGGGTTTTAAGTACAGCATCAGACAGGCCAAGACCACGAGTGTTTTAAGAACCTGATCTTTCAGACATATGTGATCCCAAATACTGTAACAAGAACACAGGAGACATTTGGATTACCACTGTTAAAGTAAATGAGCCCCCTGTCAGATAAACCACACCACTCTGTGATCTTGAGGTGCTTTGCTTCGTTGTGGTTTCAGCTTCAGTTGTGGTTGCTTTGGTCTTCATTACCATTTAACTTTTTTTCCCCCTACAGATTATCGTGCTATTCATCATCAATCAAACTTTTCTTTCTCGCAATCCCAACTGTTTTTCTTCTACAGCCTGATTTTATTACCTCTCGATGACTTGAGCATTAGCAACAACCGGCGCTACACCATGTGCTTTGATTTTCTCAGGCCGACAGCTGCCCTTTTAGTGTTTTCCATCTCCTCATTCTCTTTCTTTTTATTCTTTTACACACTTTCTTTTTATCCTTTTGGCAATGGGCCAAGAGAGCTATGCCTCATACTAAGACAGAAAGTGCACCATATGCAAGTTTTAACCTGCTATTAGTTTAACTTAGCAAAGAATATGGGTAAAGACTGTCAGCTATTGAATATCCATGTGCTTACAAATGTATCCACCTGTCCATCTGTCTCAAAAGTATAGCAAAAATTCCCCAAATTCCATGACTTCACATATACACATATTGGGTCTGAAAATCAGATTATCTGAGTGTTTATGGGCATGGAGCCTGCTGTCCTGCTCCCCACAACCCTTCTCTCCACATTCTCCAAGCCTCAGTCTGACTCTTGATTCAATTAAACCACTGCATTTTTCAGCATTCTGACATTACATGAGAAGGATATTTTCCTTGTTTGCATTGTGTGAGAGAATGTTCTTGGTGTTACCCATGTTGTGTGGACTTACTGCGAACCTGAGTTTGAACTTGAGGTATGATTAAGCAATTAGTAATAATGGTTAATGATATGCAACCAATCCAATGCTTTGTTTTAATTGACAGTACAGGAACTTATGTGTTTGTATGTACGATTCATATATGGCAAGGTCCAACAAAAGGGAAGTGGAGATGTTCACTGGTCCACCTTAAATCAATAAAATTCAGACATGAGTTGGTACCTTTTGAAAGCATAATTCAGCTATAGTCAATTTTATGAGATCTTGATAGGAATCTTTGAATTAGAAACCTATCCGGGTGTACCCAGACTCTAAGCCAATGACGTCTGGGAGAGGCTTCATACTTTTCATGACCCCAGATTAGAAGTGATGGATGGATGGATGGATGGATGGATGGATGGATGGATGGATGGATGGATGGATGGATGGATGGATGGATGGAAGACCTTATTTAATTCATGCGGACATGCCATTCAACAGCAACAGTAAACAAAAGGCAATTTGCACATGCCGGTATCAAATATCCTGTGTAAGTATGTGCTCCTGCTGAGGTAGTGAGGGGTCAGAGGGCAGAGGTCAGACTCTTTCTGACCGCAGTTGAGAGAAAATTAGTGCTGCTAATGGCTGTAACCATGATAATGAAGGGGGCAATTATCACAGATAAAAAAGACAACGTGTCAAAGCTTTGTTTGTTTTTTTTATTATTAAAATGGATCATTTAAGTTTAGTTCCATCCATAATCAATCACTGTGACAGCCAACATATACACTATATTGCCAAAAGTATTTGCTCACCTGCCTTGACTCACATATGAGCTTAAGTGACATCCCGTTCCTAATCCATAGGGTTCAATATGACGTCGGTCCACCCTTTGCAGCTAGAACAGCTTCAACTCTTCTGGGAAGGCTGTCCACAAGGTTTAGGAGTGTGTTTATGGGAATTTTTGACCATTCTTCCAGAAGCGCATTTGTGAGGTCGCACACTGATGTTGGACGAGAAGGCCTGGCTCTCAGTCTCCGCTCTAATTCATCCCAAAGGTGTTCTATCGGGTTGAGGTCAGGACTCTGTGCAGGCCAGTCAAGTTCATCCACACCAGACTCTGTCATCCATGTCTTTATGGACCTTGCTTTGTGCACTGGTGCACAGTCATGTTGGAAGAGGAAGGGGCCAGCTCCAAACTGTTCCCACAAAGTTGGGAGCATGGAATTGTCCAAAATGTCTTGGTATGCTGAAGCATTCAGAGTTCCTTTCACTGGAACTAAGGGGCCAAGCCCAGCTCCTGAAAAACAACCCCACACCATAATCCCCCCTCCACCAAACTTTACACTTGGCACAATGCAGTCAGACAAGTACCGTTCTCCTGGCAACCGCCAAACCCAGACCCGTCCATCAGATTGCCAGATGGAGAAGCGCGATTCGTCACTCCAGAGAACGCGTCTCCACTGCTCTAGAGTCCAGTGGCGGCGTGCTTTACACCACCGCATCCGACGCTTTGCATTGCACTTGGTGATGTATGGCTTGGATGCAGCTGCTCGACCATGGAAACCCATTCCATGAAGCTCTCTGCGCACTGTTCTTGAGCTAATCTGAAGGCCACATGAAGTTTGGAGGTCTGTAGTGATTGACTCTGCAGAAAGTTGGCGACCTCTTCGCACTATGCGCGTCAGCATCCGCTGACCCCGCTCCGTCAGTTTACGTGGCCTACCACTTCGTGGCTGAGTTGCTGTCGTTCCCAAACACTTCCATTTTCTTATAATACAGCTGACAGTTGACTGTGGAATATTTAGGAGCGAGGAAATTTCACGACTGGATTTGTTGCACAGGTGGCATCCTATCACAGTTCCACGCTGGAATTCACTGAGCTCCTGAGAGCGACCCATTCTTTCACAAATGTTTGTAAAAACAGTCTGCATGCTTAGGTGCTTGAATTTATACACCTGTGGCCATGGAAGTGATTGGAACACCTGATTCCGATAATTTGGATGGGTGAGCAAATACTTTTGGCAATATAGTGTATATAAACAGAAAAAAGGACTGGATTAGAAAATGCATCTTTCTGTCAGTACAAAAAAGATGGCATACTTCCCACTGCAAGAAACGCATTTAGCATTCACTAGGGCAAAAGGTTTTTTGAGACCTTTTGAGGTTTTGGTCTGAGTTTCTGAGACCCTGAAGACCTATAGCACGTTCATATAGCTTTCTTTGGAAAAAACCCAAAGATTTAAATAGGTGTTTGAAGGAAGGATTTGTTGTGTTTCTTTTTTTTATAGAGGTTAGGATAAGGGTTAGAGTTAGGCATTCAGTTGTTATGGTCAAAGGCCAGGGTAAGTTGCTATGGAATTCAGCATGGCAATGACAGATCCACAGAAAAAATTGGGAGTACAAGGATATGTGTGTGTGTGTATGTGTGTGAATTGGAAAACATAACCCCCTTCGCCATGGTCTTTCCTGCTCATTGTGAAAATGGATGAGTGACCTTTGACCCTCTAATACATTCTGACTGCCTTTATTCAGCTCCCAGTCTTTCTTTCCCCTCATGCTCTTCTATTTTTTTCTTTGGCTGCCTTCCTGTTTGCCGGTCTAACCCTGTCTCACTCTCAGTCTCTCTTCCATAATGAGACGGGGACTTTCCTCCCTGTGGTGAAAGATATCGGTGGCCCTGACACACACATGTTCTCTCTTGCACAAACCCACACAGATAAATATACAGACATGGATGCCACACTTGCCTTCACATCCACAGATCTGTGCACATAAGAAGGACAACCCCCCCCCATAACACAGCTACGTCCACACGCAGACTGACCCAGAAATCCCATCTCTGTTATGCAGAATATCAGTTGGCTGATGGTAGAGCTGATTATGCAGCTACCCTCTGCTTGCCCGCAACTCCCAGGTGGATATCTGTCTTTAAAAAACCCATCCCAAATGTCTTTTTAGCATATCAATAGTGAATTACATATTCCTAAACAGTGGGACTTGCATATGGACAGTTTTTCATAACTTCCTCACTTCATGATGAACACAGTCTAAGACTATTTTTAAAAAGGAAACATTTTGGCAAACATTTCACACAAAATAAATCAAAAGAAATATTTAGCTGTCAGACTGATGTAAAAACTGATGTAAAACTCCAGAGGTTTCCTGTCATATTTTCTCCTTCCGTCCATCAGCATAAATTCTACCAATATTGAATATGCAGGTGCACATGTCATTTCCTAAATCAACATGACGAACACAGAACAAATTTGAAAAAGTCGATTGTAAAACTTTATTTTTCTCTTGCTCTGTGAAGCTTTGTTTGCATAAATTGAGTCAATCAAATTTAGTGTCATTAGGTTGTTTGCAGCCTTTCCAATTAAATGATTAAAGCCAATTCTCATTCACCTACTTTATTTCTGTATTCTGCTCCATGCCATCACTACAGCTTACACTGCAGAGACTGGGTTAGACGTGATGATACATATAGTAGATGTTTATATTTAGCATCCAATATTTTTTTTTTAATTTTGGTCAAATTAGACAGAGCATGTAGTTGGGTTTAAGAAGAGACAAACGACCCAAAAACTAAAATAGAAAACATCCAAACAAATAACAAAAACCATCTTAACCACATGATCAATATTCTTTAACTTTAGTCTATAAAAGAACAATCACAAAACCCAGGATCTATCAGAATCACGGGCGGGATGGATGTTTCTTGTCTCGGTTCTGAGTGGTTGTTTCCAAATTTGGATGTTGAAGGCTGTAGACTCCAAAGAAATTTTGACACCAGTGACATTATGTAGTCATTTAATCTCAACCTTAATATGTTGAATTATATATTAGGCATAATTCCCTAGTTCAACAGTAGAAATCCTGTTTTCCAGTTGTGTGGGCAAACTGCTTCAGAATCACAAGCCTCAAGGACAGTCTTACTTTGCTGTAGACTGTATTTACCTCAAATTTAAAATCTGCAGAATAGTGCAAATAAGTCAGCAGCAGTATGGAGACTACTTTCAGATATCTCTCCAAATGCACTGACTTATCTGGGTCCCAGAGGCCTGGATTTATAGATTGGTGCTGTGTAGAGGTGAGGAGTGGTGACCCTAAGAAAGATTGCTTGCTAAGCAAATAAGCAAAGTAATCAGGCCCTGTGTGGGTGCACATTTGAGTGTCCTCATATGAGCACGCACACAACATATGCTTCCATATTTTCTGCACATATGTGCAAATGTGTCTTTGTGAGTGTGTTTGTATATTGCTCATGAGGTGGTATGAATGTGGTCCCTCATGAAAGTTCATTGATAATACTATGCATTGCCACTCTGCATGTTTTTGCTTGCTAATTGAAAGGCCATCTGTGGTCTACTGGGGAGCTTTAGTAAGGGGGTAAACTGTGAGGCTCATTATTTTTAGGAAAACGGAGCCCTTGGAGGCCAAAATAAATTAGCTTCTGTCCAGTTTAACCTTCACAGAACTCAGTTGCTGTAGTTGAAGCATATTTATGTACCGTGTTCCTTGTGAGTTTGTGCAGGTGTGCACACATGTTCTCAAACTGCAGTGACAACACAAAGTTAGAGGGACCTGTGGTTCAGGGATTACAGAACCAGATGCCGCTTTATAATAAAAGACAGTCCATTTTGCCTGTAACTTTTCTGATCTATTCACAAAAGCAATAGAACTGATCAGACATGGGGCTTTTGTGTGCCTGTGTGCGTTTCTGCTGCAGAATGTCTAAAAGTACCATAAACATAGAAACAGACTTGACCTGTGTGTCTCAGTCATTTCCTGTGTAAGCTGAGATCTGTCTGTGTAAGTGCCCCTGTGGTTCTCCTGTCACTCCTCGGGCCTGCAGAACAAACTCCCTACTCTATTAGTTTGTCTGCATGTCTACAGACCAGCACATGTGTGTGTCTCCCTTTACATGAATGTTGCTTTCCATCTGTCTCCTGTCACCAGCAACCCTCTCTGCATAATTAGGAGCTGTTAAGATCTGGGGTCATTTCTCTCGAGGTCAGAGATCACTCTTCAAAAGGCAAAAAGCCACCAGGGTCAGGTGTGGTGTGAGGTGACACTAAACACGCACACAGCTGCAGCCTTAGCGCCATGAACAACATATACTATATTGAATATCAAAACCTGTAACAGTTTTAATTCATAAGAATCAGAACATGGGGAAGCTGTTCTGTTGCAAGCAAAACTTATAACGAAAAAATATCAACAGATAGAGACATGAAGACATAGATGCAGTGCATTCAGAAAAAGTAGGCACTGTATTCCACAAGGAAAATTCACCACAGCAACACAACTCCAACAAAACCCAGACATGTTTGGTTAATCAACATCTGACACATTGATCAAACCACTCATGCATATGTATGTGAAACTGGACTGATGGGCTCTAATGCTCTGTGTGTGCTGCAAACTTTCATGTTCATGCATATAATTAATATCGACAAATTTACAATAAAGTTGTTCATTTGAAAATTGTGCCATTTCTTATGTCAAATAAGGAAAAACAGTGAATGAAAAACAGCCTATTAATGTCATGTTGCAATCCTTTATAACACTTCCAGAGTTCCGTTAATATAAAATTCTCACTTCATAACTACAAAGTGCAATTTGAAAGAATTACCCCTACATATACTTACAGACACCATATCTTCCACAAAGAAAGTCAAATGCTTAAAATGATTTAAGTTTACACAGTCCACAGCCTTGTGGCATCTGAAAAATGTCAGTCAGTAATTTGAGTTCCCACCCATGTATGTGTATCAAACTAAGCATAGTTATAACTGGATTAAACATCTTATTCCCCAGAATAATTCCAGGTTTCATTTACATTGATCACTTCGTCAGGACAAGAAATACCAAGAAAGATGATGATCATAGGTAGGATTAAAATGCATCGTTTTTATAACCTCCTCCCCAACTATCCTGTTATTTTGTGTGTTGTTTTGGTACCACATATGTTACAGCACACAGTAACTTTTGACTTTACTTGTTTTGCTTGGAATTCAAAATGCTTACTTAGAAATCAAAACCGCTGGTTAAGTTTAAGAAAAATTACCAGAATTAAAACAATGCTCAATTGTTTCTATTATGCAACTAGAGTTTGGGAAGAGGGAATATTAATATACATATCCTTGTATAGAAGCCACGCATTCAATCACAAACACACAAACACTGCTCTTGCACTCAATGTGCCCAGATAAATATTTCACACAAATACCAATATAGTAACTAGCCTGTCCTGAGAAGTTCAGAGCAAAGTTTCTCCCTCCAGCTAAACTCAAACCTGGTCATAACTGAGTCTGTGCTTCCAAGTGATTTTATTGAGTTACAACTCACTGCTGTGTTTTATTGTTTTGTTTTGTTGCCCATATCGCTGCATTGCTTTTTATTGCATGCGTCTTAATATTTGACATCTCTGGAAGGAAGCTGAAACAAAGATCATTGTGTTCCAAAACACTGTTTTCTTTATGTTAAATTTATTATCACTTTGCAATCACTGCTGGGTAGAAGGCAAAGATAAGGTGTGGGAATGAAGTCAGAGGCAGAAATAATAGAGTAACCTTTAAGAACTTTAATCCACACAAATACAAATGGTCAGATGTCAAACTATCCTTTTCTGCCATCATACCTGCACAGGAAGCAGTCAATGTATGAGTGAACACATAGAAATTTTTTTTAAAAATGACTATGTAAAACAATCTTAAAGAACCCAGTGAGGAAAAACTCCCTTCTTCCCCATTATATGATCACTTTTGTTGCTAAGGCAACACACGTCATATTTCGTGGTTATCTTATTGAATAAGTATGAGCCAAGTCAATTATGTAATTATGAATTCTTTGTTACTGCCAATGACTAAATGATTCAAATGAAAGTTTTATTCCTGCATTGGTGGTCCAATCTTGCAATTTTTGCACCATCACTTAATTGTGTTCTGTAATGTTTGTCGTATCCCTATCGGGCATGCAGGGAATTTCTGAGAAAACTCAATAAAAACTGAATGTTTGTTTCTTCCACCCAGTCAGTGTATTTTTTGTTATCGCTGAAACATCCTTGATCGGCTCATTTGCCATGTTCCTTGAAAGTCTAGTCATGTTTCTCAAAGCTTCAGAAACACACTAAAGCTGAGGATTTACTCAGAGCCTATACAGACACAAAACCTTTGGAGCCCAGCGTGTATACATGTGTGTAGGTGTGTGTCTGTGTGTGGGTACGTGGGTGGGTGTTTTTGTCTGGGGGGATGTGGATGTGCATATGTATGAATGCATGTCCATCTCCCTAGTTGAACAGGATGTTGGGGGTCAAAGGAGTGGGTCAAAGGTCAGAGCCTGACTAAATAATTACCAGATCTTTTCTCCAATCCACACACCCACATACTTACATATACACATACTTTACACACACACACACACACCAGCACACTATATACAGCTATATGCATTGTTGTTTTCTTAAAGTCTGGACAGCGTCTTCCTTTGTGACCTCCTTACACAAAAACACACTTGAACATGCTCCCCTTTCCCACTCGGACACACACCCATCTTCAGAGACACATTGTGTGAAAACCTGTCCTACTGACAAGCTATCAGTCAGGAAACAGAGGGAAGAAAAGGAGAAGAGAGCAAGAGAGGTTGGGTAGATAGATTTGGCTTGTCAGTCTCTAAAGGTCAAAGGTTGCAATAAAAATGCACCGACATTTATATACGTGCACACATATATATATGCAAGCACTATACATACACACAGACGTACACGCACACAATGGTGTTCATCAGAATAAGGTCAAGAGTGGAGGGCGGACAGCTGGCAAGGTTTACGGAGAGAAGGGGAGAGCAGACAGCTGGGGAGTTTTACTGGTGTCTGCCCTTTAAAACGAGTCTGGAAGAAAGTTTAAAGGAGGGCGCAAGTGAATGTTTACTGCTGGGTTGAGAAGGTGTAAGAACTTGTTTCAATTGTTCTGAGTGGGTTTGATATCAATAAGACGCCTTTAGGAATTCATGGGCACTTTGTCATGGGATGATTTGATCAGCAAACAGAGGCTGTTAAAGATGCCATAATGTAATGAGATCAGAGAGATCTCAACTCTTCCTTTTCGTCTTCTTTTTCTGCCACATGCACTGCTTAGCCACGCTCTCTTTTCCAGCAAACTGTTAAAACAGACGAAGGAAGCAGGTGAAACAGAAACACTCTCTCAGCTGAATCTTATGTTTTCTTTCGATGGCTCTATAATTTACCGTCTTGTCATCCACGTAATTCAGGACTTTTGGTTGTGCCAAATTATCTCCTGTTTCTTGAATTAAAATCTCCTCCCTGTTAAACTCCACAGCCCTCAAATTAGTGTAAAAATATCAAACTAGACACAAAAAAACATGATTAAAAACATAGATTTTCCCAAAGTCAACACATTTGACACTTTAAGATAGGTAAGGTCATGCACTGACACATTTACCAACCTCGATTTGAACCGACAACTATCCTCTAGGTCAGGTATTTGCACTTGCAGGTTCTGGGCAAGACAAATTAGACCTTTATTGTCACTGACAACTGGAGGATATGGCTAAGAGGGAAGGGAGAAAAGAGATGAGATTAAGTGGGGAGGACGAAAGCGATGTCACGCTTATTGATGAGAATCAAGGCATTCAGCTGTCTTTCTCAGGATCGCCTTTAGAATTCAGAAACTAACACAAATAGAATCCAAGGTGGTCCAGATCTGTAGTCTTGAGACAATTTGTGCAATTGCGAGGGTACATTTTTTTCAGGGTTGGAATTTTATGCCTTATCATGTTGTCATATATTTGATAAGATCAGACACCGAACTGCCAAAAAAGATATATTAGTTTCTAAATGGTACCTAAATGGAAAATAAACCATATTACCATTTTTTTTTTTTTCATTGAAGTTCAAATTAGCAATGTATATTCACTTAACATTTATTATGTTTCCCACATATCCTGTTCAAAAAGGAATCGGCGTTATAGACAATGGATGGATTTCTTATGTTTCCCCTGTGCGATTTTCTATTTATTTCCATTTGAATTGTTTTACTCTTACTTGTGTAGACATCTCATGGGGATTTCTGTGCTACAGAGTGCAAAGGCCTACATAACATTACCATTCACAAATTAATGAGACGCCAGGCCATACATAACAACATGGCTGGTCAAGGAAGATCAACCAAGTGGGGTAAAGGGGGAGAGTGGAATAGAAGAGGATGAGTTTAGCATGTGGTCAACACAGCAGGAAACCCAGCGGTCATTTCACTCATGGACACACACATAGACAGAAGAACTGATAGACTTGCTGATAACATGAAATACGCATGGTCAGTCAAACATGTAGACAAACAGAGAGGCAGTTCTGAAACTATATAAGAAGATATGGATTCATGTGGACACACACATTCACACAGACAGACAGGATGGGCGTTTGGCCTGCCGTGATAATCAAGGGCAAGATGGAATGCAAAGTGATTTATGTTATTAATGTTCTATTGTCCAAGTAATAAAACGTTTTTCCTGCAAGAAAATAAATGCATTTCTTGGGGTTTTACAGATTTATCAAATCTCTAAGTTAATCTCCGAGCTCATCTCTAGGGAAAGTGACAAATAACATTTGTCTGCATCAAGATTCAACAAAATATGTCAAGAATACAATAAAAGCATTTCTCTTACCAAGTAATTGTATTTCATGTTCTGCAGTCAAGCCTGTGCGGACTGCATCACAATTTTATAAAAAAAAACACAAGATACAACCCGCAGAGCTAATACGATATTGTAAGATATTGCTGTATGGATGAATTCTTATTCAAATGTAAATTCTCTCGCTCAGATGTGTCCTAATCAACCCTAGGTAGACCTCTTAGATAACATTAAAAACAGAAAAATAAATGATAGACAAACTGACTGAAAGCAATTGGAACTAAAATTGATGTAATGATTATGGACTATGTCCATAATATTCAAGTAAATACTAATAGATTTAAACCAGATGTGTGGACATTAAATTTCAGAGAGGTATTTTTATTGTATTTTTTATCAGGGTAAGTCTGTACAAAGCTCATTCAGACTTAATAGTGGAAACAGCTAGCTCCAAGGCACCATTTGTGCTTCACCTATTGATTCCTGAGACAAAGATCTTCTTGTATCCTAAGCTGTTCTCTGTAATTGTACTCTTTGAAGTTTCAGCATTTCGAACAATATGAACAGAATTTAAAGAGAAACTGAAAACAAGGAATTCTTGTTCGAAATGGCTACAATAAAAAACATTCTTGGAAGATGATTGCCAGGCTTGTAGGCCTCACAATTTTGCATCAATGTGTGTTCACAGAAAAGTTTTTAAAGGTCAATGAGCATGTGATGCGATTAAAAACCAACTCAGTTAGAGTGGCAAACTTACATAAAACACATCTGCACAAGTTCAGAAAGTCTCAATTGGACTTGGTTAACCTGTGGCACAAAGACAGGGAGACATAAAGAGGACTGAAAGGATGAATAAGAGAGGAAACAGTTCTAGGTTCGGTCAGAAGCTTTGTAAAAAGCAAATGCTCACCGGAATATTTCTATGCAGTGGACTGGCTCTTATGGTACAAGGTGACCCAGATTTCCTACCTCAAAAACCACGCTAACAATCATGCAAAAATCTATAAGCCTTTTATAGCAAATTAAAGCTTTTTTGTTCCCGTTTATCCAGTCTTTTTTTATTGTGTCATTGTCTCTTCATCTTTCAGTGCCTAGATTTCAATTTCAATGTACTTGTAAAGAAATGAACAGACCCTTTCCAAACACTGCAAGAAAATATGAATGTGACACGTTTCCATGTTACATTTTCCATTTAGTTGTTTCTATTCACTCCATATGCATTATTTTGCTAAACAGGCCAAATTTAACTCAAATTAATATACATACAGTCTATTTGTTTGTGCATTTGAGTTTCTTTTTCTTTTTTGTATTCACACCTTAAACGGTAAAATAAAAACAGCAACGAATATGCAGCCAAGCTTTTGTTGTTAATCACTTTTCTTAACACTGCATAAGTTAGCAGCTGTTAACCGCATTCACAGGCCTTACCGTGTTGTGAAAAGCCACATGTGAACCTCATTATACTATGCACAAAGTGTTTTATCAATTACTATTTTCACATAATGTTGCTTTTTTTAATGCTTTCTACCTTGTGTTTGTGTTAAATGTAAGCATACCACAAGTGATGTAGTTCAGTTCTGCACACATTGAAGTTTTATAAACAAGCACTGTGCATACGTGCTGCACAGCTGAAAAGAAAACACAGAAGAAAGTTAGGCCCAAGATATGGGGAACTGTACAGTAGCTATAAGCTAGAAGACTGTTATCTGTGTAGTGACGTTAATCTATACCAGACTTTAATAGAGCATTATTATGATGTGGTGTGACAATCCAATCTGATGGCTGTAAAGCACTCCATCTAATCACACTGGGAGTGGAAAGATTGTATGCAAACGCCTTCTCTCTTGCTAAATCAGGCGAAGGGAAACGGCATGTTACACAATGGCTCTGTTGTATTATTAGCCCCTCAGAGGAAGCTACAAAGCCGTTGGATCAGACTCCAAAAAGAGTAAAGTAAGTCTGGGAAAATATCGGTTTCCTGCCCATGACTTCAGATTTTAGACAGAGTATGCATGTGTCTTGCCTCGCTGACCCCCACCCCTGCTATCCCACCCCCACCCCACCCCACACACACACGCACACACACACATAGTTTTTTTTGCTGACTCTGTATATACTCAGATCTAACTTGTCAGGGAAAACCTAAAAACTTTTAGAAAACATTCGCACGCATACACACACACGTATTGATAAAGGTTATGTGGAATTAAGCACTAATGTGGTTCCTAAAATAAACAAAGATTAGCCAGTGATTACTGCAGCAATTTATGTTGACTAATAGACTTAAAATGTGTGCATATACTCATGGGATGTGAAAAAAGGAAGCAGGGATGGCTGAGAAGGCATAATGGCAAAATTGGGGATTACATTCAATTACTCTAATTATTACTGCGGTTATTGTTTGTGTTGTTTGCTCTTATACTCTATCTTGGTTTTGGAAAATCTTTTACTTCTGGCTCCATTGAAAGAGGGAAGAGAGTAAGAGAGCAAATACCTCCTAGACATCTCCCTCCAACTTATTTTGGTGCTTCAGTCTGTATATCCCTGGGGCCCGCACACTCTGTCTGACCTCAGCTGAACTCGACCCAACTGCCTCAGCAGCCTCACGGCTGATGACGTGGAGCTAAAGGAGAGGGGGTTTGAAGAGCTAAAAGGAGCAGCACAGCGAGGGCAAGAAGGGAAAAGAAACTAATTCCCTTCACATGTTCCCAGTGAAGATGTTAGACCCGATTCATACGCTGCTGTGTTGCTGTAAGCAGAATCCGCTGACTTAAAACAACATGACCTAACGATGAAGTAGGTTTAAAAAACTTTTTTTCCAACAGGATGTTAGTCTTTTGCTGGAAAATTGTTATTATATGGCACGTTAAAGTACATCCTGAGTTGAGTTGAATTGTTAAAACTACAGCTGAACCTTACATGATAACATTCAAATTTAATGAGCTGCATGATTTCCTTGTAAGGGGCCAGGAAAATCCAATACAGCTCATGGGTCTTTATGCAACAGCTGCAGCCTGCATTATGCTGAAAATGAGCCGCTAATCTGGCTCTAAAGCATCAGCACCTCTGTGCTTCTTTAATAAAGACATTTGATAGCGTCTCTCCTTTGTTTAATCCATAAAATCCCCCCGCCCCCTTCCTTTCTTCTAGGGTAACTAGCCGCCAGCCACAACAACTGTTCACCTTACAAACACGAGTTCCATCTCACCCCAAAGTCAAAATATGGAAAACAAACCAAAACAAAGATTTTCTAGCTGAAAAAAAGTTTTAAAAATATGAATACGATTATCTTCAATCCTTTTTTCTTCCCTCTTAGCCAGTGATTCTTATTTACTGCAGCTTCAAATGTTTAGGTTTCATTTGTAATTTGATTTAAACTTCAATCTATATTACTCACAACATAAAAACATAATTGTTTGCCTACAGGCATAAGAAAGTACAGAAATTATATATTTGATACCGGAGTATTAAGGTATGGAATGGGGAATGGGGACTGATGACTTTCGAGGAAGAGTTCAGCTAGGGACCTGGGTCTGATTAAATAACTGTACTGTTCTTTTCACATTAAAAACAATTCTCAGCACCCACTTGCTCATTGTTTAGAGTCATTCTAGGTCTCTAAATGAGCTCTTGGTTTGAACTAAGAACTTCTTTATGGCCCCAGATGAACTGTGGAGGCTCACTGCAGCTGTGCACTGAGAGGCCGAGCAGAACCTAACTCATGTGCAACGCGTAAACTTTGCTGTGTTTATTTTACCCCAAAGGTTGCTAAACAGAACCATGCTTGCCTCCATGCATGCATGCTGTGCAAATTATTGGGAATATACAAAAAAAGTTCATTCAAATTCACCTATTTTTCACTGCTTTAGAATGTTGTCTAATACAGGCCCATGCGAAGGAAATAGACTTACAGTCACCTACTTCAAATCACGGGCTTTTAGAAAGAGAAGAAAGAGTTAAACATGTATATTAATTTGATTGCAGAATATTCTAAAACTCTTGAACTGAAAACAGAACTGAAAAAGTCTACAGATATTTATTTATTATATGTTGTGGAAGATCACAAGCAGGCCCAGACTCTCTCTGTGAGGCTTTTACTGCAAGTCTTTTGGAGTGTTACTGATTCTATTCTTACTGTCAGAAATTTTTAAATAAACTTGTGTGGGTTAAGATCAGATAACTGATGGCCATCCCTTAACCCTGCGTGCCCTTGAACCGACAAGTTGGCTTTATTCCTACAAGTGAGTAAAGTTCCCCTTTTCTTTTAGAGATCAATAAGTATTGATCACCTTAGCTGTATGAATGGCCCAAACCTCCTCAGCTGAAGGAGCGAGCTGACCAATACTTGTTGATGCCCAATTAGCTTAGACTAATCCTTTGTATTCATCTTCCGGACATTCTCCTACAGGTTAATTTCAGAAAAATCACAGTAATTGAACATATGTACATGAGTTGAATCTGTACAATTGAACTCAATTGTTAAAATAACATTTGCCTTAAAATGAAATAGGGTTCAGAAGAGTGCTGCAATTAGCGAACTCTTCCAACAATTTGAATGCTAATGTCCTCAAATATCAGATAAACTTTGTGCCGTGTGGAATTGTTAAATGTATAATCAATATTTCATTACTAAGATTTACTTTTTCCATCAATTCATTCTCATGGAATCTAAGACACTACGTTAATTAGAAATGTTTTAACAAACAACTTCTGGGTAAGAGCTTTGAAGATTTAAAATAAGACAATCAATGGAACTATGAAAACTAATCATATTATCAACAGCTACCCTCTCAAAAACTGTGTGACAGAATGCAAAATGGATTTGTGACATCCAGTCTTCCAGTGAATAACATGCCTTACTATTGATTTGGAATGATCTAGCGATTGAAATACACAAAGAACAAAAAAAAAACTTTTTTTTCCTAACCTATGTGAGGTCTCAGAAGGAGCTGGGTTTAGAAGCGAGAAGCAGGAAGCACTCGTGAACAACTGTGCGCACATACAATACTCAAGAGTGCACCAGGCTGCATCAAACGTACAAAGCGGGACAGAATTCCACGGAGATGCACTCATTCCTCAAACTGTAGCGGCCGACCAAAAAAAGTTCAGAAGTCTGCAGTTTCCCTGCAAACACATAAATCTACACATAGCGGTCCTTCCAAACACAATAACAAATGTGATGCAAAGTTCCACACACGACGCCTCTCACAAAATCATGGCAAAACTTTCATGTGCCAGGCCCCGCGCGCAATCTCATGCATAAATGCAAAGGATCTCACATGCGCACACGTGCAGCGCGGCTGTTTGCCTCCCACGTGCAGTGTTTATGACGCATAGGAAAAGTCATTAGACCTGCACTTCCTCTCCAAACAGAACAGAAGGAAGAGTGACTGTCTTACATGAAACACACAGGAAGTGTGTGGGTGAATGCCCACATCATATCTAAGTGAGTGTGTGTGTGTGTTTGTGTGTGTTTGAGTTGGTCTCACAGTCTGAGGTTCTGCCCTTAGGGTCGGGAGACTGAGGTCTTGTAATTGCTTGCCTTTGACTGACTTCATCTAGTAGACTAGAGCTGTAATTACAGCCAATTAAAATACTTTGCAAAACAATGTGTTGCTCAGCAGACAACATTTTACGGGTTCAACTTAAGTCAAAGGTCTCCCCAAAAATTCCCACATTTAGGTTATTTTCGATATGTCATGTTTAACAGACAAGTTAAAGGTCTACTTAACGTGCATTATTACATATAACCCTGTTTATTAGTTCAGTGCTAGAGGTGTTTTTCAAATGCTGCAACAAAATGTAAAGCTGTCTGCGCCCACACAGTTTCAGCAGTAGTGTTGTTTCACAAGTTTAATTTCTCTCCTCATAAAGATATGAAAAAAGGAGAGCTTCTGCCTTTTAACGGAGAATATAGCTTGTGCAACTAATCACTTGACATGTAAGGGTGTGTGTATGTGTGTTTATCATGTGTCTTCCTTTGTAGGAGCTAGTACTTTGCATAACGTCCAAACCAGCACTTCCTCATGTGCCTGACTGCAAGTCGGTTCATGTTTATCTGAATCCTCAGACAGCAACAGTTTGCGGTGCATGTTCCTGTATGTATTTGTGATGTTTTTTTTAAGTAGAGGTACAAACCATGAATATGTGTCAGATTACTTGTGTGATGATCTACGCTAGCTCTGTGAGAAAAGTAGTGGAACGGAAAAAATTAGTAAGACAGAAACATCTTGATAGAGAGTGACTATTGAAGTACTCATACATACAGAAGACAGGAAGAGAAAAAGAAAAAGGGAGGCAGACATTCGTGGGGTTTAGACATCTGCAGAAGCTTCATAACTCTATAACGGTGATATGAATGTGTGTACACATGCATATGATTTAATACATGCTTAACTAATTTATTA
The DNA here is from genome assembly GCA_907169785.1 of Menidia menidia. NCBI lineage: Eukaryota > Metazoa > Chordata > Actinopteri > Atheriniformes > Atherinopsidae > Menidia > Menidia menidia. The sequence goes on along the minus strand of CAJRST010038888.1, from coordinate 12,831,365 downwards.
GCCCACCAGTGTAAGGTTTATGCAATTGCTCCCCCAAATTAAAAGCATCTGTAGTTACCAAATTAATCATTTTATATTTGTAGAGAGAGAGAGACATACACATATTTACATATAAACTATAGTGAACCTCAGCAGGATCCCACTAGAAAACATTTAAACAAAAAATATCTGTGATTACATACGTACATAAATATTCTTTTACAACATTGTAACATTGGGCAACATTGCATGTGAATTTCACAGTGATAATACCCTTTGGACCACTGGCTTCAATTAACAACCTCAAATCCTTCCCTTTGTTTTTCTTCATGATGCGGCCTCCTTGGCAGTGTCGTGCGAAACAGCTGGAGCTCACATCATACAAATAGGTTTCTTCTGTTTTAGAATACTAAACCTCGTTTTGTTGGTTTATTTGACATTTGTCATACAGCCAGAAAAAACATTGTGCTGATCTTGGCCTCGTTTTGAGATATAAGTCAACGCATCCTTCTGGTATTTAAGAATTTTATATGCAGCAATCTTTGGAAGCAAGGCCGTTACATTGGCCATTGCTGAATCCTTTAACATGCATCAAGGCAAAGATATTATTAGAATTCCTCCTCATCAGGAAAGCATTTCAACAGATCTTGGTCCAAATAACATGAATAATACCTTGTCCATAGACCTTCAGCAAAATGTTGAAGGTTAATTTCTATTTTTCTGTCTTCATGGTTCAGCTGTGGATCCCTGCCTGCATATACACTTGCAGTCCTAACAACCAAAAGCATTCTTCTAATCTATGAGTACTAATTTTCTTCATTGATGGAAACCCATCCTATCTTTAAAACAAACGGAATTATGATGGAGGAACCAAGACACCTGTCCCTCATAATTCCCAGGGGTATAACTTTCTGCTCTGATAACAGAAAACACTCTGTCAGGTGTTGTTTATTGGCACGTGAAACTGGAATAAGGCCCATGTGTCTGAGTTCACTTGTGAATCTTCCAACCAGAGCGGGAAATCCCCCCAGCACAGCAGACACTAGCAACATGCAGGTGTTATTTCACATGATCTTTAACTTTTATAGCTTCAGGCTAAAGATTTCAAAATGTGGTGTTCGAACAGGTCTGTTGCACTGTTAAACTTATTGGGACTTTTGTGTAATAAATCACTGAATTGTATCTATTTACTGCTTTTAAAATACTCGATAACAACAAATCAGCTCATTCAAGAAATCCTTTTTTGACTTTAAAATTGATGTGCTTTTCAGGGAACACTATGGCAGGACAGATGTAAAGGAAAGTTAAACAAACAATAAAGTAGAACATAAAAGTGCCATGGGCTGTATAAAGACTTCACAAATATCTTTCAATCTTTACTCTTTTTAAGCATGTGTGGGCTGATCTCAAGTTTTGGTGCAGTAAATACTTTGTTCACATTTTTCTTATGGTCAAACCTTCTGTGCAAGATTATTACATTTTAATCAGTACTACCATCTTGAAAAGTAGAAAGAACCTACACATATCCCCCATTTTTAATTTGCTGCTCATACATAATACTTCTGACTGTGACAGGTAGCTAACTGCAGTAATTACAGCCTCTGTTAAATTTGACAAATAGCATCACGGTTGTGATCTGTGAGATGAAGAGTTAGTTCATGCTGGTCATCTCATTACAAGAAAAGCCACATTTAATGATTATTTCACCATTACTAGGCAAACAATAAGAGGAAAAATACACCTGAAGACAATATGGTTTACTAAAATAACTGTTCCATTTGTAACCACAATTTGTGTTTTGCTAGTTCTTAATGAAGTTTGGATACGGGGCTTTTTCGCTTACTTTCATCCAACATTCAATAAATCAATCCAATACTGAAGTTCAGATGCAAACATTAGCTACCCTAATTAAGCATATTTGATGCAAATCAAACTACAACAAGGTATTATATTAGTAGTATATTGCAATGTGACATCTGTATTTTTATTTTATTTTAAGGTAAATATGCAGTTTATTGAAGATACTGGAACTACAATGTGACATTTTAAGAGAAATTATTGTATTAATTTCTTATACTTATCTTCCTATGAATTAAATGCAAAACTAAGGCATGCAATTACATCTATTCAAAACAAAAGTGCCCTTTGTTGGATTCTTGTATTGAATTAGTAACATGTCAAGCAAAAATGATGTCTTACGTCCTGTCTGAAAATGCCAATGCTTTAAATTCAACCTGTTACGTTAAGTACTTTAAAAAGTTACTTTGATGCTTTTGATGGTGATGATTCTTTTGTCATTGTTATGTAACTTTGATGATTTTAAAAAATCACTCGGTAGTTAAAACAGTTTATATTCATTGTGAATCAAATATCCTATATTTTAAGAACTGGTCCAGTGCACTAATTCAAAGTCTGGAGCACACTCCAGCAAGGTGCATGCAGAGCTCAGCATGTACATGCGGGTAAGCACAGCACCAGGATGGAGCTGGAGTTGGACTGTCTAACCTGAGGTTTCCAGCAAGATATCATTAGAGTTTTACCAAATCAATAGATTTTCTAATTCTGTATAATACTCTCCAGAGTGCAGTGAGTTAGTTTTTAAGTCTTTAAATTGATGACAGATTGCTTAGAAATGTAATCACAGGCACATTTGTAATTTCCCATGTTTTTTTTTACATTTGGTATTCCATCGAATAAAAAAGCAGAACAAAAGACTTGCAGAAACATCAGAGATCATTTGTGCATAATGCCACAAAGATATGCAGTGTGTTACCTTTGCAGTCCAATTCCCAGGAACATTCTTTTTGCTGGGGTCTGGAGTCAGTGAGGAATTCTCCATTGCTGATTAAACCTCTGTCTTGAAAGGAATTAAGGTCGTGATCTCCCAGACCTCACTACTCCCACACTCCCTGGGAAGAAAAGACAGAAGAAAGGAGACTTAATGAAAGAGTAAAAAGATGAAATGGCTAAATGAACCACCTAACGAGGCCTGTGGCCATTTAATAAGGTCTTATTACAGCTTAATTAGAGCAATAATCCAGCTTGTTTGGAGTCATTCGCTATTGACTTTGGCTGATTATGTTTTTATGACAACTGGATAAACAAGGAAGACTTGTCATACCATAGGAAAGAAAACAAGTTTAACAGTGTGTCTGTGGGCATCCACTGTAATGGATTCTAAAACTGATTAGACGAGTGCTTCAGCTGATGCTCCCAGTCAAGAGGAGACACTGCCTTCTTCATAAAGCTTGATTTATATCTAGAATCTGTTCAAACACTTCCCCATCACCTCCCTAGCAACAAATCAACCAAGAGAGCTTCTTGTGACAAGAACAATAACTGATGGATGGGTCGGCCATGGCTCCCTGTAGGGCTCACAACTAGTCAGCAGGTTGAAAATTTCAGAGTTTCATATTAGTTTAACAGTCCTTTGCGGGGTTAGTCTAATCCTTGGTCCTTCAGATTTTCGAAAGAAACATTTTTTCATCTGTGTACCTTGGATGTACCTATCAACTTCTTACATTGGTGGGTGATTCCTACAATTAAATCTAAAATCCTAAGACTGGGTCAATAACTAAAACTAATGAGACACGAGGTTTGTTTTGCGATTCATCAAAAAACTATTCTGTCATTGAGTTTATATCAATTCAAACTGTTTTTCAAACAGACATTAGCATTACCCCCTTTGGCTCACAGACCAAATCTTGCACCCAAGGACTCATCTAAAGAGAGTGTAAAGTATACAAGGCCCATGAGGCACAAATTATTCATATGGTGATGCCATCAACATCTACTTGAGAACTGTGTCAGGGAGCATGATGCTGGTATTCGGAAGCCAAACTCTGCTGTCATTACAATGCTTCTGTGTGCTGTCTCTGAATGATTCATGTTACATAAGTGATTCAGTACAATGAAATTCATACTGTAGAATTACTTAATGAAAAGAGGAGATTATGTTATCATGACGAGTAACATTTTTCATATCTGTATTAATTGGGTCAGGATTGTCAAATCCAAACAAAAACAATAAATAAAAACTAGTATCTCAGGTTAAACTGTAAAGCGGGTATTTTTATGTAGTGGGTATTAAGGGAACAAACACTAAAAGAGAGCAGAGAAGGGGTCTTAAAGATACATGTGTGTGTTGTTGGTTGGCAGACAGCCAAAGATGACTCAAATAACTGTATAAACCAACACAAATGCATGTGCATATGATTATCTTACAATATTCACATTGCTTTCTATACAACCAGCTGATATGATAGAGATTGACAGTTTGTGCAATGGTAACAACATGCATGGGTTCACACCACAGCCTGAAACACCGATGCATTCATCTAAGTGAGAAGATCTTATCTTGAGCCCAGTTCCCTGTGCTAAAGGACAAGAAATATGTGCACTGCTGTGCACTGGTTATGTGGAAGTGTGTAGATATGTGTGTGCCATTGGGAGAATTAGATCTTTTTTTCCTTTTCCTCTTAGTGTTATATCACCAGACCACAAAAAAACATATCTTCTTCTTGTTGAATACTGACAATTTACACTCAATTAAAAGTGGGCCATGCTTTTCCACCATGCTGTCCCTGTAAGCCTACATCGGCAGGTGTTTCACACACAATTATTTCAGACTGTTGTTATGAACTATACCAGTAAGTTTCATTTAGCATCTAGCCAAAGTGGCTTTTGCTGAACCTATCCTTAATGTTTCACCGGCAACCCACGCTAACATGCTTTTAGATATTCACTGTTCTCCAGTGTGGATGTGATTTTCAAATGCTTTGTAATTTGCAACATTTTCACTTTTTCTTTCACTTTAAAGTTTAACTCTAAGCTGTTACTTTTGGAGAATTAAGTCATTTTGCCAGAGGATTGACTAAAATCAGGTTAATAATCAGAAGGTTATTAAGCACACTGGAGCATTAGACATGTGCCGTGTGACAGCGTTTCATGAAAAATGTTTGAACCCTGACAGTAACTGTTCATGGACCATGTCTGTGGCAGGTTTGCTGCTCTGCTAAAGGAAAATCCCCTCGGTTCATTTCCAGAACGCCAAACAGCTGATGACTCCTGTAGAAGGGCCAACTATTTCTTTTGCTGTCATATATCTTCCTACCCTTTAGACAAATGTCAATTTTATGTCAGAGGATTAGGGATGCCAGCTATTGTTCTGCAGTGTGTCAATGATGTCAACATTTCTGTGAGATGTAGACGGTAAAGCAGCTGACAATTCCTGCAAGGATGCCAAAACATCACATCATTCACATATCCACTGTCCCGATTCTTAACCATGTCAGCTATACTCTGTTTTAGAAGGGGAATAAAAGAGTAGTGCCATCTTTCCTACAGGCCTGTGAGCCTCAGAGTGCTCATGCTACTGCACTCAGTTTTGGGAAATGACCATGACCATCACGATGGCAGTGGTGCTGATGTGGGTGATGGTCAGCAGGATGGTCATGATGGTGATTGCATGAGTGAGGTCATCTTTGTTAAAGCTTCCAAGAGTCAGGTTGTTAAAAGTACAAACTTGCTATTTATAATAACTACTGACATTTAGTCATATTTGGACAATTATATTTGGAATTTGCGACTTCTGGTACTGTGTTTGAGTGTCTTGATTGTATTCAGCACTCAGATTTATAAAGATTAGGTTTAGTCAATAAAACTAGTGAACAATATGATTGGGGAAAAATATCTAACCTTGTTATCTTAAATAAAAAACAGGCTCAACCACCTTGTCATCAATGACTTTTTCTTTTAAGAACAGTATTCACACTCATTGTACTGAGGTACCACGGTTTCAATGTAGTGTTTTTTATTTGCTTTGAATGGGTCTATGTTTGTATTTCGAATTGTGGGTTATTTACTCCTCTCACAGTGTAATTCCTTTTTTTTTTCAAGTAACAGCATAGAATAAGGTAAAATCTTCCATTAAATTTCGATTTTTTAATTAAACTTTATTTAGATGTCAAGATCCAACAGAAAAGACTCCAAACAACCGATATTTGGGGGATGTTGTGTTATTAACAGTGTTTAGCTGCAGAAAGCCCACATCCGTTTCAGAAGTCTAAATTGTTCTACTCAACACTGATGAGACACTGTGTTAGTGTTTATATTTTTGCTAAACATAATCATTTCAACATACTCGGGATCTACTCAGTGAATTACAGCATATCATAATATTTAAAAAGAAATAGCAAAGAATGGCAGCCATCGTTGTTTCCCTTGTCTTCAGGCTTTCTTAATGCTCACTCATTTCTAGTGATTCCCTGCTATTTTCCAGTTCCACCCATCTGTGTTAGTAGTTAACTATAAATTATGTCACTTGGACTACTTTCTTATTATGGTTTAACTGATAGCAGATGCAAATGAGCTTTTGCAGTTAAAAACATTTGAGCAACAAACAGCTGATTGCATAAAAAGTGAATTACTTTCTGAACTGCTTTTTTCTCCAGAATTCTTGGAGCTTAGAGTTATTTTTTTAGGTTTATTTAGAAGGTCTCTTATCTTTTGTTTTGCAGAATCTTTTGAGCATGCATTTTACCTTTGCACACTGGACTTAAAGACCAATTAAGAAAAAGTCTAAACTGTGTGTCATCTAAAAAAACGAAGGTATCTGTTTCTTCATTTGTTTCCATTAGATTATGCTGTTTTCAGCAATCTCCATTTCAATTTCCAACACTCTCCCTGTTACACCCGTGTGTGTAAAAATATATCCAGTTTTACACAGGGCATGATGTCATTCTGCCTGTGGGGCTTTCCCACATTCATGGCTCAGCTGATAACACATGTGGTGGAAAACTGTTAAAACACATGGGTGTGTAGCAGTTCTAAACTCCTAACCCATGTCAACCTTCCATGAGAAACTGTGCGAGGATGGGATTTGGCAAAGAAAACAGGGCCATTCCCCCCTCCCCTGCCAGCAAGCAGCAGCTTTAAAGCTCATCAAGATTGTGATTACACTGGCTAAATACAACACCCAGCAAATGTTGTTGCAGGCGGGGTTCAGCCGGGCCTTACTTCATAAAAGCTCTAAAAATAATTTCATACTGTGCTAATACTCCTTACCTTGCTAATTTATACAATACAAACTCTGCCTCTATAAATCTACAAGCCTAACTCGACATAATATGATGCCTTAGCACCGATATCTGAGAGAGATGTGATTGTGCCTTTGATCCACTTTGGTGTGCAAACCAAACACTGTACCACCAAAATCCCAGCAACAAGACAGATGCCTGAGTGGCTCATGCACTGAGACCGGGTCATCAAGCAAAATACCAGCGAGACTTTTCAGACGTTTGCCCAACAATTTCTCTCTTTTGTTTCTGCCTTGTCATGCACTGTTGCACCACAAATCCTATATGAATATGAAGAATAAGTCAAAGTTCTGCAGAACGTTGGGGGAGGGAACAACTGAAACAAATTAGAGTCCCACGGGTGCACTCACATGACAAACTTAGCAGATATGGACCCTCAAGAGGAAGCCGGTCTTGTTTATGAAGGAAATGACATCATAGGGCATGGCCCAGACAATGACTTCATGCCGTGAGGATTATGGCTGAGAGGGGCCCAGAGCGAGCAGCGTCCACAGAGTTTATTAACAGATAAAAGGTGAACGAGTCCAACATGGCTATTTAAGACTACAAAGCAGACTGCATATTGTTATACGTTCAGCAAAACAGCACTAAGCAAAACCAGCTGCTTGATAAAGGGATTTTATAACAACTCCTTGGACCAAAATTGCTACTTTCATTTAATTGAGCGCCAATACAAGCACTTTTTTAAAACAATTGCTTTGTCTATAAGTCAACATATGTCTGCATTCTCCTATGCAACTTAAATAATTTGAAAATAAATTAGGAAAATTAGGAGCTAATGGTTCTTTTCCTGTATCTGACTCAGTTCAGGTCATTTCCATTACAACTGAGTTTAATTTTACTCTGGATGGAGCAACAACTGCAGAGAGGCAGTGGAAACATCCTGTGATGTCATTTGTTTGCAACACAAAAGCCAAAACAACAAGAGTTATCTTCCCAGGTTACGATCACATCATTGATCTTATTTGTTTAATAACTTCATTAAGGTATTATCAATAACTTATTAATCTTATAAATCTTCTGGTGATGTCACTCCTTGGCCAAACACAGCTCAGCTCACTTGGAATCCCATTTAAGTAGATGCTTAGAATGTTACTAGTACCAGGTGCTACTCCAAGAAGGTTACGTGTTTGAATGAAATAAATTAAGTCCACTCAACAGATCTCCTCCAGCCTAACCATGTATCTCTTTTTTACCCAATTTATTTTGTTCATTCCAACCGTGGCCTGTCTAAGTGTCATAAGTAAGGGGCATAAAAAAACTGTTCAATCAATTTTTAGAATAATATCTATAAAGGAATTTGGATTATTATCTATGAAGATTTCCCTTTGTGCAACTTTTCAGTACTTAAATAAATAAGATTTCTAATCAAGTTTTTCAAAGATAAGTAAACCAATATTGATGCATTGCACTATTTTTCAATTTTATTGCTGATGTTCTTAGTTTAAACAAGGGACCATAAAGACTTTCCAAAACAACATTCTGTTGCTCTGCACATTTAGTAAACTGCTCCGTGAAGACCTCTAATTATCCTGGGGATTGGGAATACATGATTGAAAAAGAAATCGTTCAAACCGTAAAAAAAAAAAAAGAATTACTTGAGGGGTTTTGGAAAAGCTGTTGGACCTCCCAAGAGCAGAGCAGGACTAAAGCCCCAAAACAAAGCTTGCAGCTGGGTTAAGGATTTCAAAATATGCCTGGGATTATGGAGCCAAAAAGCCAGAACATGCCTGTGGACAGTACCAATACTGATTTTGGCTAAAGTAAAATGTTAGGTTTGTGTGGGGGGGGGGGGGGATAATGATATTCTTAATATCCAAAGGATAATAATTATTCATCTGCTTATTCTAAACAGCAAACCATGCCAAAGATGGTGGTGAGTTGCAAATCATTGTAAACATATTGAGAAAAGCCCAAAGATGTGCATGTGCAACATATGCAACAACTAGCTGGATGTTCAAAATGGGGA
>CAJRST010038888.1:12754869-12822310 GCA_907169785.1 Menidia menidia | reverse complement strand
ATAGATAGATAGATAGATAGATAGATAGATAGATAGATAGATAGATAATACATGAAAGAGCATTTGTGGGTCTTAAGTCCCGTACAGAGGTCTCAGACCACCGGTGGAGCTGATAATAACTTGTTATTGAGGCAGAAACAGGCTTTCTTTTCAGCTCAGAGAAAGAGCACACAGGTGGGGAGAGAGAGAGAGGAGGAGGGAGGGGGTTCTACATATTTCACCTCCATTCACCTGCTGACATGGCCTCTCAAAGAAACCTTTCATTAGACCCTCTGAGCAGCCAGCTTAGTCTGCCCAATGCTGTCAATTTAGCTGTCATATTACACAGACTCACGTTCTGCTCTTTCATCTGGGGGACTTTTCATCTAATGATTTTCACTGGTGAGGATCGGCAAAGGAGGTGCATGTGTGGAAGGCCTAAGAAGTTGAACCATCCAACACATCAGTTAAGTGATTAAGGATTTTCATGGTTAATCTACACACATCTGAATTCATCCTAGAAAGAAAAAAAGACAAGCTTGGGAAACATCTTGAAAGAGAATACTCCAGCAGTTCATCACTTTAAAAACTGATCGAATTCAGCATGTTAGTCAAATAGGTTAATTCTGCTCTTTCACAGTTCTGTTAATCTCAACAATTGAAAGGACAAAGGTCAGACCATTGTTTTCAGAACTGTAAGCAAAACAGTAACAATTTTTTCCATTGAAGAGAGTTTTTTTTTTTCCAAAGGTTTCAGTACTCAAAATGATCCAAGCTCCACCCTCATTTCAGAGCTGCAGGAGGCTGGAGTGGCAGAGCACACCTTGAATTCCAGTCCATCAGAGGGCCATGCAAGACTTACAGCTAATAAGGGGAACATGAGCAAAAAGCAGAAAGGTTCAGGAACCAGAATTTGAAAAAGGAACAGTCTTAGGTTGTGAGGTGATCACCACAACCTAATGGTGCCCTGACCCAGGTTCTCAAATTATTTCATCTGTTTGTGATTGTGCCATAGCAGATGAAACGCATGCAATTATTTTGACCTTTTTCATCCAACTCAGGGATGGAGGCATGGTTAGTAAATCCAACTGCTGCTTTGTTTTGCTTTTTGTTTTTACTGCATAGTTCAGTCATTCCAAACTGCACTCTGTAGTCAATTACAATTTGCTTCCAAAGGTCAATTGAAGCAAATCACTTAAATTGACTATTGTATGAAAATACCATTTAAAATCCCAAGAGAGCTTTTGATTCATGGCAGGTCAAAACCTGAACATGAGCATAGATTTTTGCCAGAAGAATGTGCAAAGTTCCTTAAAAGACCCAAGTGAAAGGAAAAAACTGTGGAACTTGACAATGCATGGTCAGTGTTCCAGAACCTTCTTCTTCTTTGCTGTTATAAAGTTATACGATTTGCAAATACTGAAAGAATCGTATTTAAAAAAAAAAAAGATAATTTTGATTGGGTGCCTTTTGAAAGCCGGCGATTGACTTTGACTAAATTAGCTATTCACAGTTACAGAAGTTATGAGCAGGTGTGGCCAAACATGCCACCGTGCAGGGTCTCAATGGGCCCTTTCAGAGGGAGAAATTTCAGTCTGCCAAAAGTTCTTCTGAACCATTAACTGAAATGAAAGTTAGCCAAGTCAGCTAATTTTTTCACCAAGTTAGAAAGATGAATGCTGAAAGCACACAAGGAGAGAGAGGACAGAGACGAAGACAGCGGAACACAGAGAGCAGACGGAAAGGGAGGGACTCTCAAAATCTTTCACCTTAAAATAGAGCACATCAATAACACCCTGGTGTTGATGTAAGACTTGAGAGGACGGGCTGGTTTCACTTTTCACAAAACAAGCTCAAACTAACCTCGATCTTTTTAAAAATGTGTCAGGCCACCCACAGATCATATAGACACTCTATACACTTGACGTGCAATGAGCGGTTTCAGCAGCTTCAGCAACTGGTTTCTACATTCTTTTATGCTCATGTTAAATAAGCAAAACTACATATGTACAGTATATAGGCGAAACCAGAAAAGCACAGGCACTCTCCTCAGCCTGTGACCCAGTTGTTAGGAAATGTACATCCGATGTCTTATTTTATATAACTTATTTATATTTGATCCCATAGCTGAACTTTAAAGTAAACTTTGCCCTTTCAAAGAGTAACTCAGCTGTAAGAGATTTTAATGCAATTTCAGTTCCTGGGCAAAGTCAACAAGGGATACGGAGAAAATGTGATGAGAGAGGGACAGGGTTTGCACTAAATACACCAAGTTCATAAGCACACACCCTTCTCTGTTTTTATTCACGTTTAGCAGACATGACAACCCAGCCACACCATCAAACAACACAGCACTGTTTAAATCAGTTCACCTCTACAGAAAATAGAAAATGATTCTTGTTCCTGTACAGCAGTGCTAATTTGCATAAAATAGTGAAAATCAGGGGAACCAGGACCTTTCTGTATGGAGTTTGCATGTTCTCCCTGTGTCTGCGTGGTTTCCTCCGACTGTCAGAAAACCTGCATGTTAGGTTGATTGGACATTTCAAATTAGGAGTGAGTGTGAGTGTTCTGTGTGTGTCTATATGTGTGGCCTCGTGATGGACTGGCGGACCGTCCAGGGTGTATCCTTCCTCTTGCACACTGAATGCTGGGATAGGCTCCAGTCCCACCACGACCCCCTTTGGGAATAAGCGGTTCAGAAAATGGATGGATGGATAGTGAAAATCGAGCAGATAAAAATGTATGTGTTGCTCAGCAGCTGGAAACAACAATCATTTGTTTTTTGGAACTTGAGCAACCTAGCAGGTAAGGGTTGAATAACAAAAACTACAGCCTGGGAGAGCTGTCAATAAGGAAGTATCTAGCATGTGAAAAGAGGTCTGTGAATATAAGCATTTTTCTCATACAGCATCTTTAAAAACTGTATAATAGGTATAATATTTGGATAAGAGAGATAAGAAATTAGTTATTAGTTATTTTCTGACCCACTATTATGCTCTCCCTTTCTGACTATGTTTGATTTGGAAAATAACTACTTTTTTTACAGTTCGTGTCATGTATGACACGTTTCCATCATATGAACACAAAGCTAGAAGTCTTACTCATGTTATGTCTTCTTGTCTGACCAGGATAAATTTCACCAATGATTTGTTTTGTTTTTTTGTTTTTTCAGCTTCATCCAACTCGCAGAAATGGATTTGCAACGCCATCACGGCAGCATCATAACTGCTTAGATCATTTGTTCAGGTGATCTGTTGGGCAGCAGTTCTATAAGCTATCTTTAAAAAGTAGGTCTTCACACAAGCAGCAAACGCTGTTAATATATTCCCTTTGTGAATAATTATCTTTTAAAAAAGGAGAAGCTTGTAGGGGTGAACAACCAAAGCAGAAGCACACGTTTTGTAAAATAATAAAATTGTTTTCATGTGTGCAAGAGGGAGAACTGACTATTTGTCCTCCTGATAATAGCAGAGAAAGTACATCATGTTTAAAACCAAATTTACAAACTATGAATGAACAAAAGCTGAAGTAGGTATAGTGTTTGGTTGTTAATCTACATCACACCCACTGTTACTTATCTTAACAGTATATTGCTGTATATTAGATTACAGTGTATTACCACATAATAACTGTTGGTTTGACTTAATTTCATAGTATCTACAAGCATGTATTTACAAAAGACAACACGACAAGTTTAGGGAGCAACAAAGGCACCCATAGCTGTAAGTCTCCTGTGGCCATAAATAATCCTTCTTATCTAAAGTTGGTGTTGAATAATAAAATGAAAAAGAGTAAAACAACTGAAAAACTATTTACAACAATACCTTATTTTCATGAATACCCATAATGTTAATGTGGTAGATTGTAGGGATCCCACATTTCTGTTCAACGTCACGTAACATGGCCGTGAACAGAACAAAAGTGCAGGTTGGGGGTTGTAAAAACAGAGGCAGCAAAGATGTCAGTGGCATGTGTAGCCATGCACTTAGTGTATTCCTTAGAGTTGTTTAGGACTTTGTCAGGAACAGACTTAAGAGAAGAATAGATCTGTTATCATTGTCTTATATACAACCAAAAATTATACAGATTTTAAATTAGTCTTGTTTAAATTATTTTACTCACTCAAAACCACATTACCAGTGATTATTACCTAATTGGCTGGATTTATTCTTAATTTACATACATGAAATTAACGTTGAGCCACATTTCATTCCATTAGATTTACACTGTTACTCAATTACTTTCCAATTCAAACAACATAGGTAAACCATCTATCAAAGTTGCAAGAAAATGAATAAATAAAAGCAACGTAAGTTTCTATGTCGCATAATAATCCTAAAAACTCATAAAAGACACTAATGCAAAGAAATACAAGCAAACATTTAAAAAAGTGTCAGAGAAGAAACTTCACACATGCACGCATGCAGGCTCAGACACAGCTCGGCCACCCAGGATGAGAGAGAAAGATGGAAACTTTAACTGTGTTTACAACTTAACTGTGGATTACAGGGTAGAATGAGAAGGAGGAGAGGTGGGGGAGCTTTGTTTCAGTTGCTCAGCTGTAAATAATTAAAGTGCAGCCCTTCCCCTTCTCTCTTTACCCCCACTGCAAGCACATGCACGAACCCACATACACAGTGACCTCCATTATCTTTATTATAACTTTCCCCCCTCAATATATATTAGTTGTTAGCTTTACAGAGAGCAAACTCAACAGGTATACCTTGTTAAAATGCCAAGTGTGTCTTTGTCTGGGTGATTAGTGAGTTATGTCAGAAAAAAAACTTCATCATCTCTCATATCTGCTCTTCACCTCTCATAGGAGACTTTGAAAATAAATACTGACCAGGTTATGTGCAATGCACTCCAAATCAGAAAGGCGGGCGTGCTCCTACTCTGTAGGAAGGGGGCAGGGTGACTGACATGTCAGCAACATGGACTTTGGCTGCACGGAAAATAATTTTGAAAAGTTTGAAACCACTATGCATAAAAGTCAGCTGCAAACCATTTACTTTGGAGGCTGGGGACTAGCTGCCAAGTCTTAAACAGCATGTCTTATTGGCAAAGCTAACACACAGCTGAAAGTCCTATAGATGAAAGACTTACAGACTGTACAAGGCCTGAGGCTCATAAAAGCATTTATAGTGTGAACAAGGTTGGGGAGATTACTTTTGGAATGTAATCTATTACAGATAGCAGATCACCTGCTTTGACTTCAATCAAGGAGGAATTTCTTTAGAACCACCAAATCTTGGAGAATAAAAAGGAATTGGTTTTCCAAGCCAGGGGAACTAAGAATGAACTTGATTCTAAACTGGAAAAGGAAAACAGAAGTGATGCAGATGAAGTTCAATGGATTAACTTAAAAGGAAAATGCAAATGTTGCATTTCCCAGAAAAGTAGTTTTGACTGGTACACAGACCATTCATCTATCAATTTTTATTAGATGCTCAACAACCAAGAGTTCATAAGACCAGTGCATGCACCCCGCAGTGTCTTTTGTATATTAAAAGACACAAAAGAAACATGCGCGAAAACTTTTAGTTTAGAAGATCTGGTTTTTCAATATTCTGTGTGTTCTCTCTTAGTGGATTTTTCCTTAATTCTTTGACGTAAAAAAAACAAATAATGAAAATCAAACACACTGCCCACATCTTTCTAACACACTTCATAGACACACATCGGAACAAAGACTCTTACTACAGTGATTTTTTCTGGGTAGCCAGGGATAACCAAATCCTGGAGTTAAGGTTTCACTGCATGTCATATGTGCAGTTGAAAAACATCAGAAACATGCAGACTGACACCAAAACACGTAGTCCTCATTCTTTTAAGCCCAAAGAGGCCATAGAATTCTTAAAAAATGTAAGACTCTTTTGGGGAATTTTGCTTTCTGAGATGCAATACTAATTTATACATCTTTCTTTGCTCTGATTTCGACTTTTTATCCCACGTTAATTGTCTTCTAGTCTTGTATGGATTACTTTACTCCTCTATAAATTGTTTTTATATCTTAAGTCAAGACACCTTAACCTTTCAAGGCGGTCAATTCCTTAAATTCTTGTCTTTCTAAACCTACATGTTCATTATTAGTTTTCCTCTTGCCTTTCACATTTGGACACATATAGAGAGGACAAAGAATAGAAGACCACAAACTATCACTAAGTCTCCACATTATTGAGCCAGCAGGACAATAGGATTGAAACATAGGACTGTGTGTTGTTGTTGTCGTCCCTTGGGAAAATGTGTATCCTGCAAAGGGGAAATCAGTTCACGACCTGTCCTCTTCATGAAAAAGTCTGACGGTAGAATAGTGTTGCAGTAATATGATAACACTTCATTCTCCATCGATTTTTTCTAAAACACTACAGACATACCAACAGAAGGCAAAGTAATGTTTTTGTGATTTCTAGCACTAGAAACGAAATCCCAGAAAAAAGGCCATCCACACCAAATTAATATACTATAGGCCTCAAAAAATTCCTCAAATGGGCTGCTGTAAAACTAGCAGAGAAAGCTCAATACTTGTGTCTCAACAAAGAATCCATACACACCAGCTCCATCAGCTCTGTGTAGGAAAGCTCCCTCCGCCAAATACCTTCTGAGCAGCCAATGACTCTAGAGCCAGATATATGGATTCATCGCTTCAAAGCTGCTTTTGAACTACCTGTAAACAATAACATCAGCGCTGGAGGAAAACACCACGAACTAAAAGAGTTTTAATGTTAACATCGTGAAAAACCCTCAAGGCTCCTATATCACGAAAGAAGTACAAAAAGTAAACTTAAGGCTGTGAGGTATGAAAAGAGCCTGCAGAGCAGACAGCACTTTCAATAAAATGTAAAACGTACTGTAAATGAAGTTAAATCTGTTTCAACTATGATGAAAAAAACTGTTGAAAGCAGTCAGTTTGTAAAAAAGAAGATTGATATCGTTCTCTGCCACATAAATGAACTGAACTGAACTTGAATACTGGGATAGGCTCCAGTCCCCCCACGGCCCCATTTGGCAATAATTGGTACAGAAAATGGATGGATGGATTTAGGAAACGTTCAGTCAATAACCTCTCCTTGTTGGGTTTAGGCACTCGAATAGAGTGACACCTTGATGAAAACTGGACTTCTTGGACTTCTTCCCTCAATTCTTTTTGACTTTAGGAAATGTAACATCCATTGGTCGGTGATCAAAATTTAAACTAGGTCATAAACTGAGCAATGCAATGCGACGATTGATAGGATCATGTTGGCCTCTGTGAACAAACACTTCATGAATTTGTCGGTTCTGCAAAGAGAGATTTGATAAAAATGTAAAATTATCCAATGAGCAGATAACTCTGCTGGCTTTATGAAGAAGTGGAAATATATGTAAGTTGTTAAGCTGTCTATACATCCATATTGCTCACTATAGGTTAAAAGATAACTCACAGACTGTGGGAAGAGTTGAATGACAGCTGGAAAGTGTCCAGAGAGAAAAAACACTGATATGGGTGTCTGACAGAATCTTCCCAGAGCTACCTCTTCATTACATTTTGGGGAAAGAAATAGATAAAGAGAAACGGCAAAAGAGGGCCATCCAACCACGAATGACCTTTCTGTGATCTTTCAAGTATTTTTTTTGGTGGGGGGTGGGTTCCAACCAACTCCCCACTTCTTTCAAGCTCCTGCTGTCATGTGTTCTTCATTTTATCCAAACCCATCTTTCCTTCATCTCATTCCCCCACCTCTCTCCGCAATCCATCCACCCTAACTCCATCCACACACCCTTTCTCGCTCATGCTATTCAGGCTAACCTTGGCAATGTCAGGCTCTCACTTTTTCATCTGGTTTACACAATAACCTTCATATCCAGCTCAGTCTCCGTCAGCATTGACAGTAATGATTACAATCTCAATCTCCTCAATGTCTCCGGGCTAGAAAGTACTACTTGATTTACAACCTTTAATTTCATTCTCACCTGCTATAATCTTTCATCTTGCGAATAAACAGGGTATCAATGTATTCATAGTCATTGGGAAAGGATTAACACTTTGGAGTGTATCTAATTTCAAGTAATATTAATGAAGACTAAAGAGCTGTTTCTTTTTAATCAATAGAAGAGTCTTTATGAATTGCTCACAGAACACTCTGTTCACCAGAAAGTAAACAGCTTGGACGATACATTGAGGGGTTAATTTCTGTGTAAAGTCAACCTGTTTTAATTTATTTTTTAACTAGTGCAAGGATAGCCTTCGGTCCACTTTGGTGGAAGGATATATTTGCCGGATATAGTGCTCACAGAAGAAGAGCCAAATCAGGCGGAATTCAACGGCTGCAGAATGGAAGCAGATGCAGAACAGCAACAGGATGTTCTGCATCTTCACATGCATGAGCAAACTAGCATTCCTGTGCTCGCTCTGTTGAGTGGGGAAGGACAAAAGTAGCGAAAAAGATTAATCTTCAGCGTGTTGCCATTGTCAGAAAGGTGCTTAACTTCTCCTCAATATTCAAGGATAGGGCTGTCAGACCATGTTTCTACTACAAAAACTATAAGAATTAAAGTAGTCCACAATCAATAACAGCTGAAAACTTTAAAAAAACATATTTAATATTTGTTATATACTGATAAACTATTTCATAATAGGATGGTCACAGTAGCACTGGTTGTAGGTGTATCATCACATCTCTCTATACCTTGATGTTAGTTAGTTTTCATCCATCAGGTCAGCCCTTAGAGGGTTGTGGATTATGATATATTATAGTTAGTTAAAGAGGCCTTGGCACCTTTGGTAAAAAGAAAACAAGTTTAGCTTCTTAATGACTAAAACAATAGTCAATGAAACAGCTCTTAGTAGCTTTTTTATTCTGGACATAAAATCAGAGCAAAAAGTACATCTCTTACCTGTCAAGTACATAACCATGGGTGGATTGAATGGAGTGTGTGCTTTAGAGTGTTGCTTCTTTGTAAGAGGTGTTCAAAGTGAGACCAAATGAATCACTCTAACAGTCCGTGATACTTCTCAGCATATCTGGCCAAAACAAAGGCTCTTTCTGCAAACCCATTACCTCTGCTATAGCTGCCCTTATCTCACAAATGGGCCTCATACAGACACACAATCATCATATATATCATTGTCACCAGGCTGGACAGGCACACGCAGAATACACTTTTCACATGTGTTCATTGGCGCTGGACTTGATCGTTTTACTGCTGTCCATTTGTGGTGAAAGATGCAACACTTTAAAATAGGGGAGGTTGGGGGGGGGGGGCTTTTTTGCTGATGAAATGAAAGGCTTGTGTTGCAGCAATCTGTCAAAGCAAGTAAAGGTTCAACTGAGGGTCAGACTACTAGGGGATTTTTTTTCATCATGTTCCCTCTCAAATTACACGGCAGTAGAGAGGGACATGAGAATGCCAATTGGGTGATATTAAGCAGCCGAGGCATCAAGAAAAACAGAGATTATGTTCAGGGAAAAACAATGAGAGAAAGTCTCCTGCATATGAAGCCGCATGTGCATCTTATCTTCTGAAATTTGATAGCAGTGCAAAACAGAGCGTGGCACTTTGAATTATTTGCTCTGGTCATTTCAGTACAGACTAAAGTTCAGGGAGGAATAAAGGCGGACGAGAGGCAGTGAAGATGAAAAAATATGGTAGAGCGACAGAAGGTCAGGACACCAGCACCAGCATCAAGGTGATTCCTAGCTGTGCAATTTTCTCTCTTTCTCCCATCCCAATCTTTCTCACTCTCCACAGCTCATTCTCTTCCCATTATCCTGTTACTCTCTGCTGCCTTGTCCTCCTCACTGGATCCTAGTATCTTTCCCACTCCTCCAGTTTCAAACACATTCACGAGCCACAGAGTCAGCTCAATCACCAACCGAAAATGACCACGGGCACTGAGGAAGAAAGGAAAAGAATTGTGAGAAGGGGATGGAAAGAGGTAATGAGACAGGGAAAGAGAGGAGGGGTGTGACAGAGACCGAGGAATGCGAATGGAAAAAAGGAGGCAGACAGAGAGGGGCCCTCCTCTGGCCAATGGAAGCTGGGGTTAAAAAGTCGAAGGCATCATAAGTGTCAGTGGCAGACTACAGGGGCCATTCTTTCAGCTGTCTATCCGTCTTCTCTTTTCACACTTGTGTGTAGTGTTGGACAGATATATAGCTCATTGTTACCCTGTAAGGATGTTTGCTTTGTATGTAACGAACAATAAGCAATATCCCTAACATGTCATTTCTGCTTGTTTTCAACTGCAGCTTTTATTTTTCACTGTTCACTATCTATTAGCATGAGTAAAATTTATATGTGGATGAGAGGAGGGTGTAATTTCTTAATATTGAGTTCTTTTCATCAGAGCAGAACTCTAATTCTAACTGTAATTCTAACACTGAAAAATCATTTTAATATTCATTATTGCAATAACAAAAACCTTCAAACTTTCCCACCTGCTGTAGAGCTCTGCCTTTAATCATTACTGAGCCACTCCTGGAAAGAATAACTTAGAAAAAAGGCTTGAGTAGATTTATAATGTCTAAAAAAAAAAGAAAAACTGTATTAGCCGTCATTTAAAAATCAAAATGTCAGCCCCAAAGTTACTGTTGTGAGTTGCTTAGAAACCACCATTTGTTTAGCTGCTATCCAAGAACATTTGTGAGAGAGGACAAACATTTAATTCTTGTTGATTAAAAAATCCACATCATGCACAGTTTGGGTTTTTGTTGCTGCTATGTTTCTGCATATTTTTCTGAGAATGTGATGTTGAGCTTAGAATTTGTAGAGCAACCAGGACCTAGTCTTATCACACAAGTTGGTTCAGAAACAATAAAAGTAAATTAATCATTGTCAGATCTACAATGAAAATAAATGTGTTTGTTTCAGCAGGACAGTAGAACTTAAACTGAGTAAAATCACTCAAAAACGAGTGAGAACAGCTTTAAACACTATATACAGAAAAAAATACAGAAAAACAGTATCCCATTTTACACCTCTCACCATATTACATCTAAAAATCTGAACTGCCATGGAATAAAATTCTAGAGGGAAATAAAAGACGAGTGTGCCAAGCACCATGGAAATGAATATATTTCTCTGAGAACTGCTACTCTGGGAAGCTAAGTCAGAGAGGGAAGCGGAATATTTAAGAGCTATAAAAAAAACTCACAGAGAACATTGAGATTGTGAACTCAAAACCGGAACATCAAGAGGAAGAATCACAGAAAACAGCTCTTTAAAAAAAGAGGAGACAAAGACAACATTGAGCGAAGGGGACAGGAAGTTTACGGTTTAGAGACAGACAAATGTGTGAGGGAAGATGAGAGGATAACAATGACACTGATTTAGAGAGATGCAAACGATGTCAGAATGAGGAGAATCAAATTTGAAAAGAGGAGGGAAAAAGATATGAGGTGAGGGTGACTTGTTTATGTACATTACCCATTGATTTTACAGCTGTTTACCTTTCGAATCTTGACCGCAATAATATATTTGCCATCTGAACAAACGTGTATGTGAAAAGGTCCCATCAAGCTTATTATTATTCCAGAAGAATGGTTATTCCACCCAAAAGCTTGTGGATATAACTTTTAAAAACCAAACACCTGCTATCGGCTTTCCCTGCCAGTTGGACAGGACCTTTTCTGTCCACCTTCTTATTGTTGAACTGTCATCTAAGTGAGCAACTATGTTCACTAGGTCAAACTGCATAGGTTGCACAGGCACCGACTTAACAGTAATCTAAACATACATCAGTAAAGACCTGTGCAACCTGAGTTACATGACTGAATAAAGTCCTAAATCCTGTGCATTTTACATAAAAAATCAACCGAGACAGAGTGTGATTTTTTATTCCATCACCCTGGCGCAGTAGATCTGTACATGCATATTAAACTAGAATCATTACACAGATCTGCAGTGAAATGCTGAGTGGGCAGGAAAGGAAAGATAGGAAAGAATGTGATTCAGAGAGGAGATACGTCTGGAAGGGAAGCTTATGAGATGACACACAGCAGAGGCCATGTGAACTATTCTGACTTTTCCATGTAAAGACGCTACATCAAGTGTCAAGTTAGACTTAATGTAGCAAATTGTGTAGTTTACCTGAAAACTGAGTCTTACACATTACAGCTCTTCCCTTAATAGTCAGAGCTTCATAACTCCTGAACACTTTTCTGTCCATTTGAAGCTTGCCACAAACTGAGGCACACACTTATACTTTGCAGAAGACAATCCCAACACGCCGAGTGGCGCCTTTCTCTTAATCAAAAAACACTTTCTCTGTCACCTTCAACAAGCGCCGCTCATGGAAAACAGTCATCTTCAGAAATGAGGTGGGTGAGAGAGACTCCCCTTGTAGGATTTACCAACTGTTATTTTCACTGAGATTTGTTCTGTTGTGTTTCTCCAAGGGGCTGTTGAGAGCTGTAGCAGGGGGATAGTCACGCTAGAGCTGCTTTGTATGAATAACATTTCATGTGCAATAATCTGTAGCTTTCTTGGCACAAAATTACAAACACACACACACACACACACACACACACACACACACAATTACAGATGAGGAATGGCCTCCACCATGGCCACAATCCTATATTCCGTTTGCAGAAAGGCAGACAGACCAAACAGATTGAGAATGCCAGAAAAAATACATCTGATGCATCATTACTTCGTTTGGAGGCTTGACAAAATTCACTTCACAAAATGATGTCAGGTTAGTGTGAAATGAGGAGAAGGTTAATCTGCTGGAGTTAGAAAGTTTCCCAGGCTCACACTAAATGTAAATTCACTTG
This sequence comes from Menidia menidia, assembly GCA_907169785.1. Lineage (NCBI taxonomy): Eukaryota > Metazoa > Chordata > Actinopteri > Atheriniformes > Atherinopsidae > Menidia > Menidia menidia. Next base: position 12,809,567 of record CAJRST010038888.1, on the reverse strand, counting down.
TGTAGAAAAAAGTACCTTATCAAGATTGTAGTCATCTTTAACAAAGAGGCCAAACCAAAGAGGCCAATTTTTTTTCCATACCCTAATAATGAGTAAACCCAATGAATGTTAACATGCAGTCATACTTCTTTGATCATTAAATATGAAATAGTGGTTTGGTTTAATGTACAGTAATTATTAGTTATTCCGTAATAAGTAGGTGTGGCGACTCAAAGCTATTTTTATACATTGAGATAGGATGTCAAAAAACAAATCTATTGATCCTCCGACAGGCCAGGAGTGGATATTTATGTGACATCACTCACATTTTTGTTGGATTCCCTGATTTTTCTTGGTTGGTTTTACTTTTTTGTTAGTCCCTGCTGTCTTCAGTCACTCTGTTCCAGTCATATTGTCAGAAATGTATAATGAAAAAACTATTTTCTTTATGGAAAAAACGCCTTACAAAAGGAGATCCAGCTTCATCCGACTCAAATCAAATTGCCTATAAGATTTCTTTCCCTGTTTAATCGACTCTTTGATACAGCATATCAAATAAACATACTATTACTGTACAATTCTCTGCTGTCTTTCATGCTGCTGGATACCATGATTTTTCAAATCTAAGTTCTACTCTCTGATCTGACCAGCCAGTACAACTTATCAACACGCTTAATAAGCCGCACTTACGCAATGATCTGAGTTTCCATAGCCTATTTTTTATGTTTGAAAGACTGCACTTTCCTTCTCCTCAGCTTGTCTTGGTTTTAAGTGTTTTGCTTATCAACAGTCACAAAGTCACTGTGCTTGAAAGGAGTTGAAATGATGTGCCCATGTCAAGTACTTCACTTTAGGAGTCCATCATTTCTCCAAGCCGTAAGAAGTAGTAGATGATAGAAATCTTTTTGTTTCTTTTGTGATCAAAGCAGCTTTCCACAAACAGAAGCTGCAGTCTCAACCATGGTGGGTTCATGAACATGCTGTGGAATCCTTTCACGTGCCTTTCATCACTTTGAGGTAACTTTTCTCCTTTTCTTTATGCAATTATTAGAGGGTTAAATTGAATTCTTTTAACACTGCCTTAATGGAAGCATTTATTTACTTGCTTTGGTTACATGTAAACACAATGCATTACAACATAACTCCATCTTAGTCTCATCCCATGAGGGTTTAGGTATTAAAAGCATTGTTCAGCTTAGAAAATCAAAACTGTACGGCCTCAGTTTGAAAAGCAAAATCACGGTGGGGATTGACATGCACTTTTTACAATGCTCTCCTCTCCTCAATTAACATAATTTGTAAGTGTTAAATGTTGTTGTTCTGGCAACCACAATCAGCTGCACTTTCTTTTAATGTAATACTGCCTACTTATAAAAGTCCAATGGAGAGTTTGCCATTGGAGGGCTGATTCATTTGAAAGCCTATGTTACACAAAAAGCTGTAAAAGATTTTAATTTATAAAACACTAGGTTCCAGGAACATTTTTTAAAGTGGTTTCTGCTTCCTAACCAGGGTTTAGACATGCACATCCATGTTGATTTATCTACACCAATCTGCACCAGCTGGGACTTGCTTAACAACAAACCAAAACAGCCTCTTTCTCTCCCAAACGCATACACAGAAACACAACCCTTGTGATAACACCACTGAAAGGTATTCACACCTTGATCAACAGGCTCTTCAACTCTGAAAATCTCCGGTTATACAGATGTGCAGCGACATTGTCGTAGCACAAGTTTCTCTCTTTTGAAGTGATTTGAGTTCACTGGTGTGTGTATGTGTCAAGGTGTGAACATTTTCCTGGAGGATCATGTAACAACCAGACAGATGGCATAAACTTAGAGCTTCTGCAAGTCCTGACTTGTGCGAAATGAAGGACTGATTAGCATCACACAGGTAAAATCTGCTAACTGTAGAAACTACTAAGGCACAAAACTTAGAGAAAAATAGTTCAAAATGACTGCAGTTTGCATAGACCTTACCCCAGTAGAAATGCTTTCCATTTTTATATTTTCATTTATCAATTCTCTCTATATGTTGCATGTTCTACACCACAACCACGTGCACTTGTATGTAAAAACACTTGGTCAATAAACCAAATTCTGTTTCTGATTAACTGTCCTTCTTCTTGAACTGAAGTTGCAATTTGTAATCTGGATACCAATGAGTGATGAGGCGATAAGGCTGTCCAGAACGTTTCCCATGGGCTACATAAAGTCTTTCATCCACACATATGGAGCTACTTACATGGAACAGGTGGTGGGACCATGAAGACTGAAGGGTCTGACAGTTACACGTGCACACACACACACACACACACACACACACGCGTGCGTCTCGTTATCGCCGCTCAATGCTAATTTATGGTTTTAGATCAAACATTAGAAAATGATACACCTGACACCTTACCTACATAACGAGAAAAAAAACAGCAGAAAGAGAAGAAACAGGTATAGCCTGACGAACAGCTGTCTTGCAATTTACAGTTCTGTCATCACTGACGATTATGTCACGCCTGGGGGAATGTCTCGTCTTGATTACCTATTGTGTACACCTGGGGTTTCCCTCCCTCATGTGTTTAAATAGTCCTCGTTTCCCCTTGTCTGGTGCGGGGTCGTTCTTGTCTGCTTGCCTTGTCTCTTGTCCCTTCGTCCGTCATCACCCCCACGCCAGGTTTGTTTTTGTCGTAGTTCTGCCACAGTCATAGTCACGTTTTGTCATAGTCTTGTTTATCTTTATTTTGTTACTTTGTCAAGTCATAGTTTTTGCCACAGTATTGTTTGCTCATTGCTTTGATACTTTGCCCACAGTTTGCCACAGCTTTGTTTTGTACTTTGTCTGGACATTCACCCTGTTTTTGTTCAATAAACCTTGTTCCCCTCATCTCCGCACCTGAGTCCTCCCGTCAACACCCACCTCCGTGACAGATTATACCAAACAGAAAGATGCGAGGACCTGTCTGACAACCAAACACAGCATAATGTTGCCACCCAGCACAGGTGCAGTCATGAAAATAGACACAAGACAGAGTCTCTCACAGCTGTTGGTTTATGACTTATAATTATTGTCATAACCATAACTGTCAGTCAGCACCACACAGTCTCATTTATGTGTATGAGCTCCCCACCTTAAAAGGAGTTCCTCTGTTTTGTGTTTTGTTCTGTTACATTTTTTATCCTGGCTCTCGTGTGGTGAGTCATGATCATTCTCATGGAAAGAAACTAGAAAGCAAAAAAGAATGAAGAGTTTCTGAATGGATTGCAGATGTTTGTCATTTTTCAGTAGCTTTTCTTTCTTTATTTTTCTTCCATCTTTTCTTTGCATTATCCTCAGTTTTTCCTCCAGTTCCTAACTCTCTATCTCGATTTAATTTCAGCACCATTAAAATCAATATAAATCTAACCAAAGGCTTGTAAAAAAAAATAAAAAGACAAAATGCAAATTCCAACATGTTATTTTCATCTTATTCATGCCACTCTGAAGCTGCTGGTGCCGCAGGAATGACAACCCTTGTTGGGATTCTGTCGCATCAAGCCAGCAGATTTGAATGCTAAACCCATTAGCCAAGCATCACTCACAGTCAGAGCTGGCGATGATAAATAACCCAACCAGAGAAATCTGATTAGGAGAGACGGAGGCAGGGGATCTGAGGGAATGAGTAACAGCGATGTCGCCGTTATCGGGCCTCAGTCAGATTGGAAATCACACACCGAGAAAACATGAAATGTTCATCTGCACTGGGTTGTGTCGGCTGTTTTTCTAAAACATGGATTGGGACCCAAAATTGGGTCTTTGGTAGGTTGCAATTAAATGAAATCTGAACTTTGTGTGACTGCTGCTTAGCCCTTATATTCTAAAGTCACTGATTTTAACAAAAAACATTTTGATAAATAGGAATATTTTAACCAAAAACAAAGAATATCTGGGTAGCAGTACTGGCTTGGGTGAGAAATTATATGTACAAGCTTCTTTTATTCGGTCAGTGCTAGTCAAAGTGTAAAGAACCTCGTCAGTCGGCACCAATTATAGCTCATTTTGCTATGATTTATTGCCAACACTAATATGTGCTAAATGGAAAAGCTTTAACTAAAGTAAAACTGCACATATGAATGGAAAATACTGAATGATCATGAGGAAAAATAAAGGCCTAGTTTTGTTAAATCTTTTAGACCTTTTTCTTTTTCTCTTTTTTTTTCCATGGGACTACTTGGAAAAGGCAAATAAAGGGTACACAACATATATTAGTTTATGTCAAGCACATATGCCAGTTTTTCAAGTTAAGTCATGATCTTTGCCACTTTTTGTTGAAAAAACCATATGCTTAACTTCCTAACCTATTCCACTCCGCTCACAATCAGGGTGTCTTCCTCAGCTGGGAAAAATCGACAAAGTAGTTTACCAAAACCAATTTAGAAGAGACCAGGTAACAAATGAAAGCATGTCTTTGGGTTAAGGTTACGTGGGAATCTATCAGAAGTGACTGTTTAGAATGTATTATATTTAATCCAACCACACTTCTTGAAGCATATAAACATTGCATTGAATTGGGTCAGTCCTGTTTAGTTTTTTATTTTTATTAATATTATTCCCTTTCAAAAACACTACCAACACCACTTAAAAGGTCAAACTAAACTCACACATGCAACATTCCAATAATAACTTAGAAAGCCTGGTCACGGAGGTCAGATACATACATTTACAATCATTACAATAACCCATAAGGTCAAACTGAAATCCATTAAATAATTCATCAATAAATGTGCACATTGAAGTCTTTTCATATCACTTCACTCTCTGCAAATGTAAAAATTGCTGGAACTGCAAACGTTTTTCTGATCCACATATCAAGCAACATATAAACACTTCAGATTCTTTCTTTATTTTTTGGCTCGTCTCTTTGATGTGGCACTTTATTTGACATATTTAGAGGTATTTATCTCAGCACAACAAAAAGGACAATTATTAAAAGCAATATGTTTGACTGAATGTTGCTTTAAGCAACACTTTCCCCCTGCAGCTAAGGATGTATCTGCAGCACCACACTAAACAACCAGTCCAGGTTAATTATTAAAAGCAAATTCACTTTACTCCCATCAATTCACTTCCAAGTCCATATGTCTTTTATGTTGAGCCACTTATAGGTTGCATAAGCATTCCTGTTGACAAACAGCTACACATTAACACACACACACACATTGATTGACCTTTCCTACAGAGTATTATTAATACAAGCAGGTTGTATTGGGAAAGGTTAACGAGTACTAAGGCCAACTGCACTCACATGGAATACATAAGAGAAGAATGGAAGTTAAACCTTACACAATCAGACTATGTGACTGTCAGTAACTTTAAAAGATGTAATTGTAATGCAATTACAACACATACACAGTCTACACCCTGGACAGACTGATATCACGATATTAATCATTTAAAAATAATAAACAGAACAAAAAGGTAGCAGCAATAACTTTAGGTTATTTGTTGACTGTGTGACGCTTGTTCATCACAATTCTATGGAGGAATCATGGTCCATCCTTCTTTACAGTTTAGCTTTGGCTCATTTGGGTTTCATCTCTCTTAAGGTCCCACCCTAACACTTAAATTAGTCTTTAAGCCACTCTCATGGGGTCATTGTGCAGTTTCACCCCCCTTCAGGATAAACTTAAGCTGGCCAGGCAGATGATTTCAGATTTGACTCATGCTTGACTCAGGTTTGGAAAGTACCATGGCCCTTTGGCTGACTGAACCAACTCAGATCCTCACATCCCCAGCATGTGCTTGACAGTTGGTATGAGGCATGTGGTTTTCTCCAAACATGATGGTGTGCATTATGACCAAAAAGCTGCATTTTGTCTCCTCTGTGCGAGTGACATTTTTTCAGACGTTTGTGTTGTCACTTTGCCAATCGAAGCCGTGATGCCATGTTATTTCTTTATGCTAACTCTGGTCGGTGAAAGGGTCAGCCAATCTAGTATTCCCATTTTATCAGGTGGCTAGCAAAAACGCCATTTGGATAAATAATGACATGTTCTACTTTTTCCATGTGCTGTTGTTCATTTGAGCTTTAAATCACCTACATTTTAAAGCCTGTACGTGCCCTGAACAACTTTTAACTTGACAAATCACTGACAGCCTGTAACATTTAACACTGAAACAAGATTTGAAAACATTGAGTTTATGTTCTGAATTTAGACTGTGTTGATTTTATCATTTTAAGAAATATTTTCCAGCCATCATACAGGACAGCTGTTCAGCAAAATGTGAATGTAATTTATGGACTTCAAGGCTTCGTGGAAGATAAATGTAGCCACCTAGATTAGTATTACACAAAGAAAAAAACATGCATATCGGTCTAAGATGAGATGATAAAGTTTAACAATTTTCATAAAAAGAACAGCTGCTTTCTTTTTCCACAAAGATTGGCACAGAACTTCCCAGAAAAGCTAACAGCTACCATGTGTATCATTAAGGAAACTGCAGCACAGAGGGGAAACATATGTGGTTCAGCAAAAAAAAAAAAGAAAAATTAACAATGTACATCACAGAGGATCTGAAGCTGATCTCCTTCTTTCTTGCATGTCCAGAAATGTCCCGAGCTTACATCTGAGATATCCTGAAATATAGCCCCTTCTTCCTTTCCCACATCACAGGACTCCCGTGCATGGCTTGAAGCTTTAATGGCTTTGGAAACAGTTTAAACGTGTGGAGACACAAAAATAAATGTGAGTAACAAATGACTTGGAACATGTCTCTCTGTGCCTCTGCTCTCTTTAACTGGGTCAGTGTGATGATGGTGTCAGTGTCTGGACTCAGCAGCAGCATATTTGCATCAGTCAGTCATCCCAACTAGACCATGAAGAGAAGGATTTCCCTGCTCAGCTGTGCCAGTGAGTCAGTGAAATATACCCTCATAAAACCCCGCCGGACTGAAAGAAAGCCCAAGGATAACTGGGATCCATTTAATGAGCTAAACTTCTTTTTTAGCAAAGTGGCTATACTGTAAGAGGAAAGTAAAATCCCTAAAGGCTTATAATCTACATAATGGTGCTCATTTGAGCTGTGGACATACAGTATTTCTCATGGTATTTTCCAAATAACTTATATCAAACTTTAAAAAAAAAAGATGGGAAATCTTTGCAGGTACACAAAACATATGTGGGTGCTTTAACATATCCAGTCTGTCTAAAAAGTTTTTAAAAAATGAATAAAAAGAAAAACCAACCCCTCCCTTTTAAATATTAAAAAGAAAGAAAGAACTGGTTTGCACATTTGACATTTTTAAGACAGCATGAAATTAACAGTGTCAGGGAAAACGTTGAGGGCTGCGATCTGCATCAACACTTGTGATGGTATCCACTTAATTCTGCCGAGACACTGAGACAGCCCTCTGGTGCGCTTTAAGCTTGGATAAGAACTCGGCGGTGCAGCCAGTACCATGAAACCATTTTCAACCTCTAATTAGGCCCGCTCATCCAAATTTGGAGGACTGTGGTAGAGAAAAAAAAATAAATCAAGCAGCCTCGGGACATCCCTAAAGTTGAAAATTTGGCTGTGATGGCAACTTTGGGGTTTAATTAACCGAGCAGTGTGACTTGTTGGGTAGTATGGAAATAGCTCGAGATGCTCTTACAAAACTGAGCCGAGGTTGAGCAGTGAGGTGATCATCACTTTTACATGTCACATATTCACTTAAAAGCACACATCCAATTTATTTTTTAAAGCTTTTCAAGAAAACCTGTTTTTATTCAAGTTGATTGAAAGCAGAGTTTTAACAATACATGGAGCAACCACTGAAAATATGGGCTGGTAATTTGGCATCTAAACCAATCACAACCAAGAGTCCCCTGTCCATCATGTGAATCTAAAGTTTGAGAATAGTTTTTGTTTTTTTAAGTAAACACAGCCCTTTTAACTTTTTTCTTAGTAAATTTGTACAATATCTTAGTAGACATTTGGGATTTTAGATGTTAGGCTCGGGAAAAACATGCTCTCCTTTACCTAGAAGAAACCCAATAAATGAAGATACAACAACAAACATGTTGCTTGCAGAAATCACACAAATATTCACAATGTTGCAGTTTAGTGACAGATAGTTCGGCAAAAAATGTGATAAGCTGATATTTAAGCTGCGATAATGAAGACAAAAGCAGAATTAGCAGAGTTGCAGAGTTAATTAACAGAAGCAGAATCACACTTTTTTTTTTCTCCTGGAAGTGGCCACAAACAATAACAGGGGCGAAAGAGGAAATGTGACAGCACACAGGATCCACCAAATCAAAACAAAAGAAACTCCGACAACTAGACGGGAACAAATATGAATTAATCTTTTAGGAGGCCATTAAAAAGAAAAAGATCAGGGCATTTCCATTGATATTTTGAAGGGGAGACGTGCTACCAGAGTCATTCAGACTATGTTCCAGTCACTTCAGTAAAGCAGAATCAGCAGGAACTTATGAAAAGCAGGAAAAATAGATTGAAGACATAATAAAGGAGAATAATGACTGCTTGTATTCTCATGGGTGAACCACAGGCATATCATTTTGAATGTCACAGGGATGGACTGAATACAGAGCCAGAACAGACAGAAGAGGAGCAAAGGTTCAAGGCCATATTCCTCAAAAACAAAAAAACATTATCAGCTTCACATAAAATAATCTGTGTCTGCTGATAATATTTTGATAAACTATTTACATTTTTTAAAAATGAAGCTTGGTTTTGCCAGATGTGTTTGTCCTTGCCCTCTTTTTTCTTATTTTACCTGGCCATAGTCCAGCAGGTATTCTGCCAACTGGGCCATAACCAAAATAAAGGCTCAGTTCAATTTTTAACCATTAATGACCTATGTAGGAACTTATTTTTCCTCATTCTCAGACACTAAGGTCTAATCGCCTGACTAATCTACCTTTTATCACTCCTCACATTTAGTTTTTGTAATGTTATCCTCTGTTATTCCTCTCAGTGTGTTTAAAGAAGTTTGCGTCATCCCAGCACAAACCCAGTTCTGCTTAAGTTTAGAGTCAACTTGTGTCCTCAAAACTGACAATTACACAGTAGCGCTCGCAGTGGACTGACTCACACACTTATACACACAAACACATTTGATCAGCGGTACCACGAGCCGGACAAAAAGGACAGTTCTTCTGCCAATGCAACATGCTGTTGGCGGGTGTTGTGAGAGGCTGTCGGGCAGTCTTCTGCTCACTTAGCACTTCACACACAGTCTGTCCGACTCTGTGCTACTCACTCAGCAAAAGCTTGAGGCGCGCATGAGTGTTTTGTGTGACGGTCCAAAAACACAGTCCTGGATCCCCTGGAAAAAGAAGTTAAACAGAAAAGGGGTATACATTATTCTATTGTTAGAGGAATACTTGGAAAGGCCACATTTTTAAAACACGCTAAAAGTAAAGCCAAAGAGACCGAAAATGCGTCTCAAGAGGACGACAAATGATTAAAAGACAGTCCCTATAGGAAATACAACATTTGAGCGGCACATTTTAGAATCCATTCCGCCAAACTGCCGAAAAGCTTAATCAAACAAGAATTGGCAATGATGCTAACTCTGGTACGACATTTTTTCTGTGACATTTTTTCCGTCCTTTGTCTTTCAGAGGTAGCTTGTTGATTAGACATGAAATCGTATGTCCACATGATAAAGACACCATCACAGCAAATGCAAAGGCACATTTACATGAAGTGTACTCAAACAACCTTCCCTTGTTTTTCTCTACTGGTCCCATGTCGATTCTGCTGACACAATTACACCCCCTCATCCACCGTCGCCGTCGCATATGTGCACACACATCAAACATCATCACTTCCTCCGGCACGCACACAGAGAGACACAAACACTCCCCTTCTGTCACAGGCAGACACACACAAAACAGCCCCCTTACAGAAGAGACACACCTGATGTCGGCCAGCGAGTGTCTACTGCCGGGAGGTGTTACACCATAGCCCGAAGTATACCATGTCAGTGTGTGTGAAAGTCTTTTGAGTAGAAAAGTGGAATTCTGTAACAAGCCACTGATTCAGAATCAGCACTGCACCCCACACTGCTCTCTCAGGTATCACCTACAGGCTTAAGGTGAATGGTGAGAGCAACTGTTTGTATGTTCAGTCAGAAATAACATGGTAACAATGTTTTTTCTCTCATTTCTGTCTTTAATCAGTTTACGCGTTACTGGGATTTTAATAAACAGCATGCTGGGACTGATGTGAGTATCTTTTTTATGTTGCAAGCCATGCCATTGAATTTCATCAACAACAAATACAATCAAATGTGACTGAAAAAACAAATCCTAAGAGGGCAGCTAAGACCCTGGATTTAGTGTTTATAGGCTTTCATTGACATTTGCAATGTGGACAAGTCCAATTATTTCTCCTGAATTAATAGCTTGGCACACATACATACACACAAACTCAGTAAGAAGTAATCAAGATTAGTGATGGGGGAAATTACTTTTTTTTCCCCTTTTTTTTCATATACACAATTTGCTTGATTGCATTCACTAAAAATATTCAGTCCAATTTGTTCAGTGACTCAATTAGTTTCCCCAAATCAACACGCAACTCATGTGACTTAGGAAAGAATCTCTTTTACCCACTAGCATAAACTATCGCTAACTCCCTCTTTTGGCTTTCACATGACTTTTTCGATTAGCACATTGTGTGGTGCATACAATCTATCAAGGTTCAGCCATTTTTAAAAAAAATTTAGATAAAAAAGAGCCTTCGAGTCACACATAAAAAGAGAAAAAATTAAATGAATACATTTCCGCTCTGTATAAAAGGTGTCCGTGTAGAGTATAGCTTTAAGTTTAAAGTGTCACACAGATTAAAAGATGACAAATTTCAGATAACGACTGAAGAGTATCAACTAAGCATTAAGGAAGACTCTACAAAGATGAAAGGATTAAACAAAAAAGGGTTTTAAAAGTTATGGCATCAACAACATCTTTTTTTAATCACTTACTTTCAGATCATTTCATAAGAAGACATTTTTCCATACTGCAAATAATTGTGTATACATTATTTATCTGTAAAATGATCATGCATGCTTCTGTGAAGCTTAAAAGTCTAGATTATTTGAAAATAGTTTAAAGCATACAACTGCTCTATAGTTGCATCTGATTCATATTTAATATATAGTGAACTGATTTAATGTCATTGATCACATAATATAGGTTTAAATCTTTATAATTCGTTGACTACTGGGTAGTTTCAGAAAGTTCTGCAGGCATCACAATCTACAAAAGACAACACTTTCTGAAGCAACTGGCCTGGGTTTAAGACCCAGTTCGTGCACTTTGCTCCCCCTCCGCTTCCCGTGAAGCGACTTTTGAATAAAAGCCTCGAGAGAAAAAAGCATAATTTTCTAAATTACGTCAGAATAAATATGCAAAAGACCGCTCCAGCTCCATACATTACCCTGAAGTCAAAGTGGATTAAAGGGTAAATACATATGGACACATATACATAAAAGGCTGCCAGCTTCACAAATGTGATTAATGAAGTGAGAGTCTCATCTGACCTCTCTGATCCGCACCAAGGCCGAACAGGACTGGAGCTATAGAGGCCTGAGGCGGTAGCCATGTTTGTGTGTTAATAGGTGACTGAGAAAAAGATGCGTGCGTGTGTGTAAGCGAGTGAATATGCATATTTTTATGCGTGTACATGTTTGTGTGTGTGTGTGTGTGCAACATGCCCCGGGCTGTGACAGACGGACTCTAAACTATGTTACGCACATACCCCGCTGCCTCACTTAATAGTGCATGATATAAGAACATTTAGACTTCAAAATACCCCCCACATCCCCTTTCTCTGTGGGAAATTGAGTTTTATGGCACCCAAATCTACAGCAGTGGCTCAGATGGTTCAGGCTATGAAGGTGAAATTCAACGATGACATTTGACAGATATCCCGACGAGTTTACTGGGAAGTCTTTTTCAAGCACTGACACTCTCAGAACCTGAACATCACTGTATGTAGGAAAACACAGAGAATATACCATATGTGTGCAGAGACGCAACAAGCAAATAAAGCCACAGACGTGTGAATAAACAGATGTACGCCAGCACAGATGCACATTTTATGTTGCACACGCTCACAAAGAGATGAAATCAATCTGGTAGAAAAAAAACTACCAAAACATAAACTCTTCAACTCTGGAAGCTCGGTTTAACTTTAACTGCTTAGGTAATACAACTCCAGTACAGTTGCACAATTGTTGGCCAAAAATATGAGAAAGGTTATGCAAAATTCACACAACAAGTGATCAATTGTGAGCCTTCCTGTTTAAGTCAGTGGTAATCTGAGCAAGCAGATGCTCTCTAACTCCCACAGATATCAAATAACCGCAAGAAGTACTGCAAGATCTTGAGATAAAAGTTGTTGAAACACCTGCCTAAAGGGTTGAACGGGTCCTCTGACTCAAATAAAAAAATGCTCTGTCATATCGGGCAAAAAATAAATTTGCTAATGCAAGATTAAGTTTAGACCAAAAATGTTGAACAGCACTTGGCGGGGGCTATAGGGAAGAGGGAGGAACACAGATTCTAACACACGAGGAGAGATAAAAGGCTGGAAAAAGATAAGTTAAATTGCCAACTTTGAAAAGGCTGCAGTAAACTGGCGAGAAAGGAGGGAGGCAAAAAGTCAAAGTGTATCTGGATAGAAGAGGGGAAAAAAGTGTGAATGAGGGAAGTTCAACCAGGGGGTAAGAGTGGGAGCCTGGGATAATTAGAGGCATGCACAGACTGATGGAGAGTATAGAACTCATGCGGGATTCTTTTTTTTTCTCTAAGGGTACTGTCCAACAGAAGAAAAGAAATACTCCACATGACAAGGACAACTTGTCTTTCCTGCTCTTTGAGACTGTGAAAAACTCTGTAAACTGTCAGGCCACCAGATTAACAGCGACGAACACTGTAAAAAGTGACTGCAACAAGCCACTGATGTATTCTGATTTACAGTTTTCCTTGTACAGACATTTGAAGGGAAGAGTACCCCAGAATGTATTGAAGTTTTCCTCCATATGAAAAGCGACATTTACTTTCATTTTTTCTGCCTTTTTTTTGCTTTTGCATTCAGATGTACTGGCAGGATATTTTAGACTCTTTGAAAGCTCCAGAGAAAAATGAACAAATAAATCAGATGCAGAGCGACAGTGTATTCTCAGTCTAAGACAGACTGAGACAAAGACCAAACAAATTCATTTTTTAAAAGTCTTGGGCTTGCGAGTGAACTTCAGTTGATAAACCTGAAAGAGTAAAGCTAACATTGGTGTCTGGAATCATTTCCACTGCCAAATTTCCAATTCTGACAACCAACATTTCTGTCAGTGTAGAGCTAAATGAACTGGCAATGAACTGAGGAAAAGGCTGGCTTTCATTGTCTATTGTGGAAAGGCAGCAACTGTCTGAGTGTGACTCAAAAAAGAAAAAAAAAGTGACTTTTTTTATTTAATAGAAATGCACAGAAGATGGGAAGGCATTGGGCAAAGAGAGATTGAATACATTAGAGGAGGTAATAAAGAGTATAAAATGTAGTAAAAATGAGTGTAGATGTTTGAAAAGACAGAGTAAACACCTTTATGCAGGCATCTTTGAGTCTGCATTCTTTAATTTTGAATATCTTTGTGTCTGAATGGCCACAGCTCGGTGTGTCAGCAGATCTCATTACCTCACACATGGCTGAGGACATCAGAGTGTAGCTGGAGAAGCAGCCTGAATCCATGTGCATGCAAACGTTGGCACCTAAGGGACCAACAGATACACAACACAAACGGCAGGAAAGAAAGAGCCTCATATAAACCCTGAAACATTGATATGCATGCAGCTCACAAATGTATACTTTTGAGGCCGCTTGCAGATTTTTTTCAGACCGGACTGAAAAGCAGCCTAAATGGTCCCCAAAGATTAACTTTATATGCAAAACTATTCATATGATTTTGAAGTTGAATATAGAAAGCCTAGCACTCATTTCAGCAGCCTGAAGTGGTGATGAGAAGACAGGTATTCTCTAATGCATTCAGGCTGATCATTTTCCAAAATATTAAGTTCCACATGAGCATCTTTGAATCAATAAATGTGTTTACACGGGAACACTTCCATTTAGAAAAAAGGCTGATTGGTCTGGTCTTCTTTTTAATACTATAAACATTTTTTTATAGGAATGATTTCAGTTTCAAATGATGAACCAGCCATGTATTGATTCTCAGGTTACAACAGTCAGCCTGTGACAGCTATCTGAGAGTTAACTGCCTGTCTGTCAAAGTGTGCTGGATGAGCAGCTAATGCATTATTGAAAGCATGATTCATGCTGACTCAGCTCATGATGTCTTAACCTTGTCTGAGGAGGAACTGGTGCCCACATGTCATTCGGCACTGGGTGGTTAGTTTTATTCCAAGCAGTGGCTTTGCGCTGAGATATTGTAAAAAAAAAAATGCCACAGGCTGCACACTAATACTGTGTACGGGTTCTGCAAGTGTGTGATGGATCACTTTAGTGCTCATCAGTGCGCCGCTTGCATATACGGTCAACTCAGTTTGAGTCTGAATCTAATTTTATTCGGCAAGGACATTTGCAAGTACTATGAATTTGACCCGGTGAACTGGTGCTGGCAGCGGAGCTGCGAGTGGCTAACAGCTGATGCATGGCGATTAGACGCAGAGTAATTAGAGAGGGGCATGACTTGGTTTTATACAAACACTTTCCCACCTGAGATTACAGACTTGCTAATACAACTGAGAAGTACAAATTTACTTTACTCCATACTGGATGTTTATTATTGTCTATGAGAGGATTAGGTTGGAATTTGCTTAGTGTATGTTTTTTTACTTTACACCAATGGGGAGTGTCCTGCATTAATAAAGGATGACTGCTGGCTAAAATAGGGAGCCAACTGTTGTGTGTGGTGCCATATTTTACAGGAAATTGGGCATGTATCCACCTGTTTCCATCATGCGGGCTGTATCCAACTTGCATAAACTACATTATTAAAAGCAATACATTCACTTGGGCTTATTCAGCCCCATTTCCAGGCACTCAGATTATGCCTTGCACTGGAGTGGAAAATTGCGTCAATGCACAGACTTTCATGGGAGAGCTTTTGGTCTAAGGGATATTCTGCCTCCAGGAAATCCAAGTTTTTACATTCATCATTATATGGCTATAAATGGCTCATGCATCCACAGAGATCCCCGAATATGAATCTTTAAAGCAAATTGAGGGGAAGGGGGGAAATCGGAGCTACCATACGATACGGTATTTAATGTGGTAACCCAGTATGCTTCTCAGAGGAGACTAAGACTCGGATGGGTAAATAAAACAAATAATATGAAAAAAGAAAGAATATCTATGTGCCGTTCATTCCAAACCTATATCGTAATCATGAGTCTATTACAATAACATTAACAGTGGCGTTGACAAAACGTTATCAAAACATCTTGTTGGTTCTTGAACTATGTCTGTGTCATATTTTGGAAAAGCAACGAAAGAAATATAGACAGATAATATGTCAATGTAATTGGCTGATTTTTTATTTTTAAATCCAAAATGTATCATTTTAAATTGGCAAACTTTTGTCATATAGAGATCCAAACTCCATACAAACTCATATCTTAAGTAATTTGCCTTTTTAGCACTTGAATGACTCATAGGTCAACGTTTACTGATTTAATATTTTATTCCCACATCTATCTTTTAATGATCCTGCACAAACAACCAACAATATATTATTTTTTAAAACAATGTATAAAAAAATGTAAAAGATCTTCAGAAATTCTAGGAAATTTCTTCAAGCCTGGTTAATTAAAACATCAAGCACTTTGATTCCCTGAAAGCAAAACAAAAAGAGATGCTGGGTGACGTTTGTGTATCTGAAATGTTTGTGTATATGAAGAGATGAACAGGGGGTGCTTCACTGGAAAATATATCCAAATAAACCAGATATCATCATTCTACACTTTAACCTTGGAAAAGCTTGTGTAATACCAATAAAGGAAGATATGGGACAGCGTAGAATGCTGTGTTCTGTCTGCTGAACTGAACATAAGCTGATTTATCATGTCACATAAACTCAAATATTTCAACATCAAATCATATCAGCTTCAGTACAATTCAATCAGAATACTGAGGAGCAACATTATAGTTTGACTCTACCTCCTTACTTATCCCAGTCCTGGTAAGTCTATATGACCCATGGTATCAGATTATCACACACAAATATATGATTCTACCTTATCGGATAAAATGCCCGTTGCTCATACTAAGAACTTAATCAAACCTAGGCTTAAAGAGTTACGACAAGAACATGTGGACACAAACAATTTCTGTGACTTCAGCCATGCAATAACCAAAGATAACGCGCAAGCTGCTCAAGGGAAAAAATCCACTGTGATTGATAACAATATGGAAATGAGGACAGAAATCATCTCAAATATGAGATTTAAAAGGAAAATGATCTTCATGACACTTCTAGGGCAGCATGATTAGAGTGTGAACTCATTTATTACATGCTTTATCACATTCATTCATGTTATTCTGTAAAACTCTTGAAAAAAAGGACTTAATTTAACAGTGCTCGTTGTTGGGTAAGGTGAATAGTTTTAATTCAAATGATTACCTTAAAAATATTGTGAAAATCAAAAGAGCATGTGAGTTTCAGGAAGGAGTTTGTTGTCATGGTTCTTAAGCATTAGCTGGTTCTCATCGGTATTGTGACTGGCAGTTAAGACATGTTACTACCAGCGTTACTCTGCGGCTGACGGATTTTCTAGGCAGGAACGTAGGAAGGTGACACAGATATACAGGAGATTTTTTTTAAGTAGGGAAAGCAGCAAAGCAGCCCACATCCTGTCTTTCTTCCATCTCTGAATTATTCATATAAACAGTTTTTCTATGCATTGGAAGCAAACCTCTAAATTTATAAGTAACCACTAACTCCTGCACAATCCTGAGTCACTTTACAAGTTCAAAGTAAACAGCTGTCCTCACTCTATTGGAGTCTTGCTATTTGCAAAGTAGTCCATGCTCCAGGAGAGGCAACCAGGATGGAGGTTTAACTCTGAGAGAGGAAGAGTTGTGTTATCATATGCACCATATGCATAAAATGGATTTTGTGACGTGCATCTTAATTTCTAAATCTAACCAGACGGTTTGAGTGTGAAAAAAAATGGATTCCCCAAGTAAAGTAAGCAAGAACATCAAAGCGTCAAGTGGGAATCCACATTCCTCTGACTGAGCAGCACTGCAGCATGTCACCAGATCTTTCAGTTGACAACTTACTTTGTTGCACGTGGAGCATTGTGGTGCCAAAGTAACAGAGCCCTTTTGAGAACTACTAACCATTCAAACCACCTATACCTATTATGATAAATAATTTTGATAAAACCAAGATCAGCAGATTTCCCTTAAAATATTTTTTGAAAATGACAGCTTCTTGAAACAAAATGTTTCAAACGGGGATTGTGTGGTATATTTCTACTTAATCTTTGGCTTATTTGTAAGAGCACTCAATTTCTTAAATAACTGGTCACCCCACTTCATAAAAATGTGCCTGTATTTTAACATTTCTTACTTTAACTTGATTAAGATTCTTTTTTGCTTTTCATGGGATGCCCCTGATGAGGTTAGAGATGAGCTAAGCTTAGATTTCAGAAAAAACATGAGACCTTGTACTTGTAAATGGAAGAAAATATTCATTATGTTTAAACCACCGTAACATGAATGCAGTTGTCGTTGACAAAAAACACTGGTGTGATTCTGAATGGGAACCGAGATTAATTCCAAAGTAATAGTAAGTTAAATTAGTAAAATTGTGAATGCCCGTAATGAATGTCACCAAAATGATTTACTGAGCCTTTATCGTATCATTGCACCCCGGTGACAGACAGACCGATACTGATATCACTTAAACACACTGTTCCTTCGGTTAATCTTCACACTCTAATGACATGTGTATGTTTGTGTCTGTAAAAACGCCATTCAGTAATCTTTTAACCACCAGACAAAAACAGATTTGTCTGTGATGAAATCCTGTCTTTACACACGTCTGTGCTGCTATCAGGCATGGTTAAAGTCGCGTGTGAGTGTGTGTGTGTGTGTGTGTGTCTCTATGCGGATATTCTTGATGCATTCATGTCGTTCTGTATGAGTGTGTGTTTGGAGCAGATTTAGTTTTGATAAAACCTCGGTCTTTAGAGGGATTACCAGTCCATTCCCAGACAGCAACATGCTGTGCATTTATGGAGGTAATAGGTTGATCTATAATGGACAGATAGGGAACTGGCTGAAGCCGTTATTGGAAATCGTGTCGCTATATCTATACCTATGGTGGCATAAAAGAAGAAGAGAAAGCAATATCTTCAGAGAGAGTTGGACCTGCTGCGCCACACACTGTGTGAGCCATCATCCTGTGAATTTTGATTGGGCGCTCACCTTTAAATGCTTTCACACTGACTTATCATGTATTTGCTTGTAATATGCCCCCCCCCAAAACCCAAGTCCCACAGGCTGCAGCCTTAAAAGTATCATTGCCTAGTATAACGTAAACCAAGACACTAATAGTTAAAAAATAACACAAAATAACCAATGGCACTTTTTCAGCTGTACCTACTCACAAAAACTCTGCTTTTTTTTTTTTTGCATTGCCATTAGGCACTGGCGCCTCCTGACCGTTACACTACTCTGCATGGGTTCCATGCAAACTAAGTCACACCAATAGCAGTCTGCAGGACACCATTGGTCAGGGATTCGCATGACTGGACAAGTCATGAAGGCGAGTCCTTCTAAAGAAAATGTCTGCCATTTATAATTCATTATGTCTGCTATCATCAGCGTTGCAAGTGGTTACACTTAAATGAGCACCATGGTCAGCCAGTTTACTGACCATGTGATGTACCTGATTGTTGTGTTGTGTTCTTGATCCATTCAAATGATGTGACAGCACCTCACTTTTTATTGAAAATTATCTCAACCAAACCGAGGCGAGACACAACGGGAAAGGGACCAGCAGTCTCACTGAAGTCCTGCCCTTGTGTGCTCTGCAAGACCCAGACTAAATAGCCGCATTTTCCACCAATTCTCCAAATCCACCAAATCCAAGATGCTTTGTTATGATTTAATTCACTCGGCATGCCCCTTTCCATCACTTGACTTGGATATCTGAAAATAGGCCACAATTTCTCAAAAGATCATGTTCATGATTATGTTTAAAAGTATAAAAGCTTCAAGCTGCATAGATAGGCTATACAGCTTTCTAACATTACATAATGCTTTTCCTGGGCTTCAAATATCACCTGAGAAAATGTCTTTCAGGTATTTGTTTGCTGCATATAAAACAACTCCTCTGCTCACAACTACCTCTCACCTCAGTCATGTTGAGAGAATCACTCTAATTGAATCAAGGATGATAAAAGGAACAGTAAAAAAGCTTTACTATCTGCTCGATGCTTAGACTTCACATCTCTTTATGGTTTATTTTACTCTAAGTCTACATCCTTCTAGACCCTCTCCCTCTCTTCTTATTTCCCTTTTTATTTCTTGCCTAAAATTTACCCTCACGTCTCTCCTTTTGGCTTCATCTTCCCATGCTGCCTCTTCATCTCTCCCTCCACTCCTTCAAACTCTCTGCCATGTGCAGTCATAAAGAAATAATGTATTCCTGTCCCCCAGTGCTGGTCCATATTAGCATCCCAGCAGAGCACGTTAACTTATCTCAGGGCTACAGGCACTGAGTGGTAAAACTAAGCTCTGATAGTTTGCAACAGGATGACCACAGAATGCCTGTAGCTGGGAGAATTAGGACTGTCGTCATGATTTGTAATGGTGGGCCTAATGTATTATTGCACAGTAATTCAGTGTACTGTACCCATACTGTAGTGTCTTATATAAGTCATTTGTGTACAAAAGGGGCGATTAACTGAAATGCAGCTGGTGGGGAAAATTGAAATTGGTAGATTGATGCAGGTTTTGACAGTTTGCGGATCTAAACTCTTTTTTAAAGTAATCTTTTTTTTATCTTGGTTTGATAGAGCATAGAGCGCACAGAGTATAAAAATTCCAAATCTGTTTGGGCGGCTGTTGTGCTTTAAACATCCGATTCAAAATGTCTTCAACCATCTGTCAGCGTCCACATCAGAGCATCAAACATTACCTGTCACAGAGTCAAATCACGAATTCAATAAAACATAATATAATACAGCAAAAGGGCTTTGTATCAGTGTAGAATTATGAGGACAAACAGACCCGGCCATTTGTTGTCATTCTACTGCTCAATGAACCAGAAATAATAGCCAGTGCATTACACAAATGTATCATCATGATTTCTGTGTGGGGCTGCATGCTGTAATGCCCACAAGATACATGCAGTGAGTGGTAAAAATAAACCTGATAGCTTTCCTGAGGGTGACCACAGGACGTCTGTGAGAATCAGGCTTACCGTCGTGATTAGTTACTCTAGGCTTGATGTAGCATTCAAGTCTAATAAACTTTGCATCATTCCAACTCATGTTGTCCTGCCCTGTTATATAAATGGAGAAGTATACTGTAGATTGCAATCCAGTTGTATTACATCCAGTAATGTTTATGATTGATCCAAATAAGACTGCTTTTGTAAAAATTAGCCACATGGTTTCTACGACATATCAAATTTCACTAGAAATAGATGCAACTACTTAATAAAGAAACAGCAAATAGAGATGGACGGGAGATTATGCTGATGTGCCTCTGTGCATATGATGCACATTAAAAGAGAGGGTGTTTAACAATTTGAATAAGTGTCCCAGCTTAGATGGCTATCGAGAGCTAAGAACTAGAATATGGCAGATTGGTATGTTAATGCTGTCCCATATAACTCAGCAAATTAGGTTTAGAAGCAAAGCCCCCAGTGGTGCCGCTTCACAAAATGATAGAAGCTCTCTTAAAGCAAACACCAAATGGCAAATGTTGGTAAAACTGGCCTGTACTTGATAACAGCTTTACTGATAAGAAATGTAATTAAGCTGCACAGTCTCACAGCAGAATTTTTAACAGCGTCAACGATCTGGAGCACAAAACAAGGCAGCCGAAACAAAAAGATAAAACCTGACGATAATTCCCTCTCTCAGCCACAAAAACTATAACAAGCCCATATTTTGCATCATGAAGTTCCTAGAGTTACAAAAATAAAAACATTCTTAGTTGTGTTTTATGTGTTTGTAACCAACCATGTTGAAAAAGGCTTAGAAAAAAAGGTTGGAATGAGTGGATGAACTACCATAACCAAGTGTTACACACATCTTCATACCGTTACACATTGCAGTATCATGTCACTGAACTCTACTATGTAAAGCATACTAACATACAAATGACTGTTATCTCACAATATCCATGCTCATATTTAATGCCACATCAAAGAGATCTTGACAAACATGTCAATGTTCTATAAGGAGCTCAGTGCTGGGTCTGTTATAATATTTTGTTACGCTCAACCTGATGTCTCTTCTCTACATAAAGATGTTCGTTTTGATGTTCCGCGTTGGATTGAAATACTTATATACATATCCCAGGTAAACAGGTGGCAGGATATGTGCAGAATAGCAAGCAAATCTTACTCTGTTTTATCTAATCCACTTACATGATTTAAGTTAAAATAAGCCCCAATATACAACAAAAGCAACCATCCTAAATGAAGCTATGATGGTGGCGAACCGAAGCAGAAACGATATATGAAAGTCCCAGAAACAGAGAGGGGAAAAAGTGGGAATTCAAAGACTGCTGAGGCAGAAATCAAGCTGGGCATCCCAGCATGCCTGCAGGACAGTAAAAATGAAGTCCTCTGCCTCTCTCACTACATCTGATGTGTTCCCACTTCCTGAAGATCCATGACTCATTCCCACCCAAAGCCCACCTCTGACCTAAAACTGTCCCACCTGTGTGTCACAGTGTCAACTGACCTGGATTCCTGCTGATCTAGTCATTTCCACACTGTGACCTGTTTGTGCCGCTATAGCAGCAAGAGGTGGGTAAATGTCACGTCTCAGTGGGTCTTACAAATATCCGTTCACAAATACACCGACAGGTACCGAGCAGCAACATTATATTGGAGGGATTTTACCTATTCAGCACATTATGAAAAAAATATACATATAGCCTTTACCATTTATTTTCTACAATTATCCTTTTCTCTAGAATTGAATGATTAAATTTAACAACGAATTTAAAGACTTCATTTGTTCATTTTAAAATGATGAACTTTGCACAATTCGGCTGACATTTTATCTTACAGAAGACTTAATATTTTGACAGCAAGATTTTTTTGGTACATAAAAATTCATCTCCCTTAGTCTCTCTAGTTGCCCCTTGCATTCTATTTTATTTCACGTAACTCTGATCGGACATGGTACATTTACATCAGATCACACAGCCATGAGCTACATCCCTAAATCTCTGTTGCAGACTAAACGTGATGCTGCAGGACCATGTGGTCTGCCATGCACAAAGAGGGCCGGGGGGGGGCGGAGCCGGGATGCCAGACATGAGCCCGTTGTAAGCTCTCATTGGCTGCCAGTGACATCATTGATAAAGGCTTTTGAAAGAGAGAGAGAATGGAATGAATCCCTCCATCTCCACCTCACACCTAAAGCATGAACAGTAACAGGTTTGGAGGGCGGCTTCCTGCCCCGACATGCAGTTGCATGCACTCCATTTAGAACTGTCTCCTGGACGAAACGGGTCCTAAATACAGACACTTCAGATGAGATCACAATTAGAACAACCGCCGCCTATTTCAAAATCAGACAGTGAATTAATGTAGCATGGAGGTGATCATGGACACTTGAAGCCAGACAGTCAGACAAGAGGGCCCTCATAATGGATGATGACAATCAAGCGTGCTGAAACACAAACTTAGAATGAAACGCAATGCTGGGTCTGATACGGACTATTCAGGGCTGCCGATATCTGAATAAAAATAAATACAATGATACAATTTAAACGTATGCTTTGTCATTAAATTCTGAAGATTGCATACAACCATAGGCATTTTTAGTTTGTTCTTTTGTTGTGCAGAATTGGCCACAAACTTTTGAAAACTTTTTGCGCTCGTTTAAACATTTTGGGCGTTTTCTGTACTTCTGCTTTTAAGTGTTTATTTAATGCCACACCAAAGTGAAAGGAGAAAGCCAAGCTGGGCAGTGTCCACATCTTTCACCATGACTGTCTAAATTGCCTCAGTTGTTGTCATTTCTAGGGAGCAAAGACAAATAACTTCCCTGTTATGAGCTGCTTTTCAATTAGAGCTCTGAACAAGGCACCTCACTAAAACAGTCATGTTCCAGTGTAGGGAAATTACAAGAAAACACCACTTTTTTAAGTTTAGTCAATATAATAAACCAGTTGTTGTGTCTACATGAACGTCTGTGTGTTCTTGATGATACCTGGCTAGCTCGACTTGCCATTCAAACAAGTGGTTGAATAAGTGTCAGATTCCTCTACAATGTTGTATTACCTACCCTTAGTGTGGGACGAGGAGGATCAGAAATGCAGTATCCACTATCCAGAGGACTCCAGCCTAGGACACTTCTTGTAGAGAGATTTAGTGCACATTTTTTTTATAATCCTCAAAAGTGTCTCCATGAGTTTTTAGATTTCCAAGTGTGCCTAAAATGCAATCCGACTGGCAGGGAAGTTTAAATCCTTATAAGTCTTTACCTTCTCTTCCCCAAAAAAGAGCGGCACAGTCTTTTAATCCTCTCCTTCTTCTTCAGAGGAAAAAAAAGACTTGATAGGTGACTGTATCCTCTGTGTGATTTCTGCATATTTTTACTTCTTTTACTTCTCATGGGAGCAAATGCTTTGCTGGTTAATCTGTGTTTAAATCCCACCTGAGGACAGAGAGATCCCAGTGAAACCAAGAAGAAAAAAAGAGAGATTTGGATACTGTAATCAAAACTCAGTCATCACAACTGCACATAGAAAAATGCTTTGAATGGTACAGATCAATAGATAACATGTCAAATGGTCAATTACAAAAAACACTTTCTCTTTTTGCTCTAATAGGTGGTTTTAAACTGACATATTTTGTTTTGTGCTGCTGTGACTACTGAATGATTCTAGGATACACTGTGAAAAGTTTAAAAGTGGGGCTACTGTATAATGGCAAGTAGAAATATTGACACTGGCCTACATCTTTAATATTTGTTTTATTTGGATTTGTTTTCTTTGTATGATAATAACACAAAATGCTTTTGCTAGTGATAAATCTGTGTGCTACCAATTAAAACTCTAGTTAGACAGTATGAAGTAATCTTGACATATCTTAAAGAAAATCAAGCAAAGCTAAATTAAAACTTTGGAAATGTGAAAAATCTATTAGAAAGACTGAAACAAAATCCCATAAAATGTATTTTACAAGTTCAAAAACTTATTTCCTGGTGGATTTGCGCTCCTTTCTCTTGGTGTTCTTTGTATGGACTGAGAACAAAGGAGCCTTTACAGTAACAAAGACGCTGCAACGACTTATACCTGTTGATCTGTTTCCAACACACTACAAGTTTCTAAGTAATTTCCTGCACGGATCTAGGTTGTATAGACCTCGTGACATCTTTCTTCTCTCAAATATCATTCCTTGTTCGTGCAAAAAGTTTGATTCTGATTCTGCGTTTGGTGTCTTGAAGACTTTACACCTGATAGCATTGTGCTGAATTCCCACAGTGCACTGGACGCAACTTCGCCAAAACAAGAACACAAAAGTCAGAAATTGAAATGATACAACTCTCGAACAAACTATTTACAATAAAAAACTTGTCACTTAGTCTTTTTCTAGCGTGCGTAAAACGTCCTTTCCTCCGCAAACTTCTGACAGGCAGTTGCTTTGTCTTGCGTGTCGCAACATCCCCAGGAGACAAAAATACGGCACCAGCACAAACTCCATCTCAGCTCCATTAAAGCTCAAAATAAAACTCATTCTACGAAGCATGAGTTGGCCATTATTGGGCGTTGGGAAGATGCGTCTCTGAGCATCCCCTCAACTTCTCTCCTCAAAGCGCCCCGCATCAGACAAAGGAAAAGGGGACCGCTCCTCTCGCTCTGTCTCTCTCTCCCGGCTGCCTTCATTTCTCTATGTCTCTCGCCCTCTCCCTCCTGCTTTGTGCTCAAGTTTTGAGCGCTGACGCACCAAACTAACAGCCGTAACTTTTAACTGGAAATGAATTCAAAAGTCGCGAAGGGGGTGAAAGCAAATGCACTATTCAACACGGGACACAACTCACCTGAGGGCGGTTTGCAGTGTGCGCGCTCCCGTGCATCGTGGAAAAAAGTTTGAGAGGGCACATCTAGCTTTGTGTTGTGGAGTCCCCCTTTGTCTACACGTGTGATAGATGGATGGGGCTCTCCTTTTGGCCGCGCCTAGTTCATTTCGCTCTCCAAAGAGTCCCGCCCTCTCAAAGTCAAACAACTATGCACAGAACAATATCGGACAGTGGATAGGCAGCCTCTACCAGTCCCATCAGTCAGCATGGTGGCTAATGATGGAATTTGATTATCTAAAAGGTATTCAATATGTCTGTTTTAAAGAAATCTCAAACCAGTAACTGGATTCAAAATCATTTTCTTTCATATCTATGCTGAATTTTCCCAACAGGTTAAATTCATTCATTAAAAATGGCAGCTTGTTGTAGTCATCTGCTACTTGTGTACTCAATAAAGCCTCTGGTAGCCCAGTCAGTGTTTGTTAACACATGGTGAGGGCTGGCTGGCTAAAACTTTCCTGGATGCGCTGACAGGAGACTGCTTTGTGTCTGGACGGCAGATGCAGCGGAACAAAGAGAAAGACAAAAGAGAAGGCACTCACTGTTCAGTTATGCATAGACCATGAAGGTAATTAATAAAGGATTTAATATTGCTGCCACAAGGTGAAACCCTATAGCTGAGATTAACCTGTGACTCCTGGTTCACTTTATCCTCAGGATACCTGTGAAGTTAAATGGCATGCATGGAAATAAAAGAGAGAAGATATAAACTGTGAAATAATTCTAGCAGTAATTAAATAAATGACCAAAGTTGACTGTTTTCATAGTTAAAACACTTGTAGCCAATCCTGTCTCCTGGTAAACAAACTCTTTCCACCAAAGTATACATTTTTTAACCTGTCGAACAGGTCAGCACAAATACCTGACTCCAGAGTTAAATTATCGCTGGTATTTTTGTCACACACTGTAACGTCTCGGGATAAACTGAGCCCATGTTTGTCATAATTCTAAGCTTAATTTGAGCCACAAAGGTTTACTGAATCAGATTTCATGCTATCACAATTATAAACAGAAGATGCTATGTCTGTCATCTCCACAACAAAAGCAAAAGGAAGAACTAAATAACTTTGTCACCTAACTTGTGTTAACCCTCATAATAAATTAATTGTAACTCCACCCCCAAAGCCAGCAAATAGGATTGGTTCCTTTAGTATGTTTAATATACAGGTTGACCTCTGACCCTGCTTATATCAAAGTAAAAGTTTTAAGTGAAATAATATATGGGAAGGTAACATTTATTTGACCATTTGATGGAATAACCAGAAAGATTTATTTTGGAATCTTTTGAAAACCTGTTTAAAACAACAACAAAAGAGTGAGTTGTTCTTTAAATTCCTTTTTTTATACAAAATACCCTATATTTTGACAGTTCCTCTTTTTATTACGTTTCCACAGACTTACTAAATCTGGGAATCTAATATCACATGCATTTTGACTTTGCTCCTCCACCACTTCCAGTACTCCATGTGACTGGATGTTTGCAGGGTTCAGTACCGTTTTCTTAGTTGTTATTTTTCTTTTTAAGCATTCAATCAATCACCTGTTCTCCGTCTTTCCGTAAACTTTCTCAAACTTTGATCTAGAAGCACTCATCTATGCAGGAAGTCAGTAGCGGTCTTCCATCAACCACTGCTCCTTAAAACCCTGATCCATGTGACATCTGCTGCAGTTTTCCTGTTTGATCATTTTGAATTATTCAAAGGAATATCAGATTCACGTAGCAGTGTTGTACTGAATTGTAAGGATGTTGGAATGGAAAAAGAGGAAGTTAATGCACGTAATGATAATAATATTAATAATAATAATAATAATAATCATATCTGGCATCCAAAATGTTTGTGCAGATTCAAGCCAGGAAAATTTAACCTGAACAAGCCAGGAAGAGTTTCACAACCTAAAGATAACAGACATCCGCAGCATTGTGTAAGTATACTCCACATGCCGAACACGCATGAGGATAATGAAACATGAATGTGACTGCTCATGAAGCTGTGTGTACTGAACTGAAACAAACAAATTGAGCAAAGAAAATGAATGGGGGAGACTGCATCGACCCGAAGGAGGAGAGAAGGTGTCATACCCCTACCACCTCTAATTCACCCATTCTTTGAGTTCAGCCAACAGTGGCTACACATACACACATGCAGCAGGAGGCAGTCAGACCTCCCCCCAGCTTTAGTCCCCCCTGCTGTGGTTTTACAGGGCCACTGACTCCAGCAGTTAGGGTTGTTCCGCACGTCCCTGGCTGCTGCTTCTCTTTTCCCACTAAGGAGCAAGCTAAGCCACACATGAAACTCCAATGAGAGGTCTACATTCCACTTAATGCACATTGACACATAGAAAGCTCTTGAAACCGTTCAGAAATGTTCAGATTATATGATTCGCGGTAGATATTATGTTCATATGAGGCATTTGTATCTTTTCAAGATTTAAATACAGCATTCATTGCATAAAGTTGATCATCCAATATTAAGATGTGATTAAAAAAAACACTCTTCCTCGTGTTAGTCAATGCTTATTTCATGGGTAAGTATTAGGCCAGTTTTTTCTCACCATGCATGAAAACAGTACCAATGCTGATTTCTTTGCAGAGCTCCAGTTTTTCAAAGCAGGAGGACATCCACACTACTGTGGGTATAATTTGGACTATACTGTGTTTATCTCATGACCTTCTATTTGTGCGCTTCAAAGCTAATGACACCAACACAGATTCAATTAGACTCTGTTTTTCTATGCATTCTTCATCTGAATATGGCATTAAAAAAATCACAACAGCACAATTGGTGGAAAAAAGACTTGTGTATTTTACATCAATCCATCGGGACATTACATGGTCAATTACACCAGCAGTTTGAATAAAATGAGATAGAAAGGTATTTCCTTCATTTAGGAAAGTTGTTATTGGAAAGCATTTCTTGGAATTCAATAAAGAATATTTTCTAAAGAACACGAACATATGATGATTCATGAGATGGACATATAGTGTCTTTCCACACACACACACACACACGTCATCTAATGACATGCACACACATGCATACACACAATGCAGCAGACAGACAGACAGACAGACATGCTTGTCAGCTATGCTGGAGGGCCCTTGGCTGACTGCTGCTTAAACAGCCCTTCCCCCACTAAGGGCCTGTCTGGAGAGGGGGAAGGGGAAACATGAGTGTCTGGACGCCAGCAATCAGCACAACTGGCTGGAATAGAATAGAATAGAATATCCATACACCTGGAATAGAAAATTTAAGATGACAAAGAGCAACCAGTCAAATTAGAATAAGGCCCCAGTATGTACATAATGTATTTGCAATCATCAAGTCCACTGTCTTTTGTTATAATGCTCAATGCTAAATCAGATACATTAGAATAGACTAGAGGAATTAAAAGATAAAAGAATTTATGAAGTCCACATCGTAAGTTCATCTTATTCACAGGGTAAATCATTTGATCCTGTAGTGTTGGAAAAACAACCATATCCTGTTCTCAAGTGACACTAACCTATTTTCTGTTTTCATCCAGTCAAAACATGGTCCTAGTGTTTGCATAATGTACACAATTCTCAACCCCTTGAGCCACAAATCAATTTTACATGGCTCCTTGAGCAGATGAGTGTAGCCATCCATGTTGTTTCTCTCTGATGTAAAAAAAGAAAAGGAAAAAAGCTACACTTTAAAGAACCAGATGTGTTCCTGTTTGGCACGACCAGAGCAAGATCAAGATATATGACCTTCCAGGCCCCAGATCAACAAATCCTGATTGTATAACATACATAGTCCTCTAAAGGTTTTATGGGAAAAATGTTCAAATATGTTGAGCTTTCCAATAACTCATCCAGCTTTCTGAATTCTCAGCATTCAAATTAATGTAAAAAGTATGGTTGTTTTCTATAAATCATGAATGCTTAGGTACACTCAGTAACTTTGATTTCTTCTGATTGTGTAAATGTGGCATTTGTTTGATCGGACACTGGCAAACCAAATTGAAGTAGTGTTCCACAGAGCAGTTTCTACTTTTTACAATTTTAAAAGAATGTAGTGTATGGTTTTCTGAAGAAAGATCATGACAGCATTCTCCATCTTATCTGAAATGCAATGCCATAAGATTAAACACTATGTTGATAGTTGTCCTTGCGATTTGGTGCTCACTTTTGTTTGGTTGATCTCACAATAAAAGATCTGGTTTTGGCTCTTGCTGACAAAAATAGAAAATGCCCAACAAACAGAACACGAGAGCTGACAAGTTTCAGTTCCAGCTGATATTTATTTCCTTCCTTGAAAAAGTTCTGTACACAAGTTTGTATCAACAATCTGACAGGCAGTGAATGGACACAATTTAGCTGGCATGAGTCACCTCTCCCTTTACTTCGAGTCTCAAATAAAGGGTGGTTCCTTTGTTTATGGCATGATTAGAGACAATAAATGATAATTCTACACAGCATATTGCACAGGATGGATGAAAAATAAAGTTAATATATTTAAAAATGCTTTCATATATATATATATAAAAAAACAGTCTGAACTGACCACCTTAAATGTAAGAAAGAATGTGTAAAAGATAGCAGTTCTAGACAGTGCCTGTCTTCGATAGCAACAACGTACATAAACACACAATCTTTTTGCTTTATGGTACAGTCAAATATACAAAGATCAAGTTCACGTTTAATCGTTTTCCTCATTTTTTCTGTTTTTTCTGAAAAAACACAACAGCTAATAACCTGAATCTGAAATACAAATGCTATTCACCATGCCATAAAGATACTAAAACAATTATTAGCTAATAGTTAGCCGACAAGTAGAAAAGATTATATAGTCAAATACAATGAGAAACGCAGTTCAAGCAGGTGTTGCGAACTCAAGTCAAAAATTTGAATATGCCTGATGTTATCATCTTTGCTGCTTGTTGCAATATTGAGAACCTGTTCAATCCAGTGGTCGATTGGCAGTTGTGACATCAGTTAATGAAAACATCAAGAGACAAGTCAAATTTAAAGCTACAATCTCCTCATTGTTATCACAGGCAAGTCTGATATGAAATGCAAAATGCAAGTGTCTGCTTGAGATAATAATGCTTTTAAACCCAAATGGTCCACAGGAACAGCCTCCTAAAATGTGTTCGTGTGTCTTTAAGAAGCCTGCAGTCTGGCACTGTAAACTTGAAGGGGTTGAGAAGGGAGGTCTATACTAGGCTGGTGCTGCTTTCAAGTGCTGTCGGGAAATAATCACTCTAATATCCTTATGATCTGTAACAATTACGCATGTACTGCAGATGTTAAAGAAGTGGACACCAAATAAGTCCTAACCATATTTGCTGGTAGAAGTTGCAGTAAGTTTTCTTTTCTTTTCTTTTCTTTGTGAATTTTAAATATGAACTCCACACTTGATTCACATTAGCTCATATCCTCCATCAAAAAGTGGCAAGGTGCCTTTGATCTTTAAAGCAGGGAAATAAAATAATCATACAACAGGCACCGCAGGGTTATGAGGTCTTTCCTGTTGTTTGTTCGTATAAAAGCATATCAACAGGCAACAGCCTCTGAAGTGAACGAGCTTACCATAAGCACTTGAAGGCAGCATGAAAACCAGCCTACCTGGGTATTAAAAACAAGGAAATCCAATACAGCTGTATTAGTAGGCTACACACACCGATTGTTGACTCCCCCATTTTCCATATAGATTTGTACAAAAATACACTGAGAAAATAATCAAACTGTTTCCTCTCTTTTTAAGTGTCCAAAAGTGTGTACATTTAAATATAAAAAGAAATGAAAAGTTGTGTGTTTTTAAAACTCTAGCCCTTCGCCTGAGAAGGAAATGTGACAGACACACTGACAAACAACGGTGTAAGAAAAAAGACTAGATCATGTGTACATGGTATCTTAAAAAAGAAAACGTTTGGCCCATTATATAAATACAGCATCCCATAAAAAAATTGTATCTGAAAACATGTAGCTACACAACACAGCTCAGAGGGTGAGGGAGGAAAAGAAAAACCGTGATGATGGTAGCTATCATCTCAAAACAACAAAACGGAGTTTTGGTCCTGAATCGTAGAGAAAAAAAACATGTATAAAGTTCAGCACAGAGTTGAAGTTGCGTTTGGATCCTGAAGTCTGAAAAATTACAACAGCTGGTGATTATTTCATCGTCCTTTTCCCCCCCAAAAAAGAACTGAAGCGAGTGCCACCTATCCATTTAAATAACCCTAATACTAGTTCTCAAACTGTTCCAACAGTCTCACAGAAAATCTCAGCACAAGATAGGAACAAAAGTAGGCTATCATGCTTAACAGGTTTTTTTTTCCACTTTTGAGAAAATAGTCGACTTTAAAAAAAAAAACACCAACCCACCTCGGTTCAATTAAAAAAGCCTTTTGGAGACACCACAATAAAAAAAAATGCTGCACGGCAGTCCTGTTTTGTACCTTCTTTTTTTTAGTGGTGTGGTTCACTTGGCGAGTGGTAGAAAGTTGTGAAATGTCCATTTTTAAAAAAAACTCAGCAAAGACATTGATTAGGTGAACGGCGGACCGCGTAACGTGCAAATCGATCACAGTTAGGTTCATCAGTTCACAACAGTCCGGGACTGAGCCTTTTCTCTCACTGTGAGGAAACCCACTCCGTCTCTCCTTCTCTCTCGTGTTTTTGCACTCCCTCCACTCTCCGTGGTCGAACCGGGTCCCTCAGTCCACGCATCCGAAGAAAAAAGTCCACGAAGCGAGTTTATTCGCTTCAAAGTTAAGTTTTCCAAGGATTTGGCAGCTCGTGCCTTTTAGCTGAGCGCGAGACGGGACGGGGGCAGACTCAGTGGGGCTTTACTTTGTCTGGAGAAACACAAACTACGGTGCCCACTGGAACAGGAACCCCTGCTCTCTGTCGGTGCTCGTGTGGTTGCCATTTTTCGAAACTCAGTACGTGAAAACCAGGTTGGAGATGGTGGACTCCAGCCAGTCTCCGGAGATCATCTCGCTGACTTCGGGCGTGCAGTAGTCGGGGAACTCGAAGTGGGACCCCCCGGAGATGGACTCGCAGTTCAAGTCCCAGTCTCTGTCCAGCACCGAGGAGCCGAAGCTGCCCAGCGACATGCTGTCGAAGCCCGGGCTGGGGTTGATGTCGAGCAGGTCGTCCTCGAACTCCTCGTCCTCCGACGAGGACGAGGAGGACGACACGGAGGAGTGGGAGCCGGAGGGAGTGGGGGAGGAAGCCCGCCGGCTGCTGTACGTGTGCCCGCCGTTCCGCTCCGAAGAACCGCCGCTGCCGCTGCTCCCGCCGGTTCCTCCGCTGCCGGGCTCCGGGCCCTCCTCCCGGCCGCCCGCCGCGTCCTCGTACAGGCTGAGCGGGTCGCTGGAGTCCGCCGAGCTGCTGAGGGTCGGGCTGGCCGGGACCACGACGGAGGACGCGGGGCTGACGCTCAGGCCGGCCGCGCCGCTGCCGAACACGTACACCCGCCTGGGCTTCTTGCCTTCCGGTATCTGCTTCGCCGCGGAGGAGACCGACTTGGACTTGTAGAGAGAGTTGTGGTGGTGCTCTGCCGGGTGCTCGGCGGCAAACAGTGATGCTTTGGTGCTACCGCTCCCGAAAAGTGATTTGCTGGGCTTGCTGCTGCTGCTGCTGCTGGGTGATTTGGGTCCGCTCTTCTTCGAAGAGGAGGACTTGGTGCTGGTGTTGCTGGAGCTACTCGTAACTTTGTCCCCCCTCTCGCCGCCGCTGGCCGGCTTGGATGCGCTCGATTTGACCTTCTTCCTGGGCCGGTACTTGTAGTCGGGGTAGTCCGCCATGTGCTTGAGCCGGAGCCGCTCGGCTTCCCGGATGAAGGGGATCTTGTCGCTGTCTCGGAGCAGCTTCCAGCGCTTCCCCAGCCGCTTGGAGATCTCCGCGTTGTGCATATCCGGAGACTGCTCCATGATCTTTCTCCTCTCGATCTGCGACCACACCATGAACGCGTTCATGGGTCTCTTGATGTGGCCGCTGGGAGTTTTGCACCACGCCGGGTTCTCTCCCAGCTTGTCCCCGGCGGTGGAGGAGGCCGTGGAGCCCGGGGAGAGAGGCGAGGCGGCCGGGTCCAGGTCCATGCACGCCCCGGAGTCGGAGCCCGAGTCCCCGGTGAAAAAGGACAGCGCCTCGGCGGTGCTCTCCGAGTGGCTCATTTTCTGCACCATGCTGCCCAATTATACACACACACACACACACACAGTCACACACACACGAGGGGAGAGCGGGGTACTTGCTCTTTCTCTCCCTCACTCCTCGGTCCTCTGATTCACTTTAAAGCAAACTCAGCTTATTTCTCCCACTCTTGACAGTCTGAGGCAGTAACTCACTCCTGAGATGTGCAGGAAAAACTCGGCCGCACTTTTTCAGTCCAGAGTTGCCGGAAAAAACGGCCAGGTCATTAAAAAAAAAAAGAAAAAAAACTTTTAATTTCCAGGTTGTGTGGGGGTTTTAAAAAAAACAGCAGTCTTTTTTTTTTGCTGTGCACTCTGGAGTCGGTCTCTCTTCAAGTCTTTTTTTCCCCTTCAGCGTTGAAAAAGAGAAAAATCAATGGAGCCAGTGATCAGTGGAGATAGGCTACACAACTGCGGTGCCACACTGTGCGCCCAAGTAGCTACAACGTGTAAAGTAAGCGGCTCTCTGCATCTGCTCAGTCCCCTCTCCTGCAGTCAAAAGCAGTTCATGCTGGGTTAGGGGAGAGGAAAAAAAAACGACGCTAGAGCGAGTTCCACTGCCCGCCTCCCATCTGTAAGTCTGTAGTCGCTTCTCAAGCAACCCTTCAGAATCGGCCCCCCTTGCTTGAATTTATCCCTTCCCAATACAACGGCGATAAAAATCCACCAATCACGCGCTGTCGCTACCCTGCCTCTGCGCCAAAATCACGCCTCCCGGACGCCGATTGGTCCTAAATGGAATCTAATAATAATCAGCGCGTGCAATGAGGAGCCTCGTGTCTGACCTCATTCCAGAATACAACAAGAAACTTAAATTTTTTTTAAAGAGACACAGGGTAATGTTATGAACCCCCCCCTTTTCCACTCCCATGCAACAACCCATGTGTCTACCATTAACATAAAGGCTCGCTATATGGAAAGTCAATTAGAGTTCCACTTTGCCATATGGCATCTTGAACGTTGCCTGAGACGGAATTATAGAAATATTGCTACCTTGTTATATCATCCTCCCTCTCTTTCCATTTCCACAGTTAGGGATGTTATGAACGCCGCGTTTATAATATTGAATAAACAAAACCCCGGAGCCATCGCAATGCAGCTGATGCACTTATGTGGATGTTTACACAACATTAATGATACAGCGGATCAAGTTGCAAACACAACACATAATCTGCTGCACGCTCATTTTTATATCGTTGCTTATAATGAAACGATGACTTTAGATAATAAAAAATAACTGACAGTTGGGTTTGTCGCCGTCTGTTTGCCGGGATGTGGTTAAACAGTAAGTTCTGAATGATCCGCGTGCTGTAAAACAAGTCCATGTGCAACGTTTGAGCCTCCCGCTTCGACTCTCTCACAAACAAGGGAAATATCTCTTGGACACATCATGATCGTTAGGCTAGTGTGAAAGAGGACTATACGCCAAGCTGTACATGATTTGCGCCCCCCCTTCTCCCCCTTCTCCCCCTTCTCCGAGGCGGGGCTGGGCGGTCTTTTGTCACATCACACACATCGAGCCAACCCCTCTCCAGCACACCAGGCAGAGGAAATATTGGGGAGAGAAGACGCAGGCGACAAACTGCTTGTGAGAGCGCACACATCCGCGCGCCCAGGAGCTGACAGATAAATGCAGTTTCCCGCACAAACAAGAGCAGGTGGGGAAAAAGACGCACTGGGCTGAGCTCTGAGCACACACAAAGCAAACTCTACCCGTTTTTTTTACCTCAGCTACATTTAAAGTTATGAACAAAAATACAAAACTGATGGGCAGCTCCGAGATCAAAATGTAATCTTTATTCCTCTTCCCAGTATCTAATGATAACTTGGTACAAGCTGAGTCAAGTCACAGTGCGCACCACAACAATGCAATACCTCTGAAATTGGTCCGAATCAGTCAAATATTGACTTGTTTTTAAATATTTTATAACGACAATACACTTGTGTGTTTTTTTTCTGTCTCTCAAAATAGTTTGTTGTTCAGTCCACTTCCAATCTGAGACAGTGCAGAGTAGAAACGTGGAGGGATGGAAGCAGGCAGGCGCACACGGTGCTGATCTGGAGGGTCGCTAGATGGCGTCGCAGGGCTGGAGAGGACGGAGCACGGGCGTGCAGCAGAAAAACTTCAGGGAGGGTAAAAGAGATGAGCCCCAGCATTGAGAACAAGTTAGCCGGGGTGAATTACATAATGTCTCTGTGCGATAGGGGTGCATCCCAGAGAGGCAGAGCGAGTACATGCACATGTCACAGCCATGTATATAACTGGCCGTGAAATGAATAAAATGATGGCAAACTGACGTAAGTGAAATATTTTTTAAAATGTATTTAGTCCTTCCTTGAAACATCTCTGCTTTTAAAGTAGCAGGAACGTTTCAGCACACTAAAAACATCACCAGATTATGAAGTGAACAGGAAATAAATGAGTGGTAGGTCTGTTTGTTTTGAAAAAAAGAAACTGTAAGTCATGGTCAGATGTTGTGCAGCTAAGTAAGAGGAGAGTCAGAGAACCAGAGGACTACAATTATTAAGAAAGTAAAGTCTCCAACATAACTGGACTAATTTCACTGTGCAAAATGATATCAAATATGGCCTCATATCTTCAGTGCAACCAAGTAAAGCAGTGGGTAATTGGTCTCCAATTTGTGTGTTCATGAAGCAGAACAGCAATGGAAATGAGAATGTTGGCTCATGAACTCACAATCTTCCATAAAACCATGTAAAGGAAATGAGAGAAACGTACAACATACATGCTTTTTATGGAGGCATAAGACATGCCACTGGGAACAACCCAATAATAGAAAAACAACCACAGATTCAGAGTAACCTCCACTGATATGATGAAGTTTACAGTGTCCTCATGTCTTTCGACAAACCCCCAAAATGTCTGCATCTGGGACAGCTGGTCGTGGTCGACTTTGCTAAAACCTCATGTAATTTCTATTCTATTCTATTCTCTTCTATTCTATTCTATATCCCAACAACAAATAAGACCTTTCACCTAGTTCTGGCCTCAAAGTTAGCTTGAATACACAATTCTGTCTCTTGGCAGCCTTCTCTTTCTTTTTCTTCAACCCCCCCTCATCCCCATCCCTCTCCCTTACTCAGTGTACACATTAGAATGCCACACACACACACACACACACACACACACACACACACACACACACACACAAACGCACGACCTGAAAGGATAAGTAGTGCATTCAAACTTTCCTCTCGCTCTCTCCGTCTCACTCTTTTACTGCCATTGTTCCTGTGAGGTGCAGCTGCCACGCGAGTTGGAGTGGGTCGCGTGCCAACCCTAATCTCAACAGGTGTTCTTTTTGTGCCCCCCCCTCCCCCAACACACCATCCGCAAACTTTCTTTAGCTTGCCTCATTCCTGCTCTTCTCTCTGACTGATTTTCTGTCGACTCCCCAATTTAATTTGCTGGTTCTCTTGCTTCAAAATGAAAGGACATGTGGTCTGTGGGGTGAAAACAACTGACTTAACTACACCAAAAAGGAAAATGTTGCAGCTAAAACTATGCTAGTAAAAAAAAGTTTTTAAAAAGATAAACATAAAAACATCAGCAGGTTAGACAACAGTTTGCGGCATTACATTGACTAAATTCTGTCTTACCATTGATGTGCTACACCTAAATCTAGATCTTACATATAATTATTAAGATATTATGATTAAAATGTTTTTTAACATCATTCAAGCAAAAACTAATATAGTGATTACATGAGATCTATATAGGCAAAAGAGGTGAAAAAGCACAACAGTAAAGTTTTGTTGTTGAACAAAGTGAACGTTGTGGCATTAAAGAGTCAAACTTGTGACATGTAGCTTTTGTTGAAATATAAAGAACTTCTGTTCTCATGCTCTATCTAAAAGTATACCTCCTCTCTTCCATCTTCTTTCTCTGTGTACTTCCCCTCCTCTGCACTGAGCTTACTCCCCCGCTCACCGCTCTGTTTAGCTCAGTTTGCTTTATTGGCACGAATGTTAGGGGAGGATTGCTGCCAATTCACCCCCCATCTCTCCTTCTTTTTTCTCCCCATCTCCTTCCTAAGAAAAATCCGATCTGAGGTCATCTGTTATTCAGAACACTGACACCATATGGCTAGCCACCCACTCTGAGTATATCCATTGAGTATAAAAATCTTCCCATATTAATATATTAATGGATCTGTATACTGAGCATCTGCCGAAAACACTGCTGAGAATGTAATCTGCTTGAACTCTGAATCATAACTAGAGCGGATCCATAACAAAATTCTTTGACACTTGTGTGAGACCATTTGTTAAAACTAATTTCTTAATACAAATGGTTGAGGAAAGTCCAGAAAAGTATCATACATAGTTTTGAAAACTCCTTTGAATAGCATTAGATAATACATAGAAACATTGCAGTCAACAGCCCTTACAATCATGAGTGTGTGCTACCACATTATATTGTTAATCTCAACCACAGGTCGACCTTCACTGCAGTCAATGTGCACTGCTTCAGGCTCTACATTAGTTAGATCCTAGAAATAAAAAATCAGTCTGGGTATTGAGGATGCAGAAAGTGGACTGGTGTGAACTGAACATCTTTGAGAAGTATCACAAATGGACAGAACAAAAAAAATATTTTCATTGTTGTCAGGACATTATTATGAAGACTCTTAAATGCAGCTTTAGAATATTAACATCTTTGAGGCTTGTGATTATTCTCACTGCAGAGTACCAAACAATGTTTTACTTGAATGTGAATGTACACATAAAAAAAATATATTTGTCTTGTTATTTTTTGAAAAGGCTAAATGTAGGCTATAGAATTCCATTAGGAAGTTTGAAGTAGCTCATACATGTAGTAGAGGTAGGGAGGGATCAACATGAATTGAATGGAGGGCTGTTTTTGTAGCTTGGCAACAGCTTAGCTCATGAGTAGGCAGGAAACACAGGTGAACTAAGTCAGTAGACAACATGGAAAGGAATTCATAGGCAATGGTTCCTTTCCTTTGCCAGTACAGGCTGGGAGACCAATCAGGAGAGCGTTGCAATAGTCATTGCAGGAGATAACCACAGACCAAATCAGGAGTTGAGTGGGATGTTGGGTTAGGTACAGCTGGATCTTTTTTATGTTTAGTAATACGAAGTGACGTGATATTTAAAGGTCATTAATCATGACACCCAACTTTCTAGCTGCCTTTGATGGAGCAATAGACAGAGATTCAGGTTGGATGTAAATACTGTTGTGTATGTTTGGTTTGGCTGGAAAGATGAACAGTTCAGTTTGTGATAGATTCAGTTGGCTTTCATCCATTTTGATATATCAGAGAAACAATTAAATGTATAATACAGAGTATGAGTCTTTGGATTATCCCTTACTGCTCCTCATTGTTACCTGTGTTGGGTAGTGAGTCATCAGAACTTTGACTAGACACACTAAACCGATTGAAAAGACCATGGTCCAATGACACGTATCATTAAGCTCATACAATAGTGAATCCAATGGAGCTCTATGGTTTATT
The DNA here is from genome assembly GCA_907169785.1 of Menidia menidia. Lineage (NCBI taxonomy): Eukaryota > Metazoa > Chordata > Actinopteri > Atheriniformes > Atherinopsidae > Menidia > Menidia menidia. Next base: position 12,770,632 of record CAJRST010038888.1, on the reverse strand, counting down.
ATGTTGTTACTGTCAACAAAGTCAGAGTCTTTTACAACCCCATAACAGACAGATGGCTAGTTACTGTATATATGAAATGCATTTATTCAGTCATATTTCAAAAGAGTTATTAGAACAGGTGTTTTTAGGCACACATGCAGACAAAGATGCAGACATAAAAACACATACACACAAGAGTATTCACACGCACATGGAGAAATGCAAATCTTCAGCAGCGAAGTGTTATCTTATCCAGAAAGAGCAGCTGCGAAGTATGACCCTAGTTTAGCTGTTAATGATTGGTGAATCGTGATTGTGTGTGTGTGTGTATGTCTATGTGCGTGTACTTATTTTAACCCCACAATCTCTCCCTTTTTCAACTGACAGGAGCTCATTATTAGTGGCCTAGCTTTGATTTGTGAAGTTCAGCTGGGTGAAGTTGAACATCTGCTGCTTTTCAAGGTTGTTTCTGTAGGAAAGAACAAACACTGACAACTACAAACTAGGTAGTGATTAAATCGAATACACAGAGTTGCACAGAGTTGGTCAATATGAAGAAATAAACATTAGAAATAATCAGGTCATCATTTGATAACCATACAAATATTTCAGTGTATGACACTAATGTCACCAAAAGAAATGTTCTTTTACATTGCTTCATTGTATGATTGCCCAACAATGTTAATCATACCAGTAGAAGCTTCAGCATGGTTAAAATGGTATTTGGGCTATGGGAAAATAATAAATTAGAGAGTGTCTGACTCAAAATAAAAAGAATAAACTTGTGCTACAAACAGAAGAGCCAGACTCAGCAAATATTTCCCTCATTTCAACAATTAAACTACAATACCTATATAGGCCAGTGAGCAGTGCTCACCAATATGTTATTTGGGTAATCATTTCATCAGTGTTTGGGGGTATAGAAATAGAAGAGGTATAGATTGATAGCAATCGGATGCAAACCCTGTTTCACTAAGGAAGTAAAAGTATAGAGGGTACAGGAGTCCCAGGTAAGTCCAACTATATACGTTTTTTCATCATGTATTTTCTCCTTGTCTCTCTCAGGTCTGTACCTGTAACTACCACATCTTTACTCCCAGCAAACAGGAGCTGAAAGTATGATGCTTTTTTCATTCATGGGTGCTGACACACCACAGCCATTCTTCTTCTTCTCAAAAAACTGAAGATGTATTCCTGTTCTCATGATGCACACATCATCATAATTCATTCTGGTTTTGAGAAATACCACAGAGTGATGGCCAAGAAACAAAAAAAATCTTGCCAGTCTGGGATTCATATCAGCACAAGTATGTTCAGGTAGTTAAGATGTTTGTCACCTGACCTACGGTGTGTGACACCACGATATCACAATAGGTCACTTTCATCTTCTGTGTGAGACTTGTGCGTCATTTTACACAATGCAGGTCTCTGCCCCTCAGTATGCATATACGGGACTTTATCTGCACATCAATGCCATCTTGCTAGTGTGCATGATGATACGTGTCCCTCTGTGTGCTCATGTGTGTGTCACAGAGGTGACCAGTTGTCAGCGAGTGTCGTCAGGCAGCAGGTATCAAGCCGACACGGTGTCACCTTGTCACCTCCGACCTTTTGTGTGTGATGCGTGTGCGTGTGTGGCGTGCCTCTCTTGAGATCCCTGCTAACGTGCCCCCGGCAGACTGCGTGGATGACAGCCATGGAAGGGTCCCAGGAGTGAACCTCAGGTGATGAAACAGCAGCTTGTGTGTGTGGTTCACATCGCTTTAGATTGACTGCCACACGCACACACACACACACACACACACAGGGATGGTTCTGACATAGGGATAAGTTGAGCTTTGCTCTTTCAGGAGCTTGAAGGTAAAGAAGGGTGAATATTAGGGTCCATGGAAGGTAATTAAGAACTAAAGAAAGAGAGAAGTTACACAAAGTTGAGAGGAATCATGTTTAAGGCTTCAATTCTCATAAGACTTCAATTCTCCTTAATGTGGACTCTGGATAAATTGAGTTTAAAGTCCTAATGAATTTGAGATATATTAGCCATCAACCCATCAGTCCAAAGATTAAAATCCATCTATTTTAATTTAATTAAAACACCAATTTATGAAGACCTGGGTAAATTAGCAAGTGAATTAATTCAGAAACAGTTTCTCATTTATGCTGGCAGGTCAGTTCACCTTTTTCTTATTAGTTCAGTCACCAGAAGTTGGTCTCAGCAACTTTGGTTTTAATTGATTTCCCTTTAAAACGATATGACGCCATGACATCTGATTGTGAAACTGGACTTTTTTTTTAAAATACAGGCCTGTTGCCAGATGTTGTAAGTTTCACCAACTTGCAATACATCTGATATTTGACTATGTGTAAAAATATAAAAACCAACACATCAGGTCAGCATGGATAACTTGCATGACTTCATTAGAACCCAAAAAACTTGCTATTTTGGATTGTAAAACTGGAAAGTTCTTTGCCATTGTATTTTATTTCTGTTAAATTCTAAATTATTGAGTTGAGTTATTTGAGAATAATATGATTAAAAACAGTCAGACTGTGACTTAGCATTTCATTTTTCACTTCAGAAAGTTACATTTGGGTTTCTGTAACAACGGTGGCAAAAAAGTCTATTCTATGTCTTCCGTCATATTTTAAACATACTGGATGTAATCTATCCTTCAGCAAAGTGACAAAGTGCTTTCTCACCAATTACTGACTGCTATTTCCCTCTTCACACCTGGCAGGAGGAGGATGTGCTTGACAGCGTGTGTATGTGTGTTAGAGAAGGGGGGGAAAGGGAAAAAAAGATGGATGCTGAGAGCCACACAGGCAGATTAAGTGAGGAAGAGGATTTCACTTGTGTTTACATTTCTTCAGCTGTCATCAGGTGAGTGGCATGCCGTTGTTGCTGCAATATCACACCAATGAAGTGAGGTCTCTATCCACATGTTGTTTTCTTTCTAATTCTGAAGGAATACTTGTGGTTGAATTAAGTAAATGGGAAAAAATATTCAAGATGTTTGTCCTATTGTGTAACATCAACACTAGGTTTATAGACTGAGACTTTATTTGGTTTTCTATTTTTCTTGTTTTGGTTTGTGTATTTGGTATTTGTATCATTGATGCTCACAAATATAATGAAATCATTTGTTGTTGCCGCATTTTAAAAATAGGCGGGCTTCACGTGTGGGTTGCACTCATCTAGTCATGTGACTCTCTGGACCATCAACTCCCGGCTGCCCGATTCATCAAACTTGAAAACCTGGCTGTTTAGGTGCGAAAATTTTATCTGCTCTTAATGGAAAAGAAAAACAAAAAAGGGTCAAACAAACCATGCTGAGTTGTTATTGGTGAAAAAAAACATTTGCTGTAGATCCGACAGGGTAAGATTTATATATCAATGTCATTATGCACCATTAGAGTGGACAAAGTCAACAAAAAGTTCCCCTCAGCTATATGTCATGATCTGAAGACTCATAGAGAATCTGTTCCTACTAATGCAACTTTCCCTAGCAAGAACAACAAGCTACTAAACAAAGATACCAATACCTTTCAACAAATGTAACTTTGCCACACCTTGGGAGGACCCAAGGTAATTCCAGCATGTGTGGCATGATATTTTGCTCCAAATTCACAGTCATACATTGTGGTTTAGAGTGACAACAGCTGAGACATGAACTAAGAAAATATATCCCAAGACATTTCACTGCCATGTGTGCCAGATTTGTCTGTAGAAGTAAAGAATGTTGTCACAGGGGAAATATCAAATGTATTTTTTCTGTGCCATATGTAGACATACTTTTCATTTTATTCCATTGAACACATCAGTTTGAAGGTAGATAATAAATATGGAATTTGCAGAAATGGTTTTGATTTCAATAACAATGGAAAATGAATATCTGGAAAATTATGAACTGTGTATCATTGATTCAGACCAACTAATTTTCTATAGAAACATATGTAATGTATCATGAATTAGATCATGCCTAATGTAACTGTATATGCATAAAATAATCCTAAAATGAGGGAGCGGTAGACACCCCTGTGTGCACACAACAATGAGATCCATGAGCTGCTATAAAGCCTGAGGTTCTTTTAAGAAAATGCCTATCAACTAAACCAAAAAGTCCTGTGTGTTATTGCTACTTGGACGTTTTACTCAGAGAGATGATTGATTGATTGATTTAGATTGATGGGAAATTTACCTGGCAAACTAGTGAGTGACAAGAGTTTCAGAGATATAACAGGCATAGAATATAATAATATCATAACCCATATACATGGAATTAAATAAGAAACCGTTTGAAAGAGACTAGGATAAATTGCCAGTTCAAAGAAAAAAAAGGAAAGACATTTTTTTTATTACACAGTTAGTGTGGCAAAGGAAAGAGCAATAGGTAACCACTGGAAAATATGGACACAAAAAGAAGAGATCATAATGAGACAAAATTGGATCAGGTCCCTTGGGACCATGGTGGAAGAAAATGGCACAATCAGAGCTGCCCAGAAGACAACAGGGGATGAAAGCAGCCCCTTGAAAAAAATAACCTTAAGGGTGTTGAGGTAGAGCTGGCTGTCCATTTAATGAAACTGGGAGGCTGCAGGCAAAAGGAGGCGGGCCAACTTGAACAGAAGGTCAAAGGCAACAGAGATGACCCAGGTCACTGAGCAGAGGAAGCTTGCACAAAGTATACTTCTGAAGACCATGGCAGTACTGAGAGTAAGAAGGAGGAGCTAAACCAGACCAAGATGCAACTAAAAAATATATCACCCGCTCCAGGGAAACTCCAGGGAAAAGATTGAAGCTGTTGATAAAAAGAGAAGTCTATAAACTGAAAAAGCAGGAACTGATGGATTGGTCATGAGATGCACCTCAAAGCTCTCTAAAGAAAAGCAAGAAAGGAGTGAGGGACCCAGAAAACTACTGAAAAACTACTGGTTGTAATGAATACCAGGCTAAAAATGTATGACAAAAATGTTCACAAGCAGTCTGAAATAAAACTCCAGTCTTCTCATCACTAAAAAGGAGACCTGACTAAAGAATAGAAACAGGAGCAGCATTATTGCGGTCCTTGTGCTCATATAGGAGTAAAAGTAGTGACAGTGGGAGTTGGAATGAGGAGGCTGCTGCCTGCCTGTCTGTATCTGACTGGACAAGAGGTGCAGGGGAAGAAAATGAGGTTTTGGAGCCTTCGCATGTTGAAGAGAATCCATGAAAGCTATGGTGAGACGGGGGAAGTGGATGTCATTACAGTTCAAACCAGAGCTCTGTAGATAACCCCTTTGAACTGATCAGATCTTACTGACAAGTACAATGACACAATGCATCCTCTCATTTTCACTTTCAGCCTGTGAGCATTCAGTCTATAAACCACACCTGTCAGCTTTTCAGTCTTAAGAACGCTCCGGTGCTTTCAGATAGTTGAACAGGTTTTATATTTCTGCAGAAAAAAGATTTCCACTTTGATAGCAGCCAGCAGAAAGGTGTGGTTTCACTGCTGATGGCCGTGTGCCAGCTTGTGCGTTAGCAGGATTAAGCCAAATGCACCAGATTGAATTTCATACTTCCTGGTGATCTGAGCAACCCAGACTCGCTTTGATTTGTTAAAATACCCCTGTCACACATGCTTGATGCTGCTGCATTATGTATTGAATTAAATGTTGAGCTCTAAGAAAATGGCAAAAAAAAATCTAAATATGCGCATTGTAGTGATGGACAAAGTCTGATATTTTCAACTGAGCAAATATGAATACTGTCAAAAATGTAATTTTAGAGCCTGGAGGATATGGTAAGAAAGCAGAAGTCCCACAAAACTTTAAATTCAATGGCTATCATCTGCTGACATCTCCAGCATCACGGTAACTTTGCTTTTACCTGCAATTAATTTTAACCCGTAACTCGCCTCCACCATATATAGTGATGTAACAAAATCAATGTCCGCACACATGTTTTTGTTAGAAATTAATCCGGTAAACGTTTTAAAGGAAATTGACTGAAAAAAGAGAAAATATTTCTTGCCTCAAAACTTCAAATGTAAGAAGAAAACACTGATGAGGAAATTGAATCACAGAAGGACTATGGATGTCTTAAAAATGTCAGTAAATGAGTAATGAACTGGATGCTTTGAAATAAGAAACTTAATGCAAACTCTGTGTGCTCTGGGTGGTATTATAATTAATAACTAGAACCAATACACAAGAAACAGAATCCAAATGGGGCCAATTACCACATATTAAGCTGATGTGTGAGACAGGAGAATATGTCATACACTTCCCTCAGAGGCCTGAATAATATAGATATAGGAGGAAAAAAATGGAAATGAAAGCACACTCTTTGTGTCTGTGCTGAGTGGGACATTACTTTTTCTGTGTTATGGGCTTTTCAGAACAGCTATTTTCTGTTATATGGTCAATCATGTAATTTAAAGCACATACTACAGTAAGGAATAAAGAATTTCTAAACCGATGCAGATGTTCTGAATCAAGTTTATCTTGATACTGCCACTGATAAGGGAAATAACATAGAAGTTACTTTTTTTTTCTCCGTTGATAACTTTATTGTAATTTTTATAACTGATTAAGTAGTCTTTAGAATTATCTCACTGGTCTTGTTGAAAGACATTCCAAAGCTTTTTCTTTTTATGCTGGCTTTCTTTTATTCTGTTTTCTCATTTTGACCTGTGGGAAAATTCATCACCACACAAGACCTGTTGCCCTAATGTTCAGTCTAGTTCTTGTGTTGTTTGGAATTTCCAAGCTTTTTCTTGTTGTTTCTATGCCTAAAGAATGGCTTCTTGAGAGCACATTTTCCATGAGATAATATCTAAACTGGCATTCCTGAAAAGTTGATGGATCCATGGTTGCCTTGTGCACGTTCAGGTTGGAGGTTAAGGTTGAAAAGACGCTGATTCATTCTTAAGTATGCTTTTTTTTAAAAATGTTTTTGATGTTTCTTAACAAAGAAATAGTTTATTCCTTTCTATATGGTCAGGTAAATGTAGTAAACTGAAAATTCAAGTAAAAGCAGCCAATGTCTAAATAAAAACTTAAAAAGACCTCCAGGAAAAGCCAAGGCAACTATTAAAACTATCACTCAAGACCACTTATATTCAATGTGCACAAAGGGAAGTATTTCTGTAATGTAGCAGCATTGGTAAAATTCTTCTATAATATCAGGCTAAAACTATTAAACCACTCACACTATACACTTAGGCATAATTCCCTTTTAGTGTGCAGATATGTGAAATTGAACACTTCGACTTTTGTAAGGCCAGTGGCTCAGGATTTCTATCCTACTACCTTTGAGAAAACATCTACTTCTTAAGTCCACTGCTGCATATATATACATTTTATTGGAATTATTTAACTTGTTTAAAAGTAACGAACCATGAAAGGAACCAGGAATAAAACAAACAGGATGAGTAATTGAAGAAAGAAAATAGATGTGGACATTATTAAACGCAGAAGTAAAGATTTTGCTTGTGTGCATCGGGTGAGAATTTGTTTGCAAAATTTCTTGAGGTGACGACTGGCATGTCCAAACACGTACACACCCACTCACGTACCCGGCAATTACTACTCAAAACCATTTGTTATGACAAACTAGTGCAGGTGACAGTGACAGGTAGCTGATTGATGGCCTCAGTTGAGCGGTCTTGCCACAACACAGAAGCCAGTCAACCAACACTTTCTGCCAGTCTGCCACCACAGAGTTAGCAACAGTCTGCGTCTTGCCTCCCTCACTTTTCCAAGCCAGTCGCTCTGCACTGCGGCAGCCTGGGGAAGCAGACTCACACTCACTGTTTTCTGCTCCACTCCCATATTTTTTGGACGGGAAAGAGACGAGGAGCGAGCAAAAGCTAGACAGCCCAACATTTTTTTTTTCTCTATCTCTTTTGTGGAGAACTGCTGCAAAAATCCTCATAACATCTCTGGGATTTCTGTTTTCCTGCCTTGTGGGGAAAGTTGTTGCAAAGAGGTTTGGACTATCATCATTATAAAAAGGAATATGCACGAGTCAACCTGCCTGCCAATAGCAAAAACAAAGTGAGAGGACAGAAAAGGCAATTTGGAGCTCTGTGGTGGATTTTGGAAGCATACGAACACGCAGTACTCCAAAGGTTTTCTTTTTTCCGTGGATGAGGGTGAGAAGGCAGGACCAATGCCAAAGATTTCCCCTTGCTCTGGTTTTTATTTGATTTTTCAGAAGCTGACCCCTCCGGCTTGGCTATGGTCAGTGTCTACCTGCAAGTTGTGGCTGATAAAGCAATGCAAATCTCCTCTGCTCTTTCCAGGACATAGATGCAGTTGGGCCTTGTAATTGTGCAGATCTGGCACTCTCCATATTCAATATAAATCACATCCAGAACAGCGGTATCCTGCTAGCCAGGCTATCCAGAAACCAGCGCCCAGCCTGGAGAAATCCCAGCCCCAGTGGATGAGAAGCAGAGAGCGAATGAATGGGGGAATGAACGGTGAGGGAGAGAGAGAGAGAGAGAGAGAGAGAGAGGGGAGCGTGGAGCTTCCAGACAGGGTGACCTAAATTAAACACCGTCTGGAGTCAGAGACAGAGCAGGAGGGAGAGAGACAGAGCGCTACAGACAGAGTCAGAAAAGAAAGCATTGGGAGCAAGCTGAAGTATGCTATGGGAGGATGAAATGCACAAAAGAGGAGAGATAACCAGAAAATAACTTAGCAAAGAGGGAAAGCTGATCCTGATCTCAGATAATTTCCTCAGTCTCTACCACTTCGTCACTTTTGTCCATTTTTTCTCTTATTCTCGATCCTCTTTCCTTTATCGACAGGAGTGTTGCTGCCTATTTTTTTCCTATTATTCAACCATTGTTTGGTATGAATTGTCAGGATGTATCCGACTACAACGTCCCCTCAGATTATGACACGTGAACAGTCAATTTTGGGAGAAATGTAACTTTAGTTTCACCCACGCTCATCATTCGGATTGCAAACATTTGGATCATATAAGAAAGTGATAAATCAGCTTTCAGTTCCGAGTGAAAACACACGGCCGAACTTGTCGTTTTTTTAATTGGCATCATGTGGAAAGCAACATTAAGGTGCTAGCTCTGTTTGTACAGAGAGTTTATGGACTGAAGCCGCTCAAGCACTGGATTTTTTTGCAGAACATTGTAACCAATAGGATAGTTTATACCTAATAATTACTAAGAAAGGTGAGGGTATCGTTGAAGTTATCTCTTTGCTATTGCTGGACCTGCTGGGTGCACTGGAGCTATTGGAAAAAGAATAAGGTTTTATTGGTTTAATTTTAGAGAGTAAACCAATCTTTTAACACACTGTTCATGGTGTTAAAACAGCATCAGATCCAATTTTGGACACATGTTCTGTGAGATACTTTTGTTTGTGTCTGCTTAAGCCTACCAATTTCTTCTCCAATTGCTTCTGATTTCTTCAGTTGCACCCATCCCCCAGCATCACATTCTTAACACCTCTGTTCCCCTTGTTCAACCGTACCATATCCCCATATCCTCTCCCCTTTTATTTCCCTCTTTCTCCTTTTTCTTGGTCTGTCAGCAGTTATCCGTCACTGGGAACCTCGAATAGTTTTTTTTATTTTTTATGGTGGATTACTTTGTCTAGCTCCATGCTGTTATCTAGAGTCACCGGAGGGGAGGAACAGCACCAAACCAGCAGCAGCTCTGTGTGTCTGTCTGTTCACGAGCCTGCCTTGAGAGCTGAGCCTCATATCACTCTGACTGCCTTATGGATGGGAAGCTGTCAGTCTGAAGGCTGGCAGTGCACAGGCTGATTATCACAGCTTTTTTTTTCCCCTTTTCTTTTTTTGTAGAATGTGCAGTTGGTAAGGTGGTAAATTGAAGTGTGACTGTTTCCTGGCTGAGCATTTGTCCATCTGGCAGTGGTGGTTTTAAACTGTCAGAGTGCAAGGGTTTCAGACTGGCTTTTTTACTTAAAGATGGCTTAGTTAGGTTCCCTGCTGTCTCGTCTTTAAATCTACTTTTCTATCTTTACATACGAGCACCAAAGGGGCTTATTAATGCCCACTTCTGCCATTACTTCTCATCACCCTCTGATTTGATAGTTTCTACTACTCTCTCACATATTTGAACCCTTTCCCTGTCCACAACTTCCTTTCACTTGAATTTTAGACTTCAGGCATCACCTTTAAGGACACACGCAGCTGAAGCAGAGGAAATGACATGGGTATTGTGAGAAGACACAGAAGCATCTGTCAGGGGAATCAAAGGTAGAAAATGTAAAGAAATGAATCATTCTTTCAAATAAATTACATTGCTTTCATCTTCTTGAATGACCCTGATCAGAATCCTATTATTCTTCAAACACTTAAATAAAGACAATTCGTGACTTCTTACATTTGACTGCAACATTTCACACATCCCATCTCAAAATCAGTCTCCTGTTGCTGGTTTGGTTGTTAAACATTGCACTGGTTAAGATTTCAAGAAGAAAATAATCAATGCATATTTAATATTCGCACAACTGGAGTGACTTTATAATAAATATGCGTCCATAATGGTTGAGATTTTATGAGTCTTCACATCTTCACATCACACATTGATATTGTTATCTGTCAACCTAATTCGGAGTTGCTCTATAAAAAGATAGTAATATTCAAGCAGTGTTCACCCCTTGAGACATCAATGAAAACCAAATGTACTGTCCTCCAGCATTCATTACTGAGTGCTAGAGGACAACATGCACTTTGCCCCGGCTTCACATTTTTCATCTCTTATCTTCAAGATTTGATGAACTTTCAAATGGAGTGTTGTTTCTGCCTCTTTCTGCACTGGAACAACCTAACTTATCACTAACTGTCCCTGTTTGCTTTGTACCTTTGACACTCATTCACTTTCTGATGGGCTTGTTGAATGCACTGCACTCTTCCTATTTCAATATAATAAAGTTGACCTTTACATAAACACGCATCCAATGAACCAGTAGCCTTCCCATTTTCCATATTGTTGTCTGCGCCCATCGTGACAGGTCTATTATTTGTAAATGGCAAGAACACAGCACATCCCTCGCTTTAAGCCACTTATAGTCACTCACATCCATTTGTGCTGTGTTCCGCCTTTGTGTGTCAAAATTGCCTGCTACTATATGTGCTGTTTCTTGCACTATTATCTTTTGTCTTGCTGAATCCAGGTTTGCAAGTTTTAAATATGGAAAAAATTGGAAAAAAAAGGAAAAGAATTACTGGACTTACTTTTCCATTATATGGGGTATTTTTAGTGGAGTACAGAGTGTGCACTGACAATTGTATTCCACAAAGCGCTGCAAAAGTTTGTTCCAACTAGTCAGTGGGATATGTAAAACCATGCTTTTCTGTGCTTTTTTATTAAAGCAAAATTGTTTATTTTCAATAGCTTTCACTCCTCCAGGGTTTTTTGGACATTTTTTTATTTTGTTGAGAAATGTCAACAAACTGAAGAAGAGCCAACATTTCTCCTAAATGCAAAAAGTTTTACTTTTAACATTTCAACACATGTTTTTATGATCCACTATTAATAAAATAGTATCTTATGTGATTTACAGTATATTGATTTCTGTTTTTATTACACTATCTACACCTCTTTTAAAATTCAGATTGAAAACATACTCTTTAGTGACCCCAACCCCCCCAGAGATAGTGTATAATGTACATTTTCATTAAACATTTTAATTCTTGGAAATACAAGATCAAACATGCATTCATAAAGTCCAGCAATCTACATTTATCTATGCTCTGTGATCAGTAACACAACGCTTGTCTGATTTAATTTGATATGCAAAGAGTTCCATTTTGTCTGGCGCCGTCAAAAAAATTGACACCTTAGAAGGTAACTTTAAAGCAATAATGTTCATGGATCAAATGTGGAATCTACTGGACGTTGTGTCAATCTGGCAACTAGGCTTTTCTTTCACAATGCACATCTTCTGAATTAGGCTGAATTTCCATGGTGTTTGATAAATCTGTAGGCTCAGTGGGGAGGCAAATGCTTCATCAGATCTTCATCATTTTCTTTTCTGTCTCACACAGGTGTTTGTAGAATACCAATTTCTACTCCTAGTTGTTTCTTGTCACTTTGAAGTGTTAAAGGAGATTGTTACACTACTATCTGACCCATTTTGATATAGACAGGTCTCTACACACTAAATAATGCGATTTCTTGCACTGCTTACATACAAATACATAATTGTTTACTGATCTCATGCTGTTCCTTCTAACCATTCTAGTTACAGCTGTTCTGTGAAAGACAAGGCATGCTGTGTGAAAGGAGGAGAAACTTCTACAGTAATATTATTATGGACTTTCAGTACAGCGTAACATGTACTGTAGTGTTTTCCCACTTTCATTTTCAGATGTGAACTGACATTTTAAAAGCACAACGTTCTGAGGATGTTCGTTGAGGATGTTCCTGTGATTTCTGACTTTGTTCAGTGACTTAAGCAAGACTTAAGTGTAGTTGTGTTGTTAGCTAAATAGAAGTCACATTAATGAACAGCCAGTTTACTGACGGAGGTGAGCAAGAAATCAGCGTAAACATGTAAGTTGTTTAATTTATTCTGCAGTTTTTAAAGTCTGATCTGATCATATATCATGTATTGAATAAAAGAGTTGTATGAATAATTTTTAATCAGGTCTGTAAAGAACTTTGATCAAAACCTATTACATTAGATAATTTTGATGCTGCTATATCGGAAGACAAGCAGAAATCAGAATGAAAATCAGAATGAAAAACAAATGGATTTACATTTGTTAACAGTTAAATCTTAGCAGGTAAAAAAGCCCTATTCGTTGTATTTCTCCCCAGTTGCTCTTCCAAGAGATAAGAAGCAGGTTTCATGTGCAGACAGGTCAAACCAGCTTTGAACCACTGACTCAACTCTGTGACTCAGACTCATGTTGTGTCAACAGACAGAGAGATAACACAACTCTAACTCAAAGGGAAAATAAATCCAGTGCACACACCTTATGCCTTTTGCCTTTCATGGAGAGTACACAATACCAACAATGACAAAAAAACAGATGTGTTTATTCACTACAGTTCAGTTAAACTACTCAAACAGAAGCATTTTTGTGTACAGCAACCATAACTCAGAATTGTCTTTGAATCTCTATTTAATTACATATATCTTCATACACACTCACTGTCATACTGACAATTGTCATACTTAACCCTGTAGGGAATAAGTGGTATAGATGATGGATGGATGGACTTACACTTACATACAGTATATGCATACATATACACATACACACTATGCTTGCATAACTGAGCACGAAGAAGCTATTATTGCACTGCACTCATTCCCACTTTAATTTGTTTCAATTTATAATTGATATATAACAAACTGCATGCAAATAGTTTAAACATTGATTCATCTTCCTGTCTCTGCATGCCATGTGAGTCACCTGTGTTGGCCGTAAGCATGTCAGGTCTGCGCTCCCTTACACCTTGTAAACAGACTCACTCTGAATGTTGCTACGCACTGACATGATGCATCCTGAGGCTGAAGGCTTAATATTAACAAACAGTGAATTGATAGCTGACTCACATTGGCAGAAAGGCACACAAAAATGGGACAGAGTTTGCAAAAACACATTCCACTTTCCTCTATATTGAGGGGTAAAGTGTGGGGGTAAGTTTTGAGGCATTTTGATGCAAACATAGACTGAAGACACACAAACAGTAAGCGCTTCCTGGGTTTTTGGATATCATGTTTTTTTTATCTGAAATACTCAAACTTCAGCTCCTTTTCACAAACTGCAGGTTTTGACATTTCAACGCAAGCGAACGAGGATCGGTATCTATAGCACACACAGACTTTCCCTGCTCGAGACTCACATAAAACATAGACATAAACATGAGCACACACATCTCCCAGACAGTCCCATATGGACTCATTAGGGGCCAGTCTATCACCACCTGTGCACTGAAAGGCCCAGTGGACCGGCTTTGACACTGACAGTGGACAGGAGCTGCACGGGGAATACACACTCACAGTCACATTCTTGCTCACACACTCAGGTGCATGCTATTATGCTCAAATACAGTAAGGATGCACATAAGCGTGTGTACACAGCCCATAAAAGCAGGTGCACACCCATCCTTGGTTGACAGACGGAGTAGCGTGGGGACTCAATGTATGACTAGACCTCACCACGAATAAGCTGCTCCAGTGTTGATCCAGTACATTTCCAGATACATAACCTTATTTCTTAACACAAAGACACAAACGGATAGGTTTTGCTTAATCGTCAAGTTTCCTTCTTTTAATTCTAAGGTCATTTAGAATCCCAGACAGAGACAGAAGGCATAACCCCCCCCAAAATCTCATCCCAACTAAACAGATTTTGACACTTGGAAACAAGCCCTTGGTAGCCAATTCTGAAAAGGTTGGTACCCTTTTAATGTCAGTTCCCTTAATACACAGAAATGGACCCTACTCTGACATTACCAATTGTTTTGGGGACTTTCAGCTTGCAGGTTTAATCGCAGTAACTGTTTTTTATTACCTTGGTCTTGCTGGAGACAGACCTGGCTATATTTAAAGATGACAAACACACTGGAGAGTGACTGATATGTATATCAAAATGACTATTAGCACACTGATTAGAATTAGTGAATGAAACATGTTGAACAGGGAGTTATGAGTAAAATTTATTGGCTTGGGTTTGCACAATTACTTTTTAATGCTCAATGAAAAATGAAAGCCAGAGATATTAGAAAAAACACCTAGCATCCATCACTGGTATTACTACATGTTTTTACTCTTTGGCTTTGCGTTTGATTCGTATCAAAGAATTTGCCCAGTAGAATTACAGCACAGTGAAGTGGTGCAGAAGTAACAGAAGCATTTGCATAACTGACACCATATAACAATCTATCCAATCCCAGAATTTTATTGAAGCCTTTGCCTCCTTTACACATTTCCTATCCCGGTAATTACAAATTCATTTAACTTTAATCTTAATCAAGTTAACTTATTAATACTTCATTAGCAGTGGCTCATTCATCAACTCCATGGTTACCAAGTGATTGTCACATTCAATCATATCCATGCAGCTCCCTCCAGCCTCCCAGTTACGAGACAAGATTTTCATGTACTTCTACAAAAGAAGGTCCCAAATAAAATGTTGGTGTAATTCTCAGTGAAGCATGGAACATTATGTTTAAGCAAAACCTAAAACTAAAAATTATAAACTGTTAACTGACTAAATGTGCAGATGTTGATATGTAGTTTTTCTATAAAAAAATACATCTAAGAAACTAGCAGAGAAGTAGAACCTGCAGGGATTCCTGGGTAACATCTAATGAGAGCATCAAGCATCAAGCAAGCATATATTTAGGATAGATGAAGACGGTGAGGAGACTGAATCACCTAAAGTTTTCACAAACACCACATCTGACCATGGATCTCCTCTTTTTTTAGTCTTTAATCTTATTTTAATCGGGCAACCTCCCACCCCACAGCCACCTGCCCAAAGTCTGAGCAGATTGTTTTTCATAATGGTCCACACCTTGCCACTGATAGATCAGCTGGAGCTTATTCAGCCTTAGTGCAGGTGCTGTTTCCATTTTTTGTCAACGCTAATTGTCAAAACATTTTAGAGACCGGTTGTTTTAGGTGCCCTGTGATGGACTGGCGAACTGTTCAGGGTGTGCCCCGCCTCTTGCCCATTGACCACTGGGATAGGCTCCAGTTCTCCCCGCGACCCCTTTAGGGAATAAGCCGTAACGATAATGGATGGATGGATGGATGGATGGATGGATGGATGGATGGATGGATG
>CAJRST010038888.1:12656807-12754859 GCA_907169785.1 Menidia menidia | reverse complement strand
ATGGATGGATGGATGGATGGATGGATGGATGGATGGATGGATGGATGGATGGTTGTTTTAGGTTTGTTTTTGTTTGCACCCAATTGCTGACAGCCCAATTAGTTCACCTTTGCCAGCCTGCCGTAGGACTCCTGGAAGAATTCCATCTCTTCCACTCCTTTGCTGTGCCTCCTTAGAAGTCTTTACCCCTGCATTTGTTTCTTTTTTGTCAGCCTGTTTTGCCTGCAGTCTGTCTCTCAGAGTCCCTCCAGAAGACTTGTGTTTCATTTTCTCCAAAACATTCCATCTACCTTTGAATGTATTTATTTCTTTTGTAAATGTATAAGTTCAACCTTTCTATTAATCTGTGATATTTGGATCCAGTAAAGAGTGGTGCTTAGAAAATCTTGCACTGGATAAAGAATAGAATGATCCTTTAACCAAGTTGCTCACAGCGTGAACACTGAGTTCTATGTTGTTAATGACTCACCAAAGTTATGCTCTACTTTGAGCTGTTTCTCTGTGTTTCCTCTCTTCTCAGGGGGCATGGCATTCATACTTCATCACAGTGGGTCACAGCCATACTGCTCCCCTCTGTATTCTACAGGGTTATACTATCCTATCGCTGTCAAAGTAAAATCTCTAACCCTCATATACGCATACTGATGTGTGCTAACTTGCACACACACACAACCCAATAATAGCGTAACCTTTATGCTGGATCAGTTACTGATGTCTTGGGATATTTCATCATGTTGAACTAAGGTGAAAAATCTCGTCTCCAACTTTCCTCCATCTTTTTACCCCCCCCAAACTGGCCTTTATCCGTGAGCTTTGGGTGACCACTTCCACTAATCTGACCTGCTTAGGGGAAACCAACTTCAAAGTACAGAACTTTGATAGTTTCTGGAAGCTAAAGCCCTGTGAAACACAGGGTAAAAGAAATAAGATATCTGCAGACAGAGGGAATTATGTCAGGCTCTACCAGACAAAAGGAGCGGCGTTAGCAGTATCGGTTTAAAGTGTATGGATGTTGTTGAGAGAGCAGACAAGTACCAGCTACTCAAAACATAATGAAGTTTGCAAATATTAAATGCCGGTACTTATCATGTTCTCTTCACATAAGTGTGGACGTAGTATAACAGCATGATAACATAATTATCATAACTTTTTAGATAAGCTTACAAAAGAAATATTTTAAAGGCCCAGACCAACAACTAAAGGGCTACTTTAAAAAGATATCAGAGAGTTATTCGTTTTCCCAGTCTACAAATCATTATTGTTTTAAATCATACCAGTTTAATGGTTCAACTCACAGCTGAACGTCCACAATTGCACAAAAAGAAAAAATAAATGTGTATCCAGTTTGGTTTGTGCTTGATGGGTTTTTGCGAAAAGGCAAACCCATATTACATATTATATCCAAAGTTGCTATCATAATTATTGGATATAAAATTTTACACTCATAAATCCTAAGTTTAATGTAGTACAACAAGATTTTAGCAGACTTTTTAGTGTGCACACGCCTAGTTGATTGACTTGGTGTTGGCTATTTGGCTTCACATGTGGCATGTCCATTCCAAACCATGCCAGCAAAATGCAAGAAGTAAAGCTCACACCAGGTTTCACACATTAAAATCGATTTATAAACTCTCCAGTTTCACACTTGGCTAGTTGGCGAATCTTCCAAGTTAAGCGAAAGACATTTTGAATAGCAGGGTTCCACCAAAACTTCCGCAACATTGCCGCAGATGTCTCTCTGTCCCAGAGGGCAGAACCTGCAGAATACTGCACACTTCTGCAGAACGCTCTGTGATCCCTCGGCATCCTTAAACACCTAGCACCTATTTCTTTTAATCTCTCACTGTGCAAGCCAGGGCCAAACACAGCGAAGATGAATGGGCAAGAAAAATAGATCAGGGATGAAGAGAGGTGAGTGAAATGAAGGACCCAGCTTGAAAAAAGAACTTAAAAAAAAAGAAAACTTTTCTTGATATTTGGGTGATACATGGGTGTATTTGTTTTCCTATGTGGTTCAATTTTTTATTTAAAAATATCCTCGAAAGGAGCTGCCAGTCAGTAGATGTGGAAAGAATGAGGATGTTAAGGCAGTTTTTTGTCACAGAAAGAAAATAACAAAAATGTTCTTTCCCTTTCTGAAAATGGCTGTATGTGATTCCTTGCAACTTCACATTTTGACCTGTGGCATATTAACCTAAAGAAAACAAACTCAGGTCTCTTTTAGTTAATCTGTGAGAAAGGCTTCATGAAATACTTCCTTCCTTTACAAAAAATGTGAAGATATTAATTTTCCACCCAGTTTCTTCCCATTATAGTGTTTGTTTTGCACCACTTGTATGTAACCCCTGGCATTATATTGTGTCCGTCCTTGAATCCAACCATTTATGAAAAGATGTTAGTTTCCAATGTTCCAACAATCCTTTGTTTGTCCTTTTTTTTGTTTTTGCTTTTCACTGACAAGATGTGTTTTACCAGTGCTGCTCTAATGCTTTTAAATGCTTGCCTGTAGAAGATGTGAAATCCTTTTTGGAATAACAAGTTATAACAAAAATGTTAATGTTGAGGAGAGAGCTCAGAAAAAGTGCATGTTGGGAGATACTTTCTGTTGCAAGATTTCTGGATAGTTTATTGCTGAAAATAATCTATCAGTGTAATTTAGTATGTCAGTTTTGACAGACATCAAGTTGCTCATCTGTTCCTGTTCAAATGTACATGTGTGTAACCCTCTGGTACCACTGATTCAGTCATTAGTATCCAACTGCACACACACAAAATTAGCCATTTCCAAAGTCAGGCACACACACCTCCAGTCAACACGCCAACCCTCACAGCAGTATAAATACTTATGCCTCCCTAAACATGGTCACTGTTAATCCCATTTACACACACCCAGCAAGCACACACACACACACACCATTCAATTTCACACATGTCAGGGTAGACTCCCAACCAGGCAGTCATATTAAACTAGCTCATTATTTATGCAAGGGAAGAGATTGCCAGTCCCCGATTTGCCTCATAAAATGTTAATATATTCATCCGAACATTGTAGTCTTTTAATCTACCACAGAAAAAAAAACACTTATCAGCCACAACAGCATCGACAGCACCGTGCTGTACAGTAGCTCTTTCGCTCCTTAGACTCTTTCTCTTTCAGTAATTTCACTCTCAGTCACACTGCCTATCTCTCCAGGTAGCCATTAAAGCTGGTATCCATTATGTAAGGCATTTTGGGTTTCAAATCTTCATTGTCTATTTGATGTGTTTAATTGCGGTGTTCCGTATGACAGATTTGTTTTGCTATTTCTAGACCAACCTTGCACCAGAACATGCAGTGAAAATGGAGATTATTCAATATAACCATCAGCTCTTGAACCAGAAAAATCTACAGCGCTGGAAACTCAAACCATTTTCGAGAGAAAAAACAAATAGAAACAAAAAGGTGTGTTTTTTGGGTGTGGTTGTTTTTCATTTTCAGTAAACTAAACAACTGCCACTTTTAAGGAATCTGACACTGACTAAACAGTCACACCACCATAACACCCTAGTTTACGCTTTATCTTATTAGAACTTCTTAAAAGTCCATCCACTAAAAAGTTGTTCTTATGTTGAGTGCCATACATTTTTGCCTTGTGAAATATGTTAGTTAAAACACTGACTTATCAAAATGATGGAGAAAAAATATATAAAAATGTAATTGAAAATATATGCTATTTTTGTTGTATATAAATGTATTTCCTTTGTAGATGAACACAGTAAACCAATTTCATATCTTACCCTTTTCTTCTCTCCATGACTAGCAGAGAGGAATATTTCTACCTCTCCTTTTTATTACAAAAAACATCTATCATCTAAAATGAATCAGTACTAGCTTGATGAAAATAACCTAGGTTGCTATGCAACAGCAGCATCTTGCAAAGCCCTGTCATTTCGCAAGCCAATGTAATATCCCATAATAACCTCAAATAGGTGTGTTTGTGCATGCTTCTGTGTCAGCCCGAGAGACAAAATTGGAGGCAGTGTCCGTTTGCCTGTCTGCATAAATATTGTGAATGTTTGTTCATTTGAGAATTCTGCATGTTTGAGGATCCAACTGGATATGTACATTGTTCTGATGAATCCCACATTAGATTGTGAATTATTTATTTCAATATGAAATTAAAAGGAAAAAGCATATTTAGAATTACAAGCTAATTACAAACTACAAAAACACATTAGATTTTTTTCTATATTTCTTATAGCAAAAAAGGGGGGGAACTATATGTTTTAATGATTCCAGAAGGAAAATGAAAGTGCTTTACAAGTGATTGCTGGGATTTGAAAATGAATAAAACAAAACTTCCATGTACTGGCAGCTTTGTTTTCCATGTAGCTTTGAGTCTTCCTGTGAAGAAAAGAGCAATACAGGACGAGCAGAAACAACTTCACCGATCAACAATAACACTTTGACACTCAGCAACGGCTCCAGCAGATCGGAGAGGCTGAGCACGAAGCCGTTTTGACACCGGCGTGGGTGGGCCATCAGTCTTGGCATCCCCACTGCTTCGCCGAGAATTAACACAAAATGCCAAGTGCAGCGAAAAGTTGTTGCATGTTCGGCACTAAAAGGATGAATGAAGGTGCCATCTATACTGTCAAAATTTTGCATTTCATTGCACTTTCTCTAAGTCGTCATGCCTTAGATGGAAAAAAAACAAACTGATTGACCGTGTTACCATTAAGAGTGAACTTATGAGGTTTCTCCAGTACAAAATATAAATGGAGAAAAGGTGCCTCAAAACTTAGATAACCTGTGTCATATAAATTATTATTTTAAGTTTTTTGTTTATTTGTTCAGCACTTTTCTTATTGAGGCATCTTGCAATAAATGCACGGGTGGTGGCTTTGTTATCTGTCCCAATGTCCCATTCATTTCAGTATTGTTTCATTTCTTGATTTATTTGATTTCTTTACACATACATAGTTGTATGTTGTTTAGATTGTTTTTCCCAGGGTGTCAGTACCTGCATCCACATTTGCTGGTCTAAAAGATTTTAAGATGGAGTTGCATAACCAAGCTCTTAATGATCAAGTTCTACCCTGACCATTTGTACTTTTAAGCAACTTTTTTCAGAAGTTCTGAAAGTTGTGGCTGCATTCAGTTGCTGTTTAGTTTCCATGAAACGTGTCATTGGTAACTTGTCCCGCTTTTATTATTCTACATGGCTCTAGCAGTTACATGGTATTTCAATTTCTTTCTTGAGAAACCATCACCTCCATTTATATTTACATATGCATGCTTTTTATAAAGCATTTAAGCTGCTAAAGTCACATTAACTGACAAAATGAAGCCATTTGGGGAGAATTTTCCAACCCAATGAAATTCTGACATGATGAAAAAAGTCCTGACAGGGCCAGATAGAGCCAACAGTGCATTATATACCAAAAGGACAATAGAGGTGGATGATCACAGGTGCTCCAGACTCCTGATAGTCAGTTGTAGGTTTGGTGTTAAAGAGCCCCAGTGCCACTTATATAATGCAGTTCAATGTGTTCAGAGTCTCAGAGGTGTAAACAAAAACTCTGACAATGAAATGCATTAACGTTATTTCAGTTTTTGTCTCCTCGGTTAATATTGGTAACATCAACAACAACACCACTTCCAAGGGCAGAATTCATCCGCTTGTATAGAATAAAGATTGACTGCATCTGTAGTAAAAATTTGACCGTGTCATCGCTTATCTTCTCACATCTTACTTGGTCTAGAGCAGCTTCACTGTTTTACTTTTCTCTTACACCACTGAATTGATCTGAAATCACTAAGGAAAACAACAAAGAACAAAGGCTTTTTTTCTCTGTGCTCACAAAAGTTTAATATCAGCAGCAAACACCCAATGCGGCAATTCAGAATCCGATAACTTTCCTTGTAAAGTGAACCACTGGTACATACTTCAAACGTGTCAGTATAACCACAACAGTTTTAAAGTTAGAACTGGTCTTCTAGATGTCGTGGAGTGTGATATGTTTTTATCATCTCTGCATCTGCTGCTTAATTGATACATTTGGTGTGTTACAAATAGTGCAGCTAGAATTCAGCTGAAGCATTCATGCTTCCTATCAGTATTTTTCTGTTATGGTGACTAACTTCCTACTGAGTACACGTCACAATTTCAGGAGGGAATGTAAGTCTGCTTTTCCGTTTGATTCATGTGTTTTTAAAGAAGTCACAAAAACATCGAGCCAACAGAAATGGCCACAAGTAAAGTCCCCCACCATGCCCTTCCTGTTGGATTCAAACCACTTTCAACTGCATCAGATTCCCTTTAAAAGAAAACATTTCGCCATTCAGGGCTCTCAGCTCCAACTTGAACTGAGTACAAACTTCAGTCTAAACTTTCTTCAAAGAAACAACGTTGGCCTTGACAGCATAACAGACTGACCTTCTGTACTTTCCAAATATCAAAAGACTCATTTCAACACCAATTCATTCACTTTCACACATTAATATAACACATTCCATGGTACAATAGGCCAACATACAAACACACACAGATGGCAAGCGCTGGGACCAATCCAGTGTGTGTGTGTTCGTGATTGTGTGTGAGTACTTGTGTGTGTGATTGTGGCTGTTGGAGGTTGACAGGCAGCGTGTCTGCGACTGTATGTCCAGTCCAAATCTGACTGCGCCTGCGTAATAAGGAGCTTATTAGGGAAAGTGAGTAAACAGTGAGTGTACGTATGTGCATGTGTAATTTGTGGTACACATGTGTGCCTAGTTAAATCGGAGAAGTACATGAAAACATGTGTATTTATGTGTTTTAAGCGTAGGAACGTCTGTGTGCAAAGGCTCTGCCAAATTTTGACTCCACACAGTTACTTAGTATTTCTGGCGCACTGATAAAGCTCTTGAAGCCATCAGAGTGAATAATATCCAACAGATTGGGAAGGCCTGCTCAGATTCTCCAGCCAGCCCTCCCCACTTTGATAAGATTGTGTTAACCACCACCTCAAACATCAAACACTTACATATTGCCCTGGAAATTGTTGCAGGCAGTGTGTCAAGCACAAATTCATTTCTGGTCATACATCTAGCTCAATTTATTTATAGTATAAGCAGTCACTCTGGCAGGAAATGAGGACGAAGGATGGGGATGAGGTGTGGGGTGGAATAAGAGAGGCACTGATGAAGAATGCCACATTAATGCCCTTTGGCCGCTGTGAATACAAAGAATTCCTGAACATAAGCAATTTTAGGCTTATATTTGTGGTGTTAAATCATAACTTCATGAGTTTGCATATTTCACTGCAGTTTTTAAACTTGTTTTGGGAAATTGTTCAAATCTGCACGGTGCACCAGTAGTTACTGCATTAACTTTAACATTACTATTTATAATTGCAAGCAGAGGGACTCAGTACAGGATGATCATATTGTTCTTTTTCCATACAAAAAGCAACTTTAATAGCGTTGGAAATTTTATTTACACAAACAAGGAAAGTAAAGTTTGAACATCCAACAAGTCAAAGCTTACTCTGCATAATGCACCAACCTTCACTAATGTAATCTAGATACACTGACAACAGCATTTATTTACATGTCAAAGCTGAAATTACCTGTATTACGTGAAAATGAACTCAAACATCTAGTTTTCTCAACCATTTTTACACTATCTGAAAAAATAAGAAAAAATCTCATATCTGCTGCACCAACTAGGTCACAATTTCAACGAGGGAGGGAACACGCCTCTGTAATGAGAAAAAGAGTCACTGGCATAATGTCACACAGCCGTGCATGTACGTGTGTGTGTGTGTGTGTGTGTGTGTGTAAAGGTGAGTCACCTCATCAGGTGGTTTAACCTAGCCATGGTGTTCTCACAGCACTCTACTGATGGACCTGCTAACTTCCTGCTTCTGAGTATTTTTAGATACCCCATCTCACTTCCATTATTTCAATTTTGCACACACACACACACACACACACACACACACACACACACACACACACAGACAAACACACTCATTGCAACCACATCTCAAACTTTGATCCTGAAACAATGCACCTTTTTCCCTAAATATGTGAAATATGTGAGGCCAAGTCATGCTGACATGGACTGTCTTTCTACTCCTGGCCCGATCAGTGAAAAAGCCCTTTACCAAATGGAAAGTGCTGCACTCCCTTTCTGTATGTCAGCAGTGAGTATGTGATGACATTTTTATGATCATTATCCTCCTCCTCAAGGCTGAATTCAGAGATAATCAGCGAGGGGATGGTAGGTGTACCAGACATTGCTAGCACTAAGTATGTACTGCAAGGGAAAGGAAAGCTGACATAACAAACGTTTACCCAGAGCTTATTGGGTTGTGTCCTGGTTTAAACTTTGTCGCGATCCTTTTTGAACAGAGCTAGGTTTATTAAACTGGGACTGAGGGACGCAGTATGTGTAATGCAGATGTTTTTCTGGACCCCTGAAAAGCCAGACAAGTCTGACTTTTAGACGTGCAGGCTTCATTGAATGGTGGTATTTCAACAGCGTATTTTCACTGGAATCAAGATAATACACTTGACACCGACACAGTTTCACAGCTATTCCTTTTGGCAGTGTGACGACCTCTACTGAGAGACACACTTTCCTGTAAATGCCAGGAGTTCAAGGGCAGAGGCAGGCGAAGAAGAAACACAAAAGTGACTGCACTTTTTCAAGAATAATGACACCTCTAATAAACCAATTAAAACTATTTTCCACTTGTCTCGACAATTTCAGAACTCTATCCATCATTTGGCTTCATCAGACAAGAAGAAGCAGCAGTTTATTCAGTCAGTAAATTAATAAAGAGGGTTAAGTGACATGCACATGTTAGATGTCGGAGGGAGTCCAAGGTAACTTACACAGCTACAGAAAGAGAATCAGCTATCTGGATTCAACCGAGGTGAGTGGCTTAATCATTTATCAACTCAATCGTAATCAGATTTACAGCTAAGTCAGTACATGCCTTTGGAGTCACAGACAGAATAAGAGCAGAACGAGCCTCACACTGACAGCAAAGAGGACAGACGGTGACAGTAAAGTCTGTGCATTACGGCTGCTAAATTTCACTTCCTCGGGAGCGATGACACCTTGACCTTTTCAAAAGTGAACATCCTCACAGCAGGATAGGTGACGGAAAAGTCCAATGACAAATCAGGCAAACAGCCCGCTATAAAGGATTGATAAAGGAAAAATGACAATGCCTTATTAAGATGACCTGCAATCCTGCAAAGCGAAAAAAAGGAAGTTGTTATGGAAAATGACTGCTTTTATTATGCTGTTTTTTCTTGAAAAATGTTTTGACCAATTGGACCATTTTTGTTTTGTTTTATCTACTGATCTTGTTATATCTAGTCATCTTGCTGGATTAAATAAATGAATTTGAATATATAATCTACTAAAGATGGTGCTTTGGCATCTTCCAACAGATTGCTGGTGACACACAGACTAAAACTTTGGGGGAAATGCAAGTAAAGACCAGCATTTATCAATTGACATCTTCTTATTGTATTCTCTTCTCCCGCTCTGATTTTAGTTCAGCAATAACAACATGATTAAGGTCATCTGATTCAAAATCTCCAGACTTTTCTCGGATGATTTTGTCCCTCATGTAGAAAAAAAAAATCAACTGCAGGCATTCAAAGCTAAAGATGAATAAAGTGGCAGAAAACCAAGGATGTCTGAATATTTCATATAAAAGGAAAGTATAGGTGAATAGAGTGTCTGACATGGGTTGGTGGTTGAACATTATAAGTAAAGATGAGAGCAGCTTGCAGAGGTTTTCAATTAATCAGTGAGAAACATGAGATGCTCAGGAAGAAAAATAAGTCTTGCCAAGCATTATAAGGCATAACATTGTCTTTTTATTTGCCGACACATTCAGAAAGCAATGGCTGGGTGCAAATAGCCTCAAAAGAGCTGTGCTTTTTCAAACTCTCACATACTCAATCATAAGTTTACATTTTTTTCACCCATTTTTTTACCATCAAATTATGCAAAAGGTCTCAATGCAAAACTTTTTCAGAAACTGTACCTATCAAATATGATACATATGTCATAATCCCATTTACCATTTCCAATTTCCCCTCTCTACTTGTTGAGCCTTAAAACTTAAGATCCTCTTCAGTATTTATGAAACCAAAATGTTCTCCTTTATGCATTAAATTCTATTACACTGATGTAACCTTTTCCACCTACCACTCATCCTACACCCATCTTATTCAGGAGAGATTTAGTTAAAATATATATATATAAATATACTGGATGGAGGGTCTTATGGATATGAATCTTATTGATACTAAAGGGATTATCCACACAGTGGAGTGCAGAACTATCACTGTGTTATCTAACACCATCCCACTTTGCATGGCGGTGCATTGCAAAAGGATTAATATAGGAAATGATGTCCATACACGAAGAAAGCTGACATGAAAACAAGGGTATTTGCATACTCTAGATAACAAAAGAGAACAGGGCAGATCAGGAAATGAATTGAGAAAGGAACTGGCAAGGAGGAGTTTGATTAGAAATATAATTTCAGTAGTTTGTTATTCTGTGAGGTCATGGTGACCTGGATCTATTGCCCCTGCATCCCAACTTTGACTACGTGAGCATAGAAAATTGATAAATGGATGGCATTTCCAGACATTTGACTTGTGTATCCCAAACTCCCACTGCTTTTCACAGATATATAATAACTTCAGCTTCTTTGTTCATTTCTCAAGTTGCGCCAAACCTGCATGACTACTAATTTAGTTACATACTTTTGCTTAAAGTGGGATAAAATTTTCAAAAGATCAACAGTTTGAAAATGCTTCCTTCACACTTCCATTTAGTGTTTTCAAATTCTAATGATTTCATCTCGTCTGAACATTCAAATTGAATTATTTTTTTTTTTTTCAGATTTAGCATTGACAAATGTGGATAACGTCATTGGACTAAACTCTCCCCAACCATCAAAAGGCGCTACATAACCCTAAAGATATGCTCTATAAAACAATTTTCCTATGATAGTCTGAATAACTAATTCAGTTCTCATACCTTCTTCATAAATCAGCCTTCCAAACAAAAGCAAGGTTGCTAATCTATCTGGTCTTTCATGAGCTAGGCTCTAGAAATCAGAAGGATCAAAAGGATTGATTGAAGTCATTTATCTTTATATATTTAATTTGTATTCCAAACAACTTCACAAATTCATTATAAAAAAGAGGACAAGATGAGATAAGAGGAAAAAATAATAATAATAGGGTCATTATGTCAGCCATTGCATAGTTAGAACTCGGCTCAAGCCATGACTGAACACTGACCTCAATTACAAGGACATACTGCACAGACATTTTAATAAATATGCTCCTTTAGGAGAACTGTTGGTGACTTCCGGTTATGTTAGCAGGAAAAAGGAAATATTAGCCTTTAAAATGTGTTGATTTTATTGGTCCCAACATCAGCAGTTGTGTGAGGTTAAGATAACAGACGAGACACAGAGCGTTTCAACTTCACATGTATTTGTTGGACACTGAGGGCTGAATTCCTAAATAGCAATGTCAGTCAAAGAAAAACTGTGGTATTGTGTGAAAGTGTTATGCTATAAAGGAAGAGAAAATATGAGGGAAAGAAAGTGGTGCCTTAATCACTCAGTTGTTCCTCCCATTCGTTCTCCCTCTCCATTTCTCTTTCTGTATGCCTTCAGAGATGCTTTAGTCACTATAATCCGCTGAGGGATGCTTTAATCACATCTTTGTGGGTTTCCACTTTTTAATTAAGGCCCGTGTTTCAGCTCATTTCACTGCGCATATTTAGCGAGCCGAGGGACACCGAGGTATTCATCAAACAGAGGTCTGACAGAAAAGCATCTGGCTGTTTCTCTCCTGAACATGGACTGTTAGGACACTGATTGGGTCTTGAACCAAGGGCAAAGAAAGCCCCATAAACATAAACTCAAGCATGCGATTTCATTCACCGTATCTCCAATGGACAGATTTTTCCTTTTCTTTTCTACTGTTCATAATGTGTTGACTATAGAATCATAGATCCCCTATTGCACGTTGCTCTTCAGAACAAGGAAATCAAACATTTTTTCAAAATAACATTCTCACCAGACAACAAAGCATGCCATGCCTTAGCTTAGAGTAATTGCTTTTTGGTCACTGGTATTCAGGTGTTTTGTGTACGTGCGTGTATATACTGACCTGTGCTCTAAATAAAATGTTCATTACTGCATCCACTGCATGTTTAAATTTCGGATTTAAATGAAATGGTTTCCATGTGTGTGTTTGACCCACATCAAGTGGCATCAGATCTTGTTGAGCAAAGGTTACACGTACACACGGTCATACAAAAGCACGTTTAACTTGTGTCCCCTTCTCCACAAACATTACCACACTCTTCTTTTCTCCTACATATACGTTGTCTTCTACATTGCCACCTCTCTATGTTATTCCCAACACAGTGACACACACCTTTCCATCAGTGATCATCACATTCTTCCATTAACTTCACAGCAAGCATGTTTTCCATCTTCCTCAGATTGCTCCTGTTTGTCATCCTAAGCTGTGCCTTCAATCATATTTGCCCACGCCTTTACAGCACATGGCCCATTTAATTGGATTGAGAACCCCATTTTGAATATGTAAGAGAGGGAGCTGCATAATAATCAGAAATATTCAAATAAGGCAGAGGGCTTTAATTGGCATTTCTGGAGGTGTTAAAAAGGACAGCGTCACTTTTCATGGAAGGAAACAATGATTTTGTCTTTGTGAGAATTGGATTCTGAAAAAAGAAAAAAACACAACATAACCAGAACTGTTTTTAATCTTAGATTTAACCCACTGCAGACCTTGTGTAGCTGAAGATATTAACATCTGACGAACAAATTCTAACAGTTATAAATATAAACAAGAAAATAAAAAAAATGTCTTCATAAGTGGTTCTGTACAGGCATTGGCAGTTTACGTATATAAATACAGACACACATGTCCCCAATATCTTTAACATATGGCCACATGTTGGATCGTTTAAGCCAGGTCTAGAGGCAGAGTTCACACCTTAGTAACCAGACACCACACTTTGCTGAATGATAAAATGAAACTGTCATTGTGATTACTGGGTTAGAACCAAACAGTACCAAGTCAGCACATGGTAATTGAATATTGTTAGATAATCATCTCATTATTTTGTAAGTAAGTGGATAGATGAATAGATGGTCCAAGGAACTAGCAAGTAGACAAAAAAACACATATGTTGAGGTTTATGACACTGGATAAAATCCATTTTGTAAATTTATATAGCTAATAAGCTTATTCCCAAGAGAGGAAGTCACAAGGCTGATTTGGACGAAGTCCACTTGGTTGCTAAAGGGACGCATTTGTTTTGTTACAATTTGTTCCGAATCTGAAAAAAATGCAGTATTACTTGTTTCACATATCGTTCCTATTTCCTCTGCAGGGCCTTTTGATTCCTTTGCTCAGTTAGCTAAGAGCAAAAACCTTTCTCCAACCTCACACTTCTACAAGTGTTATATCTTAATGAAAAGACTGGTAATAATCACACATGTGTCTGTCTTGTCCAGCTGGAAACAGTTATCAGTGCAGCTTTGTAGCCATTTATTTTTTCACATGGAAAAAAAGAGCTTTGTTAAAGAATCTTCTCCGTGTGTGAAAGTAAAAACAGCCTTTTCTTTTTCACTTAAAGAAACTGCTGGTGCAGTCTTTCTCAAGATTCTTTTGATGATACATTTAACTGACAGCAATCAAGACTACATTTCCTCTGGCCACACCCAGAGGGAAGATCACAAGGAGCTGATGCCCGAGAAATGGCAGTGAATCCCATTTGTTAAGATCAAAAACATTTTAATGGTGATTAGGAGCATCAAGTTGTAACTACACCACATAAAAAGACCTTCAAGGAGAGATGTATGACTGTAGGAACACCTGCTGACTATCACTGTGATGTGAATCAATGTAAGTTTTGTTTCCTGCCTTTGAACAAAAATGTTAAATGTACTGACAGGAGAAGAGGATTGTTACAGTAAGAAAATCAGAGAAACAGATTAAGAGAAAAACACCATGTGAAGAAGAACACAGGGATACTGAGAGAGAATACAGGCTGCACAAATGATAAAGTGGAAGAGTTCAAATATAGGTTGAATCCTCTTGTCTCCTCTATGCTTTTCGTCATGCACACACAATGGTTGACAGAGAAAAGGCTGGTTCCATTTCTTTGAACTGACATAAAGATCAGTGTTCCATAGGCCAGGCTGCCTTCTGAGCGCGTTCACTCTCAACTCTTACAGTGCTGATACTGCAGCCCGTGGGACTAACATATACATATATAGCGAAAGAAAGATAGATCAATGGTTTCCACATTACTAGATAAATGGGAAACGTGTTATTTGGGGGGGCTGTAATTGTGAGGACACATTTCTATTTCAAAAGGCCTCTCATTGACTAAAATCTATTCAATTTTTTTTATGTAAAAGAGGTTTGGTTTAATTTGAAAATATCTGATATCAGCATTTGCTTTTGAGATGTGGGAGTCTTCTGTTAGTTTTGATTTAAATCAAAATTTAAATATACAGTTGAAAGGCACCACGTTGGCTCATATATTTATGAATAGAAGATCTAAGGAATTTTGACTGAAACTCCAATAAAGTGCAGCATCACTTCACACAATGATATATAGCAAGGCTTGATGTTTAAAATTAAGTACCACAGTCAATAAAAAAAGAATGTATGAAGCCCTAGTAGACTTGCAACAGGGATCTATATAAAAACGTATCCTTCTCTTTGAAGACGCAGATCGAATTCAGCCTTTGCTATGCCAGTTTATTCCAAGTAGAGTTGGAGGGAGTTTGGAGCCTATGCCTGCTGTCATTGGCCAGGAGGCAGGGTCCAGCACAGGGCCACTCAGAGACATGTAACACAGACAATCCTCCATACTTTCAATCCCTCCTATGATCAATTTAGAGGCACCTAACCTAAAGTGTATGTTTTCGGACTTTTGGAGGAAGCTGTAGTACTTCAAGACAAAAATCAGTCTAACATATTTTGAGCCTTTGGGCCTGTTTATATGGGATAACAAAGACTGAATACACAGTTACGAAAAGGTTTTCATGACTCTTTAAGGATTCATGCGGCCTGTAACCCTCTACACAACAAAACAAGTAAATCTAGGTCTGTGTAAACATTTATCATCCCGCCTGCCCGTGTATGTGTATGTATCAGAAATGTAGATGCACATGTCAAATGGGCAATGAGTCACTAGTGTAATGAGCTTTGTTGTCTCTGCATGGTCAGTGAGTATCAATAAAAGGCCGAATAGACAGGAACGAACAGACACACACATGCAAATACACAGGTTCCCTTGGAGCAGTCCACGTATAGGCGACATGTTGGCACTGATGAGGGCAGACAGCTTGCCCCCCACACATAGACAGACCCAGACAGGATGGCACGCTGCCAGCAGCAGCTATGAGGTCAGTATATGCATGTGTATGTGTGATCGCTAGCTCTGCCTGCCTAAAGTGTCCTGCTGCGATTTAAGCTCCATGTTGTCAACAAACAAGAAAGACCAAATAGCAGACGGAAGAAGAACATCTTAAGAATTCACTTTCACTCAAATACATTTACATTTCTTCTTCCTGAAATATGGGTAATGGATTGTTGCTCTCTTTATTCTCTGCAAGAAAGAGACCAACCACATACATCTAATATAAACAGAGGCACAAAAGATATATAGAATAAATAAATCTTTTGGGACTCACTGACAGGCAAAGTCACAAGTCAAGCACCTTTACTGAGCCATATGCTAATTAAGAGGAGCCTTTGGGTGTGTGTATGTGTCTGTGCACCACACGCCATTTCTCCAAATCGCACACCTCTCCAGGTGTAAATGAGACTCAGAGCTAGGATAGAGGCCTGCGTCTAACTACGGCAGAGATAAAAGACCGAAAAAAAAGGGAGATTGACACCTCACCTCTTTAAAGTTGCTCTCTCAGACACATTGAGACACCCACATACTTATTGCACATGAACAACAAAACTAGTGTTCACAGAACTAGGTGGGTATGCTTAATGGATTTCCATACATAGTATATCGAGGCATAGAACAGGATTTTAACGAAGCTGATTTAAGCATTGTGCATAGACGTGCACAAATCTGGACATATTTTGTATAACTGGCACATGGTGCCAAAGACAAGACAGAAATGAGGAGTATTTATAATCAGAGCACCGACAACTGAAAATGTAATCAGCATGAAAGTGACATGGAAAAAGTGGTTTGAGGTAGAGGTTTCATTAGAACAAAACTATTGGCCTAAAATTAGCTATTGCTTAGTGAGGCAGAAGCCATGTGTCATTACTTTAAATCATATAATTATGATGCTGTAATCATAAACAGTCTTCTTACTTACACCTGTCTATTTACACATTGACTGAATTGGAAGCGGTAATTTGTATGTAAAACATTTAATTGCAAGGACTTTTTTTATACATGTATATTTTCTTACCATATATTTTTCAATTCAATTTGACTTTTAAATATGGTATAATTAACAGTAGTGTTGGTGACGGAATAATACATATCTCTAGTCAGTGATGTTTCATTGACCTTATTCAAAGACAGCTACATTAATAATTCAATTATACATTAAACTGTTATCTGAAAGAAACTCTAAGGTTAATTAATATATTTGTACGGAAGTTTATCAAAAAATACTTTTGCCCTTGCTTTTATTCTCCACAAATTAAACTAAATCAAGCTTATATTTAAAAGAATGTCATTGTATGCAACAGTGACTATAAAAGACCCATCTCTGTTTGAAAATAAACTGTTTGTTCAAGTGACACAATTAATGTTGTTTGTTTACCAAACTCTGCGAGGTCAGTCTATCTGCAGCGCAGTGAATTTCTTCAGGTACGTAAAACCTCAACAGAAAAGCCCACGATGATGAATGATGGATCTAACATTAGGTTAAAAAACTGAAGGGAAAACTGCCTGAGGCACAAGTCCATTAATTATATTTTGTGCCATACAAGTGAAAGAAAAACACAAAGTCTCGCATCAACAGAGGTGCCCACATGTGCACGTGGTCACAGCTACAGCAGCCCGGCCGTTGCAGGGCCTGAAGCTCCACAGCACCACAGAGGGTTTCATCACATGTTTCACTTGCTTTTTTTCCCCTCCCTGTCTTTTCACTCTTCCAGAATCTACAGGAAACAACAGATGGATGGAGAGGAGGGGAGTCAGGAGACAACCAAGAGTGTGTTCCCCCCACGTATATCTTTATGATTTTAACTTGCATCAAAATTCTGTGCTGCCATATGCTGACCTGCAGAGGAATGCGCCATATGTTCAGAAAATCCGTCAGCGAGCACCAGAGGCAAACACCGGATGAGTTTAATAATCAGTAAAGTCAAAGTACACGGTGTGAGAGCTGAGTGATATGCCAGCAGGGCTGCAGGTAAATATGGAAGTGAAATAGGAAAATCATTTCAGAAATAGCAGAAGAATAGTCATCGGTTCAAGTTGCTTGATGCAAGTAACTCCAGATGCACTACTAAAGCAATACAACTCATATATTTCCACATGGAAATGTCACTTTATACAAGAGTTTAACTTTATCTTTTTTTTTTTTTTACAACTATGGCTCTCTTCTGAAGACCAGGTCTATGGCAAAACACCCACCTCAGAATACAATTTAGGAGTTGAATTTAACATATGCCTCCATCGGACAAATACGAATGCAAAAGTTTTCAAAGCTGTTTCCACTTTTGTGGAAATGCAAAAACAGTATTAGATATAAATACTTGGAAAAATGTGAATTTCATAAAGAGGTTTTTGCAAATCAACTCAGCAAGTAGGGGGATGCCCCAAAGGCCTTGCCTTGATCACAAGTGGAGGTACACACACAGCACTGGCATTTTGATCCTCTTTCTCGCCCTTCCTCACACAGTGAGAGTGATATGGGGGTTCTTCCAACAGATGTGAAGGGGATCATTTGTGTGCATGTGGTAAGCACACACACACACTTAAACACACTGCCTGGGCCCTGCTTGTCTGCCATGGGTGTCAGTACATCTAAAAGGTCTCAACATAAATGGGATTAATGCAGTCTCTCTCCCATCGGCGATCATTAAGCATTCTGTTTAAAGCACAAACACACTCAAAATAAACTCACTTCCACTCTCCCCTGCTGCAGTAAATTATTCAGAGAAGAAAAAAAATTAAAGCAAAGAGAAAACGAGTGAGCAACTCAGATGGGGTGGAAATATGAGCGACTCCTCAGAGGGGAAGAGGGGCACTGGATAGGAAAGACAGATAAATACAAAGGGGGAGGACATGAAGCATTGTTTTGAAGCTGAAAATCCTAAAATTCAAGTAGGTTTGTCGGTGAGAGACTTTTTTTAGAACTTCATTGCAGTGCTTTTACTACATTATCATTTCTTCTGTCTTTCACCCTTCGTATGTCTCATTTTCTCCTGACATTTTCCTGCATAGTTCTCCTCCTACCTTCCTCCCAGAATGAAGTCCCTGCATCCTGCTTGCCATACGTTAATAACTGTTTACTTCCCACTGAGAGCAATTAGGCCAAGAAGGTCTGTCCTTTTTTTCTCTTTGCATTCTGGTGAACTTTTGAAACCAAGTGTACAGGTTGACGTCTATGTTAATAAGCCTGTAAGTAGCTGTACAGAATGATTCTCTTTTCCAATGAGAAATTTTTGAGATAGAGAAAAAAAAAACTTCTAAATTAGTAACCGATGTGGTGTTGATAAAAATAGCATTTCTTTTTTCAAATAAATATATTTTTTTCTTGCTTGAACATGACTGGACGCAGTTGAAATACTAAGGGAGTTGAAGTTGGATTTTTGGTTCGCCAACTTAGATAAACTATCTTCAGTGGTTTTGCAATCATATTTAGTTGGTTACATGTTGCACGGTGAACAGATTAAACAGATGCCTCCTTTAAGTTAAAAACATTTGGCTGAAAAGCTTCCTGTTGAAATCACAACTCAATATTTTTGCTATTAACAGAGAATTCATTGTGTCTCGAGGGGTGTTATAGTGCAGTGTTGTCTGAATGAAATGATTTAGTACAATTAGCACAAGAAAAAGAAGACAAAATGCTCTTTATTTGAGGGTTAAAAAGATTAAACTTCTTGAGAAGAAAGTGTGAACCTTAAAAAAGTTCATTTATTTCATGTTAACAATATCAAATACTCAAAGATTGTACAAGCAATTTAAAAGACTGCATGATAAGAATTTAGGGAACAGTTCTGCATTATTACTGTTTAATTATTATTATTACTGCATTACTGTTATATCCCGGTAATTTTGGATCACTGGAGTAATAGAGTTTCCTACACTGAGTAGGGGATATAAAGTCTCTGAGTCTCTGCTAGATATTCATGGTTAAATTTTGGGGTGGAACAGATTCACAGTAAGGCCTCCTCATTGACTATCATACCTGCTGTCCCACTCATCGAACAAGAGGTGGGAAAATGCCGGACAGGCATGAATGATATATTCCACTACTACGATTCTGAACATGTTGATTGAAAGCCATCCTTCACAAAACAGCTGCCCAAGGACTTGTAATGACTCATTCATTGGTTATATGCTATGGTCAATTTAGTATTTTTCATATTTTCTTCTACGTATAATTTAGTCTTATGTTTAACCTGACTATTAATTACTCATTAGGATCATTACAAAAAAGTATTTTTATAAAACTCTGAGTGAATCAAAGCAGAAGCTTCTCTCATGTTGTGTCTTCTGTTTCTTGTCAAATCATTGACAAAATTGAACACAACTATCAATATAAGAATGACTGATTACTGATAAAATGTATCTTCCTTCCCGCATCATTCTTCACCAATTGTGGCAACTATGCAATTCTCAGACAGCATCAAATGTACATTAGAGTATGTTTTGAATAATAAATGTAAGATTTTTCTGTGTGTGTAATGTGCAGTCTACATCAACTCCTTTTTCTCACCTTTGATGAAATTCAGACAGAAGTTGATTTATGCCTGCCTGATACTTTACATATTCATGTGGAAAACAATTTTCTCACTTATATTAGGAACCCTGTTCCGCACAGATGTGCAATTTCTTTTTCAAACAAAAGGCTACAGGTTACATTAACATGTCTTTACTTGAATACCAAACCTTTGCTAGTGCCACTTTCTGATTTATTTAATCTATTTGGAGTCTTGTGTATCTTAAGTTTTAAATTGCTGTCAGTTTTTAATCAAAGCTCAAACTTTAGCTTGTATTGGTCCTTTACACATTACAGCACAGAGAATGTTTTATCCTTTGGTCAAAGCACAGGGGCTTTACGCGTCCACGTTTTAGGCACAGTGACCCAATTGGAGGCAGTTGGAAAGTGTATATATGTGTAGAGTATAAACCTCTATTTTCTTTTGGTCTATGGAGATTAAGTCAATTTATTACTCTAAACTGACTATAAATGTTCGTATTAGCAAGCACTTTTTTGTTGCATTTGTCTCTCTGATGGACCGCCAACCTGTCCTTGGTTAACTGATGCTGGAAAAGGCTTATTATTCCAAGATTTTCCCCATGAACCTGAAATGGATGAAACAAGTACAGAGAAGGGATGAATAGACACCCTAAACCCTTCCATTTAAAGGATTATCTGTATTTAGTATGTTTTCTGTTATCTGTTTTCCTTGTTGCAACCTGTTTCTAAAAGTCCTCCCCCTTTCCTGGTGCACTTTGACTGTCGTGTCCAAATACTGTACTACATATCTGCCTTAGCAGCCTCACTCTTCTTCCTTGAATAAAAATGAATTAGCAGATGTGAGCAGATGTTCTGATTAACTTCACATATGTAGCCATACTGACACTGAATACATAAAAATAATTCTCACTTTTTTCCATTAAAGTACTTTGATGTGGTTAATTGCATTTCTCTTGGCTCAAAAGTGAGATAGAAAAAGACTTCTAAGTATAGATATATGTTTGACTTATCCATCTTAGAGTGATTTGCAAAGCGTGAAGATGAAACAGCAGAACAGTTCAGCAGTTTCTTTGCTGCTAATTAGTTTTATTCAGATTTTTTTATCCAAGTGCTGGAAAAAAGGATTCCACAGCCAAGGAAACTGTGAGGATGAAGATGAATGCATATGTTTTTTGTTTGACATAGTTTTCATTACAATACCAACAACAATCCTTTCATAAGCATAGGTATTATGTCATTCCTTTACTCATTCATCTAATTATTTTACATATTATCCCTCTTAAGATGTTGCTCTCTCGATATTGTACACTTTCAAATAAGTTAGAGAGCTCGAGAACCATCAATTTTGAAAATTATATCGTTGAGTTTGGAGAGTCTTGTGAGCCTGGTCTCATACAACACGAGTCTCCAACCATGAACTTTGATAAAAAATAGTTCAAGGGATAGGGCTATAACATCTATACCTTCTTCTCAACTCCATCCCCTCTTTTGGCTTTCTTTTCATTCATTAGTAATGCCAGAGTGAGACTCATCAATAAGCTACAGAGTTCCTCTGTGGAAAAGCATCCAACTCAGAAATGTTACTACTATCCCCAATGTTTAGCAATAGATGGTATAATATAGCATATTTATGCACAGGGATTGATATGTGTAAAGGAGCAGAGAGACAGTCAATGAGCCACAAACTAAATTAAATATCTTAAATGTGTACTTTAAGACTTAATCTGGACACCATGTTCTCTGAAAAATAATCAAATTCATCAAACTCCTGGTGTAATATAAACAACGTGTCACTGCGATAGTGAAAACATTCTCATCTGTACAAGTGATCACTTATTGAAAAAAAGCGAAAAAAAGCAAACGTTTTGTTGTTTTAATGGTTTAGACCATTCGTGTGAGTTTTAGCACAAAACACTCACACGAATAGTCGTGTGAGTGCTAATTATAACCTAACCTCAGGCTAACCTGACCTGTATTCAAATACCTTCATCAGAGATAAATTGAAAATAGAAAAGTTTATTTGCATGTACAGTATCACTGTAATCCCAGCTGATGTGCTTTTTAAGGAAGCCATTGTGTGTGCTACCTCTATAACGGTATCAATAACTCGATTAAAATGTCATCCCCCCATTAAAATATGCACATATATGCCCCTTTCGAAAAGGACTTACTATCACATGGCTTTAACACTGTCACTAGGTTCTCTAATTCCTTAAATTTAAAGAGCCCTAAACTTAAAGAAATGTTTTAATATCCCTTTCATCATCTGACATGTTTTGTGAATATCATGGAATAGAAGTTCACAAAGTGCACATTAGCTGTGGTGCTGGTCGGGGGGTTAGAGTCTGAGAGAGTTCTTTGAACATATTAATTAATAATCCATGGCTGGGTTATTAGTGTATGAGGGATTTCAGACCCCTATTACAGTAGATGAGTAGACCCAGAGGACATCATGGGTAAAGATGAAGGAAGATGACGCATACTGCCTCTTAACTCTAAACACATTAAAACAAAATTCCTAATTTGTTTCATATTCATTGACTAAAACTTTCTCCTACAAGCTAATTGGCTCAAATTATTCAAAAGCTCTCTGACATGAAACTGATGGTGATAATTCAAAAACAGCTCAGTGCTAAGAGCTTGTTTTCCTTCTGCCAAATTGTCCTCTCAGTCCAATCAAAAATGTAACTGAATCACAAGAGAGAAAAGGGGGAAGTGGAGAATTTTATACCCAAGAAACATAGCATTATGCTCATAGCTTGTTTTACGAATATGTTATGTAATTTAATGAAGTGTATAATAGATTTGCATGCAGTTTAGCTTAAGCTTAATATATCTTCAAACACCTCACATGCTATACAGGATGAATACATTTCTAACAAGAAATCATCAAAAGCAGTCGATCACCTTGAAGTTGTCATACCACTATAGCCAATTTAATTTCCATACACTTATGCTAATTACCCTGAAATAATCAAGCTAATTTAGAAAGATGCAAATGTGTTTGATGTAGGGTTCATTAGTGATGGAGGCCAGTGTGCGAAAGGCATGAGTTTCATTAGCAAGGGCCCTAATGTATGTCAAGAGGAGAGTTTTGAAGGAGAGAGAAAATAATGTGACTATGGTCATTACAGAGTCAAATAAAGCATGTATTAAACAGATATGTATATATATATATATATATATAGGTTTCATAGCACACCCTTTCAACTTTTTTCTTTTTTTTTACCCATTTGTGAGTTAAGATGTCTACCTTTCTAATAAAATCCCTTTACATTGGTTCCTCCCAAAGAAGCCAGACTCAGATTGCTTGACAATGGCAACTTTATGCAATTATTCTGATTACTAGGAGCGGGTGCAACTTTAAACCCATTAAGAAATTCAGACATGCATTCACAGCCCAGGTTCTCTCTCCCACATGCACCACACACATACTGTCATACTTTGGTCCCTCAGGGTCAGGCTTCAATGCCGCTGAAGGTTTCTGCAATTAAAAACATCATCCTCCACTTGTCACAAACATGATAAATTTGCAGCAGCAGAGCATTAAAGCAAGACCCCTACAACCCACAATATGTCACTTTCATCTTCTGATATTCTGCTTTTCTATGACATCACTTTTTTTAGCAAAGGGGGAAAGGATGTAATGGCACCACAATTTGTTAAATGATTGCCGAAATCTACACAGCTTTGTCACACAGTATCTATTGCGAGAAGAGAGGTATTTTCTTCTTGTTTGTAGTAGATGGGATGATGAAGTCCAAAAATACATAAAATTTGTTTAATGAAAAAAATGAAGATTCACATTGAAGTTCAGCACTGTATTTTGACTCCTCATTCCTTCTGTTTGAACCAAATTATTCAAACCCCTGTTTGTAAGACTGCCCCTCTAAAAAAACCCAGTCTGTTCAGATTGGTCAAGTTATTGATCATAACAGTAACTGATCGTTCATTGTGTGGAGCATGATAAATTAGCCAATGGGCAGTCATTATTCATTGCATTTAATGGCGATATGGTTTCATATCAGATTAATTCACAGATTAATCAAATATCCTTAATTAATATATATATTGTTAAAGAAGGACAATAAATGATGAGTGGTTCAAGCCATATTAATAATAATATCAAGAATAATCAGTAACATGAATCCATTCATGTTTATCCTATTCAAATCAATTAAAAATGGATACAATTAGTTATAATATTATCACTTATTGATATACATTAGGTATAATTAATATTATCAACAAAGCTTCAAGTTATTAAACTTAACGATTTGAAGGTTAGGCTGCCTTTTCCCATGATTAATGAGCAATTCAGTGGTGACAAGTCACTTCATATATGTAAAGATTTTTGAGGCCATAAGAATCATTTAAATGAACAGTGGTCTGTTGACAGCATGAAAATCATTTCCTTTAAATCCAAACAAAAAATCCCCCCCCTCCCCTTAATGCACCCCACTGTTAAACAATCAGAGCTTGTTAAAGCCCTTGTTTGTTAATCAAGCACTTGCTTGTTAAAAGGGGAGATGAGATAATAGACCTCTTGTGAGTGTGTCTAATTTTAGGGGCTGTCTATCTGCTTCATTGTTTATTGGTTTTAAATATCAGGAACTGGTGTGAAGCCTTAATTGGTTTGTTCGTGAAGCTTTGCAGTGCTGATATCAGTTTGACTCAGACATGAGTTGGTTGTCTTTGATAGTCGGTCACCGAAAAAAAAAACTAAACTACCAGTGGTATTCGAGTGATTTAAAATGATTTGTACAAGGTTCTTGCAGTAAGACAATCTATCATTGAGTTTAGCAGTCCCTTCACGTTGGCTTTAAAAAATAAATCTTAATCTCCTGTCTATTCTTCTCTTGCTTCTATTGACATTTGCAGTTTATTCTAATCTCCCTCTCTGAATTGAGATGTTGCTTGAAAACATGAAGTCCAAATTGTTTTGACCAGTCTATCACATCGAGGGTTGCACTGGCTATTCTCTTTTAATGTTAACAATCCCGATACAGCTTATAGGGATTAGGTGTACTTTCTGCACGCGCTATGA
Source organism: Menidia menidia (assembly GCA_907169785.1). Taxonomy (NCBI): domain Eukaryota; kingdom Metazoa; phylum Chordata; class Actinopteri; order Atheriniformes; family Atherinopsidae; genus Menidia; species Menidia menidia. Next base: position 12,729,829 of record CAJRST010038888.1, on the reverse strand, counting down.
GAGAACACAGCAACTCCTATAGATTATCAGCCTCCACAACACCAATATCAAAGGTTGAGAAAACCTCCACTTTGTGTTACAGCCTCCAAATCACAAATCCTAAAACAAGGAAGGGTTTATGGTGGAGGAGAGATGTTTCTAGACTATTGTACATTCTAAGTCGTTTTTGTGAGGGAACAGTGCTGACAAATCTTGGTCAATGAAAGCGTCATGTCTGATCAGACTGGATTTGATTAGCATTATCTAATACACTATTTAACACATACAGACAGAGACCAATCCTAGTGATGGGTGGAAAAGAGTACTTTACAGATTTGCTGTCTTGGTTTCTGTGATCAATTCAGCATGAGCCAATGGACAGATATTTCTTCTAAGATGCTTTGAGGCCCAGAATAGCTGAATGGGAAAATGAGAGTGTTTTGATGGTGCAGGTAATTCAGGGCATTTTGGCCTAAGGCCAGCTACAGAGCTATGCTAGACGATAAATAACGTGGATTTAGTCAATGGAGTCTGTTGTCATCAGTAAAGCCTTTTTCTCTCGCTCAGGATATTATTTTTCTGAGGTTCTTAGAGGGAAATTGTCATGTTTTCATGTCAAAGGCGTGCTTTTATCTGTTTGTTTTCCTGGGTGCTTAAAGTTGTTTACTGTGCCCAGAAAAAGGTGGGGGGGGGGTCTCTGTGTGTCGCTGCGTGCATGAGAACCACATAAACATGGATGATGCAAAATGAGGCAGGAATATGACATCTAAGTCTTTATATATTACACTGAGTAATAATCTGAGGAAAGTATATGGAAAATGTAGAGGAGCCCATTTATCTTTCATCACAAAAGGCAGCCAGTGATTCTGGACCGAGTGTTGATGTAAAATAAGTCAAACGCACAGATGACCTTTCTAAGTCTGCCACAGTAGAGCAGGGGCAAGGTACAAAATCTGGCGTGGTATGATGGAAATTAGTCCTCCTTGACATTTCAGGGACCTCGGCCCATCATTTTTTAGCATTCCAGTACAGGCACCAGAGAGAAAATGTCACCTTTTTTTTATTTACTTGGGGGAATACACCAATTAAATGTGACTTTAAGGCCAGGCCATGATAGCTCTTCTCAAACACTGCCATGCTTGCTCATGAGCCAACATATTCAAACACACACTCCAGGAACGTGTCCTCATCCTATCAGTGACATTTTAAATAAAGCTGATGTTTGACCCTGTTGCGGTAACCTTTCTCACAAAGGCAATTTAGAATGATTCTTTGTAGTTTTCTGAACTAACTGCTCTGACCTGTGGAACCTGCTTTGGCCCTTTGTACTGAATGTGAAAATGTGATAACAGCTTTCAGGACCAGCTCTGATTGAGAGTTCTGTGATAATACTTGTAACGCCTGAAGTTGGAAACAAGTTAAGTTAAACTCTTTCTGGAAAGAACAGTCAAAACTTGCAAGCAAATAAAAATCAATGATTGAGGAAAGGAAGTGAAGAAAATCAGCAAGAACTTTTCATCATATAGTTGAATTGCCATGGTGGGTAAGATGACGTTTTTTTATGATTATTCATAAAATTGAATTGAAACTTGCTATAAGGAAATGATATAACATTGCAAATTATAAACTCGCAAATAAAAAACTCTCAATCCTCATTAGATGCACATTTTTCAGTATGTGTACAATATACAGCATGTCATATAAATAGTTCTTATACTTTACAATATAGAGTAAGAACAATATTAACAAACAGATTATGTGCTTTTTATCAATCATTAACACAAATCAAAAAGTTGTTAATTATTCAGAAAAGTTGTTTTATACACTAAAACACTTTAATTTCAAACTTAACATGCTCAAGGAGCCTTGAAATCAATCTTAAAACACAGGAAAAGCTTAATAATCACCTTTTGATGCAGAGGAAACTGCTGTACACTTGCATATTGATAGTTTCCCTTCGACAGTGTTAAGGCTGCAGTCCATGTATACGTCCCATGGGAAATGTCATTCAATAATGCCAGTTTGTCAACAAGTTGCAGGCTGTGTTGGGAAGTTTAAAAAGTGAGGGCTTAACTCCACCTCCAATTCAATATTACTATATTCCTTTCCTTATATTCCTTAAATACTCTTTCCTTTTTCTGACTTGGCACCTTCTACAACTGTATCCTATTGCTACATGTTTAAAAACAATTTTAGGAATGTAAAATACAACCCAAAACAAATTATCATTCAAAACTTTGCTAGCACCTTCTGCATTGTCAATAAAACACACCCTGACATCGTAACCAGCTCTGAACATGCAGCACATCCAAAGGTCACTCCTTGGTGAGACCTTACATGGTTTAAAACAGTCCAGACGGCTTCTGACAAAGTATTAGTATGAGACGTGTTTGGAGCAAGAACGGGGTGATTTAGAATGTGAGGAGACTGGAACTTATCCCGGATGCCATTGGATGAGAGGAATTATATCACAGGATTACCTCATTAGAGACTAAAAACATCCATATTTGTACCAACAGCCAATTTAGAAAAATCACTTGACAACGTATGAAAATCTTTTGACTTTGGAAGCAAACAACAGCAGGGTGCCAGAGAGGAGAGAACTAATCACTGGAACAGTCATGCATGAAAAGTCTTATACGCAAAGAATAATTGTCACATGAAGTTGTAATTAAGCATATCATTAGTAGGTATTACCTATGATAAGAATACCTTAGCATGATAAACTATGCAACACTGTCATTTTAACAGTTACAATTATGCATGCTAAGAACATTATCCACTGCCAAGTTTTTCATTTCATTACAGTTTTACTGACTTGGACTGGGGTCAGGCGGTAAACCCCCCTGGACCGCACAATTAAATGCAAAAAACAGCAGTTCAAAAATAACTGATGCAACATATTAAATTGTAAAGGAAATGCCTATGAAGCATGCAGGATCTTTCCCCCTTCCTTACAACTTGCCCCCCTCCCCCTTTACTGTAATTAGTGCCTTTTCAGGATTCCAAGCCATGTTTTCATCAGAGTTCACTTCTGCTCGCCTCAACTGAGAGTGCAAGAGTGAAGCTGGGGGAAGAGAAGGTCCTCTGTGGCTGTTAGTTCTCATAGTTCTCATCTCTCCCCTGGACTCTCCTTTAATTGCACTGCTCTGCCTGCAGGGTCGTTATTACCCTGATTGAGTGCAACACTGTTTTTCACTGCTTTTCATGAATATCATTTTTGCCAAACAACTGCTTTGAGGTTTCTCAGGCAAGGGATCAGATTTGATCACCTACCCCCATGTAACTGTGTTAGTGTTCTTGGCATTTGCAGGATACAATGTCTTTCATATGCATGACTTTCATGTCTAACAAATATGACATCCAAAACACTTTGAAGTATTTTTTTCCCTCCTCATTTACCAGCTTTAATCAAGCAAAATGTCTTTTGAGGGTTTGACAGTCTGATGCATCTGGTTCCTCTTTATAAAACTACCATATGTACTGTATATTCGCTTGTTTGTTTGTGTGGATTTTGGTAGTGGGGTGCATTTCCTCCCTCGTTTGTTATTGTAACTATCATCTTTTTTTTTCAGTCATTTTCTATCATTAAGCCAAAACAGCCTGTGGAGTTCCAGAAAGCATAATGCATAGCATAGCAGAGCATAATGAACTCCACACTGTTCAAGTCAATTTATTTATTTACTTTATTTGAAAAAAACAAAAAAACAATGCCACTTAAAAGAAAAAGGTCTCATTCAGGATTCGTGGGGAAACCAACTGATGTCAGTATTTGAAAAGGACACATTTAAAGAGAAACATTGGCTGATAAATTGTAAAGATTTGTTCCATTTTCTTTTTAAATATATATGGTTATTCATTAAAACTGAAGGCATTTAGCTGTACAGAAATACACTTATGAAAATGAGCAAAATACATAGAGACAAACTTGTTCTATAAATCCCTTACCACCTCCACCCCAGTTGAAGAAGCTAAAGGGCACCTATCTTGCACTAAGTTAAGGTTATGCATTTACAAGAAAGCATATTAATTCCTTTCTACAAAACGCGCCAAATTCCTTGCATCTAAGATCATATCACGGTTTTATATGCTGGTTAAGATATTATGGTTGGGGTAAAGGTGACACAATGTAAGAAAAATAGATGGTGTCTGGCCATTTTACACATCTACTGAAATCACTGAATGTCCACACAACAATACAGTACAACTCAGACCAAGCTAAACTAAATCTATTACTTTGCCGGAAACTGAAGCCCCTCAAATAATTGAACAATAAAGAACGATGACTTCCAAGCTGTTTGCCAAGTGCCAGTAAATCATGCAAAGTCTGCGCTGTGTGAAATCTAGCTTGCAGGAGTTGTCAAATAAACAAGTGGTTCTTCAAATATGGAGAGGCTTATCTCTCACTTCCACTGGATTGATGTTTTCTAATTCAAATTGCTCATCAGTCTGCTTCTGCATGTTAATTTTAAGAAGTAAATAGTGTTTTAAAACATAGCATACATATATCCCACTAACCAAACATAATCTGCAGAACCAAACATCTGCCTGCCCATCTTTTGCCTTTGGATTAGGAATCATCTGGCAAACATTATACAAGATCAACTTAAAAAGTAAGCAATAATAATAACTTGGTAGTTTCAGTGATTACTCTCATAAACCCTGAAACCTTTTAAAAATATTACCAAAGCAAGCAATCAATGTGTTTAGAACTGTGCTTCTACATATGTCTTTTCTCTTTTGGTAAAATCAGTCATTCCATTGGTCAAGAACAAGCTCGAGAATGTGAGGCACCCATACGTATATTGCTTCTTTTTTTTTATTGCCCCTACAGCATTGCATCATCAACAGTGTCTTTAAGTTGCATTTCTCCTGACGCGTAATGTAATGGGAGTGTGATAGATTTAGAAAGCCTTCACATCGAAGGAATGAGTGACTGACAATGGTGCGGCAATACTCATCTGCCAAAGATCAAACTGCTTCAGCTTTTTTGTGACAGTTGATCCAAATGCAGCCCCATTATTCGCTTGGCTAAATAACAAGCTCTGTAACAATATTGTCAATTATATTTGTCTGAATATCAGAGGCACTCTCTATGCCAGTGATTCAATGATTTAACTCAGTAATATGGTTGGAGGGTCCAAAAAAAGCACATTTTACATCCAATTTTCTTGGTCTGTACAGTGTGAAGCCTGCAGGCAGGACATTCAAAGAAAGGGATTCTGTAATGGTTGCATAGCTGTTGAAACAATTTGTTATGCAACCTCTGATATGCAAAAAAGAAATACAAGGCACAGCAGTCCCTTTATAGCCCCCCCACCACCCCCCCAAACACATAAACATCAGGTCCTGATGTTTACTTGGAGTACGCAACAATTATGGATTTTGTGTAAGATTATGGCTTTATGTAACTGCATATTATTCTCTTTTTATATAGTACTCTACATTTAATTTGTTTTACAGAGAAAGAAAAAAGCTGAATGTGCACTCACGCTTTCTAGTTGGTATCCTGCTAGACTCATACAACGAAATTGAATGTATAATTTATATAGATATTTTTAGAATCATCACAACTGTAATTGAATTTGCTCAAATCCTCTATGTATCCACAGAAATTTGTATAAACACTGCAGGTTTGATAACTCACTTTTAGGGCTTAAGCAGGGCTCGACTTCAGCTCTTTCTAGATATAGGAACAGGAATTTGAGCCCAATATGTATTTTCTTGGTGTATACTAGACAGATCCTTCAATGCATGGTGGAGTGGTTTAAGCATGCAACCTACAAAGTATGCATGTAGTTTTTCATAGATATCAAGAAATTGAATATATGTTAACTCTATGACCTGAACTCATCTGATGGAGATTTGAAGAAATATTTAGTAAAACCTCTGTAGTCAGACTGATATGGCCATTTAAAGAAATGCTAAACCCCAGAGAAACATAGTACATACGCACACACTTACGCAAACAGCCGTGTACTTGATATAGATATAGACCACTTTGATATTATCACAACCACAGACATATCCCAGAGCCAGAAAGTCAATAAATCAAAATCCAAATTGATTCTCTCTGTCACATCTCTTCCCTTCAGGTCAGTCTGCCATATTGGTTTTCAGGAGGTCAGGCTTCCTTCAGCAGAGTCCTACCTTGTCAATATCCCCAACTGCAACTTGTGTGTGTGTGTGAGTGTGTGTGTGTGTGTGTGCGCGTTTGTCCCAGCAGAGCTACTACTGGCTCTGTTTCGACAGCAGATGTGCACACAATCCTGCAGGGAAGAAAACCGGTTGATTGATCTAGCCCACAGAAGACATCAAAAGATCCATAGGAGAAAGAGCAGAGAGCAGCACCGAGGATGAGGAGCATGTACACCACAGCGTGTGTCTGAGAAAGATCATAGCTTTCATAAAATCTTTATCAAGTAAAGTAGTATTTTTGAGGGAACTGGTAGTCTTTACTATGGAGTTACTGTGGACGCAAAAATAACTATTCTAAAATCAAAAAGAATGAGGAATTTCCTTTTATCTTTTGGGATTAAATGAATTATTTTAGATTTTGTTCTTAGAGACACCAATGCAAACTTTGTCAATGGTCAACACTTCATTTACAGTATATAGAATGACTGATGGAGGGGAAAAAACGGGGCTATTGTAATTATTGTGATTTGGTTGGCTGAGGGAACTACAAAGTGTTGTAATGCCCTGGCAACACACATTACTCAAAGATCCTGAATTGAGTGACTTGCCAAATCTCTGGGTAGCAACACGGGCCCTGTGCCTAAAATACAGTGTGTGTATGTGTGCATTCTTGTGTTTGAGAGGGAAAGAGACAGACTGAGGAAGACCATAGACATAATACACATTTATAGAAAAAAGGCCTCATGAACTAAAACCAAGTTTATGCTTTCTTCCTCTAATCAATTCACACAAATGTGAGTGGCCTCTCTCTCACCCCCACACAGATTTACAAAACTACTGCCATTAATGGCATTTCTCCTTTGTGAAATAACACAAATTAAAAATGTTCCCAATTATGTTCACAAAGGATACACTGAAGGATGGGATGAATAGAAGCGGGCATGTAACAACTACCTCGACTTGGTTTGAAGCGACCACGTTTTGCTCGACTTGTCCTGTAAGTACACTTACACAACAATGTAATTTTCATTCAGACCAGGAGGAATAAAAGCCCTCAATATGTTGTGTTCATGTGTCGGAGAGTGAAAAATGGCAAAGACGCATCCAAGGCTGTAGAGCCAACAAACGTACAAATGCACACGGAAGCTGCCTCTGTGTATTTTTATTTGTATTGCATGCAAAGGAATGCAGTTGTTATACATGTAGGGTGAAATGACTTTTGTGCAAGCAGTGACCTTTTTGTTTTTTTCTCTGAAAAGTGAAGTTTCGCAACCAAAAACACTCCTACACTCTTTAAATTCCAACAAACAGAGATCACTACAGCTTTAATGGGCACCCTTTTGTCAAGCCTCCAATTCATACAACGCACTTGGCTTTAATAGTGTTTCTTCAAATGCACAAAAGAACAAAGACTTGATTACCACTATAGAAAATGACCACCGCTTGGTTTTGGACATGCTACTATTTCATAAGAGAATAATCGGGAAAAAAGACTGCAAACGTATTTACTTGTGCAAACTTAAATGAAAAACATGATTAACAAAGCTTAAACTGTTGCTTAGCTTAATTGATGAAAAACACCTTGCTCTTTACACTAGCCTGTGCTAACACGTAAATAGTAAAGATGTAAAGTCCTTAACTTTCTTTGCAATAGTAGGTATGACTTTAAACATTTGATTTGAATCCCTTATTCTTTTCCATCTCCCACTTATGATATGGTTCTTGAAACATGCTGCTAACATAAATGAAATAGAGTTCTGAATATGCTCTGGCGAAGTGACTGACAAAAAGAGGCCTTTGCCGTTTCTGTAACATGAATATAAAGCGCCTGAATTGCCTGGGACTACATGGGACATGGGACATGTACATGGGACTACATAAAGACTTTTAGCTAAATCTTAAAATGTGGTGTTTTTCAGTGAGGTAAATTAATTGAGTTCCACAAGTAGTGAACCTCAAGAGTTAAAAGGTAATCACTTCAAATCTGGGACAGGCGTTCTCAATCAATGGCACTACAATCAGGTGTGAGGAAGCTTTTTCTTGTATCTGGGGAAAGGGATCAAGCCAACAAATTCAAAATAAATATTATAAAAGGATTTCTTATCGGACCTGAATGCATCATAAATAAACATGAGCCTGGAAGACATTGTTGCAGGAAATCAGGACAATTATGCAAGTAGAGTTACACATAATTTGTAATTACACTAATGTGCACTCAGCTCACAAACAAAATAACTTGTGAAGAACAGATTTATGATTGATGCTATAAATTATGGATTGATGGACAGAAATGTCCTTTTACACGTTTCCTTTTTTTCATCCTAGAAACATCTGTTGGGTTAGTGTGTGCTCATGACATTTTTTAATAAGGAACTCATTGGCATTTATCTTATTCCATCTGTTGATTGTCAACTGATGCAATAGCACGCAATGCTGAGAATAAGCTCTACTCTTGTTTACACAGCTTAGTCCTCTTTCACTTCTCGCTCAATGCACCAAACGCACACAAATACACAAGTGCAAATTTAGTGTTGTTTCAGCCTAAAGGAATCAATATAGTTCTCTGAGTGAACAAGTTGCAGATCTTCTGTAATAACCTATTACTATGAAATTAAACAACTCAAACTTTACTCTAGTCCAGATCATGGCCGTATGTCCAAATCTATGTCCCAATTCATACTGCGGTCAATGTGAGAATTTATTTGCTTCTCTTTGTAATCCTGTTGTGTTAAAAGGCGATTTAAACACAGAGCTCACAGCACAATTTATACTTTCCAACCTGTAAGAATACGTATTTGTGTAGAAGTGGCGCCTACTGAATACACATCTTGTGTGTCTACTTAATGTGCCATATGGATGACACTAACTGGCTTTGGTACAATATGGTTAGAAACTGGCACATGGTGAGGGCAAGCTGGGTTGAAAGAAGACAAATGCACGTACGGACACACACACACACACACACACACGCACACACACACACACACAAATGCATACGAGAGAGTGGCAGAAGGGACGAGGGTAGTGCATCTGCTATTTAATTAAAATAGGAGGGGGGTCCACAGACAAAACCTTAATCAGTATACACAAACACATGTACCCAGTATATGACATGGATAACTATATATCGCAGGAAACTTAGATGGAATCAGATAGAAGGAAAATGCGGGGGGAAATAATCTTAAGAAAGGCAAATGACAAAAAAGTTAAAACCAAACCGAAAGTGCGGGTATATTAAACAGGACACTAAATTTTTTCCTTAATCACTTTAGTAATGTTCCAGTCATTGGGGTCTTAGTTTATTTTACAACATGTCCAGAGGGGACATCAAGACACAAACAAACGCCTCTGTAGAGGCTCAAGGAATACTCATTTAAAGCAAAGCTATGTAGAAATTTTAGCCAAAGTCGTTTGGATTGTACAGTGTTTAGTTGGGGAGAGCCAGTGATTTATGCCTCACACTGTCACACACAAACAGGTTAAAGTGTTTTCTTCATGGCTCAAGGGTTAAAAAATGCTGACAGAGACAAAGATTAAAACGGTCAGCTAGGATAAAATCTAGCTCTCAGTTGTTGGCAAGGGCTGTGTGAAATCAAAGACAGTAAATTGGCTGCCTTGCCTCCATGTTGTGGAACTAGTATTATTGCTAACATAAATTAGCACGCTGGCCATATGTGTCCTATGTTGAGTTGTTGCTTTTATGTGATGGTTTCAAAGTGTTTGATACTGGAGCTTTTCAATGGAGACCTGCAGCACAATTCGATTTTAGATAGGCTTGTCACAGATTTGATGACTGAAAGCAGTCTAAAATTGTTAAAGGAACAACAAAAGGCTGTCAAAGGAAATTGTGCTCAAACAAAACAGCTTGGGTTAGAGAATGAAAATTACTGGGTTGATTAGTATGTTTAGGGACAAAAAAGAACACGTTTTTAAGACCTCTTCCACTGTTAAATTAAACATTTCACACAGTGCAAATATCAGCTTTGTTTTGGTTGTATTTAACTATCTGTGAGAAGTTACATAATCAGACAAATTATGTGAGATTCTGACAATATGACAATCATATAAAGTTCCTTTTTTTTAGTTGCAGAGAAGCTGAATAATCAAGTGATTATGGCCATTTTTATGCTTATTTTGTGTTTCATTCTGTGTACCAAAAAACACCATCAACAAGCAGAAGACCTGACTCTTGAAAGACAACAACACTGTTGTTGTTACTCTGTTGTTGGAAAGAAGCAACCAGTAACTTCAGAGGTTTTTAAAATCCTCATTTTCATATTTTGATCCTGTCATTCATGAGGAGAAAAGCGGGTTTATCCATCTGAGCAGAAATGTATTCAGCATGTTTCACTAAAGAAATAAGTGCGCAATCTGTGTGTGCAGCTGAATCCATAGGGTCGCTGTGGGAAATGTCTCACTGGAACAGAGTCGCACAGAACGCCCATATATCTACCATGACTAACGGGATTAAAGCTGACTGGCTAAGGACATAGATTAAATTAAAAGAAAGAGAAAGCAGTGGCTGTAAAGAAAAGGGGAAAAATCAAGTTCTCCTTTTTAATTACAATAAAAGAAAGAATGATGAAAAAAAAGAAATGAATCAAGATTGTGAATCAAGATTTTCTAGAAATGTCCAAGCGGGGCAGAGTGATTTGTTTGATTTCCAGTAGGGGTGAAAGCAGAGCATATGTGTTTACGTTTGCATTCGTGCATATCATACATATCTTGTGTGTACTTATGCCCACAGTTTCATCTGTTGGTTAGCAAAGCTCTTTCCACCAGCTAGACAGGGGATATATTCACATAACCTGTCCCCAGTGCAATTTAAGAGCAATTTAGAAAAGCTTTCACACTTTAATACCCTTAACATGGCTGAGCATACACATAATCAAACATAAATGTGTGCACACACACAGAGCCATGAGGAGCAGGAGAAGAGCAAATAGAAAGCACAGGCCAGAAGAAATGTGTTGCTAATAATCAAGCTGCCTCTAACGGATCATTTTCAACAGTGTCACACCTGAAACTGAGGACAAAGAAAAACATCAAAAAAATTATTTTACAACATCCAGCATATGTCCTCCGTAAGCCCGGTTTGTACAGTGAGCCACTTTGGCTGAAAAAGTACTTCCTTACTACACGCAAGTCCATCTCTTACCTGCAAACACTAGTCAGCATGTTATACTTCATATGGATCTAATTTCCTCTGGAAGGTATCCAATATTTCTCTACAAGACTTCAAACTGACGAAAAAGCATTAAGAGACCATGCTCCCCTTAAATACCACTCTAAAACCAGATTACCACTCTCCGTCTCTAAAGAGCAAATGTGAGTTCACCTGGATGAACCCTTGGAAGATCTATAAAAGTCAGGATTACCCATTTTCCAACCAGAAACATTTTCCTTCCTTTTGCTCACATGGTGAGGATGCTTTTAAAATAATCTGCTATTCCACTTTCAGCTTTGAGTTAGAAAGCCTAAGTCCTCCAGTGGAGTCTTTCTTTGCCTCACGCGTGTGAAAACTACTCGGCTGAAGTGGCCGTCTGTTTGGAGAGTTGTTTCGCATTGCGGAAAACATGTCAATGAAAGTGAATGAACAGAGGTCTGCTATAGGTGTGACCTAGTTAACCTCGCTTTAGTCCCGAGTCTACGTAAAGGGGACAGGGTGTGTGAGAAGACAGGATCTGCGGTCGTTTAAACTTGCTGCTCAGAGCGGTCTGTAATCATTTTGCTCCCAGCTGCTCCGGGATTTCTATCTGCCCCTGCAGAGCCAAAACCTGTTTGCTCTGTAACAGGGCTCTGAACAGGTTCAGCTCTTCTTATCAGTGAGGCTTTCCTAAAGTGCCAGTGCTGCCCAACGGTTGTTGAGGGTTGTTAAAGGGTGTTTGTTGCATACATGTAGTGTGAAGTGAAATTCAGAGGTGGTAAGAATGCCTACCAAGTCAAGTTAAAATGATGTGCTTTAGAGCGGGAAAAAAACAAGAGCAGAGAGCCAGGTGTCAGTAGTGGATCTGTTTTAGCCTATGTTAGCCGTAAAACCTCACAAATAAAGATAGAAGTGGAATTGATGCCATTCTTGTGAGGGTCCGGTTCAAAACAAGACGATACAGACAGTTCAATTTGCATCAGGTCTGAACAGAAGTGACAAACTGCAATTAAACATCTGAGGTGAGCTGAATCATCTTTGATGTGAGAGCGTGACTAGCACAGCAGTATCGTACGTCTAAGTGAATTTTGACCTCATGACTGTTTTTGTCACATGCAGAGGCAGCAGGGAGCTCTGTCTCTTTCAAGTCATCCAAACCACAGTCACCTCTCATTTAACAAGTGACATCTCTCATAAATCAAACTGTCAAGTCAAATGCAGGCTTGGGTTCGGTTCACATCTCTGTGTCTTCCCCCCCCTTCCAACAGACGCAGCTGAAATTCCTCTGAGCGTGGAGTTCAGGTGCAGCCCAGCAGCTGAGTGGACACCTGGACACCTGGACACCAGCTGTATTTCCTGGCTCCCAGTTGCCCAGAGTGTCACTGTAATAAAAGCAAGTGCGCTCAGTGGACTTTCTTAGCTTGAATAAAAGGTTGATACCCTATAAACGCAGATGACTAATACAAACACTCTGAGAGATTATGTAGCGCTCACAGACTACAAAGTATGCCGAGAGGAATCGGATAGAGAGACTGGAAAGTGGAGATACTGTTATAAAGGGAATAAATCAAGCGACTCTCTGGGACTTGAAAATGAAACCTGACGTGGGCCATAAATCGTAAGGGATGTAAATAAAGCGGGAACAGAAATGAGATATTAGAACTTCACTATCAGATGACACTGCTACCCCAACTTAAAATGCTCCTCTTATTACCTAGGAAATAATTATACAAATAAACTAAGGAGTTCCAAGAAAGGGAACGATAGATAGATAGGGCAGAAAAGATTTAGAGCAAAAAGGGTAAAAAGAGAGATTACTGGAAGCCGTAGATGGCAGTGGAAAAGAAAAAGAGACAGGGATTATGGGCACTTTTCTTTTGCAGCCTCATCACAAACAAATAAGCTGATCGTTAAGACCCAGCCAGGCAATTAATATTCAAGGAATTAGTTTTCTTTTTTTAAAGAAATAAGGAGGAGGTTGGGGCAGATTTAGAATCCCCCCCCACCCCCCCCTTTCCTTCAGAAGGATCCATTTTGTGAGCTTAGCCTATAAACAGCTTGAAATCACTTTGACAGCCTGCTCTATCTCATGGCATACATGCACTCACACACAGACACACACACACCACAGGGAATTTTAATTTCAACCTGTGAAATTGTAATTGCCTCTTCTGTGAGAGGCAAAGGATTGTGGGGTGGCTGAGTGAGACAGCCAGTGTTGTTATTTTGCCATTACAAACCATTTCCTGACTGTTTTATTTGCTTTGCCAGGTCTCTCGCTCCATTTTCCGAGCCGTCTGTGCCCGTCTTGTCCTTATTCTGACACTCCTGCCTTCAGATCTGTTTGTCTCATGGTGATGAGGTGAGCTGGCAGAGTTGACATTAAATAAACTGGAGCTGTCAACGACGGGCGGAGGGAGAGGGAGCGGAAAGGGAAGAGCAAAGAAAAGAGGGAGAAAATAAAGAATGGATGGATGAGGGGAGCAACAGAGAGATATGAGGAGATGACATAGCATTGGGTAATAAACCCCCATGACAAAAAACCCCCCCAAAACATAGGATGAAAATGTCTGCAGGGCATTTAGATGTTGTCGTCTTTTTTGTTCATTTTTAGATCTCTGACTCCTCTCCTGGTGAGGCTGCCCTGCAAATGACTTCTACCTGGGTATGTGTGATTGAGAAACCATCAAAACCTCTGTTTGGAGCAAAAAAAGTGAAACCTTCCATAGCACAACACAAAACAGGCATGAAAGGCTTGCATGCTAATTTAATTAGTAATGATATTACTGTGAGTCATTTCTAACCTGTCACAGCTCCCCTCTCTCGTCCACACAATCTGAGGCACCTATTAAATAACAGCTTCCTGCTATCAGGGCTTAAAAGTACTTTAGCTATATCATTATGCGTGTGTACAGTGTGCACGTGTGAGTTCTTGCGCGGTGTGAGAGCCGCTTGGTTCTCCACAGGGGGACATGGTAATCCGGTCCACCGTACAAACCTCGCACGTGCTGACAAAACAGGAAGAAATGCAGTTAGGAGGGAGAAATGGACTACAGTTCCTACCAAAAGCTTGAAGATTTATAACAATGTCTATATTTTTCTTTTTATTTATATAAACAAGCAAAACGTATGCATGATTAATTGTTCAGATACACTAAAATTTGAGTACAATTTATTTTTAAATCACAGAACTCTCAACACACATCAAGTAAGCTACTAGTTCCATTATTTTGATCCCATAGTTAAAATATTTTCAGTATTGTACTAGCCACCAAGTGTTTTCAAGACAGTACCGGCTTGGCTTTAGACTGACCAACTGTGTCAAATTTATCGCTCATCATTTGTCTCAGCAAGTTACCTAAATTATTTCTTAAAATCTGGGAGAAACACTGGGACACTAACTAGGATGAGAGCCGAGCTATTTTGTTGCTCAAACATCAACGTCCACTTTTCCTAACAAGACTCAGCTGACAAAATCCTGTTTATATTTTTAAAAATCTATGACTATTAACCCTATTCTAAATATGATAATGTCCAGATAATGGTGCTATATTGAATAATCTATTTATAATTGGTTAGATTAATGAGTCCCCCATGTTATGTCCCACTTGGCTTTGTGATATCTGCATACGCCCAAAGCCTTTTTTAGAACAATTAAAATTTAATTACATGAGCTTTACTTGGGTTTCCGGATCACCCTGTTAGTATGTGGTGTTCTTACCTCTAAACATCCGGTTCTGTATCGAC
Organism: Menidia menidia; assembly: GCA_907169785.1. NCBI lineage: Eukaryota > Metazoa > Chordata > Actinopteri > Atheriniformes > Atherinopsidae > Menidia > Menidia menidia. The sequence continues at coordinate 12,714,819 of CAJRST010038888.1, read as the reverse complement.
TCTGCTGGTCTGTATTTCTTAGTCATGTGACAGAATCAAGCAGCACAATCAATGTAACCAACCCTTAACTAAGAGTGGAAAAGTAGCCCCAAAGTCATTATTCAGGTTAAGGCGTTCAGAACAGGCTGCTGACATGGCACATTTATCTAACCCCTTTGAAGGGTTTCATCAAGGAAAATAGGGAATATATACAGTATCTGTGGATGTAAACATAGAGCCTGCATGCCAGATCCTCAGCACCAATTAGTCAAGTACATACAGAGCTTGTGAGATCTAATTAGACCGAGTAAGCCACATGTACATTATCCCACATTTAAAAGAGCCCTTTAAAGGCTGACGGTCCATGCACTGCAGTGAATTGCACAGAAATAATGCTTCCCTTTCTTTACCAATGAATTTGGTGAAAGTGAATGAATTTTCAAGTGAAGGGAAATCTGAAACAGTGCAAGTTTTTGGCCACTTGAATCATTCTTTCCTTATTGTTTGACCACCACATTGAGCATTATCAGGTTTTAGTTGGTGACACAGACCAGGAAACTAGTTTGACTCTTTGGGACTCAGTTGTGTAAAAATGGCTCGTTCTAACATAACATCGCCCCTCTTCCCATGTATACACGGCTCTTTCATCCTTTACTACAAACAGTGTGTAAGTACTAACTCGTTCTTTGATTCATAAAGACAGGCATGATCTACTAAGACTACGCTAAACACAAAGAGATTGCTATCAAATGTTAGGAATGCTTTTTACAGAAACGTATGTGCACCGTTCCATTGTGGACAGCACCAAGTGGAACAATTCACCATGGCAACTCCACCGCGCTCACAAGTCTCAGGAAATGTACAGTTATTTCCATGACAACATCATTAAAAGTTTCACATGCTAATGAAACATTGGCAAGAAGAAAACAGCGGCATGACCTCAAGGTGATTTCTCCCTGGCTGTCTAATTTAAAGAGATAGGACGCACATTTGTGCTGTTTAGCGAAAAATATTCCACTCTGATGGTTAATTAAGATAAAAACCTGATACGTGCCTAATGCCAAAGTTTCTTCTGACTGTTACTTTTCTGACCCTTCCAACAGGGAATGTGAGCTGTCTGCCTGGTAGCACCCACATATATTATCAGGGGGAACTGATCACAACTCTCTTCAGTTCATGATCTCCATGGAAAACTTTAAGTGTCCACAGGCTGGAACGATGTTAGACAAAGTGGTGTAGAAAAGTTTGGTTATTCTCAATGAATAGTTTATATGAGAAGACAAAAAGTATTAGAGGTGATAGAGAGAAATAAAGAGCACAGCGATGTGGTGGTCAGGACGTGTCCTCCCACATTCAAAAAACACATCTGTGAGGTTAATTGGCATTTCTAAATTTACTGACGCTTTAAGCACGCATGCTAAAATGTCCCAGTCAATATGCAAAAGATGAACCCTGCCCCTGGCTCTATGGCAGCTATGATAAGCTCAGTTTCTGGTCACCTTTACGACAGATTGCGAAGTCCATTTAAAATAAAAAGAAAAGCCATTGTTTTTTACAGATCTTTTTCACAAGTTTAAAAGTGACCATAAAAACAAACCTGGTAGATTTGGGGACTGATTACATTTAAAAGAAATGTGTGTTCATAATGATAAATTGTTTGCAGAATTTAAAAAAAAAGAGCAGCTTTCCAACAAAACAGCGCAGAAGTTGAATCATCCTGATCTGGGCTTGAAATGTGACCACAAAAAAGCAGAACATGCCACACAACTTAAACAAATCTAAGAGAACAAAACATTTTCCATATAGAATGGTGAAAAAAAGCTGCTCCGTTTAGCCTTACTTAAAACATCTTTATACTTAAAAAAACTTTTCTCTTTTATGCAAGCAATACAAACTCGAGACAGTGAGTCATAGAAATTAAAACAGTCCTAAAACTAATAACGGCTTTAACACCAAGTATTACTGCAGTGCTGTGATGTCTCCATGTGCTTATTAAAGTGCTTTCAAGAACAATGCTGCTGTGAAGCTAAAATATCGACTTTGCTCTCCTGTCCCACTGGTGACGGCAAACACCCTTAACCCTTCAAAGTCAAAGATGTATGTAAGTCTATCAAACACAAAACCACACACACACACACACACACACGCACAGAAGAAGGACACTAAAACAGTACTGGCAAGCCACCAAGACACTATGTAGTGCCAATCTCTCCCTAACATAGTAGACTGAGAATTCCCAGTTTGCTCTCCAGCAACAATGGGGTCTGTGCACATGTGTGTCTGTGTGTGTGTGTGTGTGCTGTGATAAAAAAAAGAAAAAAAAAGCCCACAGCAATCACTGAAAGCAGACTCACAGGGGCACAAAACTAAATGCCTGGACAAGCTGGCACAGAGATTTGTGTGTGCTCGCGCACGCACACACACACACACGTCCAGACACACTGGTATATGATTAGGAATGGATATGCTTGGCAAGACAGTTTACCCTCTGTTCCAGAAGGCACTGAGGTGCTTAGCACGCAGGGAGCAGACCTCAGCCTATATAACTGGGGAGGCAGAGTGTGACAGAAAGAGAGGGAAGGGTGGGAGGTAAAGACGGAGAGCAATAAAGCATGTTGGTCACAAAAATTGCAAAAATTAATTGGTCATGCCCAAGTAAGCTTACATTTGCATCCAGCAATTGCTTTTTCGGGTCCAGTTGCAGGAAAACGGAAAGCCGCCACTTTCACAAATGTTTGGAGAAAGAGACATCAGTGGGACCAATTCCATTCATAATCACAATCCAGTCTGGATACACTTTACCTCTATAGACTCTATATTGTGGAGTTTCATAGTAGATGCTTCCTCGCTGCTAAAGCTTTCCATCAAAGGTCTGATGGTAATATAGTACATTAAAGTTCATTAATAACAGGCTTTGTTTCAACCAGTTGTAGGCTGGAGCCAGTAAACCCCTCGTTTGAGCAGACTTCCTCCCTTACAGACATTCCTGTTATTTTCATATATGGACGGTACAGCCGATAACGGCATCTTGCCTCAATTAATGAGGGAATAAATGCAGTGTGAAAAATAAGATCCTGATAATTGAATTGCACTTTCAGGATGATTGACTGTGGCTTTGAATGGCATGCCGACTCAGCAAATGAGAGATTCTGAGCTAAAACACACGGAGAGACAATATGACGCTTTTAATTAAACAATTTGGAGGCATGCTGAATGACAGCACGGAAAATTGACTGAGCTAAATTAGACTTTAAATGACAAATACCAGCGGTAATTATGTCAGGTTTTCTCCCAAACTTTCCTTAATAAGTTCCTGATACACCAACTAAAGCCCGGATAAACTGTCTACCCTTTCTCTTCCCTTTCTGCTTCCATACATGGCAATCCAACACTGATGTTTCTTCTAATCAAATGAATAATTCATATTCAGACAAACTCACATGCAGGAGATACAATTACAGTAGTGGAAGATGCAGATGCCGTTGAAGAATTGACTTCATTTGGCAGAAGTGAAAAGGTCACTGGCTGAGACGGCAGCTAATGAGAATGTCAGTCTTCACTTAATGTGAAGAAACTCTGTCTATGCTTACAGTCCATGCCAGTTGTTGGCATCAACTTCTAACTATAAATACCTGAAAACACATTTAGATAAGAATTTGTCCACATAAGTCGTCCTGTGTGGTGAACCACAGGCAAAGAATCTGCTTCCTGCATAGCAGCACTGAAAGTGAGATGAGGCATCTGTCTAATTATTTTGCCATTGTCATATTACTACAGAGCAAATCCTGGCAATCTATCAAACAAGCCTTTAACCTTCTTATATTGAGCTTTACACCTAATGCTGTGCACAATATCTCATCTCATCTGAAAGAACTCTTGACAAACTCAAAGTTTAGATAATCCACTTTTACCACATGCATTATTATGTTCTATGAAGCCTCTTGAGAGCAGTGAAATAAAAAGATAACTCCCTCACTGTTTCAGAGCACTGGATAATATAGGGCGCTGCTGGATGGATGTAAAAGTCCTCGGCATCTTAAGCTACTACCGATTTAAAAAAAAGAGAGAATTCTGTCACTTTGTATTCAGCTCCCAAGGTTTTTATCTGAGGTGAAAGAAAAACGTTGCCTTCTTTTAATACTAGTTCCAGTTGAAAGTTAGATGTTCAAAATTCCCCATTTTAATCATTGATTAAGTTAAGAATATTATCCTTAGGATTGTCTTTTAAACACACATCTACAACACACAGGAATGGAGCGGGATCTAAGGAGCAGATGGGTTTCCTGAGCTGAAATGTCTTTTTGTGTTGGAAAATAGAGCCGTCCTCTCACCTCCCTTCTAAGTCACAGACATTTCACTAAGACCAAAGAAACTTCAGGCATAATATACCATTTCTAACAAGTATTTAAAATCCACAAGAAATAAAATTAGAATAATGATAGCTGCCTCCTCTTGTACGTGAGCTAAACCACACCACATGAAATTTGAAACACTTAAATCAGTGAAGTTAGATGACACAAAGAATAAGAAATGGCCTAGTGAGGTGCATTCATGTTCAACCACTCTTTCTTTTTTGCGCTGCCTAAAGTTTCTCAGTTTCACATCAAAGTAACATCGGCGAGCGGATGACAAATTGACAACAGCTGCCAGCGCGACAGGAATTCAAAAGTCTTGCTTTTATTAGTAGCAAGTGAAGTGAGTGATGCAAAATGAATAATGATCATCTTTTGGCGGCCCCCCGTCTCAATTTTTCACAGTAAGACATGATCTCCCAAATACAGTAGCATCAATATTTCACTGGAGAACAATGCATTGTAACCGAGGAGGAAATGTGCTTACAAAGCATCAAAGAAGCTGTACGGATGGCAGGCGGATAATATAGGGCACCGCTGGATGGATGTAACAAGCTGCAGCACTACATGAATCATTTGATCACATAGCACAAAGCTGCTGTGTGTGTGACATGCATCGGCTGATTGGGTAGCATGGAGCTTTGGTGCCTGTCTGTGCGCAAGTTTGCTCAACATGCGCCATTTGCCCATGCACTACAAAGCTTGCATTGTGATGTGACAGAGTGAAAATGAGTGAGAGAGTGAGGGAAAACATAGATCAGCTGGGTGGAAAAAAAAGCCACGCTTTTTGCATGTATCTGTTTGTCTGCGGAACATATGACGTGCCTGATTTACTCGTCGTTGCTTGACAACACAAAGGTAGTATATGTGTACGCTTCCAGCGCCTAATGAGAAGGCTCTCTGGATGTGGGAGTGATGAGTCCTGTCATTCCTAATCACCTGAACGCACGTGCATGCATACAGTTTCTGTTAAAGTGAGCATCGTAGGAAACTACATCATACAAGCTCATGTAGAAGACACACGTTCAGAAATCTTTTTGACACAGAAACAGAAGCTGACAGACAAGTTTAAGATATCCTGTTACTTGGAATATATACAGGGCTTGTGCACGCACACACACACACACAAAGATAATAATGTAGGCACACTCACAGAGATTTGAAGCAGTGTTGCACAGAAATTGGGTCATCCATTAACTGTAAGGCATTCCAGAGCTGGTGTTGGGACAACTGTATCTCAAAACAGACACATGTAGGTGAGCAATGCTGGCAGAGCAGTTCTGTGACAGGAACTATGTAATCATGCTTTAAAAATCAGTTAATCAATCAAAACTTTAGCAATTTTACCATTTTATCAGTCTCTTATGGATGTTTGTGACAAAACTTCAAGAAAATAATGACGACTAAATATGAATATGCTTGCATGTTGTTCGTACAGCAACAGATGAATACTAGAATACTAGTTTATGTTTTGTAAGAGACTTTTACCAGAAATGTGCTTCAGTTGACAGCTTGTTTTTTTCCCCTTTACAGCCTTGTGACACAAGTGAAGCGAGATTAGTCGGATTTATTATTATGCAGAAAAAACGTTTTGTTTTTTTAGCTTATTTTTCAGGGGGTGGGTGAAGCTTATGAAATGGTGCTTATAAAATAGAACCAGATACATGTTTAAAATGCTGAAGTTGCAGGAGAAATCTCACAGAGGGACATCAGCTGGACATGAAGTCATTGCATGCAGATAAATAAAAAACCATAATGGATGTGTGGTGTGGACAAAATGAGAGGTTACAGGAGGATGTGAATAAAAACATGGATGCAACAATTAAGATCTTCTTTACTTTAATGTTTGAGACAAGCGTATTTGAACAACCATTTGAAAACAAGACAACATGTTAAAAGAACATTCTGTAGCTTGTTTATGCAACTTTAAAAATGTCATATTTCTCCTTTCAAAAATAAATAATTTGAATTGAAAATCAAGTATTATACAAATGTTTCTATCTCATGAGCAGTTTTCCTTCCATAACAGGTCCAAAACATCTTGATCGTACACATGCTCCTGACACTAAAAATAAAGCTTCTAAACTAAGCAAAAAATGTGAGGATAGAGTCATCAGAGAACAACATCAAAGACAGAAACAATCTGTACTTAAACAAGATTCTTATTCAAATCTTGTTTACTTTTGAATTTGCACCAAATCTGCTTGTATGACGTGTTGTGGCAGGACTGGTGGCTTCTCCTTAGCCAGATGGTAGTTCTTCAAGCCAATGTCACCAACCTTCTCAGGGGCAAAAAGTCCTGTGCACTCAGTAAAGTTTTTCAACAATGAAGGCCAAGATGGCTGCTACCAGTGCCAGCCCAATCCCCATTTTCTTCACTGCCTCCCGGTCCAGACTGCAAGAGCCAATCAGGAACGTGCAGGGAGACGGCACAGGAGCAGCTCCATTAACTCCACTGACTATCTGATCCTGTAAAAGAAAGCACACAGATTAGAGAAGGCAGAATGTTTCATCTTACTCGTTAACACCTCAGTGTCAGTAATAATTTGCCATCTTACTGACTGATACTGAGAACTGTGCTGTTTGCTCATTCTCACTCTTTCTCAGAGAGGCACATTTTATTCAGACGGCAGCAGATGTTGAGCTCACAGAAAAAAGGCCACTTGGTAGATAAGGTAGTGTCCCCTCATCAAGTAAGACCGGGGTCAGTGATTTGAAATACTTATATTTCAGCACTGTGTGAAATATAAATACGCTTCTGATGTGTGGACGTATGGACATACGCCTGACAGCTGTGTCCTGTTATCTCCCACACGTGTGGACACACAGATCACTCATCATTCAAAACGACAGAATCATCTTTAGATAAAACCAGGTGTCCATGGTCACAAATTAAACAGCAATCCCTGACAGCGGAGTGGTCAGTGATCCACTGCGGCCAACGTCCACAAACGGCTAGCTCTGTATCATCTCCAGGTGCTGTAAAAAGATGTCCATCAATGACAAGAGGTGACTGAAGGATGGGACAACAGTGAAGCTGACAGAAAAAGGGGAGGGGGTATTAGGGCAGAGCCCTAAATACATTTATTTAAACAAATATTTGGACTTCATTTTTATACGCAAATTAGTCAAATGATAATCTATCATGTCATTGGATCATTATGAACTGGATCGTTTTTGTGCTGATGAATCATTGTTCACATTTAAACACCTATTTTAATTTCTTATGACATAATATCTATAGATATGAAAGCAATGTGATGTCATAAGACAGCAATTGGAATTGCCACCTCTCACTGGTATTGCCTCATACCGTCTTGATTTCGCCATCTGTTTCCTTTGAAAGGTTGTCCTCTTACTGACATATTAAGAGTAATGGAAACACTACTGAACTTTTTGATTGACTTCTTCTTTCTATATTTCTTTAATGAAAGTGTACATGAAACAAGCCATTTGCTAAAGCTAATGAGCGCATTTAAATTAAGACGCCATTATATATGGAAGCGGCTAATGCAGTTTCGCGGAGATCCAATTATTACACAGTGCTTTCAACTAAATAAAGTGGAAGATGAGAGGGCCCACGTTGATGTATCGAAGGAAGCTAGTAGGAAAAAAGGAAAATCAAACAGTTATCACACTGTTTTATAGCAGCTCAGTAGAAGCAGCTGCTTATTTACAGTCACAGATTACATCAAACTGTTTCCCATAGTCCCGCAGAAACTTCAGGACAAGTTGAGGTACCTTTTCAAAGCGAGTCATCTGATTGCTGAATGGATACATTTTTTATCTTAGCACTAAACAAACTGGATAGGAGAACACACAGTTGAAAACATCTCAGGTAGGTGTGAAATGAGTCTGTGTTAGCTAATGCCTTCATGATATCCCCAGCATGAAAGCTGGCGAAATTCCATTTAATTAAAGCTAATTATGTTAAGCAATATAACTGATAAATTGAATAGATATTGACTTGAACCACCTTCTCTGTTCTGTTCTCATCACACTTAGATTCTCACCGCCATTCAGCTATTATATCACTTCTAAATCATCTGATGAATCATTTAGAAATTATACCCATCGACAGTTTGATTAAATCAATTACAAATGTCTGACAGATGGCATCCTCCTCAGCATGGAGGCAACATGTGCTGCACAAACTTCTTGAGAATCTTTTCTGTCATGATTCTGATGAAATAATTTTTTTTATCCAGTATGAGTTTTCAGTTTTTCTGAAAACAATACACACTCATTTATCCACCAATTACAATTTTTATCACATATTCTCTTAATCTCTTTGTAACAGACTCAGGAGCGATGCACTTCCAGCAGTGGTCTCTATTAAATAAGCTCACTCTCCACTTTCACTAGATGAGGTAAGAACCACTGCAGGATTCAAAGTGTCCAAATCTGCTGCTAATTTTTATCAGATTAAACAAGATTCCATCAACAGGCTTCCTTGATCTGACCAAACAGATCTAGGGAGCCTAAAAAGTCTCACTTGACTTCAAATAAAAGTCAAATGACACAAAGATTCAAGGTTGTTGTTGTAGTTTTTTCACAAAACACTGGACCATTATGGTTTCATATGATGGCTGTTTTTTTTGTAACAGTTCTCTGCCTTTAAAATGACTGTTTGGTGAACCAATGAAGTCGGCACACAGCGGTTAGTTGCTTTGGTATCCCGTGTGTTTAGGCAGAGCAGGGTATCAGCTCACACTTGCACGTGTCGCACGCACATGGCTTTGTGTGCGATACCTGCACAGCATCTGTCTTCCGTCCTCAGCACCCTCCATGCTGCCCCCCTCAACTGGTTGTAAACGCTACCTCAACACCCACTCCTCTTTTCACAGCACTGTCTAACTTTCCTCTGTTACAGAACACAATGGAGGACGGATACTATGACTGGAAACGCCTATGTGACACATCCATAAGACACTTACATGAACTTCATAGAAAAGGTGGAGGGAGAATCAATGACAAAGCCCTTGCTAATTTGTCTCCATGTTCTCAGTAGAACCGCCACAGATTTTAAACGCCGACTTATTACTTTGTGGGGAAACTCTATTTGGAGGAGAGAACTGAAAGAAAAACTAAAAAAACTAAACGAAATCACTCCAAATTAGTCATGACAGTGAATGCAGAAAATGTGCCAGTACACAGGGTAAGCAACTCTCTTAGAATTCAAATTAATCCACCAAATTAAATTTCTCTTGCACCACTGAAGAAGGGCCAAGACGAATATTCAATGTTACTCTGACAAAAGAGAGAGACTTACTGAGGGTAAAAGATTAACAAAAAAAGGGGGGGGGGGTGGTTGAGTACCTCAGCTATTATCTTTCTCTATGCTGACAGGCCAAGTGCACTGATGTCTTCTTGATGCTTCTATTTATCTGTCTCTCTGCAGGTGTCTTTTAACAACGAGGTGCCTGGAGACTGACTGAATAGTACAGTCTAAAATCTATTACTAGTGGGGAAGATAAGTGAAAATCTGAGTGCCACTAGGTGCGTGTCAGCACAGTGGGGAGAGATGGGGGAAGTGCGCGGAAAAGAAGAAGAAGAAGAAATGGGGAGAAAAAGAAAAGGAGCAGAGAAAAATAGGAGATGTGGCTCTCAGTGATAGTTCACCACCTGCTAGCTGAAGTGTTGAATTTGTTCTTTCTCTGTGGTATTTGTGTGTGCACGTGTCTGGGCGTGTGCGCGTGCGTGTGCAGACCTGTGGTGGATAATGTCTGTCTCTCTGCTCACAGCAGTAGAACAGAGCAAAATAATCCCCCCTGAAAATCATCTAACACCACACTGGGGGAAACGGGCTGGCTTGCACAGCGTGAAAAAGCTTTTCCCTCAAAAGTCAAAGTCTCTCAAATGTCTCTGTAGCTCTTGGAGAAAAAAAAAAAAACAACTAAAAAAACTCAAATAAGATGAAACAAAACAAAACTTGTGCTCATATTCCACATGGATGTTTGGCGCGGTCCGTACCAGCACCTAACACGTCCACACAAAAACACACGCTGTGGGAGCCAAAGAGCACAGTGGTCACATTTCTCACACCATACTCACCAGCTGTCAGTGCCACTCCTGACACACACAGACTGGAAGTTCGGTTTGTGTGAATGTGCATGTAAATAGATACGGCAGCAGGCTCCTTAGTCATGGCTGATTCAACAAAGCCATTGTAACAATCAGGGGGAAAAAAGAGTAGAAAGCGAACATGGAGTTTACAGAAACAAGAAGAGGAGCAGAGGCTTAAAGAGGAACTTTGTGTTGTTCTTATCCCTCATGCAAAATATATCCTCCTAAATAGTCAAACTGTCTCACACAACAGAAAATGAACACACACAAAGCTCCAGCACTTTTAAATTCAAACAAATACTTAAGTAAGAACTCTGTTTCCTGACACACAGTCTGTTTATGGATGTGTGTTTCAACTCAGTCCAAATGAACACACACTGCAAAAAAATAAAAATACATTAGGCCCCGAGTGAAAAATTGTGTATTATTTTTGTGCTTTAGAAACTTTAAAATGATCTTAGATTAAATCACAAGTTTTACCAGGAGAGCAAATTTTTTAGTCCATCTTCACTCTTCTTTAAAGATAATCTGCATAACTGAAACATAATTTCTTATTTTTAAATGTGAAAAGTGAGTCTTTAAAGTATGAATACAATTTGATAAGAAGAAACTATTATGTTTTTACAAAGACAGCAAAAAAATATGAATGAGAAAGAATAAAACAACATGTTCCTAATATAATCAATCCCTTCCAAACCGCTCAAAAGCATATAAAAGCTATCTGCCAAAAACAGAAAGGATGTAAGAAAAAAAAAACCTTTGTGGTAAAAGGCAACTGCAATGTCCAGCACATACACAAGTAATTGAAGTTGCTGCACTGGGTCTACAGTTACAGTAACTGAATACAAAGGAGCCCCACGCATGTGCACAGGGAGGCGTCGGTTTCTGCATGTATGACTCAACCAGATAAAGAAAGCCAGCCTCAGAGACAAAAAGGGACACACTCTAAGGTAATGGATAAAGGAACACAGACGTAACAGGGGTATAACATTCCCAGACACAGGATGTGCTTACACTATGCATGAAATCTTGGTGGACAAAAAACAATGGTGATTTGGGGAGAAAAGAAAGGTCTGAAATAAAAGGCCGCAAGTCAAAAGTAGGAAACAAGACTGGGGATATTTAGTCATATTTGACAAATATGCGGTAAGCAGTGTGATGTGAGAACTGTCTCCTAATGGTTTTTATCCCATTTGGCTTTTCTAAAGTCTTTAATCTGCTGAAGGAGCAGGGCTAAAAGATAGTGTGATGCAGATCTACTGAGAGGCTCTTGCCACCGCTCCATCACACGGTGGGTAAACATCTCCCAGCGTTTACTTTTTTACTTTGCTGCTCCTGTTGCTGCCATTTGCCCCGCAGAAGGATCGCTTATTACAACATTAGTCTTAAAACAAGTTGCTGACGCCGCCACAAACTTCAAACGTGACAAACCTCCAAAGCACAGCCCCAGCGTGACACATAAACTGTGCGGGGACAGATGCGCTGATGAGAGCGCAGCGCCACCGCCTGCAGCCCTTTTAAAGAAAAGAACCATCCCTGTTTTCCACAGAAGACGGGTAGAATAACCAAAGAAATCAATGCGTTCGAAGAGGTGAAATCTGTCATGTACAGCTCATGTGAGTTTATGGGTCACGTTTGGGCTTACGCTGCTTACGGGAACACAGTTTAAGCTAATTAGACTTAAAAGCAAATGTGTGTGGGCTGTTCACTGTCGAGGACACTGCTGCGTCAACCCTGAGCACACAGGCCCAGTAGCTTTGTGCGGGCCTTCTCATATCCGTGAACCACTGCCAAACTTAAAGATCAACGGCACTTCACTAAGGCTAAAAAAGGACTGTGTGGTATTTACAAAATCAATATAGAATCCCCAATGCTTCTTAAGTCATTCATGGGAAACATTACAAAAAGTGTTGCTCTGAACGGGCTCGAAGTATCAGTCCTAAAACTTTCAGTTTGGAGCAACTGTGCTTTGAAAAAAGTCTGGAACTCTGGTCTGCAGCGAACCGCTGCGCAATTTTGAAGATTCTGTCCTCTCACAGAAAAACCATTACAATCCAGTGTAGTCCTCTTTGTTATCGGTTCAACCATCTCACTGTGTCTGTCTTCAACTATCAGAAGCAGTGATTGGGGCTCCATGAGAGCTAACGGTTTCTTCCTCGTGTTTGAAGGTCTGTCTTTATTTAGTAAATGGTTCTCACTATAGAAAAAGTACTATAAATCTCTCTGCTTTTTATGATCAAGAGTCAGCTCAAAACAACTGAAGCTCAGGAAAATATTCCAGTAGAGAAATAGCTGCCACTTTAAGCAATTGAAATATGTTTCTGGAATATTTTACACATTCTGTTACTGAATAATTCAATGTCACTATGATTAACGTACATTTAAAGTAAAGAATTTTAAATAAAAATGTAAAATCCAAATCATCAAACTAAAAGTGCTCTTAATGATAAATATGTTTTCATTTCAGTACACACAAAAAATGAAAATGAGCTCCTCTTTTTAATTTTACAAATAACAATAAGTAATAATTAGCAGTACAAAATCACCCTAAACTGCATCATTAATACTGATGAGAAAGCGGGCTGTGCTTCTGAGGCTGGCGGTTTCAAATAAAATGAAGCCGTGGGTGAAGCCCCCAGCTATTTGGCTTTTTTAATGATCTTGCTAAGAGAAAAACAAGTCCTTAAGATAGATTCCTCCATAACGTCTTGTATTTCTGTTATCTACATCTTCTATCTGCAGTTCACTTACAAATCTCAAGTAAAGAGTAACTTACAGCCCGCTGACATTCACAGTGCCCAACGTAGAAGTCTAATGCCTTTTGACATGTTAGGTAAGAACCCTAAAAATAGATCCAATTTATATTTTGATGGCTTAACATTTATTCCTCAGTTACCCTGACATTGGTTCACAAGTGCAGGTCATGTTTTGCAATTTGACATACTAAATGAAATGCTTAAAATAACCGAGCTGCTACAGATGTTTTGAAAGCACGGCAAATTATTTCCTTATGGAGTAAACAAAGTCCTGAAAAATCCAAGCAAAACCTTTTGACATTTCAAACAAAAAGATTAAAAATAGATTTAAGAGGATTAACTGTATCCCAACCAGAGATGACAGCATAATCTTTGATTTTGTTTTTTTCTCCCCCCCTGACAATACATTTGACAACGAGTGAACATAACGCAACATCAAAGCAACAATCCATAACACTTGCATGTCGGCACAGAGCGACCTATAAACACAGGGGAGAAAGGGAGAATTTGTTCAGGCTGTGTGCGTCTCAGCCGTGCTTGTGTTTGGTCTGTGTGCGCGTCCCACTCAGCCTACAGCCGGCCACAGTCTGCCAGCCGTGCAGGGACCGGATTCAGCACGTATGCGATTCTAAATACGAAAGCATGCGATTAGTCTGTGAGTTAAGGGGTTTGTTTGACCAATAAACTAATGATGCGGGGTAGCATGTGTCCGTGTTTATGCAGTGAAAGCAAGACGATGCAGAGGGCAAACAGTCCCACCCTCTCTGTACTGAAAAATGACACACAACTGACACAGAGATGCTTAGATGGTGAGAGAAGGGAAAAGTTTGCCCTGTGTCTACAGAAACAGAACTGCTCACCATCGACACTCAAAAAGTGACAGTTCAAACAAGAGGTTTTTTATCACAGGTTCAGGAGTTGCATTCTCTGAGTTTTCCCTATTCCGATCTTTTTTCAAGCCACAAATATCAAGCATTGAGAAGCACTAAAGATTCCTGCAAGTAAGAGAAGCAGGAAAATAAATAGAAAAAAAGAAAACTGATCCCAGAAAGAAATAAATAGAAAGATTTGTAAATTATCCAAGAGACGTCTCCATTCGTTTGCATTTGTGATGATGGAAGCACTTTGATTATTGTTGTATACTTTTTTATATGCTATATCTCACACAAACTGTCAATTTTTTTGTCTTGTGGAAGGATAAGAGCCTTTTATTCTCCCTTGGCTATTCTTTCTTTTGGTCTTCTTGGGGAAATATTCTGTGAAAAGAGCTGATTATAAGATGGCACTCCAAGATGCTTCTCTGCCTCATCTCTCCACCTACTTCACTGTCTGTCCTTCATTCCTGCTTCCTTTTTTGGCCTCTCTTCTATCATTTAATTTCATCTTAGGGTGAGGACTGGTGAGGCTACTTTTCTTCTTCTTTCCCTCACCAAGGGTCTGAGTGCCTTCTCTGCTATTGTGTACCACCAAAGGACTCATTTGCTTTCTCTCCCCCACCCACCTGTGCTGAGAGTGCTGATTCTGTGAATGAGGGGCTAACAGACAGAAGGGCTGGAAGACAGACAGAGAGAACAGAGAGGGAGGATTTCATCCATGTCAATAAAGGCAATTTCCCTCCCTGGAAGACCAGGGTCTCCTTTCCTGGAATGAAATGGCAAAAACATAAAGGTCTTTTAATGAAGCTCTCTTGGCTTGAGCTGGATTTTAATTGCCACGTACAAGGTGACAGTAGCAATGACAGTACAATGTGTCCAGAGAAAAAAAAAAAGTCTCAATTTCTCAGTTCTTTTGAGCTGTTTTAGTTGTGTTGTCTGTTGTATGAGGTTAAACTAAAGATAGTGCATCAACAAAAAAACAAACAAAAAAAATAACCCAGACTATTTACAAAAAGGTAATCTCCCACACAAAAAATGGCAAGTTAATTCATCCACGGGCACTTCTGACAACCACTGGTATTGAAGCTTTATAGAAATAAGAAATGTGACTGGATGAGAGAGGAATTTGTGCTGAACTTATCTCTGGGTGTGATAGATTTGTCGCCCCGGAAGCGATCCCTTCAAGCTGCAAAACTCAGCACAAACAAAAATAAAATAAAATTCTTGAGCTCCAGATAGAGGAAGTGCAGCCAGCCATCAGATAACTATTAATCTATCCACACAACCAATCCATCTACTCTTGATTGCTTTACCTGTCTATTTATTCACACATGCATCTATTCATCTACTCATCCATCAGTGGTACGCGCCTAAGTTATCATGTCTCATGTCATCATGCACCCATATCTCTCCATCTATTCATTCACAGCAATCCACACAGGCCAACATATCCCACTCCTGAATAAATCCATCCGTTTGGCCATATTGCTTCACTCCCACACACATCAGTATGGATGCTGGCTGGTGTGCAATCATCTCTCTCTTTTTCTGACATGACAGATCTCTCGCTTTGCTCCTTTCTTGACAAATACACATTACAGACCTCAGTCGGTCTTCTCTGCCCACCCAATCAACCACTTATCAACCACTCTTTCATTTTCTCACACTCTCTTTTATCGCTCCTCAGCAACTTACACAAAACAACACAAAGCAAAGACTTTCAACTTTCCTGTCGCCTGACTATGGTGTATCTCATCACACTGTCTCCATTCCTGCTCCTTTCATTTTTCTGTTGCTTTTTCTAAAAAGCCTGTAATTATAGACTTTATGGCAAGACTTTCTGCTTCCCTCAATCACTCATTCATCTCAAGCATTTATGTTCAACTCTGTTGTAGTGGACCCATGCTGAGTCTCAGAGGAAAAGGACACTTTCCTTGTATGTAGGCCAGGACCATTTTTCAATTTGGGCACAATTTCAGTGAAGACAGAAGACATTTTTTTCCCACAGGTGTAACTGCCTTATTGCCGCTGCAATGCTAACTGACAATAACATAAAGCCTCTTCAGACAGCTTTTTCTATCTGTATTACATCCAACCTTAAACTACTGTGGCCAACAATTTTTGTTGGCACATAAGGTTTACAGACTTTACTATACCTCCACATATTTCTAAATCAAGTTTGAATTGGAAATGATGAGATGAATGGATGATGTAATGTGAAAAAAGTATATATACATACATGTACGGTATTTCCATATATTCAGAAGAAACAGTGAGCAATGGTAATTACCTGACTTGTTAGTCGAGTGCATTTTGTGAGCTTGTTCACTGCTCTGTAAACCCACAGCATACAGAGTACAAAGAGATGTCAACTGCATCAAGGCACGCGCCTCGTCATGATTCAAACAGCACAAATTAGAGGTTTTATTTTTCATTTACTCCACAACAATAGAGATTAAAAAACTGTAGCCATCCAGCTGTCAAGGACATCGCATGCACCATAGGGCCCTACTCTTAGCACAACCGTGTGTGTAGCTTGCAGATACTGCTGTGTTTCCACACCATTAGGTCAGTTATTGCATTGTGAACAAGTGCCACTCAGTGCCATTAGGAGCCATCAACGCAGGTCATGAGGACCATGGATTAGAGCTCATCAGAGGCATCATTGGTGATCACCTAATATAACTAACTGTTAATTGCACATATGCTGTTGAAAGCACTGAGAAGCACTAATGAATTTTTGCAAGCTCAGATGTACCAGTAAATTTGAATATAAACTAATCTAGCAAATAGCCTCTATGTCTATGTGTGTGGGGCCGAAAATTGGTTTCTTATTTAATATTTCTCCCTCTATTCATTGATAAACTAACTTATAGTACCATAATCTAGTATTGTTGTCTTTCCTTGCTTTTTCTAACAGAATCTCAAAAACACAAATACCCAATCGAAAACAGAAAAAATAACAAAGGGACAATTAATCTATCTTATTATCATCTTTTCACTCCTCAAAAAGTGTCAAGAATTGTTTCTTTTCTGCCCTTCTGTCCCCATCTATCTCCAAGTTAATGTGTGTTCTTTTCAAGTTCAATGTGTAGATACGATCCTTAAGATTCCAGGAAATCCATGGACAGAGTGCCTGTAAAACGTGTGAATGTTATTGTGAGGAGTGTGAACCAATCTGCACCAAGAGTCATCTTAACTCCTCCCAAAATAACTTGAAATAATGAGGATGTGCTTTGAATAAGTGAGAGTTTGGGGGGAAGGTAGCTCTGGTGTTGGAAACAAATGCTGCAGAATTTATAAGGCAACTACTTTTCTAAGGTCTGGTCCCCCTGCTGAACTTTTCATTGCAGGTTGACTTGGTTTGGTGTGAGACCTTTCTCTTTTTTCTCTCATTCGCTGCTATCCATTTCTTTCTCTGCTTGCTTTCTTCTTCATCCGTGCCCCCACCCTCTCATGTCTCTGTCTGTTCCTGTCTTCCCCTCCCTCTCTGTCTGGCAGTAAAGGCTGATGGAGTGTGAAATTAGAAAGTGTATCATATTCTGCTCAGTGGCTCCATGTCCGGAGCTATAAGCTACAGCTAGTCAGAGTGAAAAATAACATGCAGTGAAACAGATACATTAACATGGTTTTGTGTGTGGTTGTGTGAGTGTTTGTGCACGTGTGTGGTGAATAAGCAGATAGAGAACAGTTTAGCGAGCAAGAGCTTATCTGAAATTACTTATCTCACGGATGATACACTGCTGCTTCAACACAAACTACAGAGGCAAGCGCAAGTTTAAAATACGGACGCTTACATTCACACCGTATTCGTCTGCTGAGTGCACAAAATTTGAATAGCCTGTTGTAAACACAGGTTTCATAGTTTTGATAAGGAATGGACACAGTGAGTGCTTCCCGGATGCAGAATGTGGGCCCTCTCATTACCTACAGATAACAAGAGCGCTCACTCAAATGCACGATTGATGCATGATTGAATCACATTACACATAAAGTTATTCACTTTTAAATGACACTCACTTTTCACCACATAGCCTATGACACGCCCCAAAATATTTCAGAACACTTGTACAGCCTTGCTGGCCAGCTCCCCAAAATGTGACCCCTGTAAAAGGGTCTCAGGCCTTCTTAATTGGCCTTTTCTCCCGCATCCAACACTGTGAACGCTGACTTACCATCGGAAACATCTCTGACCTTTACTTTCATGAGGCTTTGTTACAAGACCATATACATACTTCAAAACACATGGAGAGTCAAAGTGTACGTTTTTTCATTTCAGGTGGTTTGTGAAATGTGATCAACATAGCAACTAAAGAGCCATTCTTTTTCCACATGAAGTGGCTAAATTTAGTCTAAATTTAATACTCCTCATTCTATGGAACTTTCTTTTACATTTCCATAGAAAGCACTTGGGAAAAATGACCGTATAAAGCATTCAGCTTCAGATGTATGCTGGTGTTCATGTAATTATGTTCACTCACCTGAATCAGACCAGACACTTCTCCTTTTTGAAGAGGTGCAGCAATGGAGGGAGTGAAAGGCTTACTGTCCTCTACAGGTTGGCCTTTCATGAAGTGTTTTCCTGCTTCATAGATGTCTACCTCTATCATCTTTCCTTTGAATTCAACTCTCTTAGGCACCAGCACCTGAAATGAGAAGAAATGAGTTCAGCCTGTAAAATAAGCTAATATAGATACTAACAGTGGCAATAAGTTATAATTCAAAGTCGTAATGGCACGTATTAAAAAGAAATCACATTTTCAAAACTAGACATTATTACTGATGGGTATTATTCAACTGTCATTTAGTGACAGATTTGAGATAAATGCAGCACTTTGCTGGCAGAGCTGTGTAAACATCAGTCCCACTAAATTATCTACACTACACGTTTCCTCATATCTGTCAATTATACTGACAATTAACTGCCACTAAATAAAACATTATTAAGGTTTGGCTGGTGAAAGAAAAAAAAACTGTTTTTAATTCCATTTATGTAAGCCCTCAAGGTCTGAAAGTATAACTACTGCTGTGAAATAAATCAGAGGGATATGTGTTTGTCTTACTATTTCACCATGGCAACTATAAGCCTTGCCTGATCACAGCAGGAGGGAAGAGAAAACAAAGAATTATAATCATGCCTTCATGTGAATAAGAATTTGTTCTTAATGACTTATCCTGGTAAATAAAGACTGTATGAAAATCCCTCTTCCTTCAAAACAAATTTCAAATTAACTACAAAGTTGACAGGCTCACAGTGATGTACATAGTGCGATTATAACATTGATTTACTCTTTTACTCTGGCTCCTGTTTACAGATTGAGGCTCTCAGTGAAGACTAATTGGATGGTTCGTGTTGGATGGTTAATAGCGGGATTTAAAACGCCAGCTGAAAGGGCATGGCTAACTTAGAATTGTAACTTCTGAGCGAATTGTCTTTGTAAACACCCATGATACGCCCTTTATCCAGTAACAGGAAAAATCTCTTTTTTTCAGCAATCAGTTTAGTATCGGTTTATTATATTAACATAGGAAGACATTATTCATGGAAAACAGGCGCTACATTTACTTGTTACTCCTGCTAATCATTGTATGGCGTTTTTGCCCACTGATGACCATAGCTGGACCAAAGGCCGAAGTCAGCAGCATTTGACATGTTGGGATTTTAGTGTCTGATATCAGCAGGGTGGTTACATGCTGACTCAGATCATCTGCTGCTCGCTCTAACCATTACACAGCTCTGCAGGGCCAGGTCACTGACTGGGCAGACAATGGCACATGAGCTGGTGGAGAGATTGTAACCGCTGCGATGGCAGGACGGCGCCGGCCTCCGCCATAATCTGTCAGTCTTTATCCAGCTGGTGGAATATGATAGGAGAGAGAGCACCAGCCCAATAGACGCTTGGCCAGCGCTACACCTGCCCGATCAACACACCTGCTGCTGAACACGCTGACCCTTTTTTAGTGCTTGCGTGTGTGTGTGTGTGTTCGTGTGTGCGTGTGTGCGCGCATGTGGCTGCATGCGAGTAGCCAGCAACCAGACGGTGAGCAGAGAGGCCAAACAGCAGGACGGTGGGATAGGCAGCTGTGAGTGTGTGTGTGTGTGTGTGTGCGTGTGTGTGTGTGTGTGTGTGGGTGGCAGAGGGTCATTTGAGGCCTATAACATTGTGATTAAATGATGAAAGAGCATGTCCACTTTCATTGGAAATCCCCTCTGCCACTTTCTCATCTAACCACTAACACACACACAGAGGTGGGCTGGATACCTATTATAAGTGCCAGCACAGATATCATCAGATTTTCTAAAGTAAAACCAGGCAATGTGTTAATAGTCACATCTCTCTCTGCTTTAATGTCTGCTGCCCTCCCACAGAAGATCACCTCTCCACCTCACTCCATCCTTCCCCTTCCACCAAAAACTAATTTAACTTTGTTCCTGTTTAACACTCTCAATTCTCTGAACTATTATACCTTTTAGTCTATCTCACTTGGGTGCCTTCATCCTGAACAATCGTCATGAGAATTTGCATTTGTATTAATACATATAGAAGTGACAGAGGGAAAATGAACTTGTACAGCTGTAAGTATCACAAATCGTATGCCTTTGAACTGGATGTCTGTTCTTGTGGGTGTGGCCATGTCCCCAAGGAGGGTGAATTCAAAACCAAACGGGTGCATAGTTATAGAATCCTCTAAGAATGCACAAGGAGGTTGGGCTGGAAAACATCAAACACCTCTCGTTTTAAGGGCAGTTGATAGCCGCACACACCTGGATGTGCAGAAATGCAGAGGTGTATGATAGCGTGCACTCCAGCGGCACATGGATGAACCGTGCAACTTCTAGCCTACACAAGGAGGTGCGGGCGGGCAGGAAGAGAGGTGAGGGGAGGGGAGGGGAAGGGAGCAAGAATTATTGCCTTCCCCTGCCCTGTCTGCTAATAAAAAGCATAACTTCAAACATGTTTCTGATGATGGTTAAAGTGGGAAGAAATTGATTTATTTGAAGATGTTTTAAAGGGAATTTTTCACAGGTTGCCTGTGAGTCTTTGAAGCCAAGCCGTGTGTGTGGAATGTTCATGTCTTTAGGGCTGACCTTAATGTTAATACATAGAAGAAAAAAAAAAAGAAAAAAAACTATTGCTGTTATCAACCACCAAATGCTCTCTCGTGACCACCCTAGGGTGGGAGTGTGTTTATTTGTGAATATGTTTGATATCATAGCTAACCTACTTTACAGAATACAGGCTTAAACCTCTGACACCTGCTGTGAGTACTCCGGTGACAGCAGAGTCACTGAGAAAGAAAATGAGGAAGAGTTGGTTCGGCTTCACATTCCCAACAAGTACACATATTAAAGCTCTCAGTACACATCCCTTTGCTTTATGGTGTCTGCGTTGTGACATCATACAGACCAGATGAGCTATTTCTACAGATGCACTACAATGAGTAAACACAGACTACCTCTGTTGATTTATCCCTCAGCTGACATTGTTACTGACAAAAAACACTGAATTCCTGAAATTAATCATCACATGTAATGAACAATGATGTCCTTCATTTTCTCTTAGGTTAAGTGTTCTTTGTGAGTAGAGCTGTACTTAAGGCTTTCCGTGTCATGAATAAATAATCTTTTTCTTCAACCATCTCATCTTGAATTTGATGCCGTTGTATTGTTTAATATGTTACTAAATTAACATATTAAGGCTTATTTATAAAAGAGATTAGAGAGAGAAAGAACAAATACAGAGTGTGCACCTTTGTGATTGTTACCACCTTACCTGCTCATAGAACTTGTTGTGAGCCACGTAGTACTGCGCATCAAACGATTCTTCTGTCACCAGCACATGTTGCTTTTCTCCTACCTATGGAGAGAGACGGGGGACAACACATTGCATTTTACACCCTGAGGGAGTATCACCTCATAAAAGAAGTGCTAAAAAACAGTTTTTATCTTTGAACCTGTACATTGGTGCTTGGTTTCCCTCACTTTCTGTCTCATCTTTTTTTCCAATATGAAGTGTTTTCATTATCAGTAACAAACAAAAGGGAAAAAAGGTTGTTTTCGCCTCAGATTTTGCTTTCAGGTCGCAGAAGCACAACTGCCAACTAATGCATACAGTTAAAAGCAGCATAGGGCTTTTTTATGTAAGCCATTTACATTTAAATACACTTTTAGAATACCTTCACCTATAACACACTCTTTCATGGAAGCCTATTGCACACATGAAACTACCATGATGTCTTTACAGTTTTGCCCTACAGTTTATGAATACGGGCTGCATTATCATTTTCAGCTTTAGACGACAAGCAGGCTTTTTCAGAGACATCTCTATTCAACAATAACACAAATTCAATAAAGGCCCTGCTCTTCCAAGTTTTTTTTCTTTTTTCCAAGATTCATGTTGCTGCAGTTCATCTTTTAATTACGATCTCAAGGTTTTGAAACCTCTTCATTTTAGTGCATTGCAGAGTGGATGGAGAGCACTATTCAAGTAAGATCTTTACAAAAAAAAAAGTAAAGAAAAGAAAATTCAATTAAAAAAGGTTCATAAAGGATACAATTCAAATGTGTACGGAAAACAGACTATTCAGGGAACCAGAAAATCAAATACTACAAGGCCTCCCAATCAAGCAATGTAATAATAGACAAAGTGACAGAAAGCACAATTTTTGTTGAGGAATGTTGTTGACTCCAAGAAGGAAAAGGAGGTTAAAGCGGAGTTTAAGTTCATTGGAAATACTGCAGGCATAGATAAACCACCTTGGTATGCAAAGAAACATTGTTTCACTACTATCAATAAATATCAACTATCGATTACTACCCCAAAACTGGATCATCCGTTGTCATTACATCCATGTTTTTAGTCTCTAAAATCATTGGGGGGAGAAAGAAATACAGTTGCTTTCTTTGTCTGCTTCTTAGTAAAAACATCCCTTCAAGTGTGTTGGTCGATTACACAATTCATTTTTGACATGTCAAAATCCATATTCATATATGAAATCTGGTCAAGTGGCTGTTATATAGTCTATTAATATATTGCTCAGGACTTGCAATCATTCTTGTCATGTAAGGAGGCACAGCAGAATGTTCACACCCAAACCATCATTTCTAGAAATCGCGCTGCAGAGCAAAGTATGACCAAACATAAGCTGCACATCTTTACAGATGTTGGGGAAGAGGGTGCCCAGCAGATTCAGCAGACAGTCTTTGCATTTCCAGTTAGTAACGAGCCCTGTACTCAAACACTGTGCTGACTGATCATTTCTTTGGCAATATGTCAAGGTCTTAGCAGTCATGGGTCTGACATATTGCCAAGGGTATTTCTATTTTTGCAGACAACCACAATCTTTGCTATTTTCTGTCTTTCTTTTCCTGCCTATCCCTTCGTTTTCACTCCATCTCTTGTATCTCTGAGAACTCCCTTTATGTCAGAAATTCTGCTATTTACTGTGATTTACTTCTTGACAGAGGGTGAATGTATTTAGCTATTAAAAAAAGAAGAGGTTCTTTTAAATTCCATGAAACAGATACCGGTATTAGTCTTCTCTGCACACAACAATATATCAGTAAAGTCTTCACTATTTTTTGTGTGACTGATGATAATTCATGTTGATATGCCTGCAATTAAACATCTAATCCTGACCTGTAGAATGGGTAAAGATGGGGGATTCAAGGGGATTTATCCTTCATTATGTTAATTTGGTTGTGATAGAAAAACATCAAACATGAAGACACCTGGACATAAACAAAACATCTAGGAATGTTAAGATTGCAGTAAACTCAATAAGCTGCCGATCATGGCTACAGTAATAATTGATTAAATGGATCAAATTGATGGTTTTAACATTCGTTTGTTGGGTTTACAGTATGAAACAGTAAATATTATAGGATGTAGATCAGTAATGTTGTACAGAATTTGCTTTTTTATAACTACAGTAAACTTTTGCATAAAGGCAGAAACTAATAATAGTAAAAACAGCAGAAACTGAGGCTGGATTTGTAGCCAAAATCACTTTTTTCCTTCTTTCGGTGGTTTTACCTTCTAAATATAGTCAACCCTTCTGACTAAGCCAACGTAAAGAATGCGTTTCATTTCAAGGGACCAACTTTTGAGGCTCCCTGATGTATGACGAAAGAGACATAAACAAAACAAAAGAAAGATGGCTAAAAAAAAACAAGTTGTGTTTGTCTATTAAAATGGATGGAAATCTGCCAAATTCACCAGAGTTGGATCATGTCAATAGAACTGTGTCAATGTTGTGTGACGAGCAAAATACTCTAGTAAATAAATCCTTCACTTTTAATAAAGCAACAACAACAGCAGGTCAAAGATGCTGTTCATGACTTGTGTTACATTTCTAGGTTAAAACATGTCTGCATCCCCACTGTCCATTTAAATCTGAATTGATAAATGAACAATCATTAGTCGGTTGCACATAAAGTTATGTGCCAGTCAGTTAGCTGCAGCTTTTTTTGCATCCGTCCTCCGAATACATGTACTGGTTATGTTTTGGTGACTGTTTGCCTCCACAAATCTCCATAAACAACAGTCTGTGTTTAGCTTTGTATCAGTATCACATCATAGCATAGCATACCAAACATGACATGAAAGTCTTTGCACACCCATGCTTTTATTGACTTCACCAACTAGATGAATAACAATCCCATGATGTTACAAAACAGATCCTCTACAGATTGGTGGGATCATGAGTTTAATTTATAATTAATCCTCATCATTCCCACAATAATGAGAAAACTGTGGCTTTGAATTCTAATCAACATTTTTCTTTGCCCACCCAAACAATTTTTCTGCGTCTTTGGCCATTTTGAAAGAGCAAAGCAACAGAAATAGAGTACAAAACGTATAATTTTGGTGGCCTTTCCCAATACTGCTGCCTCACTACAAAGTCTGTAACATTGAGGTTCATGTAGTATCCAAGTCACCTACACAGAAAATGTAAGTCAAGAAAATAACGTGATTGGTTTTAAATGTTGAAAAGGACAAATGTGAAATGAAAAAACAAAAGCTTCTTCATAGTGCTCATTTTGACCGGAGTGAATCCATGTTTATGGAACTGGTAACAGTATCAGTACTGAAAGCTAGACAGGTTTTACACCTTCTTTTTCAGGGAAGGCCTTGCAGCCATCTGCGTGGGGAAGTACAATCACGGACTCTAAATCAGTGAGAGCCAGGTGTCAACCTATAAAGAAACAATGAGAAGAACAAAACTTTGCTGAAACTAGGTATGAGCCAGAATAAAATGCTATTGGCACCATGCAGGGAACTTGTAGAGAACAAAACTAGTCGACAAACATTTCCCAAATGAGCATCTTGTAAAATCAAGACCAAGCTCCACAGCTACAGATAAATACCACCAAACAGAGCTTTTCCTTAGGCTAGTTTAATACCAATTACCCTGATACACCTGTCTGAATAGCCCTGTGTGTGTGTGTGTATGTATGCATGTGTGTGCCTTGAGGCTTTCAACCAGGTCTCTAATGTGCCCTCCAGTAGCCTCCCCCGTCCTGTGAAGCGTTTGGGAAGTGTGAGAGGCTTTTGCCCGAACAGAGTGCTGAGCACCTGCATTAAATCTATAACCGCCCTCCGGGCCCTCCCCAGCATTCCCAAAGCTCATCGGGCCATGTCTCCAAGTCTCTCTCTCCTTTTTCTTTTACACATGCACACACACCCAAACCCATAAATGGTTACAGTTAAATGTGGCTGCTAACTAAGCCCATGTCCATGAGACTAAAGGTGGGAAGTTCAGCAGAAGAAACCGGCTAAATTAATTAAAAAAAGAAAAAAAAAATCACATGCAATTAAAAGAGTTAGAAATGTCATTCCAAGAAGCAAATGTTGTCTTTTATGGTTTTAAATTTAGCAAAACGGTGATCTTAACTTTTTGTGAATGTTGAGGTCATGAAAAGAAACAAAGAATGGAAAATAAAGGGAAGGTTAGTACAAGATGCACTGGAACAGTAAGTTTGGTATTCAGCTGTGATAAGCTGTGCTAAAACATTCTCACGGTAGTCGTAAATAAGTTGACAAAGATTTTGGATGTAGACAGTTTTTTCCAAACCACCTCCCACTGTTTGAGCTGTTCGTGGGAGTCATATTTGTGGAGGTCACACAAGAAGTCCTTATTTTTCTGCACTTGATTTCAGAGTGTAAATGAGAAACTTTAATAAAGACAGAAAAAACATTTAAAAACAGCAGATCCCACACAAACCGTGTCTCTGCATCCGAAATCTGTAGCTATTTACATCAAAGGTGGCTTGTGTGACTAAAGGTTTAGGATCACCGGGAAACTCTGAGGCATGAAGCTTTGAGAAGAACAAACAAGTTCTCTTGTCAGCAAAGCTGCAGTTTTGTATTTTACCTTTCATTGAACTGGGAAAAAAAAGAAAACGACACGGTGCTGTACCTTTCGTGCATCTATTAAAAGGTTTTAAATGCTTCTGACCACACAGTCAACAAGGTTTTGACATTTATTTTTACACCTGCCTCGAATCTTCCTCCCCAGAGATGCGCTTTTAGATCAAAATTAGAACACGGTTTTTACCACATAGCCACATTGGAAATATTTGAACGTTTCCGCTCCTCTGTGCAGACCCCATCTAACATGTATGTAAAACAAAAGAACAGGCACACACAGACACACGCTAAGACGCGATTGCCTCATCAACTTTTGACGTCTTAACAGAAAAGACAGTCGATTCTGCCACCAGTGTGACAGATTTAGTTTGTCAGACAGGGGATAGATAGATGTCTCCCTCTCTCACACACACACAAACGCGCAGAGGCCTCTGACAGTAGCCTGTAGGCTGTTTAGTGTCTGAGATGCTGGACTCAATCACATCACAAGAGAGACATGGAAGAAAACACTGAATGAAAGAGTCACAAACATCCCTGACTGAAAAATACATGACACCACTTTAACAGAAAGCCCCCAAAACAACCAAACGCTTTGTTGTTCAAAAGTTATAAACATAGGCCTTGAAGGAATAATTATTAAGGGTCAATTATGATAAAATCACATATAACGAATAAATGGGCTTTACATAGAAATTTGGCAATGGTGGTTTGAAGTTTTAATAGTTCCCTCCGTGTTTTAAACTATTTAAACTCCTTCCTTAAACAGAAATGTTAACTGGATAAAACCATAACACTATGACAGTCTTTGACCGATCATGAATTAAACTAATTCCCATTCCACGCCTGCATGTTAATGTTCATTAATATCAGAGTAAGAC
This sequence comes from Menidia menidia, assembly GCA_907169785.1. Lineage (NCBI taxonomy): Eukaryota > Metazoa > Chordata > Actinopteri > Atheriniformes > Atherinopsidae > Menidia > Menidia menidia. The sequence continues at coordinate 12,687,539 of CAJRST010038888.1, read as the reverse complement.
CTCTAACAGATCACGTGACAAATGCACTTTGGTCCAATCTATCATCTCTAACAGTGTACATCATTATTTGTCTAAATCATATTAACCTTAATGAGACAGCAGACATTCAGGACTCCTTTATTTAGTCATCCACTGGTGGGGGTGCGGTTCACAAACAAGAGCAAATGTGCTTGTGTTGCATTTGTGTGGGCATCTGTGTCCGAGTTGGATGTGGGAGGACTTTGCCCCTGGCACTGTGTCTGAAAATGTGTGTGCATCCAATGGTAGCATGAATCAGAGCTCAGCTGTGATTGTCAGGCTGATTGTCCCTTATATCCCCGTTGGCCTGGATGCCTCCAGTGGAGTTTGTGTATACGTGCAAAAGTAAGAAAGGGAGTGCGTGTGAAAAGCCTACATTTTTTTGCACCATGTTAATCTCAGGGACTAGCTGATATTAATGCATTGGCAATTATTATCACTGGAGGGCACACCTGAAGACACAACAAATCATAAATGCAGAGAAAGACCAATCCAGCAAACTCATCTCATTGCTATTCAAGGATAGCCCTCCGGTCGTCACATTGCAATGAGAGAAACTATGTGTTGTGATAAGGGCAGAAAAAAACAGCTATAAGGAGCTACAAGGTCATCCTGGTGGCTCTGTGGGATAAAGCAGGGATAGCTCTGACGTGTGTTTGGGTTAGACGCTGGATTGCGACCTCTGACGCATGTTGGAGATATTTGCCCCTTTGCTTCTCTTTTTCTCAAATTTTCAGCATTATTGCCAATCCAAACGAAACTAAACAAAAAAAACAAACAAAAACAAATACCACTGTGGACACTACGGCTTTTTCTCAGCTGAAGTCCAAATTTTTCCTTTTTTTCTGGTGTTAAACCAAGTGTTATCTTTTGGAATACATCGAGTAAAAGTGATCCGCTTTGTCGGAATGATAAAAAATTGAATGCTTGGATCAATCGGCAAAGCGAAGGCGGTGAATAAACCATGAATATATTCAGAACTACAAACTTAATCACGCATTTAAAATACCACGACCCAGTTGAACTGGCCTGTTTTTGCAGGGAACCTGTTGCAATAAAGGAATAATAAAACTAATAATCAGAAAAATTAAGCAAGCGGGGGCAAAGAGGCAGACACGGGCCAGCAGTTTCTGTCTCTAAAGAGGGAGGAAAACTACTCTCAGTTGGAGACCATTGGTGTTAGAACCTGAAAGAATTTATTCATCAGAAAAATCTGCCTATAAAAGTGCAAATATTTTAAAAAGTGGTGAACTAAAAAACTATAGTTAACTATCATACAAAAAAAGAAGAAAATTGAAACAAAATCAAGACACATTGCTCTAACCAAAATGTAACCTAAAGAGGCACATTACATACTGGACCACAATGCAACTCCAATAACCCCTGGGAGAGGTTAAGTTAATCACTCTTGAATAATTATTTTCCATAATTCATGAATAATCATGATAGACCCCCAAAATCTCTTGATTGTACTTCAATACATAAAACCAGACTTCAGATTCAGTTTCTATCTATCTCTTTATATATCTACCTATCTAGAAATGAACTGTATGTTTTCTTTTTTTAATACTACTGCATTTGAGGTTTGCAGTACCTTAATGTTTCATCTCAGTGCTTCGTCCTTCTCTGCTCAACAATAAACCAGGTTGTGTCAAGAAACGTCAAGGAAACCATAACTGTCATTGTAGCGCACATTGTGAGTTGCGTGTACACTCATGGTGTGCCTCCCCCTTTTCTTCTTTCTGCACACGGAACCCTGACAGGAGGCTGAAGTGTTCTGCGCAATAAAGTCTTCGCTGTTGGACACTCAACATTTTGATCCCTGTCAAAGTCTAACGATTCTTTGTCAGAGTGCATTCGTGTGTGAGACTGCATGGTTCTATATGCTTTGTCCTCTACTTGTGTCCCTTTGAAGGTGCATTTTAAAGTGGTGAGATGATGGACTGTCAAGTTCTGTTTTTTCCCCATCCACAAGTCCCTCAGGTAGCCAAGGACAAGAAAATAAAACTAAGAAAATGGCAGGAATTATAGACTCCGTGTAATTTGAATTTGTATCGTTTCTTTATTTGACGGTAGCACGGGATGTGATTGGCAAAGTCTATGAAAACAGAGTCATCAGAGGTTATATTTCTAGTCTATTGAAGAATTAAAGGGGAGTCTAAGTAGAAGGGTTCAAAGTTTAAATCCGTCTTTTCTATTCTGTGTGCATGTTCTCCCTGTTTGTGTGAGAATTCACTCAGGGCACTCTGGCTTCCTCCCAAAGTCCAAAAACATGCATGTTAGGTTAACTGGAGACTCTGAACCTCCTGTAGGAGGAGTGTGAGCTTGAGGTTGATTTCGTTTCTAGGTGGCCCTGCGATGGGCTGACAGCCAGTCTCTTCTCGAAAGTCAACGATCACTATCTGCCTTTTCATCGTTTAAAGGTTCTGGACTGTGATTTGAAACTTCAGAATTCTGTCAGAACCCGTGCTTATATTAAAGGATAATGTGAAACAAGAAATTTACTCCCTGAACCACAAATAAAAGAATACAAACTAAAGACTAAAGAAAAAGGATTAAGCTTCTAAATAATAATGTCAAACAGTCGATGATGAGCTTTCTGTTCAGAAACTTGACAAAGATTTCAAAACACACCTGTCAATATTCTTATTAGCAAAATTCAGACTTAAAAAAGATAATGCAAACCAAGCAAGGAAATATCTTGGCACTTGAGGTGTGCTGACTGATTCGTGGCAGGGAAAGGGAGTCAGGTTGAAATGACTCACACATGTACGTTGCTCAGTCGCTCACACTTGGACATAATGGGCATTAATTAAAGGAAGCCAGTGGATATCAGACAGAGCTTGAAAAGGTTGGTATGTTTACACCAAGCTGTCTTTTTCAAACCAAGTGCAGACAAGAAAGACAAAGAGTCCGATTCCTCCACATCCACAGGTAAAAGCATGAAGCTAACTTTACAGACATTGTCAAAAGAAACATTTCTGTTTATGGATGACATTATTGCATTTTACAGGTAAGAATTTTTTTATGCTCCTATCTATGTGCATCAAGCTAAGGTTCAAACAGTCACAGGCGTGCACACTGATTAACAGATATATGGAATAAGTGGGGCATGTTGTGTTATGGATCAAAATCCTACATCATATATGAATAAGAAAAAGATCTATAAATGAGAGACATCCGTGAGTGAATGAATATGCATCACGGCTTTAATAACTGTAAAGCCAGGAAGGCATAATGATAACACTAAACCAGGGTGCGCTGTGGGTAACAGGCCCAAATGAAGGATTCATCTTTCTGGCTCTGCAATATTTAAAACATGTTGCCTGCATCTTTGTGCACAAAACAGAGTGTGGCACCTACCAATAAATCGGCCCTGACGTGTACCTTTTTCAGAGGCTCATGTTGCACCCACAGAGCTACGATCAGGTGTTTGAGCAGGCAGATGTGCAGAGACCAAAACGCCAGGCCTATACATGTGCTGCCCTAAATCTGCTCCTTGAAGCTGTGAATGGGCTGTTCACATGGCACCTAAAGGAAGAGAGCTTCAAAGAGAGGGTGTTTTTTAGTGTGTGTGAATGCATATGCATCTAAAAATGTGTCTCTTGTGACTGTGTGTTCCAGCAGATGCCAGGCCCCTGGGTAACATATGGTTGAGTGGCTACACAATCAAGCAGCCCGTGTTGTGTGTCTTTGTGAGCGTGTTCACAACGTGTAGAATTCAGTGGGGTTCGAAGCTCTCATAAAATTTAGACCTTTTTAATCACCCCCTCTGAAAACACACGTATTCCCATGAACACCCACACGTGTATGTGCTGAATACTGAGGGATCCATAAAGTTGTCGGCAGAACAGATGCTTGGAGCTACTGTACTCATTAACACAACCAAATAATCAGGCATATGTGTGTAGATGGACGAGCAGGCGTATAACCAGTCCCCCTCCATATAGTCACCACACACAGGGGTGGCAGCATCCGCTTACTAGAAGTGTGCCAGTTTATTGACTAGTTCACATTAGTTTCGTGACCTGGTGTCATACCCCTTTAAAGATGACATGTTTCTGTGGTCACTTCCGATTAAAAAAACAAAACAATCATGTCGTTCTGAGTGCATCCACTTTTTGCTTTCACTCACTTTTTAATGCCCACTGTAGTCTCAGCTGGAATGGCCCACAGTAGACTCAATAGATCAAATTGGCCCATACATCCACTATGATCTGATGGCTCCTCTGCAGAATCCAAATCCTGCTAGTGGCTATGCACAGTGATGTTCCAGTATCATCCCTTGAAGAGGTCAAAATAAGAGGATGGCTTTACACTGAATTGCAGCATAGATAGTATGCAGAGCCGTCAGTGCCCTTCATAAGGCCTTAGCACAGTTCTTTTTCAATCCATACTTGTCAGTAAAGGTTATTCACTAATACATGCTACATTAGACACATAAACAACTTGTGTCCTCAATAAAGACCCAAGGCGTTACATGCGCCGCCCTGCAAAGTGTTATTCACTCATGAAATAAGCTATCATATCACATAGTTTTCAAACTGGTAAGTAGACACTGAATGGCTTTTGACTTTTTGCAAGGCCTGAAAAACATACTGTTAATGCCTAAAGCTCAACAGTGGAAGGTCGATCAGACTGAACATCAGTGCAGTCCAAGAAATGTAATGCATTTCAATCTTTTCAGGAGCTGTATTGCTGATAGATGCTATGGTACAAAACAAAAAGGACTGATGATGAACAAGTGTTATGAAGTGGATAGGTTCAATCTCTGACTCCGGAGATTCATCAACAGTGGCTCATACTTCACAATGTTACAGACTGTATTGAATGTTTATTTTCAAGCCAGCTCATTATTTTATCTAAATTGCCTGTACATTTCATCTGATACAAATGCAGCTCTCAATCATGTCTTTTAGTTTATGTTTCATGCAGTTTTTGTTTTTTCTGAGCTTGCTGTTCATTCCTCAGTGCAACACCACTATGTGTTGTGTTACAATGAATATGAACATAAAAAGGTTTCCAATAGAATAAAAACAGAAATAGTGTTTTCTACTCTATTTCTACTGTGTTACAAATCCCTTCATATTTGTCCTCAGTAAAACACCAATGAATCACACTATGAATCCAAGACAAAAAAAAAAAAGTTAATCAAATGAACATCTAACATGTTCGACTGTGTGGATAAATACATGTACAGATATTATAGATCTAAAACTTGAGTGACACAGCGTGTGAACAAATTCATTATGCAATCTATTCAGAGTGAACACATTCATTAGGCTACTGCAATCTGCACAAAACTTGCAAATAGAGGTTGTATACATCTATACGTGCTGCAACATTGGGATGGACAAACTGGGGTCAATGAAACCCTAAGGGTAGAGCTATCGTTATTGGGGAAATCAAATTCATTTGTATGATACATCAGATAACCGGAAACAATCATAGATGACACTTTACCCCACAGTGACTTACACCACTGTGCCCAGAATACTTCCCTGGTGCTGGATATGTGGACGTTTAGGCTTAACAGAGGACATAGTGTTATCCTATAGCCTATAATGCTGTTGCCTATGAGGAATGAGATGAACCGGTTGTGTCTAGGCCGAGCTATAGCTCGAGGACTTGTTGTCGCTACATGTGTCGTCCGGATGAAAAATATTCTCCAAACAAAGTAATTACAACGTGGCCTTGCAGTGACTTGTACAGACACTGCCTCAGAGTAAACAGTCACAATGCACTAAACAGTCACACACATGTACGAGGAAAGACAAGCCCTCCCGTCAGAGCCATAACAGAGGCCCCACAAACACAAAAGGCTGTGCACACAAGCAAGGAGCGTTCAGAAACACTTGAATTCAAGGGGACACACAAAAAGAAGCATCCACATCTCTCCATATATGCACATGCAAAGAGCTGTAAGGACACTTTAATTTGATTTGTTTATGCTGGCGTTCTTGGAAAGGACTGCGCTCAAGGCAGTGCATCGCTTCTGCATGAGGGGAGACGACTGGAACTGGTCTGCCTCTTGCTCGACTTTTTAGTCTCATCCCCTTTTTTTCCCCCATCTGCTCCCATTCTCTCCCTTATGAGCTTATCACACAGGCACTTTTCCGAAAGGAAAATAAGCCTCTGTTTATCATTCTGCCGTTTCACCTCAAATTTTCAAGTTCTCTTGATGAATGAATCATGGTTACCACATGCCTACACGCACATCTTCAGGTATACAAACAGAACGGCTGTAAATGTAAACAAATCAAATGAGAGGATTGAGACTGGAAACCATAAAATCACCAGCATGATCGCAAAGAAAAGTTGAGGCTGCGCACCAGGTTCTCCTAGCAGGCTGTCAGTAAAGGAACACCTTCTTAAAGGAAGACATATAGTCTGCTCCGGATGCAAATGGTTTACTGCTGGTGAATCTGCCAAGAAGAACATTAGAGTCCATGCCTGAGGCATATAAAGGGAATAGCACCATTTCACCTCATCTTTCATCCTCTTTTCTTCAAATCTGAAAGGAATAATATACCAAATCCTCTGTAAAAAGCTTCAAAGAGAGATAAAACTTATCAATTTTCGTTACAATGCCAGTAAAGTGTGTGCAGAAGCACATGTATGTAAGTGCTGTACTAAATGGGGTTTCGCTCAAGAGTAAGAATTGTATACATCAGCGGTGCTTTGACCGCAGTTAACCAAAAAGGAGTTCCACAGATGTTCCCTCTTTGTCATTTCACACACAGACAAGGTCTGTGGCACTCAATGCACCACATAACAAAGAGAAATAACACCTTTCTCTTACTGAAGAAGAGCATTCACTACCCCACTCTGCCGAAGAAAAGGTGCTTAGAGCAGAACTTCTGTTTGGAAATGTTTGGGATTTTGGTCAATAGACAATATTGTGGAATCTTAAAGTAATTTTTTAATGCTTTGTAAGCTCCAGGTAGATTTCCCTTTTTAAGCAGAAGCAACCTGAGAGCACAAATCTGCACTGCGGCAGTCACATGAGTGAGACTTGATATCTTAAATAATGGTTATTTCATCATGTTTCAACATGTTCCTGTTCTATAAATGTACTCACAAAAGTCTCCATGCCCCCTTTTTGTGTCCATATGACTCAGTGTGGACTTAAATCAAATGTAAATGTGGAGAAACAACAATAAAGAAAAGGTTTAAGCTAATATAACATTACCACTTGAAAAGACTTTGAGTAAGTTTAACAGACCAGAAAATACTTCAAATGAATTTAAAAGAGGGCTAACAACTGCACACACAGGTGGCCATTAAGCATTTGATCTTTGGCGATTTCTTTCAACATGAGCGTCATGTCATCAAGTTGGCTGACAACCCCTCAGGGTTCTGCTCCCTCTATTCAAAGATGAGCTGGCTTCAACTTTGAAACACACATGACTCAAAGACAGATGGCTAAGATACAGACAAAAACCTGCCCACTGATCCAGGTCACATTAATCTAAATGTGTGTCTGCAATGTTTCCAATCTGCACACTTCTTATATACATTAAACTACCCACATACCTGCAAGTGAACTATTTAGTTCTATCAGTAACTGCCTTCACGTTCCATGCATCTGACAAAGGTCCAGAATAAATTTGAAGTTATTAAGTATATTACAATTACTGTTATTGTTATCAAAAATCCAAAATCACCCTGTTCCTGAGATGACAGCTCGCAAAATGAGTGGGTGTGGCAAAGAAACCAACACATGAAGGAGACGTTTGATCCTCACCTGCACCAATTCGCCTTTTTATTGACTTCTTCTTTTTTAACAAACATGAAATACAGCACGGATGAAAAAGATCTAGTAAAAAGGACGAAAATCCCTTCTGCTTTTCTTGCTTTTTAATGGGCTTAAGGGTCTGCTCTTTCACTGGCAGGACTTCAAATGGCTCCACCTCGTCCCAACAAGTCTTGTTCTCGGGAGGAAGCTTTCAGCGGCAGAGCCGGTGGGAGATGGTGATTAGAAGAAGAAAACTACGGGATGAGACGCCGCGGCCAACTGGAAGTTGACACCCTGGTGTCGAAAGCGCAATTCAGACTAGTTTCCTCAACTTTGTCCGTTTTGACTTTTCAAATCTTGTTTTTCTCATCTCAGAATGCAATTAATAAAATGAATCAACAGGAGAAGGACGCAAAAATAATCCCATAGTAAGAAGTGCAAAAAGATAACAGTTCAGATACAGGCCTCCTGCTGTTTTAATTAACCACTAAGATCATTTAGTTGACATACATTTAATCAAAATGTCTCTGGGGACTAAAGTTCCAGGTAAATTATGTCGTATTGTGCTTTATTGTTTTACCACAGTTTTTATATCAATGCATCATCCATTCATGCTAATTACAGCTATTTATAAGGCCCAAACACTTAATTAACGGGCGTTCGGCTCAACAACCAAACACACTAATCTACACACAACACATTGAGAGACATCTCCACCTAATATTGTGAAGAAAAATTCAATGAGGATCACAACTAGAACAGATGTCAGAGCGGTTGAATATGCTTTTTTTTTTTCTCTTTTCGGTCGCATGAATATTCAGTGTATTACTTTTCCTGTGGTGTTTTTGTTCTTTTGTCCTATTCCTTTATTTGAAGGTAATTCTCTCCTTCATTGTCCAAAACGCTCCTGTTCTGTGGGAGCAGTGAGTAATGAGGTTGGGCAGCGCACACCACTCTGTGGACGGGTAAGACGGCCGAGCGAAACACCAAACTCGACCGGACTCAAACGAGCACTCTGACTCCAGAAACCACGTCTGGATGAGTGTGGCCATAACCGTCCCTTCACTGTTACAGTGGAGAATACTACATTTGGATGTGAATCACAGAGAAGCTTTATATGAACAATTCCACAGATAGTTATCTTTCAACGGGTGAGAGGAGGAGAATCAGGGATGCTATAAGAAATCTTTAAATTTCACGAAAGAATAAATTCACAATTTGATGAAATAGGCAAGAATATCGCAATCTGAGAGTAACGCTTGTATCACAGAAACCATACAATCAACACAAAAGCAAAATGAACATCTTTGGTGTCCCTATTTTTGACTGCCATCATGTTAAGCAGAAAACTGCCTATGGTTATGCACACGCATACACACACAGTGCCTGGAGTCAGTTAATGTATCACTTATCCCCCCTGCTGTGTTCCAGTTTTACACCAACTGGCACACAGCAGGCCTTTACAGAGCAGGGCCTTAACAGTAGTGATCCTACATTTGGCACTTCAGACAAAGCTTTTATAGGGACATGCACGCATTGTGGCTTTCCAACATGAGCAGAGCCCTGAGAGTAAATTCACTGCAATCTTAGTCTTAACAAGCACACAGAAAATTGAAAGCAGCAGCAAAAGCTGTAAGAAAAAAATTGTGAGCATAAAACATTTTCAGTTATTTTCATCATTAGTTTAGGACTTTGCATTACAGAAAACATAAAGACCCATCAACAAATGTATTAATCATCAGAAGAACATTAGTAAATTCTTAAGTATGAGGGATCTGATTAGTCTTCAGTAGCCCAATATTTGGCCGAGGAATGGTAGCAATCTGCCAATCATTTAAGGATGTAACGGAATTTACTATTTCCTCCTGTTAGAATAATACTTTCAACCCAATTATTTAATTTCCGTTTGTAAATGTAGTTATGTTTCAGTTTATTTAGAAGTAGTTTGGAACAAATATTGAACCTGTAGATATAATTTGCCAAATGTAGAAGCAGTGAAACTAGTATTTCAAGTTTACTAACATGTGATTTACGATGAAAAATCAGCTTTGCAGTGCAATCGAAATCACAAGATAAAGTAGCTGATGTATTTTATTTACTACAGGAACAGTGAATTAATTACACAGCGACTGGCTGAGTTAATCTGTTTTCAGAAATTGTGTGCTGCCCGCCACACTTGAAATCAACTCCAGACCTTATCATGAGGACATTGCACCTGCCAACGAAGAGATTCAATTCTCAAGGCTTACCAGCAATTTGAGTGTGAATAACACTAACTAATTAGAGCCGTGAGCCTTCACGTTCAGTCATATCCATCATAAACCATAACTGTGACTGGTGTAATTTAGCAAACACCTTAAATAACAATGTTTGTGGAAGATTAATTCATTTTTTTATGAAGCATTTTTAACTTTTTGTACACACTTTTTTCAGGTTTTTGGCACAAATGATTAATCTATCCCGTAAGGAGTACAGATTAATTGTTTTAGGCTAAATCATATCCAGTTCTGGTAGTTTTTGTCCTTCTCTTTTGCTTACAGTAAAGTAATATTATGATAATGTGCTCGGGGAATGCGTTAGGTTCTTTCAATTCTTCATTGTGTAGATATACAATATGCACAACAGTGCATAGGGAAAAACACGAGTGTGCTTTTTCCGCTTCATCAACTTATATCCTAGATGGAAGAATGTGTGGTTTGAATATGCTCTTGACAGGTTTTTCAGATGATGTATGCACACATTATTTTCCTATAGCCACATAACCCTGACAGGAGGCAGAAATGAAAGAGATCATCGCAAAATTTAACGTACAGATTTAAAAGATTTATTTTTTCTGATTTTGATTCTCATCATTAATTTGAACATAGTGCTCCTATTGGCAGTTTTGTTTAATATTTTGTTTATGTTTGCAGGGTAAGAATACCCAAGTAAAACACATTTATTTTTTCACAAAGGAGAATCTTTTTTTTTAACTGTTAAATTGCACCCCTTCTTTACTGTTGCTCTCACCATTATTTCTAGTAGTAGTGCTAATGATGTATTGATATGCAAATGACACGTGTGGGGAGATGTCCTCTCCAATTAGAGCTGAAAATGGAAGTGGAGCCATATAAAAGAGAATCAGAAATGTACATGACTGTATAAATCTGACAAAAACAACCTACATTCACACCTCTGCCTTTGAGCATGGACACGGTTTTAGTCACCGAGGACCACGATACATACTAAGGCCTTAGTTGCAAAAAAACACAAACCAAAACAAAAAAAGGCGTTTTGGTGAAACCTGTGCTGGTTTAGTCTGTTTAATCAAAGAATAAGTAAAGTTCATCCACTCATCCTAGATTGGTGAATAATGACTGAAGGAGCATTTGACAGGCCAATAATATAAATGTTTTTTCTTATTGTTCTTATCTTTCTCCAAATGACAGCCTCCCCTCAGACTCAAACGTCACCTCCCAGTTTCTTTCAACTCAACGGCAGGCTTTTGAAATTTGAATTTTGTGTTGCAGCAACTGAAATGTAAAGCAAGACTCTTATTTTTTTCATCTAAATATTGTTCCTTACCAGTGAAAATGATGAGAGGCATAAAAGAAACATTGCATGGATGGGGTAGTTCTGTTCTCATCTGGTATGCTCTTTAGGGTCACGTCATCAAATATTCAGTAATTAATGATGCTGTTTATCGCTCCGAAGAGGGCTTTCGTCCGAACCCCTGCTCTGCTTGCACACCAGTGTGCTCAGTGCAAATGGAACTCTGCCGGGTAATCAGCTGCACACCTGCACGCTGTAGGACACCCTCTCCAGATCCCTTGTCATTTTCAGCTGTGAGCAATTGTTCCTCTTACCAAGTGTCTTGAGTCCTGAGATTGAAATGATCACAAACATTTTCACAGGACACACAACTACTGCTTTACTTTTAGTTGTAGATCAGTTTTTGGGTAGTCAGAACAGGTGGTTTTTCCTCAGCATAACCTCAACTTCTTAACAACCTAAACCTTAAGTTCTGTTAACGTGAAACAACTGGCATTCATTTCCATTTACAAATGTGTTGGATATGATGCAAAAAAACAAGTGGAAGGATTCTAAAGCTTCAGAATTGATCTGATGCTCTAAATGCATTAAAAACAAATTATTCTTATTAAAGTTTCCTGTAACCAATGTAATGGCCCTATCTTACTTAGGGGGGGGGGGGGATTTCCCCTAATTAATACAACTTAATGCTCTGTCCCTTAACTGTTAAGAGAAAAACAAGCATGAGATCACTTTTCAGCCTGAAAAACATAAGTGAGTATTTTTAGTTCCATTAAAACACCACAGGGAGTGGAAAATAGGATCATTACTGTATGGTAGGATGTATCATCAAACTAGTTACTGCTTTCTGATAAACATCTTAATTTTAACAATACTTGTATTTCATGTTTAAGGAAAGACAGCAAAGGAAAAGACAAGCTGCAGGTGTTTGTAGATGTTCATCCTCATCAAATATGGTTGGCTTTAACAAAAAAAAACAGACTTTTAGAGAGCAGCTGCAGAACACGGGGAAAGCCTGGGATACACACATTAACAATAAAACACACAAGCCTTTTCAAAAGAGCCTAGCTGAGCAGGAGGCCTATTGACTGAATCAGAAAGCATTCACTTTCCTGTCTAAGAAACCATTTAGCAACACAAGCCCCAACACCCCTCTGTCATTCATTTGTCGGCCACTTTCACTCTCTCCTCCTAAAAACACTCCCACCACCACTCCATTCACATGTTGGTCAAATAGTCTGCTGAAATAGCTGCAAAGCCCTAGGTGTATGCGTGTGTATACACACCCTTGTGACTGCCTGCCTGTGTGTGTGTGTGTGTGCGTGTGTATTTGAACACACATTACTCAAACATAGTGACTTAAGTCTTACCAAAAATCCCTTTTTTCAGGTCAAGTCAAATAAACATGGCCAAATTCACTGGTTTCTTTTAACCAGCAACATTTTTAAACCTTTTGTGTGTTTTGCACCAAAGAGACAGCCGAAATTGACATTAGTAACTAGTTTTCTAATACACTATGATTGTATTCAAATATGCTCAAATATGCTTTTAATTTTTTATTCTTCCTAAAATCAAAGGAACCAGAGGCCCAGACTGACTGAAAAATGTGAGGGAAGTCATTCGCTTGAGCCTGTGAGGTGCAGGCACGCTTCCAGCAGGGTATTAGGATGCCAGGCTGCCGTGTTTGGCCAGACCTCTACAGTGTGTGACTGTTCCTCCACTGAAAACACAGCGAAGCTACAAAGTGGTGTTGGGGTAATTAGAACAATAAAGAACTTGGGAATATTTAAAAGGCAAGTGTCAACCGGATACCAAATGGACAATATAATAACGATTGTTAACGTGCGTTTGTGCTGTTTTTGGACAATATGTGAATGCGTTGCAGACTTTGTGCAACCTTGATATTATGAAGCAATCTGCTCTCCCATACAGGAGAATAAGATTCAATCATTTCTATGCCAAGCAATATTCTAACGTGGGTGGAATATCTCAACACACACATGCGAGATGGTTTTAATTACGTGGACAGCTTTTTTCTTTGATCAAATAGCAGGTGCAATATTATCCTTTTACCGTGAGCTATTATACAGGCCTCTTAAAGGAATGAGTCAGTTTATACAACTTTTCTGTCAGTCAAGCTAGGCAGAGGTGTCGTATTCAGTGAAAATTCACCTGGCTGTAAGTCTGGAGTAAGTGAGATTTTTGGAAGATAGAAGGTGAGTGATTTAGTGATACACAATACATTAAAGCTGTCCAAATACAATGTTACACAGACATTTTGTGAGTTCTATTTGACTCACTGTCGGGATGATTTAGGGGGGAAAAAAATTATATTCTTTTGCAATTAAACCATGACGCCAGTGAAGTGATTATTCTTTCAAAAAATGCGGTGTAAATGATAAGTAAAAGAATTTAAGAAAATATTCAATGAAAACATCTGCAAATATTAATGTATAATGAGTGGAAAATGTATATAATAAGTTGCAATGAAATTGCAAACACTGAGAAAATGCACCTTCACTTAAATAATTTGACATTTTTAAAGTGCCAAAAAGACCCAGAAGCTTTTCACTGAGCGTACAGCAGAGACAGACATCGGGAAAAAAAAAAGAAATAAAATTCTTGCTAAAAATGAACCTCAACAGCAAATATTTTTTGTGCCTTCCTCCTCTACTCCTTTTCATTGCTGACCCAAATAGACAGTTAATTAACAGCAGAGGGTGGGAACAAAGTGCGGCAATCAAATGTCACGTTGACAAAGATAGAGGTTAGTTCCTCCCAATAATGCAGAACAGCAGCGACTTAAAAACTCATTCTCAAAAACAAAAGTAATTAAAATGCCAAAAGGGAAAACAAAAAGAGAAAGAAGAACGCTAATTATTCAATTTAGTAACATGCCAAAAATATATTAAAAAAGAAGATCTGTTCGGTTGGTGAGAATTTTAACACTAATTATCTCTTCTACTCCTTAAATCACAACTACCAAGAGGCAAAAGAAGAGTTCAAACTAACTGGAGGAGGGAAGTTTGCACGGTGTAATTAAGACATTCATCTTGTAAAAAATGCCTTATTTCCCAAGTTTGTGTTTCATCGGCAACCCCTACATCCTTTTCTATTACCGTCTTCCCGTTTCCCCGCTTCCCTGTCCCGCGCGCTCTGTGTGAGTGTGTGACTCGTTGGTCTGGGCAGGTGCAACGGGCCATGTTGACAGCCTGTCCCTCCTCTCATGCCGCAGGGAAAACTGTCACCCCTGTCATTCAGGCCTATGAACACAGTGTGAAGAATGGATGCATGCGCACGCTCTCAGGAGATTTGTGTCTTGAGGAGGGGCGAGGTGCTCTGTTAGCTAAGCTAGAATCAGCTGAATGCGAGGCCACTCTCACACACACACACACACACACACACACACTGACGGTGACTCCAGCATGACGGGAGCCTCACAACCTAAACCTGGAAGGGCAAAAAACTTTACAATAGATGACACCGACGTGCAGCAAAGGGACAGAGGTCTGTGTGTGGGGTGTGTATATGGGTGGTTTTCAGACTACACACACACTTACACACCTGAACTGGGGTATGGCAATTTTCTATGCAAACAATAGGACACAAAGGGTGCAGGCCTGTCTGTGCATCATCACTGATATTAACAATGACAAGCTCACAGTAATGGTGTCATAGGCCTGAAGAGTGGTCAGCCTCAAGTCTTCACATTAACCGAAACAGCTTGGACCTGCACTTTTCAGTTGACCCAATTTCTAAATTCATCTGAGCTCAACGGAATATAATAAGAAAATACCAAATAGGTTGAAAACAGAATTGTAATTTACTTTCTTAAGATGATGATCTTCACATATGAAGTACAAAGTGCATATTTGAAGACGCTCGCTATGAAGCTTTCTACCTAAAACTGTAAAGAATTCTAGAAGTTTGAAAAAGGCATAAAGTTCACAAATGAGACTCTGTAAATATTGTTAAGTCTCATAGACATTCTAACACGCTGGCCGTGTGTTGCAACGTACGAGAAACACTGTGAAATAGTAAAAAGGACAGCAGCAAAACAAAACAGGAAGTTGTGTTGTAAAACAAAACACATGCTTTCAAACATGGCTCAGAAGGCTATACTGTCAAAGCCTTAGAGTTTGTGGGTACGGCGTGTGTGCACATGTGTTTGTGTGTGCCCAGTGGGGGCACTGACCCCAGACAAAGTGCCCTGCCAGCTTTCTACCCACTGGTCTTTTCAATGCTGATGGATGGGCCTTGTTCAGCACCATCTGGCTGAAGGAAAGCTCACATTAATCATCACAAATAAACACACATGTACACACTGCTGTCTCTTAAACATACATACTACAGAGGAGAACAACTGTAAATCATCTGAACACACAAGAAAGTATCATGTGTGAGCATCCCGGCAGAGCACAGCGCGCTACGCTGAGGCAAAGTGAAAGAGGGGGGAAAACAAAGGAGGAGAAAACAGGTACTTTAACTCACTATTTGTTTATATTTGTTTTTGTAGGTTCCTGTTCTCTCATTTGTAATGCAGAATTATTCACAAGAGATTAGGAAACCAGCTTAGCTAAAAAACAATTAGTTCATTTACAAACACTATTTTATTCAGTCGGTAGCCTGAAGCTACACAAAGCTGCACTAACCATCTCCCCAGGTCACTCTTTAATAATAGCCTTTTCATACCTATACAAGCATACAGGCAATTGCAGACAATTCTGCATTCCCACGTTTTATCCTTAACCCCCCCCCCCCCCCCAAAAAAAAAAAAAACCCGAATGACATCCTCATACAATCCATCAGCTAAGCCAGACACCCAAAGGAATAGAATGTAAAATGAGGGCCGCTATTTGAGTTCATTTATTTCTATCTAAGGGCTATATAGGCTTAATAATACCAGATGATTTGCTTTAACATTTCAACACAGTATAGACGTGGGCAAGGTCAGGGAGAAATGTGGCTGATCGACGAGGAGGTCTGGCTGAACATTACATATGTTATCATTAAATCGTGTCTCATGGCTAACTGGGTTCGAAACAAAGGAAATCTAAAATCTTTTAAAAGACGTACAGAAAAGAAAAAAGACTGAGGTTAATGCGGTTGCAGGTTTAGCAGCTTTGCACATTTACAGGAAATGTGACATGTTAAAGATTAATTTATGTAAGATTTAACATAGAATGTGATGAAATGGAAAACCTCAGACACATTCCATGCACCAATCAAATCAATGTAAGAGAGCTCATCATCTCATTAAAAACATATGGCGTCAAATATGATGCAAATAGGTTCATATGAAAACTTGGATTTTTCTTTTACCTAAAAAAAAAAGTTTAATAGAAAGGGAAAAATACGTCCTCTTTTAAAAGAAAAAAAGTACATGTCTTTCATGGAACTATAAAAAGTTCAGGAGTACAAAACTATGGTCCAGTCCAACAAGTGCAGCCATGAAACATCATATGAGTTGACTTGTTCACAACAAAAAACTAAATATAAAGTAAGAGACAACTATGAAGGTGGTGGAATCTCCCAAAGGAGAACTTTTAAGCAAAAAGTGCTATAATCAATCACTGCTCTTTATCTGCTGGATTTAGTCTCTAACACTAGAGACACCAATACAGCTCATCAGAAGGATCAAGGACTTTTGTCATTTTTTCTGAAAGGAATGGAGAACTGCACCACCAAAGCCTGTTAGATGGCTTTCTTAGAAATAAAGTTATAGTAGTTAATGTGATTTTTCTGAGCTGTTCAGGTTTCATATCCAGGTGAAATACAAACACAAGGAAATTATATAAGAAGAAAAAATAAACAAAACACACACATCTTATGTCAATGCAACCAGCTGCGAGGACTTGAGATAAAACTGCTTAACAGTGAAGATAATTTCACTCAAGCTGACTATAGTCCTTGACTTTTCATAAGTTCAATAAACGAAAGCTTCTCAAGATTTCTTTGTTTAAACACAACAGACCACAATCTTGAGACTGATGTTTGACTTAAACTAAATGGCAAATAACCAATTAGCATATAAACACGGCCCACTGTAGTCCTTTTTATCCGGTGTAAACACCTGCAGTTCTCGTTAAAATCCATACTGACAAAAACTGAGGCAGCAGATTGGTCCAGTGACAAAGGTGGCAAATAGTGCTGCATTTAACAGCAATTTGCTGCAAATCACAATGATCGCTTTTGTATTAAAAAAAAAAAATTATTTGGCGACCATATGCCACTTGGTGGTTGGTGGGGATTCCTAGCCTAAATAACAAGACACTTAATAAAGCAAAAAGAGGAACCAAAAGAGGAAAAGTGCCAGAAAACTCATGGGGGAAATACTTTAATTCGATTGTCTAAGTATAATTCATTGATAACTTGGTGCGTTGCTCCATTTATGTGAAATCCGGAGACACATAGGCAGGCTGGATGAATAAGGATCACTGCTTCACAGTAATCATCTGAACTAAGAGAACATGGTCACAGATACCAAGTATCTAATTCATATAGGCATGAAAAAAAGATTCTTTCTTGAAATGTATTAAGGAATTACAAAGGTATTCTTTACTAACTTGGTAAATTCACATATTGTGTAATATCAATTTCAATGGTTCCTTGTATGTGAATGTATTCTTTGTATTACATGTTGAATGTGTGTGTGGGTTTCTCTGTGTGGGAGGCCAATGTCTGCCTCAGTGAAAACGTGATCTCACTCAAATCCTTTTAATTAGTATGCCGCAAATAACAAATGCACCTTAGACGATTAGCCTGAAAAGAAATACAAGAAATATATATATATGCACGTGGGGTTCGGTTTTTAAAAAATTGAAATTAAATAAAATAGAATAAAAATATATATGTATGCATTATGCATATAAAAACCTTTTGCGAAAGAACTGTGTTTAACATGCAAAGACAGGTTCAATCACACCTACATTCGGCAGCAGCGGGTCACAAACATACTTGAATGATACCGTGTCTTTTGTTCGTTTTTCCCCTTTCCCTTTATGAGTTCATGAGAAGAACGGCTGTGTTTCCATTGATGCAGCATAACTCTGCTTGTATCTTTCTCTGTCATCTATGATACGAAATCACTCTCTCTGACAGTTTGTTGAAATAAGAGACAAAAGGTTTTCTCAGAGAAACTGAAGTCAGATGGAGTTTCTCATCAACATAAGCACTTCTGAACAGGGGCAGGTTTGGTCTGCTGTCAGATGTCATCCTTCTAACATCCAAACTCACACGTGTGGGAGTGTGCACGCAGGGAAGGGCACAGCTGATTAGATCCATCTCTGACTTCAGACCTCCGTCTCTCAGAATGTAATCAGGAACAAACACTTGTGCTGCCATTATCCACTAGAAGTGTCCGTCTTCAAGAGACAAATTCCCCATAGCCGGAAAATACAGTATCAATATATTGACCTCTTACAACTACATCTGATGTTAAATAGGGGGTTCTGGTCCAGGGGTTAATGATGCCAAACACTCATGGCTCTGCCTATTAAGAAACAGAGATAGACTAATTTGCTCTGTCGCAGATTAAAAATATAGAAGCACTACACTCCAAACATAACTGAGATCTATGTAAATCAGAGGAGTTCTGCATAAACAGACACAGAAAAATCTTACCTTGTGGTCATAAGGGTTGTATGAGTGGAAGAGCTGTGAGAGTTCTTTAGTCCTCTGCTTCTTCTGCAGAAATTAAGAACAAAGAAAGTAACATTAAGTTTAATTGTGTATAAACAAAAATAGAAGCAAAAGCCAGAATTTGAATACACACATATTACACCTAGTATTTATTTAGCAGAAAATATTATTAAGTATTATTGCTTAATATTAAAATCCTATTAAATTGCAAAATTTAAACAAGTTACAGAATTTTCTGATCTTTCTTTATTTGTTCTGGAAGATGAAAACTTAGGTACACATCATTTTATTTTTACTGTAACATATGGCATCTAAGCATTTCCTCCTCCTCCATTTCCCTCACAAATTAAGAAAAAGAGACATATGGCGGTCACATGGACTTCCAGTACAGCCTCACTCACAAACTTAATGGGTGACTTCTGAAGGAATACCATGGCTGGCAGCTGTGCCTAAAGTATTTCATTAAATCCTGGGTCGGACTTCTGGGAGAACATTGTATTTGTTCTCCAGCTGTGGAATAAAACACTTCTTTCTGTTTTTTCAGATCCATAGCTTTGACTTGGCATGTCCGTGATTCGCAATGCGATGCAAAAGCCAGAGTCGCGACTGTTTGCTGCGCGGCAGTTGTTAATGCAATCAGTTACATGAGGTTGATTCAGTTACTGAGAGTGCTAATCAGCCTACTGATTAGACCGTGTCTGGTTGAAGGGGGAGACATGTGAATATGTCACTGTCGCTGAGGGGAGAATAACTCCATTGTTTTTTCTCCTTACACATTCTTCGCCCTCTTTTGGTCAGAGCCTTTATGCTGGATTTTGTGCCCTCAGGCCAGATCTGTACATACTGAGGAGCTGACTTTAGTGCTCTGCATTCCCACAAAGAGATCATTATAGCTTGACAGGCATACGCAGCCTAAGGATGAGGTAAAGACAGATAACTTGATGCTTGAACTTGAGAATCAGGAGTCAGAGTCCATCAAAGATCTGTTTTGATTTCCTCTGTCTGAGATTAATCCTTTGCTCAGTATAAAACCGCTTGTTGCTCTAATCTCCATTGCTCCCATCAATGCCTCGCCTGTCCTTTACTTTTTTTCCTCCAACATTTTTGTTCATCTCTAACTCATTCTCGGTTCACCTCAGGCTCTTCTGATCCACACAATCCTATAATCATTGGCCTTGTCCTTCTGCCATCCTCTTATTCTTGTTTTCACACGATTCCTCTTTCTTCTGTTGCCACAGGGCTCTCTAGAATCTCGAAATCCTCTTTTCTCTCATTTTCTTTGACTTTCCATGTGTCCCTCAGTCGGCTCCCTCTATCTCTTGTTCTCTTTGTTTCCTCCAGAGGAAAAAACTCACTAATCATCCAGTCTCCACCATCTCAGCCAATCCTCTCTTTTATAGGTTCATCCCTTCAGAAATGTCTTTTTTTCTTTTTTTTCTTTTTTGCTTGGAGCACCTTGCATTGGAGGAGTACTTCCACACCATTCTCCTTCCTTCCACCAACCTTTCATCACTTTCACCATCACTCAGTAATCTGAGATGCTCAGCTGTGGCTGGAAGATAGCTGTTAGCACAGGCAATGATTATTCTAGCCCCAAATGAAATACCGGGGAAACGTATACAGTGAAACTAATTCTCACACGTATACATACATTTCTGCACAGACGTGACATTGTGCACACAATGTTTACTATAAACATAAGCTCAAGTGCTTCCAAATACACATCCAATAATTACAGTACACTGCTTCCCACTGCTTCCGTTAACTCTTAAGCATCCTCCCTTAACAAAACCGTCCTTTGGACGTTACATACCCAGACCAGATCACCAGCTTCTGTGTTGACAGTATAAACAAGAAACTTTGGGCTTATCTGCTAAAGTGGATTTTAAAAACGGGCTCTGTTTGAATGTCAACAATGAAGCAACTAAGACGTATCCTGGTTTCTGTATTGCACTCGTAAAAGAGCAAACCGTCACATGTGCTTCCCTGCATGTGTGAAGCAGAGCAGGTCCGATAAGTCTGGAGGAAAATCGAGGTAAAGACATGCGTGGTGCCCTCACGAGCATCCACCTTTGCTTTTCTCCACGATGGCCAGCTCAAAATTTACAATTTGTAAATTCTGGTTTAGATTGCTAAACACGTCTACTGCTCTGGATAATTCTATAATCACCACAAAATGTATCATGTAAAAAGACAAATGAAAGCCAACTGAAGTAAAGTTAAGAGATCTTTAATGTGTGTGTAATATTTGTAACTTTAGATGAATTCATGCTGTGATTATCATGAAAGACAACTTTTAAGCCACTCAGGTTACCTCTGATTCTATTCCTCATCGGTATTTGACAGCTAACTAGATCTTAAACCAAAATGAGCACAAGTTTTTTGAGCTCTTGTTTCTGTAAATAAATACCAGAGCACTGACCCGAGAGTCCTAATTCTAAAGAACTCCTTTCAACACTTGGCTGCGATGTAAAATCTAAATGAAAATTAAAAAGAACTTGATTATTTGGAAATCTTTTTTTCTAATTTAATATTCTTCAAAATACACCTAATAAGAACAGAGGTGTGAACGATAATTTAAAATAGCGGGAGCATCGAAATAACTAATTAAAGATTTGAAAATGAAAATGAGTCACCGTGGCTGTTTTTATGCAATTGCTGCTGAAAAGCTATCACAGCAAACATCCTCTACTTGTAAATGTGCAGCATTTCCCCCCCAAAAAAATAAAAACACATGCACACACAATGCAGCACACACAGCACGTTGCATTGTAGTGAATGTGTGAGTCTGTGTGTGTGTGTGTGTGTGTGTGTGGTCAGTCAGCTAGAGAAGTTAATCTTGTGTGGTGTTGAAGTGGGGCTAGTGGCAGTCCAGCCATGGAGAGCTACTGTATGTGTATGTCTGTGGACCTGTCAGTGTGGTGATGATGAACAATGGTTGTTATCACACTGTCCAGCTGTTGTTGTTGCCAGACAGATGTTGCATCTAATGGGAATTGACATTACATGGATGCAGACGCTTGTATTCATGCACAGATTTCAATATGGGAACAGTGTACACACAGGGCCAAGCATCGGTGGAAACCACTCATACAGCCTGGAGAAAACAAATGCATTTTCACTGCGTGTGCAGAGGTTACACAATGTATCCTCCAGCTGATTGGCCGAGCATTTCAAAGGTTTTGTTGACTTGTTGGATGGCTCACTATTGAGCATGAACTTTGCAAGTGTGTTGCCTTACAGACTTTTCGCTCCGGTTTATGGACTTGCAGTTGGCATTGTAGGAAAGACAATGTGATAGTAAAAAATAATTTTCTTAATCGCAAAGTTGTGCTCTGTAAAATGTACAAAATAGGCATAACAATGCATCGGTTTTGAATTGTGTGAGTGGAAAATCCACTCCACTGAGACCTCCATTCTAAACAGTGGTGCGATTCCTCAAAATGATGACGTTTGCAGGTCCCTTACCAACCAGCAGGGTTTTCACTGCTTTTTCACACAATTCCCCTCAAGGAAAAGTACATGTCATCTGATGTGTACATGATTTTAAATATACAGTACTGTCAAAAAGTTCTGGGCAGGTGTGGAAAAAGCTATAAACTAAGAATGCTTTTAAAATGGAAGTGTGTGCGGTCTTGTTTTCATTAATTAAGACAACACAGTGAACGAACGGAACATAAATCTAATTCCAATCAATTGGTGCGACCACCCTTTGTCTTGAAAGCATTCTGAAATCAGGCTCTGTGTGAGCCACACCAGCTTCTTTATGTTAAAGATCATCCTTCATGACCCGAGCTGTAAGTCTGGGGCTGTTGCCCTGACGCAGAATACATTTGGGGCTAATCACACTTCTTTCTGATAAAACTGCCTGATGGATAACATTGACAACACCATTCATCCCGACCACATCTTCAAGCAAACAAGCAAGAAAGCCCCATCAAGCTCCACTGTTGTCCATTGTTCTCCAGCCGTTTGGAGACCTAACTGATTCCTCCCACAGCCAAATATAAAAATTTGACTCATCAGTCAGTTGCACCTGCTGCCATTTTTCTCCAGCCCTGCTCTGATGCTTTTGTGCACAGTTGAGTTGCTTGGCCTCATTTCAAAGTGTCAGAACGGAATGACTGTTTGGCTGCAGCTTCACTGAGAAGATCAGGTCTGGACAGACATTGTGGGATAGTAGATGGGTGTATTCGGCCCGCAGTGGTTTTTCTACCAGGTCTCTGCGGACAGCTCTGCCGGACATCTTCCTTTTTCAAAGGGAAACAAACTTGATACATTGTCATCTGCTGCACGAAGTTAAAATCCAACCACTGCCCCTATGACCCTAAATGTTGCCTGTTTCTTTGTGCTTCTTGAGTTTAACGGAACGGCTCAAACGCCGGTCTGCTTTGAAATCTTTGTCTGGCAGGGACATTGCTGGTGCCGGTGTTTCACCTGTGAACAGATGCATCTTCTACAGCCTTCGACACAGCAGTTTTAGCTTCAGTAAACAACTGTGTCACCATCAGCACCCACTTGGTGTGACTGGTTGATCATACACCTAATCATAAGACTACTGCTAGTTTAACATAAAATTTTTGATTTAGGTTTGTCTTTTGTTCACCTGCTATCCACTGTGTGAATGGACACAAATAAATAATTTTTTCATTTCTGGATCTTTTTAACACCTGTTCGAAACGTTTCTTCAGTATTATATAGATATCGTACCAAACCGTTCAAGTGTGCTCAATAACCTCATCTGTAAAGACTTTTTGCCTCTCAATCCATGCACCTGTATCTCACCAGTTCCTGTTACCTATTTTATCTTTGAACAACATCTTCAAAAGCATCTTAGTAGCACACTTCCACTCAATGCAGGAAGAGGAGCAGCAATTTATTTCCCTGTCTGCCCATCAAAGTCCTGCTATGTCAAGATGAATGGGTACAGTCTCCCCTGAGTAGGGCTGCAACACACTAGGTCCTAAACCAATCCATGGATTTTTGTCTCACCATGAGGAGAACATAAGTTGGTATTCACAGCAGGGATATCACTTTAATGCTCATTAAGAGGAAAGTGAGTTGAGAAATGATCTTAAAAAGATCTCAGTACAGAAATCATGGCAGAGAAGAAGCCACTTCAGAAGCTTATTGGAAACAGGAAAAAGTGAAAAAACATATGTATCTGTGTGTTTGGAGATTAATGTTTTAAAAAAAGTTCATTCTGCTGCATGCTTTGTTCAGCCATCAGAAAATAACTATTGGGATGTTTAGATTTCACACCCTTTCATGGTCCGCCGCCTCAGCTATTTCAGACTTTCTTTAATGAACAGCCCAGTGACTTAAGGAAAGGCTGAGAATCATTTCAGTTCAAGCAAAAACTTGTGATCACTATGTGTTATTATTTCCATTAGTGGGGGACTTGGCGCTCATTAATCAAATGCAGGCCTTAGAGTCACATGACAGCAGCTTAGCTATTAACTCGACCACGATACCTGTCAGACCACCTTTTCAGTGCGTAATATTATCTCTCCTGATGCGTGTGTAGGAGTTCAGCCACAAAAAGAAACAGAGAGAGCACAAAGCGTGTGTGTGCGTGCATTTGTTTGTGTGATTGGGCAAAGATAAATGATTGTGAAGGAAGAAGGTAGGGCTACTAGTGGCTGGCCAGCTGTTTAACTTTGACAGCTGCTGCACTGGTGCCTCATGGGTAATGGAGTTCTTAACCAATTACAACCAGGGGAAATTAAAAACACTGTCCCGCTAGAGCAGCTAATCTCCCACTCTATCAAATATTCTTTTTTTTTCTTTTTCCCTCCTGCAGCTGTTCCTTCTGAATGCATCACGACAAAAGACATCCAGACACACATACACACACAGACACCATTCATCAAGTCCATTTATCAAAGCTAAATTCTAGTCACTTGGGGATGATTATGAAGATCCAAGCTAATAACACTCACATCCCTTTATTCTCAACACGCTCCCTTTTTTTCTTCCTCCATCCCTGTGGTCTCCTTTTTTTCTCCATCTGCGTTTCCTTTCTCTTATATCCAGCATTTTCTCATAAATCATTGATCATAGCCTGTGATACATTAGACCCACAAACACCATAAAACACCAGGACTTCATAACAGGTTTTATTTCTCTCCCTCAGTCATTGGCTAAACTGCATATTTTTGCATGTGAAATTGGTTTAGTTATTCTTTTGCGATTGCTGGAGCTGAAACAGTTTTACATCAGAAGAACATCATAGAAAAAAAATCTAATATCAACAATCATTGACAAAAGAGTATCCCAGCAGCAGTATAGTAAGAGTTTATGTATTTTCATCACTAAGGTAAAGAAAATCTAATTCATGAAAAATAAGCCAAAGTGGAGTAATACCTATCTGTTTTGTGTTTACACAAGAAAAATTATGAGAAGAAAATCTCAGTACACAGGTTTGATTATGTAACGAAAAAGTCACTAAAATAAATCATGTCATTGGTTCAGATTTAGGGCTCACACTCACCCTTCTGTGTCCTAATATTTATATCACTGAATCCCAGATTGTACGATGATATGAAAAGTAATCATGAAATTGACTGCCGCAGGAAGAAATTGTTGAACAAATTGATCTCCTTTTCCAAAACACTGATCTACTGCATCCTAAGCAAAATAACATACTAAAGGAATATTAGAGTTAATATTAGACTAAAGCTGCTGTTATCGTGGCTGCCACTCACAGTCTGGGATTTATGAACCCAGGAACCCTTCTGAGTTAAACACACTATTGAGCAGAACAACTTCTTTTTGAGTGTAGAATGAAGAACAAAAGAGAAAGGTTACTGTTTTTATTTCATCTCTCCCATAGTGTCTCACAATGCCTAAAAAGTCAGTGAAAAATATGTTTTTAGTGACTTGGAGAATTTTATTTGTTACTAATCATTAATAATTATTACACTAATAATTAATTATTTGTCTATGCTTCAACCTTCTTTTTTATTGGGTTTCCTAGCTTATACCATATAGATCTCAATCCATCCCTCCTGTGGCTATTCAACACAGTTATGTTCCAGACCAACCATCTGGTGCACTTTATTAATGACTGACCCTACATGGGTTAGACATCACCTAGCTGCCACCACTCTCTGTGTGTCCCTGTGTGTGTGGAAAAACATGAGCTGAGGTTGTGTGCACTTCCCCTGCTCCAGAGGGTGTATTTGTAAGATAAAACAAATTTCTGACACTAACCTTTTATTATTCCCCGTCAAGCACAAATATATTCAGAATTTGAAATGTTGTCCCCTGTCTAATCGTTAGATCATTTGGAACGACCTCACAAGCGTTATTAAATGAGTTCATATTAAAAATAAATAAAAACGCCAAAAAAAGGATAATCCAACAAAGTGTAAAAAGAAAAAGCTCTGATTTATAGATGCATGCAAGAGACTGAAGCTCAAAGAGCTGCAATGCATGACTGCAGATGTCTTGGAAATATTTTTGCTGACGTGCAAACAATAGTAATAAAAGTTAGATGAGAATGATAGAAGACAGAAAGAAGAGGGAAGAATGGAAGCAGCAGTGTGGTCGTCTGGGGAATGATTCCTGTAAGATATACTCCACTCCTCCTCAGAGAGGAAAGAGAGAGGAGGGAAAAAAGAGAATGACTTATGAAGACACAACTTGAAAGAGATGTGTGAAAACTTTGAAGGTAAAGAGTAAGAGAGCACCGACGCAAGAAGAGATATACAGTGCAGACTAAAGCATATGTAGGAGGTTAAACGACAGAAATAAAAAGGTCAGACAAGAACATTTTAAGCACACGTACAAAACCAAGTTGCATTCGTGCCATGAATGCTCTTTTAATAATGTGAGACAGGTTGCAAAGGATTGCAAGATATTGTGGAGTATCTTTGGAAGCAGGATCCTCGTATTCAGAAAATGTAGTGGATCAGGAATAAGCAAGTAGCTGTAAGTGAAAAAGTGGGGGAAAAACATCTGCAGATGCGACTGGTTTAAGTAATCGATTGGTGGGAGAGTGAATTTGTCTGATAATGAGATCTCTGTGGACTAAATGTATATCTTTAACTAATAATTACACATTTCTCGAACCATACAGCCTACAAAGAACATTGTTAATGTTTGACATTTATAGATTTGCTGCAAATGACCATGGCCAAGGTGAAATGGCAACGTGTCAACCAAAACAAAAAAATACAAATACAAATCTGAAAAAAACACTTTTACTGCCGATGGTAATGTAGTAGATCTCTCAAACACCTTTGTGAATTTTCTTAACCAAACCCGCTTTTGTAACAGGTAAATACACCGACAACATAAATAGGAAAAACAATGCCTAGAACCAAGTTACACAGAATGGTCTTAGTTACACCACTACAGCTGTTACCAGCCGAAAATCAAAAGTTTCAGATGTTGCATTTATAAACCATTTATAAGACATTATAAAAGCAAAACATGTTTCTTCCTGGTTGTTGAAGAATCTGCGTCTGAGTCTTTCTTCATTAAGAATAATGAGAGAAAATAATTGCAATTGACTACCTTTGATGATCTAGAAACTGTTTTTCTGTAAGTCCCTTCCTAACATGATGCTTATAATAGATTCAGAATAAAAACTAAAAAATGTTTCAAAATGCCTATTTTTACACCAGCTTGGCTCACGATTTTAACGACGTGAAACTCTCAGTCTGCTAATTGTTGATATCTAGAGTTCAAGTACACATGTCCCAACTACATGTGGAAAGTAATGTATAGACATACAGGGAAGACAACGAACAAGAAAGTGTTGCCAGCACACAAATCTAGACACGGTGAAATCTCTCAAGAATTCACCGATCTGTTTACACAGGGGCTCATTCTGTGTTTTTGCAGCGCTGCCAGGTGGCTGGCGGGGTGAACTCTTCAATAAGTCAGGGCCAAATACTGCGGGCATTTGCACTCTCACATTCAGCCCACCTGAACAATATCTCCAGGTAAATTTCGGTGCTGCAGCACAATCTTTACAAACCTTTCGGCACACACGTTCAGCAACAATTGAAAAACTGCCCGAAAAAAACACGGCAACACATGGTCTGATGGGAGTGCAGATGCTAAAAGACACATTAGGGCCTGGCAGAGCAGATGGGCACAGCACTTGCCAATGCTAAAAGGTACATTTTCCCATTTAAATGATTCAGTTCTAATTAAAAGTGAAAAGATCAAAGATAGTTTTATATAGAATCATATAATTTATATCATACTGATTAGACTAAGGTAGAATATTCCACCTTTTAAATTAGCAGTTTCTTCCCACTGGTATAAAAAATACACAAAAAACACACCCTCTAAAACCCAGTGCTGCTGTTTTTAATCAAACATATGAGACTGAGGAGACCTAGTTCTGCATCAGTGGGTGCTGGCTCAGCCACCAGCACACCACAAGCAGAGAAATGAAGACATTTGATGGAACTTAAACACCTCTGTTAAAATCCAGATTGTACATCAGATCAGATTGCCACATCATAAAACTATCTTCTGACACAGTGTTCCGTTAGAACTCACCACATGGGCTGGTACTTGCTCCATCTTAGCAGCAGGTGTTCCAGGCCTCGGGTAGAACTGGTTGATGAAGAGACTGGGGAATCTATAACATTTCACCAACTCCATCGTCTCTTGGAAGTCTTCCTCTGTCTCACCAGGAAAACCGCAGATTATATCTGTAGCTATTGTAACACCGGGTACCCTAAAAGAGACACAAGACACGCTTTTATGAGACTAAACACATTATCAAAATGATCAAAGTGCATGATGCCATGTTTAGTATTCCAAAGAACTTGCCTTTTCTTGACAAGGTTTTTGGTATAATGCTAAATATCATTAGATTAGATAAATGATCACACACAACGAGGAAAGCTGGTTCACATACATGTTTCAGCTTTTGTTCTGATTACAACATTTCTGGAGGCACTACAGCAGTAGAGGGGGTGAGGCCTTAGAATTGGAAATGTTAACAATCAAAACCTGATTAGAACCCTCTTCTGCAAATAACTAGCTATAGATTATTGACCGGAGAGCTCAGTGGCTTCATCATTGCCAAGAGGAAAGTATTGGAAGAACTGCATTGATCCTTCAAAGTATCCAAGTATGTTGTTTGCATTGTTAAATGCTAGTGAAAAAAATAAATAAATAAAAAGGACTCCAAGATAAAATAATCATTCCCTGTCAGAAAATGCATCTCTGGAGAACATAGCTGACCTTCTGAAAAACAAACCTTTAGGACATGTTGCCGTAGACCTTCGATGAAAAGGCATTAATTATCATATATAACAACGGTTATTGTCAAGGCAACTCTGATATTAACCATGAAATGATAAATTGGCAGGATGGCAATTCTTTACCAAACCTTACTGTAATGAGCAGGGGGATCTAGATGATTTTTGACCAGCTGGCATTTTTTGAGAATGTAATAGTGAATTAAATGGTATCTGGTATGAAGAAAATTAGAAATCCTTCTCAATTTAGGAGGGCCAAAGCATTGATTACATACCGTCTCTCAATGCTTGGAATGCTGTATGATAGGAGTGACACAGGAGTATCTTAACATAATGGCTTATGTGGCATCCACTCAGTCACCAGGGGTAGTATTAATAACAAAAAGATCATCAATAATCTGAGTATATGTCTATTCACTCTCTTTATCCTTGCTTTCTTTTTCCCTTAAAAGTTTAACAGAAAGATAATATGATCCCAATAGTTAAAAAGCAAAACAATAACATGTAATCTACTTTCTCCTTTTGAAAATCAAAGAAATATCAAAGAGGTTTAAGAAAGAAAGATTTAAGAATATCTACAACAACATCTCAACAAAGACATTAAGCAGAAAGTGGGAAAGACATTTGACAGCATGATGCATTTTTAATTACATTAACTTCCTGCATCTGCAATCCCATGATAACCTCTGACCTATTGATGAATTCCAATTGGTTCAGGATCATTAATATTAACCACTGGCTTGCAGGCACGGGCATCCTTGACCTTTCAAGGCACCTGACATCTACTTTGTAGAAAAGTGAAACTGCATAAATCTTCAGGGGGAAATAAATTGACTCGCTGGACATAGAAATATATAAATGAATAATTTTCTATTTGCCAATAAAGCTGCATTCTTGGAAACCCCTAAAGCAGCTGTGGCAACCCCCCACAGTATTTAACATAGAATACATGATTTAGTTTTACATTTTGTCTTTATTCCTATTAAATAAACAAATGTTTGTTTGCTGCCTCCAGGCTCCAATGAGATTTAATTGATGTGTCCTGGGAGAGGCTTTCTGCAGAGAAAGTTTAGTCTACATTTGAAGCCCTTTTTGAACATTTCAACAGTATCAGAGAGTTCCGATCGAATAAAAAAAATAATCATACTCGCTTAAAGTCTAATTAGTTCATTACTCCAGCTTAAAGCTCTTCGTGATTTCCCCCCCCCCCCCCCACTCCTGGAACGCTTTACGTGCTACTGCGTTTTTGTAGTAGTTTGAGGACATATGGGTGGTCAAAGATTTTCTTTTTCTTGTTAAAGTGCTTAAAAGTGGCACCATTGCCAGAAAGAAAATGCACAGTTCAAGCCAGGGTTGTAAAATAATACAAAGAGTTAGGAGGCTGTGACAAAAGGGCATGGCAGGGGAGAAGTGTGAATTGACTTTTGTAGATATTTCTAAGGTGGAGGCAGAGAATGTAAAGGGAAAAGAATATGTGCATTCTCTCTCTCACTATTACACACACTCTGTCATTTTGACAGCTCTGCTTCTCCCTGATCTGAGGGTGATAGAGGTGTGATGTGTGATACTAAT
>CAJRST010038888.1:12616829-12656797 GCA_907169785.1 Menidia menidia | reverse complement strand
ACTAATGAATAAGAACCCCTGTGAAACTCTCCTTGTTAAAAACGAGAGACAAGAAATGTATCTTGTTATTGTTCGACAAAAAAAAAAAGAGTGTGAGAAGCAGATACGGAAGGGAAGCAAAATCAAAAAGGCTCCAGATTAAATTTCAGCCTCACTTGCTTTAAATTAATCTGATGCAGACACGGGCTATTCAAGGAAAACTCAAAGCAGAAAATTAGGTTTGTTTCTCCTCCCTGTAATAAAATTGTGTCTCAGAATTGGACACAACAAACAAAAGTTTTTACTATTTCTTTCCCAGACAAATCTGTCGGTCTTCTCTCTATCGACTGAATTTGGCACTTTTTAACATAAAAATAGGTTACATACACTTCTGAAGAGAGTGGTCTGGTTTGTGTAACGGAGATCAAAAAACATCATCAGGCCTGTTCAGCCTTGGAAAATTTAGTTCTTATCTGGGATTGATTAGAATCATATTTGAGTCTTGCATCCTTTCTCATGAATGTGTGGAGAATATGTCCAAAGTGTTCTGTAATAAGAAGGTGGTAGTAAGAGCTAAACGTTAAAGGGTAAAAACACATGCTCATTTGTATTTATTCTAAACATCTCAAAACGTTCCTGCTGCAGAACACATGCAGATCATTTATATAACTGATATGAAATCTTTCTATTATTGTTTATTGTAGTTTTCCTACAGTATTTCTTTCCCTTCGTCACCACTGACATGAGGTGCTGCTCTCATTTGGTGATTTCCACCATATGGGCGGACTAATAAAATCATCATTTTATGTCTTACAGGTGTCATCTTTATCGCACCTAGCAATCTAATGTGTGAGCACAGAAGTACTACGCATGTAGCCATCACTTGAAAAAAGTTGTGCACAACTACTTTTTGTTCATTTGTAGCGCCCCTTCCCCCAGAAAGCAATGGAGCCACAGGAGATGATGACTGCAGGGTTTGAGGATCCCAGAGTTTTAATTTGCCACATGTGCATCTAAAGTGAGAAGGAGCAATGAAGAACACATTTTTTTCAGTAGCTGCCAACAAGTCGTCACCCTCATAGCTAATGGACAGACTCCTGCAGCTACCTCAGAGTGAAAAGCATAGTCAGGAACCCTAAATCAAAAGACCCATTGGGGTAGAAAACTTTTGTTCCTAATATATCTCTGTTATTCTCTTCCTGCTTAATGAAGGCAAAGAGACCACATCCCTCAAGACAGCTGCCTTCTTTAGCCACAGAGCTGTATACGGATGAGTTATGATTTTGGAGGAGGGTTAAATCATAAAAACTCTCTTCATCAATACTCCACTTTTGCACGTAATCACTCTCGTGCCTTCCACTGCGTGCTAAAATAAGCTTCATAAAACACACATCTTCCGTTGTTACTGTAGACTCTTTGCTTACCGAGGTGCTGCTGCTCTCGATGCATGTGTGTTTGAGTTTCTATAAAACACACAGCCGCCCCTCTCAATCATTCATTTGAGATATGTGCATGTGTATGCAAGGCTGTTTGCACAACAGGCGCCTATGAGCTGCTCCCGTGATAAGACGAAGGTGAGACTACTGGGACGAGAAAAACCCCCGAAAAATGACAAGAGGGGGGAAAAAATGAATATTGTGTGGAGGTGTTGCGAGATAGGATGAAAGAACAAAAGCAGAAAGAAAGACAATCTGGGAAGGTAAATATTTATCTATATAAGTGTCAGAAAGACACCATCTGTGAAGCAGTGTGTGTGCTGTATGAACTTCTCTGAAATGATAATGTGTGGTACACTTGGGCTGCGGTAGCAGAGGAGTTGGACAGCTGAAGGAAGGAGACGTGGCAAAAAGAAGCGGGAGGAGATAAAGATAAAGATTAGCTTTGGGAGATCTGTGGTTGAATGTGAGAAAGTTTGAAACGCTTTTGGCTTGAGGGAACCTCAAGTCCTAAATGAAATCATACGAGGATGCCATCTGACAGCGTTGCTGTAATGTGTAAATGTGTGCGAGGAAGAGAACGAACATCAGCTGGACTGAAAATGAAAAGAAATTCAGCAAGGACTCGAGTTTTAAAGGATTACTGCAGTTTGGCACGTAGTGTGGAAGCTAAGCTCAAATCGTACATGATCAATTCTCATGTGAGGAGAATTTCTATATGCCATGCATTTAGAAAAAGAAGGCACACATTTCGGAGCACAATTTCATGAACTCCTTTTTAAATATAGGAGACGTGATTTGGTCTCCAAAGAACTCCAAAGAAGAATCGTCCTCAACAAATACCTTTTTAAATGAGTGAAACCCTGTTCAAAGATGTGATCACAGTCTAGCACCACTGGGAATACATTTACTGGAGTGTTGTCAGAAAAATTCAATTAATTTGAATTGTTTGTTGTTTGAATTGGGCCTTTTTGTGAATGCATGCTTTGTCATGCACACCCACCAAACATACAGTACTTCAATACCACGGTTTGACTGCATATCTAACAGAATATGGACTTTCACAGGAGAACAGACAAATTGATCATAAGAAAGGGGAGAGAATAAGGACACTTGTGAGAAGTGCAGGTAATCACTCGGCTTCGTGAGTGTCTGATTTAGCAGAGGCAGATGTAGGTAATGACTCTCTCATGCAGCAGCTCAATTCATAGAAAAGCACACAGAAAAGAAACTGTGCCTGGTTATCGCTCACTCACTTCACTCACTGCCTCCATCTAAGATGAAGCAGAGGGCTGTGAATACCAGATAAGGAGGTGTCAGGTGACTGAGCAGATAACACAAGTATTTCAGAATAATTAAACTTGTACACAGGAACAAGCCGATCTCATTGTGCCTCTAACGTAAACTTCCATAATTGTGAACAGACTGGATTCCTCAGCAGCTAATACGACCCACGATCCTGATTACATCAGAATGAAAAACTTTTCAAGTCAAGTGAATTCAATAGGTCGTTCATTCTTGAAATTTACTGACATGTGATTCAAAAGCTATGGAAATGATGTGAATAACTGTAGTATGTTTGAAAGCACAGGGTTGACAGACTGACACAGGTAATGACTCACGCTGGCCTATAGAAACTGACAGACTGTCAGAGAGACTTTACTGATCTCCATTTTTGCACACTGTCCTCGTCATGTTTGTCTTTGTCTCGATTGAATGTTTGAGGTTAAAATTATTCTAACTTAAACTAAGTAAAACACTGTCAGACTGATATTGTTATTTATTATCTATTAATAAAAAAAATATGTCTGAATATTTGGAGGGGAAAAAAAGAGGAAAGTGAAACCTGTAATTTTTCATTTGTGTTTAGATGTGTTTATGTAGGAAAAGTCTCACAGTCCCAGCTATGTTGAACATAATGTGATGTGGGCTGCATGAGAATCCTGGATTTACTGGAGCTCTGTTAAGTGAATAACACGGCATTTGTCTTCAAACCCACAGTGCAAAATAATCCCTATCTATCCATGTAGCAGGTCATTTGTAAAGATTGAGGTGGTTGCCGTAGGATGAACGCAGAGCAAAGTAAATAATGATCCCGCTGGAGTCATCAGTAAAGTTTATCATTTAATGAAACAGCCTGAACACAGCAGAGCAGAACCGCACTTCAATTTAACACACACTTTCGCAGGCTGGCACACACATACGTCATTAGCCTTGGAGAAGGGTAATGAGAACACACACACATACACATTTCATTAGTCTGAGCTAGGAGTAATAAGAGCACAGACACCACAAATCCACCCACCCACACACACACACAGAAGCATATTATACACTCGGACTCCCACACACGTGCATATAAAGGCTCGGAGACGCAGCAGTGCAACGACTTCAGACTCGTGACTGTCTGGCCAGGCGTTAAATGGACTGTCCCTTTGCACTTCATTTCAATTTAATCTAACCTTCACTGACATACCGGCAGTATGTGATTCATCACGACATCAAACTGTTCTGACCTGTGCAGATATGAGGAACATCAAGACACCTGACAAACGCTGGATTTAAAAGCCTCACCTAAATCCTAAATCAAATGAATGCAGAACATGGCTCGGCTGTAGACTCTAGTGCTCCTTTTATGAGGCAGCTCACCCACAGACAGTTAGAGACTTTGTTAATGGCCTATAAGGGTATTGCTGAAGCAAATAACTACTGACTTTTTGTACAGAGTCAAAAAGTTAATGCTCCAAAATGCTAAAAAGTTCAGTAAATGAAAGTGACATTTTCAAAGTGAGAAAGGACTCTCCATAAAAATCTACTGATGGAAGTTAAAAGACAAACTAAGGTAAATGTTAGGATGGCAATTATCAGTACCTAAATGTTTCATATCTACAGGCTGTTTGTTCTTTACTGTTCGGACAAAGATGCTCACGACAAAAAAACAAGAAGTTTTCTTCTTGATGTGACATAAGTGGTCCAGTATTGGATTTAAGAATTATTGGGCTGCTCTGATGAGCCCTTTTAGTTGTGGAGATACTTTAACATTAGAATTTGAGAGCTGTACTTTTCAAATAAAACATATTTGGGTTGTAACCTTCATTTTGCCTGATGGTCACATCCACAAAAGCAGGAGTGAAAAGAGTTTGCTGCTTCTCAACTTGACAGCACTGGTAAATAGAAAAATCTGATTATTGACAAAGAAGCTTTGACTAATGCTGCAGTTGGACGCTATCATTCTTAACTAACTTCTTATTTTACGAGTCATTAAGCTGGTAATCACAGCAGCTCGAGAACAGCACAATGTGGTGTCTTCTTGAGAATAAGGACAAACATCCTCAGCAAAAGTGGCCCTGATGATAGCTCTACAGAAATGAGCTACACCAGAGAGACGTTACCTTTAACAGGATGACCACATAAGTACTGGGGGGGCGGGGGGGGGTGTCGTCCATGCTAATATAATAAAGACTTTTTTTTCTTCAGTCAATCAAGCTTAAATGCCACATAAACAAATTCTGCGCACATTTCAATAATTACTGCGATACTGCTTTATTTTCTAACCAATAAAAAAACCAACAAAAAACACATAACATAATTAAAATGCATTCAATACATTAAAGGCTGCCGCCTGCCTTCTGAAAGCACTAAATTAAAAGTGCATCAAGGTCTGAATACAGTAGTCTGAGGATGCAAGATGCATTCAATTATTAGCAGGTGACTCATAATTGAATCAAACTGTGAGGCAAGTCAGGACTCTCACCTTTAATAAACACTGTGGCGTCTGACATCGATCAGCAGCAACATTAGAATCACTGACAGGGAAAATTAATAATATTGATCATCCTGTTACAACTGAGTTCTACCGGGAAATGCCTGAGTAGCAGATATTACTTTGGCTTTTATCAACCTGAACATTATTGGAGAAGGTGCTGCAACCAATACGAATATGTATATTGTTATAAGTATGTTTTCTATGCATAGCTGTAAAGTCTTGAATTAAGCTTTAGAGTGAACCAACGAAGGCTTGAACATCACTCAAGTCTTTTCATGATAACATGTGACCACAGCGTATGGGGATTTAAAAGCCCTCAAACTGGGATGGGGTGACAGAGTTAAAAACAAAGTGAAACTCAAACACCACAGCCAGTGTTACACACACACACACACACACACAGATTTTAGATCATTAACCGGGTGGTTAGGGCAGGGTGAGAGAAGTACTCACCCTGTAGAACGAGATCACTGATATAAGATGGACTGAAAGGTGAGACAGGCTGTGAAACATCACTGGGCTTTACTGGATGTGCACTGGTGTCGGTTGGCCAGGTGTGAGGGCACACGAGTACTCTGGGAGAGAGCGTGCACGTTGAAGGGCAGGGATCGCTCGCTTGTCATTTGACATGGTGTTACACCGTTGAAAGGCTGATTGCATATTCCATTTTAGTGTTGTTCTACCTGTTAACTCCTGGTCAGAAACACCAGTGCAGATGTGTCAAAAAATAAGACGCCTACATTAATATTTATTTGAATGACTCCAGTGATTTACACTGACTGAGATGCCATTCTTCAGGTCGCAGAATCCTTAGAATGGGAAATAATGAAAATGATTTTGCACACATGGCGATATGACTAAATCAAACCCTTTTTGCTCCCTCTTGAGCACCACACAGCTGGTCAGTCACAGTGTGGTGCGAACATCAGGGTGTTACATAAATAAATAAAAGAACAGACACACAAAACCGCCTTATTTAGTCCAAGGTAAAAAAAAAAAAATCAAGTTTAGTACCCTTTTAACATTTCTCATCATAATGAATCACTAGTGCTCTGGCTGGGGATATTTGCTTTAAATCTTCAGAAAGTCTCAGAAAGCCGAGGTCAGATGGCCGGTATACTTTACATAGACTATCTGGAGGATCCGGCAGTTATCAGCCACTGTGGGGTGGAGCCGCACAACTCATTTGCATGCACTGTGAGGAGCTGATGAAATGATAAGCTGGAAACCTGAGGAGAGGGGAAAACAGGCAAAGCGCAGAACAATGCAGAGGCAAAGGCCTACGAGCAGCACTCAGTTTGCCCCAAGGGGCAGCAGGAGGTAAACTGACAACAGCAGGTCGTTATAAATACAGAAAAATTCCAAATACAAATGTGTGTGCTTGTAAAAACTTAGAAATGTATGATCTGGATCCACTGATGGGCTAAGCCCATCCAAGCATGCACTTCAGACGGACTGTGGAGCTCCGTATTTCTCCGCTGTTCAGCAGAGGTTTAACTGACATGACCAGCTTTCTGGATGTGAAAGAAAGTTGTTGATGTTTCATATCAGCATCTTTTTGATTATCTTTAAAAATATTTTCCCCTCAGCTCTGTCTCCTCCTCTTTATTATAGCTGACTTTACGCTCAGTTTTCCACTGTGCCTGCTCGGATCAACTAGGAATGCATCTGATGTCTAAAGAGGTCAGACTGCTCGTCTTTAAAACTGAATATGAAAGACCACCACTCTGCCTGAAGTCTTATCTCACGGTATGGATGGCGTGCAAATGTGACAGGATATGCATTTTTAGTGAGTACCTTGCAGCTAAATTTCAATACGTTTGTAAGACATAAACTAATGCAATTTTAAAAACCGGAGGGGAAAAGTCAGCCTAGTTTCTTAAGGTAATGTAAATCAAATCTTACAGTATCAATTTATTCTCCGGACTTTTCAGGTGGGAAATTGTTCAAAGTACTTTCCTATACAAGTGTACAAATACATCTGTTTGAGGGGAAAAAGAAAACAAATACCACTGTATCCTTCAGGCAAATACAGAGCATGTGTAATGATTGAGGAAACTGTGATAACCCAAACAGTCTTTCAGGAAGACAGATAACCTTCAGGCTCATGAGGATAAACTCCATCAAAGGATCTAACTGATAAAAAGTACAATGACTTAGCTAAGGACAATATTGATCTACTAGTTCTATAAGGTTTGACCCACATATCCATCTGACATGAGGAAAAAAAGCTGTTGATGACAAGCAATGTGAATGATGACTTTCTTGTTTTTCCCTTTTCTTGCTTTGCATTAAACGGGGTCAGGAGGAGACTGTGACGCAAATCAAATGAAGTAGAACACCTTGTTCCCGCCAAATCTTTCCCCCACAGTGTGTGAATGTGGCTTGGGTTGTTTTGCCACCTTTGAGTACACTGTGGAGCCCTGAGTTTCAAAGCTGTGTGAACATTCTCAAAGAAGCGCGCACACGAGTGCAAACAGTCCACATCCCCTTCACACATGCACACACTCACCTCCTGCTCCTCCTTTATTCTTTCAAAGCCAGGAAGAGGGATAGGTGATGTGCTCTGAGAGGCTTAATAATACACGAACACAATCTAATGAAGGAAAGCGTAACTCCTGTAATTACAGTGACGCTGCATGTATTTTATGTTGTGTGGTTTAAGGAAAGGAAATGAGGCTTAATCCAGAGGAAGTGTCAATAAGACAACAATGTGTTAGGAATTGCCAAGAGTCATTATCCACATGCTGGCTCTTGCGCGCACACTTCAACACACACCTCAGTTTCAGCTTGTTGTAAAGTTAATGAGTCGTTGCTGCTTGTTTCCTGTGGTTCAAACTGAGCCGATTCACAACGCTCCACTTATTGACTCACATAAACAGATACACACACACACAAAAAAAACTCCATTAATTTTCATCGATACACAAACCAACAGGCAACACAAACAAATGCAGGTGCAGTCTCAACCGTTCAAAATTCGGTGACAAAAAGAGAGTTAAAACATGGCTGTGAGATGTTGGGCACTAATGAGGAGCTGCTGACTGGTGAGATTAACACAAACCGTTTGTGTGTGTGTGTGTGTGTAACATTCCAGGTGCTCGTGATGACTAAAGTGCGCTGTTTGCCGTCCGTGCTTTCGCTGTGGCTGAACAGGAGTTTCAAATCAAAGACTGGGAGTCAAAACAAACACAGAGAGCCAATGCTTCATTGACTTTACTTGCTGAATCATCAGCTGGAGGGAAAGAAGAGGGGAGACGAAGGGCGGAATGTTGATAAGTCCCGCCAGTGTGCCGGCTTATCGCGGTAAACTTGTATCGTTTGAGGCGCTCTTCCCGCCTCTCTTGTCCTCCCCTCTTTCCCTCACCCTCTCTCACTTGGCCCTTCTATTTTTCTTTATTCCTTTTTTCTCTCTGCTGGGAGATGATTCCCCTACCGCCCGGCATTCAAGTGAAACATTAGCCCTGCCCGATACCTTAAACCCTTAAGTGTGTGAGTGTATGTGCGCAGAACCAATAAAGGTATCTTCAACAACAAACAGAGGAAGAGACTGTCTCCACACACGCACTGTGTAGTCACGCTACTGATGCATGTGTCCTGCCGTAACCCAGGGAGGTTTGATATAACCCTGTCACTCCTCATGACTAATGGCGATGACTAACACATGAACACACACACACACGCGCGCGCAGAGAGACAGACGAGACACAAACACAACTGCCTTGGAGCCATTTGTTTGGCAAGAAACTGTCGCAACTCTAAAAGACAGACACACAAAGTTATCATCAACACATTATATCAGTAGACAGCATCGCTTTGGCTCCTCTTTGGAACATACAAGTCACCAGTAAAAGTACTCGTAAACCTACACAATCTATTTGATTGTTTTGTGAAACAGAGACAAAAAAAACATTTTTGTAATATTATTAATTGCCACGACCACAGAGTTATATGGCTGTACACATTCTTCTTATTTATGATTTTGGATTATTTTCTATCCAAAGGCTTCAACCTCTTTTAAACAAATAAACTAATATAAAGTTCTGTTCTATGTGAAGCACTATGCATGACCTAAATTAAGAATCACTCCTTTCCCAAAACAAAACAAAGAAAAGAAACTGCAACATTCCCGCAGAAGCTTTTTACCCACACATCTCAGCCAATCCTCACTAAAACAAACAAAAAGTGGCTGACTTTTTTTTCAAACCCGGCACACTTGCTGCATGTTTTATTCTCTCACGTAAGTGCAATTAAAATAAGAGAGATACAGAATATTGCCTAGTTTGATGGTAAAACTAGGCAGTTAAATAGGATAAGGCAGTTAAATACGTTAAGCCCAAGCAGCAAAGGACAGAGGTAACCCTACACTCATCTTAGCTGAAATAGGAATGCTGAGTTTCCCCTTGGTCGTGTTATAGGTCAAGCATCTTTGTGCCAATTATAGGTCAAGGGTCATTGTACCAGTCAGCTGCTGGCAATCCCAACATTCATCACTAATTGATTCTTCATTGCCTTGCAGGGAAAATGTGGAATAATAAAGCACTGCTTTGCTTGCAGAGTTCCATCTAAATGTATTATTGCTTGTATATGTCTTAGTTTTGTATTTAAATTATATAGGAATGACACAAACTCAATAATAAAGCCTGTACAAAATCATAGCTTAGACAAACGTGAATGTATCTCCATAGGAGGAGACGACGTAACAGCTTTTTAGAGGTCAAGAACACAGCCCGATGGGAAACCCCAGAAGGCCGGGGTGCCATTCAACCTCCAACCGTACCAAATCATTAATCCCTCTATGGTAACATGATGGCTCACTTCACTCCACACTCCCTTCCTAAACCCAACTAACCCTAAAGTCAAACACCAATACTGTAGGATTCTGATCCTCTGCATATACACACACACACACACACATACAGGCAATCCCCAACGTGCAAGAAAGTAACTGTTCCTTTCCAGCCGTTTCATCTCCGGCCCATGGGCTTCAAACATTCTTAATCCTCAAGAGCAGTTCTGCCCAGATATTATGGAAAACTATGAAACAACGGCATAAAATTCTCCAACCATGTCCACACAGTCTGTAACAGCCTTATTCCACAGTAACAGGATTTTCCCCATACATCATCATATAAGAAACTGCCCTTCATTATGTGATTTTAATTGATAGAAGAAGAGAAAGGAGTGAATAAATATGGCGTGCTCTGGCATATGAGAACAATTTAACCATTTTAATTTCAGCTATTAGTCTGGTGATTGTTAGAATTATTCACGGCAGAACACAATTCAGTTTTAACAACCAAAATGAAGCGATTATGTTGCTCAAAGGAAAGCACATTTAATACAGTTTTCCTCTGTGTGCAGGGATGAAATGACATGTGGAAGTTGTACGAATAAAAAGAGAATTAGGTCAAATGGCAAAACAGTGAGATCATGCATTATTTTACAAGAATGGCATCAAACTAGCACGGGAATGCCATACTAAAAGTCCCACAGAAGAAATGCGAACTAAATCAGTCGTAATATCAGTTGTATCGGTTGCAACTGTCAACAGATCATTTGATAAGAAGTGGCGACTGAGATCATTTGAAACTTATGAATATGAACCACATTGCTTCGGATTTTATGCACTATATTGTACTAAATCTTCCTTTCACTTAACGTGCAATATTTAAGTGTTCAGTTTTGAGAGCTTCTGGAGTAGTTACTTGGCATGCTGTTGCGTGTATTTACAAAACTTCTTTAAAATCTTTAAGTAAACAAGGATGCAAAGAAACAAAAACGGCTCCTGTTAGTTGGTTTGTTTTAGGTAAGTACATGAACACACAGTTTAACCATGAAAAGGTGCAAACAAACAAACATCACTGTCAGACTAATGTGGTTTGGCCATGAGTGAAATTATACATAATTGTATCTTTAGCTAAAATGTGGTGGTGGGGGGGGCGGGGACAAAATGACAAAAAAACATCAAGCGGAGGGGCCTCTAATGGCTATTCCAAACTGTTCCCTCAGGCAAGTCAAGACTAACACACCAAATGGATCAGGAGGAAGGAGCACCAGCACTTTTCCCAGAGGAGAGAAGCTGTGGTACCTTCTCAGAGGCAGAGCTGAAGGTTGAGTCAGCTGACAATAATTTGAAGTCAAGCCTTTGCTCACGGGGCTGTGGTGAGAAAAGCCTGGAAGATCAAGCTAAGTTTGTGGCCCTTTGGGCTACCGTATGTAGGAGATAAGCATTGGGATGAAAAAAAGCTGGAGGTTATATTCAAAGCCTGTGGGGTCGTGGTACGAGCTTGGATGTGGAAACTACCAGGGACTATCCAGGATTTAACCTAAAAAACAATCTACAGACAATAGAAGTGAAGAGAGAGGTCAAAATGGAGGCCTTTGGGGCGTTTTCTGCTTTCCTGCCTCTGCTGGATATGCAAACAACAGACTGGGAGGCAGAAACTGAAACACCAGCAGTTCAGGCAGAAACAGCTTAAATATGATTTTAGGCTCAGGGTGTGAAGACAAGAGTCTCAAACGTAACACAGGTGTGAGGACGGAGAAGATACAGTGGAACAACAATATCCCAGGTGGTTTGGTTTCAGTTGACATGGTGCTGAAGGCAGACGGTGAATCCTGCCCATCTGGTTATGCTGTCACTGTATCCACAGTGTGACTGTTTGTTTTGTTTGATTACGACAGTTACAGTGAAAGGTATTTGTCAAAAGGAAACAGAATACTCATTAAAAAAAATAATAATTGATGATATCATTCTATTGCTGAATTATATAAAACTAAATGTATTTTTTCTTTTTCAATGGTCATTTTATAGTAGCTATGTTGTGTGAAAAAATAAACTAAAAAC
The DNA here is from genome assembly GCA_907169785.1 of Menidia menidia. NCBI lineage: Eukaryota > Metazoa > Chordata > Actinopteri > Atheriniformes > Atherinopsidae > Menidia > Menidia menidia. The sequence continues at coordinate 12,644,766 of CAJRST010038888.1, read as the reverse complement.
CGATTCAGCAAAGTGTTTTCATTGGAAATGTTGCTGATTTTACTCAGCGTGAGGCCACAGAGTAAAGAAGAAGCTTAAAGATGGTAACATAATGTTTACTCAGTGACAACCAGACTGAAAGGACATAGGAGCTTCCACCTGCTGTGGAGACTTTGCTATCAAAAGAAAAAAAGATAATGTTTGAATCTTCAGTTGTTCCCCGTGCATATGGTGACTCATGTACTGTTACTCTCCTGTGTTTTGCTTGCAGCTGTGACATTTCAGAAAAGAGGTTGGATTTATGCTTAATGGAGGAGGCCTTGATCCCAGAGTGACGTTAAGAGTGCTGCTGTCCTGAATGGATAATTAAGATCCACACTTTTGATAAAAGGACAACAGGCGATGACATTCTATAATATTCTGTTGAATGGTGGGCACACCTGTTCTTGTTTGAGAACAATAAAGAAATACATTCAGCTTAATAAGCCCCATTTTAGTGTGTGGCCCGCTGGTACTCTAGGTAATGGACAGAGTGGATTACAGTAATGCACACATGCCAGGAAAACAATAAATGAACAAACACTAAGATAAGCACTGTCTCCTTCTAAATATCTCTCTGCTGTGTACAGAAGATCCACATTTTCAGATGGGTGCTTTAAAATAAGCACACACACACACACACACACACACACACCGGGTGTGTTTCTTGGCTTAACTGAACCCCTGGCCTTTCTCCCAGAACCTGAACTGCACCCCTGCTATTACTACTGCAGCCAAATGGGTCAGACCACTGGAAGTGTACTGGTATTGATTTCTCAAAACTAACAAAACATGTTTGTGTTTGGATGCATGTTTCTACAACAGCTGCCAAAAAACATACACCAGCTTGGAGCAAAAGCAGTCCATGCCCTGTATGTGTAAAAGTGTGTGTGTGTCTGTGGATTGATATCTCTTGGAGTTTCCGCTCCCACAGTGTATTCAGTCTCTGATCAGATCAGTGACATTACACCTACAATTATCTCTGCTAAATATGAAGAAAAGAAAAAGGTGCTGTGAAAGAAAAACAAAAAAACACCCACATTAATAGAGGAGCAAACTGAGAAAACACAAGCAGAAGTTATTTGTGGTCCATAGCGACCAGCACGAAGGAAGAAAAAGGCCTGAAAAACAGTAGGGATTAGGTCTTTGGGCTGGTCGGGTTTCTATGAGGTGCTGGATGGAAAATAAAAGGGACACAGAGGACAGTTTAGAAGGAAGGACGGAACTTATGAGTGTGCAGGAGTACACAACGTGACTCGGGCACAGCAGCACAAGGTGAGCAGGAAAAGACTTTGTTAGATACCGAGTGGCTCTATGTACTCTGTTCAACACCATACAATCTTTGAATGCAAATAACAGTGTCCAATCACCCTGAACAAAAGCCATTGCCCAGGTTTACATTTCATATATAGTCTTGCCTGGCCTTGACATATATGAACCAGTTGAACAAAATATATTGATTGCAATATATGGGCTCAGCCGCTTAGAGCAAATTATGTACTTGCAAAACACAATCTGAAACATCCATGGGAACATATAAATATATGAGAAATAAATAACTGACATCCCTCAGCAGATCTAAATAATAATCTATTCTGCCATTTAATAAACTGAAGTGAAAAAACAATGAGATTTAGAACATACTTTATAGTCTAAAGCTCATTCACTGTGAGGAAGTGAAACTAGGTCTGTGTTGTGATTTGAACCCTGCTATTGAAATTAAATCTTACATTTCCTCTGGTTCAAACAGAAATTTGGTGCGGTGCAAAATTTAAAAAAAATCCTCAGAGTATATACTTTAAAATTTTCCTCTATAATTCAGGGGGAGAAAAGTTTGTTATTGTGTGACAAAAGCAATAAGTTCCTTTAATATGACATTAACATCCCTCTTCTAAATCTATCGGTAATACCCAGAGATTTAAGACATAAAGACGATGAACTCATTTCCATATGAATTCCCTCAGTGTATTATCAAAGCATCAGTTCTATATTTATTCACCACGCCTACGTGCACTGCCATAATTAATCATTGTCAAACTCTATGACAGATTATCTATTATAATGTATAAGATTAAGTTTTCATCTTTCATTCAACATGAAATATCAAATCTGTACTGTATGTGACTAAGTAATCCACATCAGATGTGAGCCAGTTTGCCTTTATCACTGGACTGTGTAGGACGCAGTATAAATTTGGAAATTTGAAGTGATGCTCGGGTATACGAGGGATGGCAGCATAAAATATACAGTAGTAGGAACATTTGGAATTTGGAATTTTAGAAGCAATCTGAAAACTGGCACTTTTGAATTAGTTTTGATTAAAGACTCTTGACTCATCATTTTCAGATCGCCTGGAAGCTGGAATTTGAGCAACAAATTTACATCCTGCTAAATCAATGGGACAGTAACATAACGGACAAACAACGAGATCAGTGATGAAGTTCACACCAGTCCCACCTCTCTGTGAGGAAGTCCACCACTCTTTTGAAGTCATCAATGCAGTATTCTCTTTTCATGTCCATCAGCACACTGTCTGAGGCTGACTGCACTGGAACATGAAGAAAGGCGTAGACGCGGGGATGGTTCAAAATCTTGGCCATCTCCTGTTGAGCCAAAGTTATGGAGAGAAATTGACAAAGAGAAAGGGCAACATATTGAGAACTACATTGCTTGTTTCATGCTGCATGCTTGTTTCATACATTCCTATTCAAATGGTGGCTGCTCATCCATGAGATCAGAAGAAGAGGAAAATATTTGGGTTCGAGTGTAAGTCAAATTAGAAATACACTGGTGGCTAACCACATAAAAGAAGATGCATTTCACTTTTAGATTTCCAAACACTAATGGAATGTGGTTTTTGTTAAGGCCGTCATTGTTGTATAACCACGTAAAAATCACTCCATCTTCCTTCAGTCTAACACTGCCTTGGTAATGAGTGTCTCATTAACAATACAGCCATGTTTAGATGATTTGAATACGATAATGAAAAAGATGAAAGTGAGGAAACCAAGAAAAACTTGGATAGGAAAGAAGAAAAAACTTTAGGACTGAAATATGAAATAAACAAAATCATATTGTAACCAATATGAATCTGAAACAATTTTACAGATTGAAGCAAGAACATCTTAGATTAAAACATATTCCCACAGCCCAAAAAAATAGAAGCAATTCATATTAATTTATCAACCACATAAATGAGTGTTTCCTTCACAATAGAACATAGAACATGTGTGACATGTTGGATGGGAGGGAATTCACTATTCCAAAAAACAAAAACAAAAAAACAACTCCCCTGCAGACGGGCTGACAGAAGTCAATAAGGTCATGACAGCGTCATGTTTACCAGCGTGCAGCGTCCTCACCCCACACAACACTCGTATGCCTGGCAGCTGAGGACACCAGTGGCTGGCCCTTCCTCAGAGAAAACGCTGGTCCATTCTTGGCTGGATTTAAGATTCTAGCTGCTCAGAAGTTCTTGGTCCTCAATTCTAGGAATCATGACACCTCCAGTGCTGTCAGCTGATCAAAGGTCTGGACACCACCTGAACTCTACAACCGGCAACGCCATGCTGTTTGTCTTCGTGGAGTACGCAGGACAACCCTCCAGAGTGAATGGTGCTGTCAGGTCAGCCCCACACCATCAGAGATGAAGGCTTTTCTGCTCAGCGCCTACAACATCCCAGATGGTCGCTGTCATCCGAGAACTCACTCGCTTCAGTTAATTTTAAATGAGTTTTGGCCAAGAAGAGGGTTTTTTTTCCATGATGGAGCTTTAAGTCACATTGCTGGATGGGACGGTGAACTGTTTCACAGACAGTTTGTGCAGCAGTTCATGAGCCCGCGGAAGGATTCCGCCCTCCAGGTTAAGAGTGATTCATGTTCTTCAGGACAATGTAGCACCAATCACTTTGAATATTTGTTATGGGTACTATTATTGACGGTGAATCAAATAAGTCTTTACATTGTCATTTTAGTTACCTTCTACACAGTGCCAAAAATGTTAAAGTTCAGTTACAGCAGGTGGCTACAGTATGATATGTCATATGAGTCATATAACTAAAAGAATAGGTTCATATTAAAATAAAACTTAAGAGTAAGAGCTTTGTAAGACAACAGAACTCTAATCTAAGATCTAAGAATGAGTGGTTAAGATGGTTAGTTATAACTAATATCTGACGTTCCTGTCATGTGATGCCATTTGTCAACATTCTGAGGTCAGAAATATAAACTACTTACTAGCAGATAACAGAAAGCATCCCTCAGCTCACATCAGCGACATCTTAGTGAACAGGTTGCATTCCTGCCTCACAGCTCGCTATCTTCCCAGAGACCTTCTACAACACAATTTCATTTTCTTTTTCTCTTATTCTTCATTCCTCCTTCTGAAATTAATTTAAAAAATGTAATAAATAAAAAAACAAACCAAGGGAATTCTTAATGCACCCACCAGATCTAACATCCCCAGAGACAAGGTTGCTCTAACGGGGGGTGCTTTTTGTCTGAGAGGTTCATAGCCGTTACTGAAGCATGCAGGTAATCATTTCAAATCAAAGTAATGAAAGAAAAAGAAGCATATCAAGTCCACAATTAATTCAGCCAGGATTCCAGGCACATTGGTAGCGTTTATCTTCCTGCTGTTGTTCAAAGAGTTAGACAAACACTGACGGTATGTTCCATTTACAACAAGCCTTTCTTGCAGCAAACGCTGCAGCTGACTGGGGCAGAGAACCTCTCTTTATTTTGGTAAGTTTACTCAAGGTGATAGCAGAACTTCTATTATCACAATGCAGAGATGCTGCTTTTCCGAGAAGGTTAACCGTTTTAAAGGCTTTCATTGAAGTCATTCATACTAATTTTACAATTTTTGTACGGTTTTTACTTGAGTCTTCTGTGTTTTCCTTTTTCATATTGCTTTTTCTATTTCATCAGTCTTCTAGTGCCTGATGCAAAGAAGCCAATGTTCAAACTAAATTAAGAGTTGTAGAGAAAAAGTCCAATAACACTAATAATCATCTTAATAAAAAGCTAAACGGTTTTATTTTTCAGTGAACTAATCAAAACCTTTTCAACAAAAACTAATATGTCATTAGAAATGTAGTCAATCTAAATGCCTCCAGAGTGACTGATAATGGCGGAGCAAACAGAGCTATTCACCAGCTATTAAGGATTTTGAGTTTCTGTCTTTTGTTTTGTCGCTCGCACTCTTTCATTAATTTACTGGATTTAATTCGCATATACATGAAAAGAGTTGGCAACTTTATTTTTTCCTATTTCTTTCATGCTTTCATTAATTTTCCTTATGAAAGAAATGGAGAGACCGCAGATGTCAGATCTTTCTGATGGATGTAATCGGGACGCTATCATCACCATGCTAATCACCACAAGAAAGAGAAAATGGAAAAAGAAAAAAAAGAGAGGGGAGGAAGAAATGATTTAATGATTTCCTACAAGAATATGCTGATTGCAGTCCGTCTTCTCAATTAAGATCTATTGTTGAATGTTCCCCCCCTCACACGCAGACACTAAAGCATATGTGCTCAGGAGTGCACACGCAGACACGGCTCAGTTGCAGCACCACAGGGGGCTGACCGCTGGAAGCTCCAAATTAGAAAGAATTAATTTGGTTGGAAAATGGAGCTTGATTGGTGACAGAAATCAGGCTGCAGAATGTCTGTGTCTGCATGTGTGATGGTGTGAGAGAAAGAGACAAAGAAAGATGTGTAAGGAAACAGTCTTTCTTTTGACTTAAATATTTTCAAGGTTATTTTATAGTAAAGCCATGGATTAAATAAATCACTGTTTTTTTAAATCTATATTTTCAGTAGAATAACTGATTTTTGTGAGTGTGTGTGTGAAGCCTTAAAGAGACGCAACCAAAAGATTGAGACGGTAGTAAATGGCAATAAAAGTATTGAAGAGCCAAATGATGCCACAATCAAGACAAACACAGAAAAAAAGATGAACATAATTACTAAACACTTACCTTAGTGGAGAATTCAATAATTTTCTTCCTATAATGCTTTCCTTTTTCTGGCTACGGCATCACCAGCAAGAGACAAGTAAACAACTTTAAAAATGCCTTTCCCCCATGTGTTCTATTCTATGATCCTTTTAGCCATATGTGCCCACAACAGTCAAGGAGTTCAATCATTTTCATGCTGGCACAAAGACGGGAATTCATGTAGAATAACAGGAGAACAGGAGGGTGAGAGTGGACAACCCTACTCAGTGTGAGGAACTATTCATTTCCGTATGGTTATAACAGATTCTGCATAAAATAAACTAGGACGGAGAGAATTCCCTTTTTTATGTTTCTCATTAGATTAAATGAAGATCGAACTCCACAAAAACCCCACGGACACTGTGGGTGCATGCATGGGGACATGTGGAGCATCACGTGCTGCTGGAGTGGCTGGGCTCTCATCAGAAAGCATGCCTGAGTGGCAGGGTACTCCTGGTGAAGCCCGGGGCTCCATCTACGAGGGGAAGACTCTTCTTTCATGAGTGCCGTTTATCTTGAGTTGTTTTTTTCCTATCTACAGTAACAGTCTTTCATAGTCAAGCCCATGCACAATATATGTGCTAATATATTCTTTAAACATTTCATAACAGTTTTAAAAGCAAAGAGATATGTCAACTTTCTGTTTTTTCCCCCACTGGTTTAATGTCTTATTCACAAAAACTGACAAACGTTCTTTTCATCTCTCAGTGTTAAGCTCATGCAAACGCATGAAGCAGAGAGGATTCATCTTAACTGGATTAGCTCAAAGGATCTGATATCTCTGCTCAAATCAGATAAGCATGACAAAAACATACAGAAAGGAGATGAAAGATGATTTGTCGCCAAACTGCCTAAATGGGGCAATACATGCCACTACACTACGACTACAACAACCAGCACCCCTCCTCATCGTACCAAAAGCCCATCAGAAGAGTTTTACTGAGAAGGGTTTTGTGCCCAACGTGGAGGTCCAGAGGAGCCTAAAAGCTTTACAATATGCATGTTTTGACAGTTTGGGAATTGTATTTCCCAATAATGTTTAAGACAGAAGAAGAACTGACTGTGAGGGTGTTTTGTAGCCGTCCAAATGAGCAGGAGTGGAGATGAGACACTAGTGTGTCTGGAAATGTTTGCTGAGGGTGCTTTACTTAAGTTGTTTGGCAGCCTGTCAAATCAAGGAAACACACCGACTCTTTACAAAAAATAACTTCTACCTACAGCAAAAATAAGGATTAGACATGTCAGAAATATGCAGTAGTACACGGGGGGGAAAAAAGAACAATGTTGAATTGTAAGTGTGCAGTAAACCCTGAGAAGACCGTGTCTGTACTGTCAAAAAGATAAGAAAACTGTGCAAACAAAAACTTATCACATCAGCTCTGTCTCAGCAGTTTGGATATGTTTAATGCATTGTGAAATATGTGCATATGAGAAAAAAAAACAATAATGGAGTTCTCTTACATTTCCTTTGGCTGCTCCAAAAACTTAAAAATGTGCATAAAGAATCATGGAAAGGAGATTGTGGATGTCAGATTTATGCTGGTTCTGCTCCAGCTCAGAATAGCGCTGAGGACAATGTTTAATGGACATCTGCTATTTCATTCATCTCAGCTTGCTTGATTGCTGGATAGGAGGAGACTACTTTCACACGTCATTTACTGTTCCCCGTTGCATGATAGAATCAATCACACACACTCACATGGACTTGCACACGCACAACTGCCTACATGCACGCACGTCTAATGTGATCTATTGCTTTTGCACATGGACAGAGAGATGTGGAGATGGACAGACACAATTCTGAGCCTCAAAACTATACAGCCAGAGGGGGTTTTAAAAAAAGGAAAAGAAAAAAATACGCTCCTCAAGAAGAAACAACTGACAGCACAATGCAATCAACTAAAATGTCAGTGAGAAGTGGCCCATGAGAGGTGATTGGGCCTTTAACTGCTCCAATCAGCAAATGGTGCTATGAGGCTGTCGACATCTGTCAAGAAAAACAGGCTCCACATGGGAAAAAAATAGTCTGCTCTTGTGTGACAGAATGAAAGAGCACAGGCATCGGTCTGTGAGCATGTGTGAGAGGCTGATCTTTAACGTGGTGCTGGAGAAGTTACTTGGCCTTTTCAGCTTCAATCATAGCCAACCGGAATGATGATGTTATATAAGTGCCAGTGTTCTTCAAAGGAAAAAGACAGCAGGATATTATTTGGCATAGGCTTAAAGATAATGGATAAATATACTTTGGACGACTGTACCAAACCATCCCTCCATCTCTACTGCTATGAGTTTTACAATCACCAGAAAAGTTAAGAGAAAGGAGACGGCGATGGGAGACTAATTACAAGTAAAACAACATTTAAAGGTGAAATATGAAAAAAAGGAAAAAAGAATCCGAACTGTGTCCAGTGGGACTGTGATTAGCTCTGATCGACAAGAAAGAAAAATGAGGGAAGGGAAGTGAAGGGGAAGGAGAGAGGGTAAATGGGGAACACGAGCAAGTAAAGACAAAGAAAAGTTCAGTTATCTTCTTTATGTAGGTTAATTGACTGAAGAATTAAATAAAAATACATGTACCTAATACAATTCAATACATGGCCGTTAACAATAAAATAGTTAGTATCATATGAAATTATTCTTAACATACACACACAGATAGAATTTGGAAGTGTGCCTTCCAAGAATGTTTCTAATTATCAGTTAATTGTTATTCCCTTTCATTAGGAGGGTGTTTTTTTTTTTTTTTTTAATTGTAATGTAGCCAAGCAGAAAGACTACCTATACATGAGGGGGACAATTAGCCACCTCCATTAACCCCTGGTTAATTACAACCTCCACTGCTGCTTCCCACAGCACTTTTCCCACTCCTCCTTACCCCTCATCTCTATCCCCGGGCCTTAATCCCCCCATTTTCTTTTAGCTTTCTTTTGATTTCTGCCCTCATTTTATTAACTATCATAACAGTCATCATTGATTCTATGATTCAAAGCATCTGTTTTGTAGTTCATTGAATTCCTTTTTTTTTTTTTTAAAGATAAAAAAAGTTTCTTTCATTTGATTTTTTTTAGGTTACAATAACCCTTTTTCTGCCCTCAATGTCATTTATTTTCTCCATTTAGAATTTTTCTGTATTTTGCTTTTGACTTTGTCTTTAGGGTTGATATTGGAAATGTCCTTCAGTAACGAAGAAGAGTCCGCTACTTTATGCAACTTTGCCTATCTGGGTCAGCAATCAAATTTAAGCAAATATGTGGCATTCACAACCTTACCTTACTGACAAAAGATTCCATTTTCTTAAGCTTTGTCCCTTTACTGAGGCATGCATTCAGAGGACATTGCGTCTCTGGAACGTTTTAATAAAAGACGCTGTGATAATGGCGAACAAGGCCTCAGAAGTGAGTGAAGGTGCCAAAGATCAGATTGTCATTGTAAACTATAGAATGTTTTTGCTGCATAAAACCAAGGTTAGAGTTAAGCTTTCTAAAGGGTAGCTGGGCGGTATTGTTTGACAAATTCTTTCTAAAGAAGAAACAGGGAGACCATGAGACCAAGCCAACAGTAGATCAATACATCAAGCTTTGTTCAGTGACATAAATGCAACATCATCAGTGATAAGCCGTTTCCTGACACCTGAAAAGAGATGTTTCAGGTTTCAAAGGGACAGTGTGAGTGTAGAGCAATCTCGGAATTATTAATATTTTGTTGTTGAAGATCTATACTAACTTGATTCTAAGGACTCCCTGCAATGCAGGAATCTTTTTTAACCCATAAAAAGGAAATCTGAAGGAGACATTACTTTGCTTTAATGCTTTGTCCAAAGTTCAATAATATGAGAGCAGTGCTAAGATATTCAAATACCTAGAAAATAACAAAGCCACTGTTTACCAGTTTCACTGTTAGATTCTGAATAATTCTAACTGCTCTTCCAGCAGACATTTTAATCTATGTTAACAGACTAATATTAAAGGTGGTCATCCTATCAATAAAAATAGGGGTAAAAAACAACTGAATAGAAAACTGATCACCAACCTCAAAGAAGATTAACGCATAAAACATGACCTCTACATCTAATTCTAGGCGTGGAAAATCTTCTTTCAAGTAATTCCCAAAACACACCTGCCAATGTCTTATACAGGGGAGTAAATTACTAAATGCTCCACAATGGGAAAACAAACTGGGGTGAAGCCACTGAGAGGCATCAAGTCAAATACAATTCATTGGTGAGATTAATTCGTACATCGCCAACAATGTCATAATGGACTCATAAAATGAGACATTGCTATAATGGAACAGAGGGGAAAAGTTAACGTTACGGCAAATGGCAACTTAAACACCCCAGGGCGCTTTCCAAGGAGCTGAAAGCCTGCTTCAGCCCTGGGTCCTGCATTCACATCAAGGTCAAAGGTACAAAGGCAAAGTAGATTGGACGAATTCTGTCCATTGAGATGTGAAAAATTACTCTCCTCAATGGGGTGTCAGGGCCATATTATTGACACTGCATTAGCTTACACAGCCACAAAGGAGCGAAAAAGTGCACTTAAATTGCATTCCATCAAAATATGTCAATGTTTGAAATATCTACTGGGTTGTGGGCGGTCAACTGCTGAGAAAGAATCAAAGTGGAATGTTTTTTGCACTGATTTGCTGCTTTGTTGCCATGATGGCTGCTCCATCTTCTAATTCGTTCTCTGGCTCGCTGCAACATGACAGCACACAATGTGCCATGTGTCCGCCCAGCTGACTGAAATATGCACAGTGGCTCAGGTTGAATGCTTTTTTGTTCTGACACAGCCACACCTGCAGAACACTTTCAATTTGTACTTCAAATCGTGAATATTTAAAAGAGATTCCTGAAGACGAAAGTGGAAAATAATGTGCTGGGCATACTTGACAACAGTGGGTCATCTCAAAAGTACCATCTTTCTGGAAAGATTCTCTATATGTCCCCACAACTCAACCCCTTGATCCTGTGATGGAAACGATTCCCAAAGTGTTTCGTCCTTAAAACGGCCTGTGTAGTTGAAATGCGCCTTCTGAGGAAATTCTATTGCTGTGTCCTTCTGAAATGTACTAATTTTGAGAGTAAATACATTCTTATTAACCACATGAACCTTAAGATGATTTATATTTCTGAGGCATGATGTCTACTAAAAAGCTAAAGTTTTTTGTCTTTCAAGAGAATTCTTCTCTCCAACCAATGTTTGTATCTGTTATTCTTATTCTGCGATGCTCTAAATTGATCACACAAATATTAGTGTCTTGTAAGACAACAGTGCTTTACAGGACAGCACTAAAATAAAAAATAAAAAATAACATTTAACCTTTTTGTAATGTTAAAAAACAGCCTCTTATGTGTGAAGAAAAAAAAACTTCAAAAGAGAGATGGGAAAAAGGAACGAAGGAATAACAACATCCATGTTCCATGACAGAGAACAATAACGGTTGATAAAATGAGATTGCTAAAGAGGACACAATGGCCCTTAATTGACTCATTAGAGAAGAGGAGAATGAACTAATGAATGGAAGAGGAGTACTGCTGAATCTGCTTGGTAAGCAAAATGGAAGGGCATTTAGTTTATTAAATCTAAGCAAAGCAATATTGTTTGTTCACATAGAGGATAGCACATGGAACTACCAGGAGCTAATCAAATCAACAGAAAGGAAAAGGTCCAACAGTATTCCAGTTTTATTAATTACAGATATTTCTACTTATCTTACCCAAAGTTGGAATTTTGGTTAAGATAAGTAGTCTGGGTAACCGGTGAGATATGTGTTGTAGGGAAAACACTCTTGGTCGAGGGAGGCTATGAAAATGTCAGAATCATCACTTTAAAAACTTGGTTTTAGGTTAGGGTTAGTCAAACAATAGTGCAAATTATCATCAGGGAATTCCAGTGGATGAATTCACCCCTGAGTCAATGAGTGCACAAATATGTGCATTTGTGTGTCAACGTGTGCGGTGAATACCTCTAAGTGCTCCAGGATATACGGTGGGTTGGTCATACCCAGCCTCAGCATGGCCCCCTCTGGGATCTCCCCCACCAGCCTCCACAGTAAGGTGGGCAGGTCTGTGCCTATGTCTCTGCCATAAGCGCCCGTGTCCTCACTGGTCAACCAAATCTCACACACTCCCTCTGAAAGACACAAACATGTAATGATAAACAAAACAAAAAACAATCATTAAACAGATATAGGCTGGCTCCGCTTTCTTTGCTTCTTTTATTATACTGATGATCTAACTGTGGCATTCACCAATCATTTCTTTAAGATTTTTCAAACAACAACCTTTTCCTGAGCAGTGCTTCCCATGGGACCATTCTTTGCTGTGATTGTAAATGCAGGAACACAGTAAAGAAATGTCACATTTACATTTCATTAATCGGATTTCAAACAGACTCACCTACTGAAGGTAATGAAGACTAAACCCCCCCAAGGCTGAAGCCTTAGGGAAATTGCAACTGAGCAGTTGTTTCACCATATTCATTCATTTATTTATTCATTAGTTTTTCAGCAGGTTAACACCAAAACACACACCTTGGTGATGATCCCCACAGTTTACTTTCAACTTCGTTTTTGCATAATTCAGCACAATTGTTTCACAAAAGTTGCACATAATGTATTTATACTGCTTCTTTTCTCTAAATGGGTCTTTATTCATTTTTTTAAACTCTTTTTATCATCTTTAATAGTTATCCGATAGCTTTTACTGTGACCAAAATGCATCATGACTTCATTCTGCAGTGCATCTCTGATGTTATGTTGAATGACAGTAAAAATAATGTGTACATTTTGGACAACTTTTTCTTTTTAAATTCTTTTAAGGACACAGGTCCAGTCTCATCGTAGTGGTCTTTCTCTCCCCACACACCCTTCATACATTCTATTATCTGATACCTAATCCTGATAGATGCTAACATTGACATTGCTTTCTGTTAACAATTCCCTGGAAGTATGCTTTGAATGACAGCCACTGTTTTGCAGCAGCTATTTGGTCTGATCGTGGCAGATTTGATCAAAATCTTTGGGAACATCAGTTCAGAACTGGTGTGATAATGAGTTTCCGTTTGGCCTGAAATGATCACTTGTAAAAGGATGTCACTTTCATGTTCTACAACGGTTAGCCTATCGATGTCACTTTTACTGAAATTCTATTGCAATTTCATTTTGCCTGTAATACTTCCATACGGTATTTGCACCCCTTTCTGCACCCACAGTGTCCCCATGCTGTACTCCACAATCATACTGAGATGTTTCAAAAAGCAGCTTTGAGAAGCACAAGTGCCGCTCTAAATTTTCTGGTAAGGCATATTGGACAGCTGAATCCCCCACAGGACAACAAAAAGCTTTAAAGTTGCTCTAATGCTCCAAGAGTTGTTTGGCATTTTTGTTACACAGATTAAGTTTGGGGGAAAATTCTAGCGGGAGTCTTAATTTAATGAAGCCAAGTCAGGTGAGAAAGTCTTTCGATCTTCAATCAAAATATTTTGGTTTTAGTTTTGACTTCAGACCACCTTGTCTGTTTATTTTCACAAGTCTTAATGGCAAAAAACAAACTTCTATGTTGGTTTGATTCTTCAACTAATTGTTTTCAATGAAAGTCAGTTTCCAAAAACTAAAACTGATACGGGATTGACAAAAAAGATCTATTCCTACCCAGGCGAGTTTTGGCTAAAACATCTTAGTGGAGTGTCTCCTTTGCTTCTACTTTGAAACCTGATAAATGGCATTAGCACTGGCAGACAGGTTTTTCTCAGCTTCTCATGCAATAGCTTTTGTCAATGCATGGAACGCTTTTTCGAGGAAAATGGAACTCGACCACAGCACAGATGATGTGCAGAATAGCAGGACTGCCCCGAAGACTCCCTTTTGACAGGGCTTTACAGCCTCACACACTTGTATGCTTATTTGGATGCTTACACAGATAAATAAAAATTCTCTGGATGTATTGATCTTAATTTTACCCTCTTTTATCACTGTTTTTATGCCCCTTCGGTTCATTGCAAAATATTTGTCAAAATTGTATTAACTGAAATTTGGTAAAATTCTAAATAAATTTAGCATAATTTTTGTAAATACGGAAGAAATAATTGAAAGCCAGATCGTTTTCCCATGGTATCCTCATTAATGTGGGGGGGGAAATTAAAGCCAGATCTTTAGTCACATTGCCACAATACAGGGTGCCTCCTACAAGCTTCCAGCTTCTTCCACATGCTAGGATTTTATTACCTTGCTACGCCTCTTGTTGATTCAGCCATAATGCTTCAAAGATTTGGCAGAACCTGAATCAAGACAGCTAGTGACACTAACACCCATCTTATAAACATTTTTATTGCAGGAATGGAAAGGTCACATGCAGTAGGAGCGGGAGTTCCATTGGCTCCATAATGATCCAACTGTCATTTGGCTGGAGTTCAGAAATGGCCGGATGCCCGCTTAAGCTCACTGTTAAGAGATATTATAACACTTAAAGAGGAATAAGCCGAAATGTACGCACATGCACTTGGGAGGGGGAAACTAGCTCCAACGTTATGATCAGTAGCTGTGGAGGAATGAACAGAAAGATGAATGCAACCATTCAGATAGCAAAGATGGTGAGCTGTTGAGTGTTAGAGTTAAATATAGATTTAAACGACCTGTTTAAAGACGTGTAGGGGCAGAAGGATTAAGAATTCGGACAGAGTAATTGTCAGGAGTTGAAAGAACGGGTGTACGAATATCAAAATCGCGGACATTAGGATGCACTGACGATTTTTGGAGCCATTCATGTCTAAATATTGTGTCATACTCAGTAAAAATAGTGGAGTCTATTAATTATTTCTTAAAAATCTTTTCATAATTCACTTAATTTGTCTGGAAACGTCAATTCTGCCCCTTGTCACAGACGTACGAGCAGCCTTTCCGGCAGCCACCGCACAGCTCACTGAACCCTGACAGATCTGGAGGTCCAGCTGAATAAGTACGGTTCGGAAACAGGAGATCCATCCAACAACATTATGAAGGTGTTAAATTACTGCAGAATTGTTTTAAATCCATAATGCGTTATATTCTTAATCTTTTAAGCCTAAAAGACGGTGTTGAAAGCAATTCCCAAGACGGCAGATATAAGCTTGTGTGGGATGAATTACGCAAATGGTGTTCCCAAGTCAGTGCCCTTGACTGCACCATCTAGATCCCTGGAGTGAATTTTTCCTGCAGGAAGCACAACAGCGGCGTCATTATCAACTTAACGGGCCTGACCCAGAGCAATTTTGGAAAAGTATTATGAGGCCAGGCCTACGGTAAATTGGGGTAAGAGCTCAATCGCTTTCCCCGAAAACAACATTTTTGAGATTCCACAAACGCAATGCGGCAGGGGTGGTGGGCATGTGCATTGTCTTCCACAGCAGACCTTCTGCGGCTTCTATGTTAATCGTGTTCAGGGAGGGTGATGCTTTGGAAAAGTCTCTTGCTTAGTGAAGGCCACAGCAATGCACAGGTCGCCAGATAAACCCAATAACCTTTGCAGTAATTTGCCCTTTGGCTTTCCTTTTATTAGGTGTGCATATAGTGTTATTGTTGAATAAATATTTGGGGCAGGTAGCCATCAGGAAATGTCTGGTTGCTCTCCATTCTCTATCTGGCCTGGCGCACATCGCCCAGCTACTTCCTCTGGGTGCAGCACACAGAAGTGTGACGCAAGAACATGTCTCGAATTTATTCATTTAGGTCCTTATTCTATATGTATAAATAACTGAATAGATATTCTGGACATCGAACTAACAATGAACGCTTCAATCTACAACATAATGCTAATAGTTTAAGAAAAGTCTCAACATAAGATCACCTAATGAAACTGTAGCAATTTAGGCTGTGATTTATGCAATTTCATCATTTTAATTCATAAGACTTACAACACAGAGCTAGATTCTTTCAAATAAAGCTAAAAGTGTCCCTTTTCATTCTGACCCTGTTGACGTCACACATTCCTCACCTATGATCTTTTTCTCCTCTCTTTTTTTGAAACGGCATTCAGAACATTTCTAAACAATGGCAGAAAACAAGGCAATTATCCTAAGATTTAAAAAAATAATAATAATAACTTTAAATGATTCAAAGAGACCGCACATCAAACAGTAAAAGAATTCAGGAAAGACAAAGATCCAAAGCAAACTAATTAATACATTCAGAATGACTTGGGGTTTGACATTTCAGGGTCAGCATGATGTACAGCCAAATGCAAAAAGCAACAGGGAGTGAGAGGAAACAGTTGTGTTATGACAAAGTTCCATTGGTCTTTGTCCAAGAAAAGCACCATTACTATGCAATACACGTATCGACCAATCATCACTCCAGCTCTGCAGAATACTGATTTAGCTGTGTGTGCATTAATAGCCGTTTTGTGCTCCTGACACCTGTTATCTAAAAAAACTTATCAAAATAATTTTAAATTGGGAATCAAGTCAGACTTAAGTCCTGAGTAAAACTTGAAATAATAATTGCTTGTGAATGGGATGTCTAAAAGAAATAACAAAAGATTTTGACTATCAATAAAAGCAAAACTGTGGGCAGGGCAATATCCCCCTTTATCTGATTTTGATTACATGTGGGGCCAAATCAAACATGTAAATGGAAAGATGACAAATTATGCAGTTAGCCAACAAAATTACAAAAACAACGTGATTGACAGTTGAAGAGACAGACTTTCCACAAAGTTTCCTTTTAATTTGATCCGAAATTAAGGACAATGTGTTCTTGTCACATCTTACGCAAAGTCCTAACTGGGCAATCGCTGAAGAGGACTGCAACTGAGACTCAATAAATGAGACATGTGAAGATTTTTGTCATTTGGTTGGTCGAATAAGGAAAGCAATTCTGTGAAAGTTGATTATGTTGCGTTACATTCAAAGCTGCGCAGGAACTTGTTTAATTGTTGGTTCCGAACCTTAAACATACAGGGCGATTAATTGAAGTCCAACTCTGGACTTTGTGTTTTATCCTCAGAGCAGCAACAAGTGCTTGTATAACAGTGAATTCCCATAACCAGTAGAGCCCATGTCAACATGATCAAACAACAGGGGGCTCTTCAGAAGCTAAAACTTATTTTTGTAAAACTTTTGTATTTGTAATGGGAGAAAATGCACTTATGTGCAGAAGTAGCTCCTCTTGTGGTGTAAAGACTATTGGGCGTGACAGCACAGTGCATTGGCGTATGATCCTGCACTATATATGGATTGTGTACATGAATAGACACGTAACACATTATCCCTTTATCCCAAACATATACACTTGAGTTCAGCATGCCCATTTATCTTATTCTCTTTGGTGTGATGTGCAATTTGATTGGCTGCCACAGGGTATGATGCTCAACAGATTATGGTTTAAATGCATGTGAAAATGATCCCATTAAACTGTATGAAAACCCCATTTCCGATGACACAAATAAAATTTTAAAAAAGGCAAAATATGTTACAGTTTAGATATGGATTAGGGAACCGTGGCAGGCTGCGGGTGAAATGACTGAATATTGTTAATAGCAATGTAAATATATGATGCTACACATGTCTTTAAATTCAATCAGACGACTGTTTTCAAAAGGGGATGATGGCATCACTGACCTACCCAATGCATATTGAGACAAACGGGTCAGTCAGCAAATCCAATGCTAAGGTTACTCAAACAGTGACCTCCACCTTGAGCTAAGCTTTTGTTTGGCTGCAGGTTTGGTAATTTCTGTAAACAGAAGATTTTGATTCCGGGCTCTAAAAATGGCTGCAAGGTCTTTACTGGCTTGCAGACCCAATGTTATTCATGGTGTAACCATCCGGGCTGTCGACCCATTGCTATGAATGTTGCCATAGATTTGGAGATTCCATCTTCTCTCAGCATAGAAATGAGATAGTAACGGTGCCAAGTTCATTTTTTGCCTGATCAGTTAGACTGACCTAACTTCCTTGAGATTCCAGATCAGCAAGAAAGCAGACCAAATGGTTCTCCATATTTTCATTGCCAGAGGGCTGAATGTTTGTGGGGCAGATTTAACAAATGGTTTGATATCTGATCAAGTCCATGCTTTCAAGAGAGCTCACTATATACATATATAATATTCTGTTTGTGCATATCCAAGAATTTCCATGAAAGAAAGCAGGCAGTCAAAGAGAGAGGACCCAGAGACAAATGCATGGGCTGGCTTATATTTAAAGATAAATTAGTGTAGATTGATTGACTTTGAAATTCTATATTTTACACAATATAGAATTGAGAAAGTCTGTGTGAACAAGACACTGTGCATCTAAAGACAGATTCTTCTAAAAACAAATTACAATAGTCTTGAAAAGAATGCATGAACACTGTGGTAATTTAAACAGTTCTCTGTTCTATAAATTATTCCTTTTTCTTCTGCTTACATGAAACACACACACACACCTCAATTATAACCAAGCAACACTTTTATACAGTGCCAGTGACTGGAAGGCCTGTCTGACCTTCAATCACATTAGTCTTTCCCCTTACACCCCCCGCCCACCCCCCTCAACTGCTTCCCACTGGCTGTCTTCTGTCACACTAAACCTCTTCAGTCAGCACCAGGACGTAAAAAAAAAGAGGAAATGCAGTTGAAGAAAACTGATGATGAACTCAGACACCAAAAGAAAACAGATGATGTGTAGTGAGAATACATTCTGACAAACAGATTCTCATTTTTGGAATACTATATTCTCATGGCTATTGCAGGGATATTGTAAAAAAAATATATATATATATATATATAGTTATATCTAACAGGTTGTACATATTACCAATTAAATACAAAAACTGTATATGAAAAAGATCTTAAAGTTCACAGACTGTATGTGCCACATAACTACATTTTTTTAATTGGCTTCCTCTTTGATCCTCTCCTCTAAACCTAACAAGTTATCATGAGTAATATCTCTGCTCACTTCAATTAAAGCTTCTCCTCCTTCACCAAACCAAGCTTCTTCCTTAGCCTTCCTCGTGTTAATAAACAATTTCACACATACAAGCAGCTCCACTGTACGAAGACAGACACGGGCCCATCGCTGAGATTTACACACAGTACCCGGTGCACAAAAACCACACACGGGAGTTTAATTGCAGTAATTAACTGGCTTAATTTAGAGCAACGACTGTTGATGTGGTGCGTAGGTGCCTTGGCAGGTAGCATCATCATCACAGATTAACCCAACACACACATTTTTATATGCAAACATTCTCTCGGAGGCAAGTTCACCAGATACACACCTATGTGAGTGCTTGACGTGTTTTTGTTGCATGTGGACATCTGTGTGTCCCCACATGAAGACGAACATGTATGGCTTAATCAACAGCCCACGCAATCCTTTAAATAACACAATGGCTTTACCTCACTTTCACATCAAG
Source organism: Menidia menidia (assembly GCA_907169785.1). Lineage (NCBI taxonomy): Eukaryota > Metazoa > Chordata > Actinopteri > Atheriniformes > Atherinopsidae > Menidia > Menidia menidia. The sequence goes on along the minus strand of CAJRST010038888.1, from coordinate 12,625,370 downwards.
CCCTGAACTACAGTCATGACTTATTGTGTGCACGTGTTCTTTTTTTTTTAAGTATATCTGTCAAACCTCTACTTTTAATACTAGACCTGTGTGTGCTTTGGCTGGAATCAGTGTATAGTGTTCTGTTAGGTCACTCCTCTGTCTCTAAAGTTGGTCTTTTGGGTCAGACTTAGGACATTTGGAGGGACCCAAAGCAGACACGGTTGCAGCAGTGATGTACATTAAGGCGTTCACTGAAGATGCTTTCTCATCTGAGATCGCAGGACCAAAGGCAACATATTTGAAAATCAAGGACTTGATTTGGTGAACGTGTTCAGATTGTGTGAGATCCTGCAAAAGCCTGCCAATTGTCAGTGCCTGCATTTTCCACAGCACCACACCCTCAGCACGTCATCAGGCATCCGCTCCTTAGGGGCAAGGCCTTGGGTTAGGGTTCATACTGTTTCTCCATTTTGCAAATTTCAGTCAACAAAAGATCAGCTAAATCAATGATGGAAACAAATGGGTTGAGAAAAAAAAATTCAAGCGTATCAATTTCCTGTAAAAATTGGCAAAACAATTTACACCATTTACAGTATTCCGGTTTGTGTCTATTACAAAATCATTTTAAAAATAAATAAAAAACATTTAAACTCACATAAGCAAGTTTTCTTTATTATTTGAGAACCCACCTATGCAAACCCCATCTTGAGATCTGACCAAATGTCTGTGTATTATGATAATGAACTTAAGCACTGTATGTCATTAAAAGCACATGACTTGAAGCTGAGAGGGACAGCAGGCTGATGGGACGAGTGGATTAAACTACAGGAAGCATGTGACACCGAGTGAAAGGAGAGGAAGTTACAAGGGCAGATCTTATTACAGTATGCTTCAGAGACCCCAGGAACTGCAAAGTGCTCAGGGCATTAGACACACACACGTGTGCTTGTATGTCTCAACATTTAGATTATATATGGAAATGAGTTCCTATTAAAAAGTCATTGAGATGGTAATGGTTCATACCAGCTGTCAAAAAGCCAAAGTAGTGGACACACAAACGCACACATTTTCCAATCACAAAGCCTCACTGGCCCCATACAAACACACACAAACACAAGCATAAAGGACTACAGTCGTGTTAATCAGGCATATTAAGGTTTAACTCTTTCAATTCAAGGCTGTTGACCTAATTTTTCTGAGTGGTGTTCGTGTGGGAATGCGTGTGCCTGTGTGGGCACTAATTTGATAAATAATGTCTGGTCAGTATTTATGCTAATTTATTCATGAGCCACCAGCAGGCATCATGTTTGTGTTTGTTAATTCATTTTACAAGTGTGTGTGGCGTGTGTGCGCGTGCTCATATTGCGTTAGTTATGGTACCATGGCCCAGATGAACTCTGCACTCTGCATATGTGTGTTAATTATGTTATGTTAGTAATTGTAATAACATGCATGCATTAATGAAGCAGTGTACTTCAGAAAACAACCGTGTTATGTAAATATCAGTATTTTTATGTAAATATGTAGGCCATCTTTTTTTATGAAGGATTTAGAATAATGGCTGTGGTATGTTTAATAATCTAAGGAACAGATAGGCCACATGCAGGGAAACTGATCCCAATCTGCCAATCAGAGTGTGCTCAATCCCCATCTGATCCCTAAATATCAACAAAACAACATAAAACAATACATAAAGAACATACACAACATATGTACCCACTACCCAAATCAGATGTCTAATTTTTACTATTTTTTCTCAACAAGGACACAACATACAAGAAATAAAAAATTGATATCACCTATCCACAACATTTTTACTAAAGGCAAGGCCTTTTGAAAATGGATGTTACAGTCCACTGAGCATGTTTGGTGTAGACCAAAACAACAGACAATTCTTCATCCAATCAACTTCTGAACATGGAAATGCTTATAAATCAACACACACTATAGGAGGAAAGGGTTGAAATGAGTAATAGGTACAAAAAAGACATGAGACCATCTGCATTTGAAAAAGGCTCCAGTAATGAGTCAGTTTGAATTTTCAAAACAGTTCTTTCAGTCTGGACGTATCAAGTGCAAGAAGTGAAATGTTACATCAAGGCAACAGTCCACATTAATTAGTACTTGTGTTTTAGGTTCGTTACACAATAAAAATAATGATTAGTAAACTAAATTTTCTCCAAATGAGCTCGACACTGGCACAGGCAGCACCTGGCTAAACCTGGTCAAAAAATGTCCTGTGTGCTAGTTTATGAGCCAAAGACTACAGATCTTTGTTAATTCATCTCAACAATTAACTGTTAGGTTGGATAAATATATTAAAAACAACATGTAGTTATTGTCTTTTTTAATGTACATGAATAAAGACTTGTATTAAAGAAACGTATGATATAGTCACAGTGTGCTATCGTGGATGGCAGAGATGTAAAATAAGCTATATGGGGCTTCCTTACAGAAGTAAGACAACTTCAAATTTATCCAAACAGAAACAAAACAAAACTCTGGGAAGATGAGTAAAATATTTCAATCATTCTTGACTAAACAAGACAATGTTATATACCTGTATCCTGGAACCATAAGGATACAGTGGTTCAAAGGATGAGGAGATGTTAACAGTAGGAGAAAAACACAAGAATATTTTCCGACACACCATTTCTGTAGTCAAGAATAGAGACTTTTTTTCCTTGCACTTATGCAAATGGAAATGTGGGAGTAAACCAATGACAGCGTTCTCCAAGAAGATGCTAAACATAAGCAAACAAGTAAATGTAACATATGATAATAGGGAATTTCTAACCTGTGGTGGAACCTCAAACAATGCATGAATGAATGAAGCGAATGTAGCACTGAAATATTAGAGTTTACTCATTTCATCTGTATAAGAGTCAGTCTTTATCAGTGCTCAAGTGCAGATTTCAGAACACACACACACATATATATATATATGCAAATTACTTAAGTAAAAAAATGTTAAATGTTCAGGTTATGGGGAAAGGAAAATATCTACGGTTGAAAATAAACAAACAAAATGATCCAGAAACACTGGAATTTCTCAGTATTTACATATAGAAACCTTAGCATTTAATACTGTCTCACAGCAACTCAAATGGCTTCAAACCGTATTATTAACGGTGGGTATTTATAAAGTATATGTAAGTTAGTTTCCGATTTGATGCAATGTACCATATACATTATACAACTGAAATTGCTAGGCGAGCAGTAACAATGTCACTGCGGTTAAACTAATTTTCATATAATGTGACAGCCACAGTGCCAGTTAGACAAATTACCACCAATGAAATCTATGCAACTTGTGGCCAGCTATAACCCTTCATTCCTCCCACTGTCATCTCCCCTTCTGTGATGTGCAAGAAGCAAAGTGTACTTCCTGTTGTCTGGGGGCAGCAGGAGCATCACGATGCCCAACACCATCTGATTTTTTAAATCAATAATATTACTAAGTCTCATCTCAATAACTGGTCAGTAAGGCAAATGTTTATCACAGTTCTTAAAGCCGTCACTCCCTGTACTGTAATTCCAACTGTTACAGAAGAAGAAACCTAAAGGTGAACAGTAAGGAAAATCCACACGGCCATCTTCACATGCATAACAAGGCAAGCAACTCCACAGAATAGTTGCACTCTTGCAAAAAAGCGCACAAATAGCGGTTGAAGGGAAATCAGGTGCAGTGTGTTCTGCAAAGTGACAGATGTGGCGACAGGCTGCCCAGTCAGCCAGAAACACTCAACAACAACTTCTTTTTTTAGAGCTGGAGTGACGGACACTTTCCCGAAAGAGACTTGTGAGGGGATATTCACTCACACAATCAATTTAATTCCACATTTAACAACTTGACTAACAAATGGAAATGACAGCTTATTCTAATTAAGCATTTTGAACCAGGATATGGGGCTGCAATTCTAACCCACCTGCCACTGAGTCACATGCTCGTTTCCAGTCACTGTACTGGTGGCCATAGGCATGCACTGCAAGTGGTATTCTAACCCTAACTCTAAATGATAAACGACCCCTGCAAAAAGCATTGTTGTCATGGAGAAACGTCCTATGTAAAAATTAGGTTACAATTAAAATAGCAAAAAGCCATGAGATTACTGAGGTTACATGCTGCAGTGTGCAAAAGAGAAAAAAAGGAAAGGGAGAGGGACAGCCAGAGACATGTCTGAACATGCACGGACAGGTCTCCAAGTCCAGGCCTTCTCTGCCTTTGAAGCAAACACCATATAACATTACTGTATTTTCTGTGTCTGGGAAAACTGTTCGCAGCCTTATTTTACTGTTAATTTTTTCAAAACATTTAAAAATATGTTTTAATATCAATATACCATGCAAGCTGGCAGGAAAAAATGTGTTTGTCTTAACATTGCTGTTGTTTTCCTGAAATTAGTTTAATAAGTTTGCTGAAATTATGTTTTGATTTTTGGTTATATAGTCTGCACCTTTTCAATTTCTCTCTACAGCTCTTAAATTTTCTCTGTGAATGGATATTGGCTCGGACCCCAATCGGTCGAGTGTCCATGGAAACTGGCAAACTCCAAAGCCTGTTGGTACCTGAGAGAAGTAAAAACCTCTTCAACAAGTCAACTAAGACCAGGGACTTTAATTCTTATTTTTTTAAACAAAAAAAAGCATACAAATTTGGGGGAGGGGACCCAAACTTGTGGACATCACACCCAAGAGAAAGTTCAAATGAGATAATACATAAAAACGCTGAGTATCAGGAAATAGTAAAGTTACCACTACCACTGCTTTTGTGAACTGTTTAGGGAAAAATATCAAAATAATGAAAATACACTTCATAAAAATCTTTTAATTAAATAAACAAGCAGCAACCTTCTATTCTTGGTGTAACACTAATAATAACCCAACACCTGTTTGGTTTGGCGGACAAGGCAAGCTCGCCGCCCACTTACCCCATTTGCATATTGTGGATGAACGTGCCATCTGATAATTCGGAAAGCTAAATATAAACGAGTGGGAAAGCACTTGTACGCTGGAAAGGGTTACTGCACGCAGATCATATCATATTCTAATGTCACAACAACCGTAAAAGAGAGATGTTGCAATTAATACACTTATTTTAAAAAGTTAAAATTCCAATCCCAACAGCCACCACAATTACCAGAAAAAACTGAGCTGCATTCGTTTCCACAGCTAAAGACAGAGTGGTTAGCACAGTTTGTTTGTGTGTTAGTAGCATAACCCAAGCTGTTAAACTGTTAAACAATGTATAAGTCCAATAATTGATGTGACTGACTACTGTCAGTCCAGTTGTAAATACTGGGTTTTGTTACTTTTCTTTGATCTGGACTTGGCAGAGATACAGATCCTAAACTCAAACTCTTTTCTGAGGCGTTACATAATCATGCTTCTGTTTCAGAGAAGTCCCAGACTGCACATACATGTTAAATGTGCTTGATCAAGGCTTTTTTGGTCATCACATCAGAATAAACTGTTAAAAGTTTTTAAAACAAGTCTGTCCCTTTTCTGGATTGAAAAGGAAGGGTTATTGTTTCATGGTCAATCTGATGGGGAAGTCAAATCTTTTCAAACTGCAGTGGAAACAAACAAAGGTTGTTTATCTAAGGGCAATGCCATGGACAACCTGAGGCATAAAGAGGAGCTGGAGTTGAAATCGTTAGAGGGAACATTTACTAGAGGACAAGTACTCCAGCATTACTGAAATATTTCTCCTAGGTGTTTGTGTGCGTTTGTGCATAACTGTGTATGTGCATCAGCTGTCTCCCCTGAAGCTCTTCCTTGTCACCCAACACCAGGGGCTCTGGCTGAGGCTACGGGTGGTCCACTATGTGAGAAGTGCTTCCTGCAGGGGGTGTGAAGAGACCCCCCAATGGTATCAAAATATATACCGCAAAGGGAAAAACATACAAACACAAATGTACGCAAAAACACTTCGCACAGCCAAAACTCACACTTAGGGTGGATTGTCAGTTTTTTGGCCATTAATAATAAAAAAAGAGAAATATGAGACGCTGAAACTTTTAGGTAGAGTTGCTGTATTTCATCCTCCTGCTCATCAAAGAAGTCTCCCTGAAATTGAATTTCCAAGGTTCTTTCCAAGCTCTTTGACTGTTTGTCAAGTCATTTCATTCATTTATAAACAGGCGGTGAGGACCACAAAAAGAACTGGCCTCAGTTGACATCTTGGAGTTCACTTTCAGTCTGTCAAAAGTTGTGAGATACTGAATGTGCAAAGAATTAGGAAAGTCTCAAACAGTGCTCCAACTAGTGCTAATTTCATCAATGAATGCACATGCAAATAACTGTAGGCAAATGTTTTGTCTACAAATTTTCCCTCATACTTTGGGTTGGTAACATAAAACGAGATGGTGCTTGCATGAACTGAAGTCTAGCCTTATCGTAAATAGCACATTTTCCCCATCTGAATATTGATGTGATAATAGCATCAATAACTAAAATAAGAAGCTGAAGGTGGAAAAACAGACAGGAAGGTTTAAGACAGTGATTTAGAAAAAACATATATATATATATATATATATATATATACACTCACACTATAGTGGATGTACAGGGACTCTTGGTTAATAAAAGAATTTCAGAAACAACTTGGAACTCAAGTTATATTCTATCTCTCACTATAGCCCTTTTTAAAAGTAATCTCACTGTACAGCCTTTCATTAGACTCCATCTTTTGATTCTACAGGTAATGAGTTGTGCTGTTCACAACACTGATGCTAGGTTTGAGTTAATTATAGGTAGACTAATTAATTGTAATGTGGAGGTTATGACAGTGCGCATGTGTGTGAGTGTCTGTGTGTGGATCGATGACTTAATAAATTGATCAATAACAGGGGCTAGAATTTTTCCTTCTCATATTTTTCTCATAATCAAAAAGGAAAAATAAATAAAAATATTTGACCTATTGTCTTAACGATATTGACATCTGCCACATTTTACAGTCAGAAGACAGACTGTTGAGGCACCATCTCCTGAAGGACATAGCTTGAATAAAGATCTAAAAAGCAAGCATGTCCCATCAACTCATTTCACATCAAAGTTAACCGTTTTTTTTCATTATGAAAGTACATCTATGAGATTAGAAAAAGAAATCTCTGACTAAGGAAAATATAATAGTGAATTTAATTACTTAGATACAGATTTAGTGGATTGTCTCTGGGAGACCTCTGGCTTGGGTTAAGTATGCCTGCCACCATTATGTTGGATTTTTTAATAATTTAAACAAAGACACCTTTTTTCAGCCTACTGTTTCATCTAAGCTTTTCTTTTTCAGTGATGACGACCGCAGCGACTTGATGGACTTACCTTGGCAAAACCCCGGACAAAGCATTTTACAGCAAAATTGACATTTTATTAAAGTACACCAATCCAAACCAGAAGCTCCTTTTAAACCAGACTGAAATTGTGAGGCACTTTGGGTTTCATTGTCTTCAAGTCTCACCTCCAGCTGCACACTGTGAAAATGCACTGTACGATCACACATTACTGACTAAAACTGATATTTTACAGTGAAGTTGAAGAGGACCAAACTCAGAACTAAAAGCAAATATTTGGCTCATATCCAGCACATGGCAGGATATTTGTGTGTACACACCAAGCCCTGCAGGTTTCCATAAGCACTTCAAGAGATACAACATCTCTCTGTCTTTAATGTAGCATCCATTTCATTTACCAATAAAAACTTTTCAAAACATTTAAGTTGTGAATTCCAAATAATCTTACCAGACCTATAAAAAAATCAGATAGATAGATCTGATCAATTGAGACATGGGAGCTAACATCAGTAAATGTTAAGCGTGCTGGTTGAGTCAGTACTTGATGATATTGTACGTATCATGAACAAAATCTGAATCTTTCACAGTTTCGAAAACGACTCTGGTTTAAGAAACAAAAAACTGACTGAAAGGCCCAATGTTGAACAGTGCAGATTAAACCAATTAATCTCACCCTTTTCTGCCTCTCAGCTTTCAAGTATAGGCTTCAAAGCCCAGCACGAAAAGTTTAGACTCAAAGCCTGAACCGGTGTGTGAGATTGATCGTATGGACATAACTCGATAGTTTGCTTTCTTTCATGGAAATTCATTTGCAACTTATACGTGTCTGTGTTTATCTGGTGTAAGATGAAACTGCCATACATTTCATGATAACATGTGAATGGCTGAACAGACATACAAGTCCATGAATCTTGACTTAGTAACCTTTCTCTCCAATGGCACTAAACCTGTTTATCTGAATAAGAAATCATTACCAATATTTACGCAGGTCATGCAGTGAAGAAGGGAATTGAATTTATTCTTCATCTTTTTCGACTGTTGAGGAAGTTATGTAAACATCAAAGCAGCAGTGTGCTCAACAGCTTGAAAAAGGAAGCATGCACACAAGCACACACACAGACTTGCACTTTGGGAGGAAGAACTAAAAGCTAAATGTGAGTCAGAGGACTTACAGCAGTTAAACATTTTAACAGGCACAAGCCGACTCTCAGCGTGAGACAGTGTGTGTGTGTGTGTGTGTGTGTGTGTGTGTGTGTGTGTGTGTGTG
>CAJRST010038888.1:12506172-12615563 GCA_907169785.1 Menidia menidia | reverse complement strand
GTGTGTGTGTGTGTGTGTGTGTGTGTGTGTGTGTGTGTGTGTGTGTGCTCTTTGTATGAGAGGGGCCCCCTATTCACTGCTCTCTGCTGCCAGCTTGGCAGTAAATCACAGGACAACACGGTACACACGCTCGCACACGTAAACACACACGCATGCACACACACCACCCTCTGTTGTCTTTTTGTCCAGCCTAGGGAGAGAATTAAAAGAGGTCAAACAAGAATACAGAGGCAGAGGCACAGATGAAGGACAGCCGCAGTTTAGCCCAACTTTAAGAGCGGCAGAATTTATAAGCTACAAGAACCGTGACAAGAAAATAGCCTCCTCTCCCCTTACACACACACAATCAGCCTCATGTCCATGCATAATGAGAAGTGGTAGAGGTGAAGCTGCAGATGGAATCGCCCTAACTTTGCCCGAAGAGAAAGCCTGGGTAAACATTCACCATCAGACAAAAGGCTCGGATCCAAGTTCCCAAAAAGAAAAAAAAGAAAAAAAGACCTGACTCCAGTGATATAAATATTTTTTTCTTTGTCATTGTGACAACTATTACCCATTGCAGCAGAGACCCAGGTGGGGGCAATAACATTAACAAAGGCTCAGGCAGCAGGACCAGTGAATGCAACACAGAACCCCAAAGCTGGATGTCTCCATTTACCATGTTTAGTTTAATCAACGGCACCAGTTAAAAATGAGCAGTGTGCTGGGGAGCTGAAATTATTCTAGAAAGCAAAACACAGACCATCGAATGCAACTCTGACTGGTATCATTTATCTGTAAAAACGAAGGGGTTGAAAAAATCAAATCCCCCACTCCATTTCTGAAAGGCCATATTTGTATCATCTAATGTTCACTGGTAACATTGTAGAAATGAGTTGCTGCTTTTGTTGACTGTGTAATCATGTGTCTTCTTATATTCATGGACAACTACTCCAAAACCAAATACTGTGAATGGTTAAGCAGTAACGTGAGAAAATGAGGGCAAAAAGGCTTTGGTGGCAGTCCCAACCTGCTTAGTAGGACTGTGGTGCTTATGCTGCTGCGCGCTGAATCATTTCACAGCTGAAGCACAAATGAAGAAATCTCTGTTTGTGTGAGAAATAGCAGCAAGTTATTGGCCTGAAAGTGATTCAGAAAATCCATTCCAGCCCATCCATGAGAGTTTTTATAGACTGCCTCTACACAGGAAATTTGCAATTCTGCTTGCATACTCAGCACTTTTCCACTTCTTTCCGATAGACAACACTATCTGTGTCTTCCTTTAACTTTGGTTTTTTCAGACATGTCCATCTTTTTTTTTTATCGTGATCTAAATAACATTTTTGGCTTTTACGTATGATCAAATGTAAGGTGTGATTCAAAGGAAATTTGACTTGAGCACCCAACCTGAAGGAGCCACTCATTCATCATCATTTCAAGCAAACTTTGACACCATTGTCTGGCAGTGTGTCACACAGCTGCAGCAGCAGAGGGAAACATGAGCTGACAACTGCCACAGATGTTACAGTTACCCGACAAGGTAGCCCACATATCTGTCTATCTGTGGCTATCTGTCATATGCTGTCTGAATGGAACCCAGAAACCAAGCGGTGCCATTTCAGCTACAATCTGATGCCAGCAGCCATGTGGAAATAAGAGGAGGTGGGCCACAATACACTGAATATTGGAGGGAATATTTGCTTCTCGAATATAAATTCTTCATTTCAAAAAAGAAAATCATGAGATTTCACAAAAATAGCCAACTTTAATGATATTTTCATGGTTTAAAAATGGGCTCGTGACATAACACTGCACCTTCTGTCTTTTTTGCTTGGAACGTTTTTTGCCTCAAGAAAAAGTTGTATTTTTGATAAGAGGAATTCTGTAGTGTTTTCATTAAGCCGAGCACGAGTCCAGAAACCAAGCTGTGCCTCGACTGCTGAGACGCATGTCACACACTAATGTAGTGTGTCATTTGGGAATGATAGTGCTGTGTCTGTATCTAGGAAGCGTCACATCCTGTTTCAGACAGGGCCATTTCAAAAACACCCTACTGACAGTTTAAAATGACAAGGCGTCAGCCTCAGCAGGGGGTTTGAGGACCACAACAAAAATAGAGTTGTGGCTCTCTGTGCAGCCCCGGTACCTAGCTCTCTCTCACTGGCTCCCTTTGCCTTGCAACTTCTCGGGGGCAGCCGTGATTCTCACAGAACAGATATCACAGCTGGAAGCAAGTCACAGATGTTTAATTTTTCTTCACCAAGATAAGAAAACGAGGCAGCTTGTGAGATGTGAAAAATAAATATTTAACACTTAACCAGGCAGTGGTGCATGGTGGAATGCTTCCTGTGACAAAAGATTCAGACTATTGACTTCTAGGAATATTTTGGTTGTTATTAAGATTGATATATAAAAAAAGAAGAAAAACAAACAAAAAGCTTTTAGTGACCATGTGAAAAAATGAAATTGCCCATTGGAGAAACAAATAGTAGTCTAACATCAGGAGAGATGAGGTTGAGGGTCAGTAAAGCTGTAGGTTTATGAAGAGAAAGATGTGTGTATTAAGACAACAAAAGCACTGGGCTTGCAATCCTGTCGTCTCTGTGTGCCTCAAGTAGAACACAGTAGTATCCAGGAGAAAGCTATCAAACACATTTAGATATACACTTTCCTCCAGACACACAGACCCAACCCACACTCTTCTTCTCATCATCTGTCACACACACCAAACTATCCATATGATTCCCTCAACTCTTCACCCATGCAGTCATGCACACCCACAACCTTGTCATTTCCTATGACATCCACAGCCTCCATTACCTGCATTCATTAACAAACCTCTCTGATCCTCTCTGATGTTAAAAATTATATATTCATATATTTGAATAATTCAGATTACTTTAAAAGCGGTGCACTCATACACTCCCTCTCTTTTTCCTGATGGAATGAGCTATTTACCTCAAATCGCATTTAAGTAAATCCCATCCCATCATAAATCCTTTCAAAGTTCCCCGAGATGAACCAATCAAATACTCCAAACGCTGCCTGACTCACCAATCAAAATTAGAAATTCATACTTTCAACTTATTTCTATTCAAAAACATCAAACAGTAAATCAGATTGCAGACTATTTGTACGGCTCAATTTCGGTTGAAATAAGAAAAAGGTGGCTAATAGAGTGCGACAGCCAGAAAAAGGTCATCACTCCATTGCCACAATGTAATTCAAAACCTATGGAAAATATTTGATGGAAAATATTTGCCTTTCATTCATAATCGCAGAAGATGATTCCATTTGTTTAACAGAGGAGAAATATATCATATGTGACAGAGAAAATATACACTGGATGGCCCAAGGCCGTGAAATCTGAATTACTCCAGAGATGAAACCTGCTTATCACACTCACCATCACAGTTGTGCGGATGACTGTGAGGGTAGATGTAAGCTTGAGAAACAAACTTGGTCAACACCAACAAAAAGAACCAGACAGGCAGGCCGTCTCAGAAAGAGTGCTTTCAAAGTTTCTCTTGTTTTATTAGTGAGGTAGGCTGTGACTCAACAACTGAACAGCTACAAAGAAATGACTGAAACCTCACTTCTTTGTCCATTTTAATTTCAGTCCAACAATCTATAAATCAGAAAAGGCAGCACCCTCCTACTACCTTTTTCTAAGATTTGATGGCAAGTTCTGTCTTTGGATCTCAAGATTCCTGCAGTGTAATGGAGCCCAGCTTCACAGAATGAACAACAATCAATCTGCACACAATCTATTTTAGATAATCTTTTTTATTTTTCTAGATAACGACTGACCACTGTTTTCATCAGAGCAGAGATTTCTGACCCTCACTTGGTATCCGTAGCCGCTTCTGTATGATATTGATATATTCTTAAATATCACAATGGTGTTCTTTTCTAACTTTTCCCATATGAGTGTAAAGGTCAGATATATTTTTACTTGGTTTCAACACACATCACATGAAAACATACAAATACACACTGATGTTCAAGCAGCTGGTGAGTTTGCCCTTGACTGGCCAGCCTGTGGCAGTGGCATGGATGCAGCTGTTTGAGAGGGTTCAGGGTGGGATTTAGGAAGACATGTCCTTGTCAAGGGTACATTCTTTTTAGGTGTTTTTTGAGTCCCTTAAAAAACTGAGAAACTGTCCAACCTGACACTTGGATTACTACAAACAAAAAAAAAGAACTCCCTCTCTCTCCAAGTTGTGAAGTCTGCCGTACTGTGGCGGTGCCTGATCCTCCTACCTGAGACCCAGGTGTAAAAATGTATTTCTACTGCTTTTCTTCCCCCATTGTTATCTGTTATAGTTTTCATTTTCTTTAGAAATGTGCATGTGAAAAGAGAAAGACGTGTCTTTAGTTGTTCTTTTTTTTGGTGACAATGATGTTAGTAGAGTGAGATTATTAAATGGGGAAGAGGCCTAATATTTGGAGTACACCGTAATAACATTCACTCATCTGAGAAATGATCACATCCTGTGAAAGCATTCACATGTAGACCTACATTCCCCTGAAAACACACAGTGAGGAGGGCTTTACAAACTGAGGAGGCCATTTTGACCTTAGTCATTCTTCAAAAATGCTTGTGGTCACATTTTAGCTGGCATAAAGCTTTTATTATCATCCTTTAATAACATCTCCTGCGTTCCCCTCAACCTCTGATGTCTAGAGGTTTTTAAATTATTATTGAAATAACATATGCCTATAGCTGGTTAAATATACAAGTGGCAAACTGTACGACATAGTGGCTCCTCGATATGATAGCTGGCATCTTGGGTTATCCATGTGTGGACTTGCCCTTGACTGCCCTGCCTGGGGCTCTGACAGAGGCATTTGATAGAGGCATAGCCTGCTGTGCGGTTAGGGATTCTGGGAGTGTGCTCTTAAGGAACAGATGCCAGGGCACAACAGCTGCTCCTCTGGCATCGAACTAGAGCCAACTGGCTGGACCCTCATCCCAAGAACAAAAACATCAACATGTGTTACTAAACCCCCCCACCCATCTTAATAGGACACACAGGCACACACTGAAATCACATTTAATCACAGGCACAGTCAAATATAAATTTAATCACACCATGAAAACATGCCAACAACCAAGATTCTTTATACTGACCCATTTTATAGCATGTAAACCATAACTATTATCTCATCCCCGCTTCAGGGTCTCTGGAATGATTGTCTTTTTTACAAAAAGCTAAATTCTGAGTCAGCGTGCGTTTCAGAGAGTAAATACACTCACCCTGGAAAGACTGTCTGGCTCTCTCCACCAGCTCTTCTATGGGATAGCTGGCCAGGTCTCCTCGAGCATGCTTTGTCTTGCAGTAGGTGCATGCATTCAAACACCTGGACAAACAGAGAAGAGAGGTCATCATTTTGAATGCTCCAGCTTGTTACTCTTTTTGTAAAACTGACAGCTGTTTTTTTTTTTCCCGCTGAGCTCCATGGGTTTTTCCCTCTGGCTTGAAAAGAAACGTAAGGGAGGAAAAGAACGTAAACACATGAAAAACCTGCATTCTGTCTAGGTCTAAACGTACATGCTGTGACTTAAACTGTTCTCGAAAGCGGCATTTCTCACACCGAGGGATGCGGTTTAAAGACTGGATTCAAGTGCAGACAACTAGGCCATGAAAACAAGGGAGTAACAAAGAAGTCATTTTCACTAAGAATATAAATGAAGTGGAAAAGAGATTAAATGGTTTGGTATGCATTCTAGTTCATAGCCTTTTTGTTAAAAACTTTAATCTTCTTGCTTTTAAATTACTGCTGAATAGCATAAAACCTCTCTACACCTCTCTATTGCATTGGTGTTTACTTACTTTTAACCCATATAAAGGTTTGCTTTTTTTCATGTCATTTTCTTTAAGCAACAGCTTAATAGAGTTTTAACTTTAACACATTGCCATCTAAAAAAAACTGAATAACGCATATCAAGTGGTGGCTTTTCACATGGAATGAGCTAAAAACAAACTAGGATAATGGATCGCAGTTCAGCTGCGAGAAACAACACGACTGTGAGCACTGCAGCACTAATGGATGCTTTTGGCATCCGGTAAAGATCAAAAGCTCCAGTACCTGTCCAACACAAGTGCCACAAGGTTTGAAATGGTTTGGTATTTGTATACTCCTGTACAACGACAAAAACGTCTCCCTGGAACACTAAAAAGCATCCTGTACAGTCCTGAGGCGGCTGCTATGGGGGCATGAAATCAAAGGTTACATAGATAAGGATCATAAGCTCTGAGTATGTCCATTAAAAACTCTTGCAGCCATAATTCGACACAACAGGAGAACATATTTACATAATGTGTTTGTAAGCTGATCAAGGAGATTATTCTTAATAATCCTCGTTAAATTGTTGGGTTAATTTTTCTATATTCCTCCTGAAAGTAGGGTGAAAGTTCCAAGTAGGTGGTCTGTCGAGCTCCACCCACTCACTGAATGAAGAACGAGATGAATCATAACAAATCAAGCACGTCAGCCTAAGAACAGCATTTCAGAGAAAATGACTTCTCTGGAAGCACAAACACAGCCAGGCCTGCTGTCCAAAAGGCCAAAAAGCATTCAGCACCAGAAAAGGAAAGACAACCTGACTGGATATTCATTTGTCAATACTTCTGTAATACACAGCATCACACCAGAGACCAATGTTGGCGTGGCCAATTTATTGTCGTGATTGTGATAAAGCACGGATGGTCTGTCAAAACGAAATGATCCGTTCCAAATAAGTAAATCTAAATAAAACATTGATTGCTTCCTGGGAGCAGAACCCATTTTTACTGCGCTTTTAAACCATGTACCACTTCAGCCACTGGAACACCTCAAACCATTCCTGTCTAATCATTTAGCAATACGACCAAAAAAATGACAGGAGCGTTATTAATGTCACAAATGACCAAACACGGGGGGAAAAGGGGGACGGACCCATCCATCCATCCATCTTTTCCTTTTAGGGTATTGCTTATCCTAGCTGAGGGCACTAAAGATGGTAGCTGGGTCACAGGACCTAGCTGTGGAGAAAACACAGACAGATGGGGCTCTGTGTGCATGTGCGCACACACACACGCACACAGACACACACACACAAAGCACCAGGGGGTCCATCCATCTTAATGTGATCAGGCCCAGCTGAGTGGATCACACCAACATTAATCTCAAGAGACAGTCAGTAGCTTGGGTGTCTGTGTGTGTATTTGCATCAATTATTTCTGTGCGTTCGTGGGTCTGTGTGAGTCCGCTGCTGCTGACTGTTTGCCCGCTATCACAACAACACATTAGCAGTTTCGACTTCCCCATTAGACTGAACAGACTGTAACAACCAGTCAGCACCGTTGGACTCACAGTGACAGAGGGAACTGTCACTCTTCCCGACACGCATGTTGGGATTGTATTCAGGTTAGACTTAACATACAACTTTACCCTACTCTGCTGACAAACAGAGAGCGTTTTTTCAAATTTACCATTAGAGTTCATGCAAACTTTCCAAGCTACTGATGAGCCGAAATTCAGCAGCATCAACAAAAAAAGTGGGGTACAGAAGTACTACAAATAAAGCCAGACATTCAGCCCCCTTATCGGCCTCCATCTATTTTCCACCTTAAATAAGTCCTCTTTCTTTTTCATCCCTGTTAATTAAACCACAGAGGTAATTGTTGTACCTGATGAGAGCGTAATTTATTAATGTGTTAGAAAGAAAAAGGCTACCTCCCCGGCGTGTGTGAGTGTGGGACTTGGACAAATAGACTAATGTGTGCTTGAAGCTCTGAAAATGCAACAAAGAAAAGGAAAGCCTGAGGTTCCTATACACATTCGCAGCCCTCCGTGGACACACACAGACACACACAATACAGTTCCCTTTGCAGAAGCTCCCTGGTGCGGCATCTTAATGACACAGGCTGGGAATGAGATGAAGATGAGAGGGTCTTCCCTATGATATGAGTTTAGTGTCTACGCATTAATTAGAAAACTGCTCTATTCGTAAACAAATTGGGCCATTGGTGAATTTTTGTGTGCGTGTTTGTGTGTGTGTATGTGTATGTGTGTGTATGTGGCGGTGGTGGTGGTGGGAGGGGTGGATTTGTATTGTGCCAGCTTCAAAATGCAATTATAGAAACAAAGCTTAAACTGCGATGGGGAAGTCTGAGCACTTTGCAAATTGTGAAGCAAGATTATGCATTGTACTTATTGTTGAGACTTGGAGACTGGTGAAGGGGGTCTATGAGGAAACACAATCTTAAAACTCCTATTATATGCCTGAACAATGCCTCACGCCTGTAAGTTCGCTGTTAGTGTCATCTCAAAGTCAAAGTGGAGGTGGCAAAATAATATGGAGTCAAGGAACAAAGAGGATATGACACAATGAAGTAAAGACCTATTAACGGCAGGTCATTGCTAATTCAGGGAAGAGCTTGGCAGTTAAATCCAAACTGCAAGCGTTTTCTTCACGCACACCACAAAGACAATATTCCATTTCTTTTCTATTTTAAATATTCTGAAAAAAGAGACCTTGCTAAAAAGTTGAAAGATAACCAGTGCTTTTGTAGCTTATACTGCAGATAACTATCCCCACTGTCCCCTGACCAGTCCAGAGCCGGTACGAGCTCCAATGAAGACGAGAAGTCAGCGTCTCTCCTTCATCTTTTATATCGTGGTTGTTTTTTGCATATCTGTCCGTTGGTCAGTGAGTGCATGAGAGTTGGCCTTAACGCAGCTGAGGCCCATTTTTCGCAGCACTCAATCGAGCCTTTGTATCTCGCCTATTGACTTCTGTTATTGAGTGTCGGGGTCCATACCATACACTGAAAGAGCCAAGTGTGTGAGCGGGTTTCGGAGAATGCATTACACGCTGACCTTAGTTTCTGAAACAACTACAGCAACGTCCCTTGTTGTTTTGACTGGAGAAAGCAGCATGTGCATGCGCAAAAAAAAAAAAAAAAGCACGTGCACTTGGGGGGTGAAACCACAGCCACAGAAACTATGTTTTTCCCCACTTCTTGTTTTGTCTGTAGTCAGACCTTGAGGCACTGTTTGTTTTACATCAATCAGTCCATTGTTACTGGACGAGAATGGTATGATGTTTGTGACTTAACCTCCAGGCCTTCTGATCATATCTGCCAAAGTATTGCCGTGATATTTGATTTGAGGCTGGGCATGCCCGCAGACTGTTTGACCAGCTAATGAGCTCGCTGCTGCCTACTTGCCTGTTTTTATTCCCTTGCAGTGTAAGTGATTGGCTAAGACAATCGCTTTTCAGCCAAGCTGTGTGAATGTCAGTCTGACTTCACAGGTTCACCCCTACACTGGGGAGATTGACAGAGGTCGATTCTTTGACAGTGCCTGACACTTAACAAGCCTGACTGACCTGCTAATAAGGAATAAATGGGAGACTGTAAGTAAATAACTAACAACCTGTCTGTCCCCTTTTTCTTTCTTTTTTAGAGATGTTAAACATGATATTGTGTTTTTTTAGATTTTAAATAGGTTCAGGGTCATCACTTGACAAAGATCCCTTTTCTGCTCCTCATGACTTGACAGTAGCATACAACAACAACAACACTAAGAGTAATTTGCTGCTCTTATAAGATGGGTGGGCAAATTGATAGATGCTATAATAAAGGTAGATCGGAGAAAAGAAATGTTCCACTGGTCCAAGATAAGGAGAATCTCAAGTAAAAAGAGTCTCTACTTAATGTTTGACCTCATCGGGTTGGCGCCCGTTGTGTACATCTGTAATTACAACCTTCAGGAAAAGTTTGAATTTCAACACTATGAAATCATCGGAAATATAAGCAGGGCCACATTTGAGAGAGAAGGTTTACATATCAGCTATGTATCATTTTAAATTCCAAGGAGAAGAAAAAACTGTTACCATTACGATGTTTTCACCTGACTGCTTGTGTACACTTGTCCTCAACGAAAACATGACAGCATCAGGTCAAATGCCTGATCACTGAAGTAATGTCTCTGTCCGACGACTGCTGACCATTTACCACTTGGAGGGAAACATGTAGGAAACTCAATTTTAATAGTCTGTAAGACAACTAGTAGCGTATGTGTGTGCGAACTGTGTTCGCCTGTGACACACTGCCACTAATTCAGTTACTTGGGGGTTCTGTAGCGTAATACCTTGTAATGACACAAAATCTCATTTTGTCCAAGGAGACACATCAATCTTTTAGATGTACTGTGGGGATCAGAGACCCGTTTGTTGTGTGCATGTGGAAAACACTGAATGGGTATTGTGTGCGTGTGTGTGTGTGTGTGTGTCTGTGTCCGTAAGTCTTTGGCATATATTTGTGCGTTTGTGTGTTAAGCAGCGGGAAAGAGAGAAATGGAATAAAATGTTCGGACCACTGGAGCTGAAAACTACCCATACATTGGTTTGATAAACAGCAGGAAAGGGCACAGTGGTACAATGCCCGAAAAGGTATGTGTGTGTCTGTTGTGGGAGAGACAAAGCTTGGGAAGCACGTCTGCATGTGATCATTTGTGTGTCAAAAAAAGAAATGGAAAAAGAAAAAGGGAATTATTTTGTGGAGGTGTGTTGGTATGCGATGCGGTCATGCTAAAGTGAAGAATCAAAGCACAGCGTGTGTATGGTGGGCATCCATGCTTTACAAAAATGTTACACGTGCACATACATGATCAGAAACACTAATGTACTCAGCCACCCCTGCTGTAATTCTACTTTTCAGAAGCATGGAAGCCTCCATCTTTTGCTACTATTTTATGCCTTTCCTCTTGTACAACCAAGTGAAGGGAAGAAAAGATGACATCTGAAGTGGAGATGCACTGCCATTGTCGTTGGTTAGCTAAACACCTCCCATACCTGTACTTGTTCCATTCTGTACCATGATCCATGTGCTGTCTTTGACTGATCTCTGCACAGAGCGTTATGAAAGGACACCCACAGAGGAGAAAGTTCTGGGGCGTGGTGAAGGGAACAAATATTAACCCACGATGATTACTATTATTTGTTATGTAACGTGAAGAAGCAGAATAGTAATGTCCATTGTAACTAAAAAGAAAATTAAATCCTTATCTTAAATATCAAAAGACCAAGTAATATATGAATCACAAAAAATTGCTAAAAGAACAACAAAATCCACAGCCTCTTTCCCTTTGATGCCTTCTGTGCTCTGATCATGTTAGACATAGCTATACAGTATGTACGAAACTCATAAGTGATGAAGCATCTCAACAATAAGCACTCTGTAGTCTCAATAAGTATCCCGTGGTTTCCCAAAAGCAGCTAGCTGCATATGCGGTGTAACTTCAAGCTGGCCTAGTTTTTCAAAGTGTGCATGAACAGTAGCATATCTGTTATCACTGCTATCTTTGGAGCAGTGTGCTTGTTAGCATCGGATGAACAAGGTCCTTTTTTTTTAAACAGTGACACCCATAATAACTACAAAATAGACATGGTTTAAGCATGACTGAAGTACTGTGTTCCACTATCCAGTACAAGGCATATATTAACAAAAAGAACAAAACAGCCACAGTTATATTTACTGCGTTCTATTTGTTCTTTTCTTACAACAGATGAACACCCTCATCTATCCATCCATCCATTTTCTATTAATGTTTATTCTAAAGTAGGGTTGCTGGGTGGGCTACAGCCTGTGAACACACATTCAGATACAAAGAACATAGAATAATGACAATGCTGTGAGCACAGAAAAATAACCAAAGCCAAACACGCTGCATGTGTGCAAACATGTTGATAAAATCTACTATTCGGCTGTTCTGGCTTGCAAACTGGGTGAAGAAGAAGGAGAAAAGCATCTAACACATTAATAACCTCTGAAGGTATACAAGAACAATCACAATTCAGTTTTGCAAAAGCGCACAGACAGTTTTCCCTTCGTCTCACTTGACTTTGTTTACGTAGTTTCTGTGTCTGCATACTGTCAAAAAAAAAAGGTTTGAGTATTAGGGTATAAAAAGGGCCTTACAAGTACCAAGAATGAGGTAAATATAACCTTAGATGGACAGTGTATGACATAAAGCACAAATTTACTTGACAAAAACTAAGCAAAAAGAATACACTCATGATGTTAAAGTGGAAGAACTTTTGGCCCACTCTTCCTCCAAATGGCTTTCAGGAATGTGTTTAGGGAAGGCCCTCCTCCTCTGGTATTTCAGCATACCACTGAAATAACTCAATTCTTTCTCTCTGATGTGCATGGAATCGTTGTATTACCTACGACCAAGTTTTATCAAATAAACAGCACAGTCTCAGCATACCGGTGCAAACAGCAGGTTGCAGTCACTAACTCTCCAGTGAACTCCCCTGTAACCTTAACTATTCCTCCCATCTCTCCAACAGAAGTGGGCCCTGTTTTTCATGTCACCGGTTATGACCAAATTATCGAGAATAATCGTAGTTTGAAATACGATGCAGTGAAAGGTATTCAGAATGCCCTAAAAACTGATGAACATGTAGATATCTCCAGACCAGAAAATTGCACAAAATTATCATATTACAAAACGGTTCATACATGTGCTGATGGTCATGTAATCAACTGCATATGATTAGTAACACGTAGTTGTGAAAAAAACTCAGTGGAAGCAGGCCAGGTGAGTTTAGCTTTCTAGAATCTTTTTGCATCTTGAATTTAACTTTATCAAGTAAACAATAACATTTTTCTTGTTGAAACTCTAATGAAAAAATATTTCTCCTTATCTTAAGAGCTTGTAGGAACAAAACATTTTTTATGATGTGATTGGTAAAATTGGGAAGCGATAGAGGTTGTATATGTATTTTGCTACAAAAAACAGTGACTGTATGAATCAAGGACCTATCATGAATATGGTCATTGTTGCCTAAGGACTTGACAAGGATGAGGTTGATGAAAATAAGGCGACAAGCATATCAAGATCATATGAAAGAAAGAAATTCAAATGAATTCTATTTGGTCTGCATCGACCTTCCAACAGATTCATAATTTAATCATACTTAACACTGGACTCATGAAATATGCAGCAATGCTTAATGACAAGATTGAATTATGTTTCTGTTCGATAAATATTTTACCATTAGTGTCAGAGGTGAAAAAAATAAAATGAGGTGAATCAAAGAGACGAAGCCAAGCGTATTAAAAAAATAAATAAAATGCTGTTTGGGCAGCAAGGTTATCCATTATACTCTATGGGTAGGTGAGCCCAGTGCCTCAAAGAGCAAAATATTTCCCTTCACCTATAATAAAATCCAAGCCTATTGAAATCAAATCCTTCAATGTTTGCTTCTATTCATGAGATGTCAGCACCTCTATTTGTCAACCCTTTCCAAGCTCAACACTGCAAGCATTTGAAGGACAAGGATGTGAAGAAGGTAACTAAAGAAAATAGTAGCCAAAAGGTGGCACGGCATCGCAAAGAAAATGTATATGCCCGAGGTGAACAAAACAGTTTTGCTTGAATACATTCAAAATATTTTCTCTTTGCAGAAGCCTTAATTCACCCTCAAATTATATTCTAGAAGTCATTTGCTGCCAGGTCATGGCTTTGCCCAGTTTGCTAATGATTGTGTTTCTGGTAAACTAGCCGCATCCAGTGAGGAAGGTAGCTTTTGTTCCGGAACTGTAGCTGAAGAGCAGCGGCCCTCTGACTTCTGCACCTTTCACCAACAAGGACAGAAATTAGGGTGCCACAAAAGTAGCTAAATGGAAAAAAAGGGAAGAGCTAATGAAATGTAATGAGCCGTAACAGTGCAACAAAAGCCTTTCTTTAATGCTTTGACTCTAATGATGAAGGTTCATACTGTTAGGTTTAACAGACACAGCAACAAATAAACACCACTTTAATGGCACCCCCTGACTGGGAGGTTGTAAATTCCTCGTCTCTGGTGCTGAAGTGGGCCCACTGATTCTGTTAACAAAAGGACTTACACTCTCACTAATAACATGTATGCCTGAGGACAGACTGACACACACACAGACACACACACAAGTATAAAAAAAACAGAAACAATGAACTATTGGTGTTGCCTTGGGCAAAACACACACAAGCATGCGCAGGCTTTCTTGGCATGAAGTTTGCTAAAACCGGGAGTGAAAATTTGCCTCAGAAAGACAAGCATCTATTTAACATCTGAAGCAGATTGAAAAACCAACTCTCCCCAGAGGCCTACTCTTTGCAGAAGATGACTTTGGGTGAAGTAATAGGAAACCATCTGAATCAGAATGTATACAAACTACCCTTATGCCCAGAACCCAAGGCCTTTCAAAAAAACACCAGCCCAGTATGAGTCATGTTTCCATCATTTCTGAAGTTTAGCAAAAGAAAGAAAAGATGGAAATCTCCAATTAAAAATGAAACTTCTTTAAGTTTGTACAATGGTGGAAACTTAAAGGGGGTGGAAGTCAGATTTTTCTTCTTTCGGAATAAACATCACAGTTCAAAATGTCTTTGTATATCACTAAAGGAACGTTGCCACTTCTGTGCTAATGGCTCAGGAGAAACCTGACAATGTTCCCATAATTCAAAGCCAGAGGCTATTTAAGGCCTAGCCGGAGCAGGTTGAATATTTTTTCTGATGGGGGATAAAATTACCCTTGGAGAAGAAAAAAAAGTCAATCTAATTTGGTTTTAATAGGTGCAAATGAAATTAATATGCAACTTAATGAAACTAATATTATGAATCAATCTGAGCACAAAATTAAATTTTCCTGGGTAATCCCAGGTGAGACTTTCCACTAGGCTGTTGTGAGGATCTGCACTCATAAAGTGAACCGGGTAATAAAGAAAGTTCATCTGTCATATCCAGACGGTGAGCAGAATAATTAGAAAGATGACGTTGAAAAAGAAGGATTTTCATTTAAGCATATCAATAACAATATAATCATTTACTCTCCTCAAAATGTGTCATAAAGGTTTGAGAACTGTGTTGCTTTAAAACCAATTTATATAACCTATGGTGTTTCTAAGAGGGAGGTAACTGCCATGAATTAGTTCTTTTTTTTATTTTCTTTCATTTCTTTTCATTCCTTTTTCAAACACTCAGGAGACTGCTAAACTGATAGGTTGGTAATCTGGCGTTTCAAAGAGCCCTGCTCATTATCACCCAGTATGTGTATGTATGTGTATAAACCGTTCAATGGCATGAGAGCATATCTAGCTTTTTGAACACAAGTGTTTGAAATATCTGCTTGACAGAATTAAAAAACTGTAAAGGGTTGTGTTTGTTTAGACTTATGCCCTCGTGTATACAGGTGATCCTTAAATACAGACAGGTTTTTCATATCTTGCGCTTGGATCTGGTTAAACTGCGCATTTGTGACTTCAAAGAACTAAAATATGACCTTTTTACATAGAAATGAAGACTTTGTTTGGCTAGCTGGGAACATCAGTGACAGTACATTGAAACAAGAAAGTATCAGACTTAAAGGTAATTACTAAAGACAAACAAAAAACAGAAAAGTCATGCTGGACCACATAGCAGAAGAGGACCATACGGTGTTTAGTCACCTTATGAAGGTTAGAATGAAGATTAAAGCCTTATGTGCCTGTTCTCAATATGGTTCCACATTGCTCGTCAGAAAAATACTGTCCCTTACCTCACTCCTCTGGAGCATTTGAAAAAAATATTCTATTAAGTAAGCTGGTAAATCCACAATTTGAATGGTAAATGCATGCATCTATTAACTGCATCAAAACCTGCTTCCCTTTTTTATCTCATTTGTGTTTGAAGACTTTTCGAGGATCTGAGGACATCCTTTGATGGATTTACTCAAATCTGAGCACGACTTTAAGATTGACATTTAGCAGGAAAACATGAGAAAAGCAAGTAGGTAAAGCAGCTTAAATGATTCCTCATGCTCATCGAAAAGGACCAATTGGTAACAAACTGAAGCCATCAAAGGCCACTCGCAATAAAATTGAATGGTTTCAAATTTTCTCTTTGACGCAGGAGGAGTCTGGATGAAAGCTACAAGTGATGCTGTGTATTCCAGTCCCTGCGTGCTACACAAGGGTCTCTCTGTTTCAACAGCTGACAAATGTCACCAATGATGTCACCACTACCTCAAAAGGGTATAATGAACACAGATAATCTAAAAACAGAACTTATAAAGGACGCATTCTCTCTCATTTCCTTAAATTAAGAAGACCATATCATATTAGTAGCACTAGTTACAGAGCATGTAAAGACACGCCAGCATTACAGCTGGGTTTTTAGGAACCGAAGGAATGTTTTTACAGGAGTAATGGTTGATAGTTGATTCATCCAGATAATTATATCCTATAATCCACCATTTGAATAACAGCATTATTGGGTGATTAAAATCAAGGTGATCTAGATGCATCAAGTCTTGCCTTTCAGGGAAAAAAGAGCATGCAGTAGGATCCAATGCATCAAAAACAAACATCAAAAGGGAACGGTGAAATTTTAAATCGGCTTTCCGTAGATAACAGCTCATTAATTTAACTCTCAAATGGGGATTGCTTACTGTTAAAGTAAACAAAAAGATTTAAATAATGATCATGGCATTTTTTTTCACAATGAAAGAGAACATAGTGGGTTTTTTCTGTGAGCTTTTTGCTTTTTTGCTTTGTGATTCAGGCGTAAGGATAGATCGGGTAGAGTGGAATGAGTCTGTCATAACTATTTGGAACTACTCCTCTGAGAACACAGCAGAAGTTATCCACAGGAGCAAGAGTGGCACATTTCTGTAAGCATCCCGAAATTAAACGATGAAAATGTGGCTCTAAAGGGAATGTACCTGTGCTTGTACATCTGAGTCTGTGAAATGTCTCTGTCTCTATCCATCCAGAAAATCTATACGATTAATCTACATTTATCATTCTATCTACACTGTAAGTGCCAACTCATGAGCACACTGTTCATCTGCACGGCAATAAAATTCATGCAAGAGAAGTGCCAGCGACAAACCCGGCCCAATAACATGGCTGCCATGATGGGCAGAAACATTATTGTAACTGGTCGTTCTCAAAATGTGACTTTGAAAGGTACTGAAACATTTTGGTCCTCTTTGTGTGCACCTGTTTTAGTGCAAAGCTCCAACCAGATGGCCTCAGACCACTTGAATCCAGTGCAAACCTATGTACTGATAAATTAGAAGCAGAGAGGGTCTATGTGAAGATGGACAGTCAAAGGATGATGGAGGGCCCACGCACAAGCACATTCAGCCAACCGTGAAGCAGGGAGGCAGCACAATTGAAATCAGGTAAAGCTGAAAGTTTTATGAGCTAGGCTCTCTGAGTCAGTGTCTGAATCCTACCCAGTGTTAATGGAGATGATTTCAATGAGAGGGTTCTTCCTGATTTTGGGCAGGTCCAGTCTGGCTCCTCCAAGTCTCCGACCACCATCTTTCTTCTGGCCCAGCAGACGAACCGAGTGTCCTGAGAGAGAGGAGTATTGAAAAAAAATCAGCTTTTTCTGGGTGTGTAAGCCTGCTTTTTCAGGGCATCAGTATAATCCAATTATTAAAAAAAAAAAAAAATTTTTTTGAAAAAGTCTGGATTCAGTCAGACTAATAAAGTACTTTGTTCGGGGGGGGTTTCTGTCATTAGCATGTTCACCATGATAGAAGTGTGGGAAAAGTGATCAGGAAATAGCCTTTGTGTATAGGAAAATGAAGCAACTCTCCTCTGAATAATAAATTAAATACACTTTTACACAAATTGGTGTTTTGCTGATGCCATCAGCTGATAGAAGCAAACCAGGAAGGGTTGGCAGTAGAAAGTGTCTACCTCGTTTAGAATAACTTTTTAAGTATCATTGGGTGTTTATCCCTGTGTTGCAAAAGCAAATACACATCTTACAACCTAATACCTAAGCTGTTGCAAAGTGGAAATGGGTTGTGAGGGTCTGTCCTCTCTACCCACACAAAAGACCATCAGGTGTAGGTGTGTGAGATGGAGGTGCTGAGGGATGGAATTGTCTCTCTGTTCTCATCCGCTTTATAAGGATCTCCTGGGAGGGTGGGATCCGGCACGGTTATCAATTGGTAGATAAAAATGACAATCTGCCCCTGAGGAGGACAAAGAGCCAATCGCTGAGGCGTGACAAGTCTTAATATCCCAGTACAAGCTAGGAAATGAGAAAACTTCCCCAGTGGAAAACAGCTGGGACTTTGAGCACATTTGGCTCCCCGATATCGCCATGTCTGCCTGAGGTCAAAAGACGGGGACGCAAAAGTGTTGCATGTTCTGACTTTCTTTAATCTGCAGCCACTGGTTCATCTGTCAATCGATCACTTTACCCTTTAATCAACTCAGTGAGAACCAGAGGAATATTTGAGGTCTTACAAGGTTCCACTGTGAAACATTTATGAGGGCAATTAAGAGAAAGCCTACTGCAATGCACTGATAGTTTGACAGTATTAGAAATAATTTCCTTTTCTGTTTCATTCAACTGATATCAGCAATGATTTTTTTCTCTCCAGAGAACTCATGCTACATATAGATGTTCTGCCCCGCTGTTGACTGAAGCTCCTGTTATTTTCAAAGATATGAAACCATAAAGAGGATGATAATTCCGTGTCAAGCCTTTTTTGTAATTTTATGATCAAATTCAATTTACTTGGAGTTCTCAGTGTACAGTCGGTGCTCCGAGTTGGGGAAAAAAAGTTACTAAATACATAATTACATAGAGAGATTTGTCAGGAGAAAGCAATTACCTGCACTAAATTATGTCAAATTTCTAGATGTTTAAAAGTTATGAGACTGTGCATTCTAATCAAACACAGACAATGTCATTATATCTCCATATTCCTTTTTTAACCCCTACTAAAACTAAAGGGGAACTCTGGCACTGTAACCACTGTCCAAGGCTAGAAATAATTTCAAAACCAGCATGGAATCACTCCAGGAATGCACCCAAATTAAATTTCTAGGCCTGAGAGTCCATGAATGGAAGGCAAGAATTAAAACGGATTATATGAGTTCCTGAACGAGAGCAAAGCAAGTCTCCCTTTTTTGTCATCTCACCGATAAAGTTAAGAAAGGTCAACTGCTTTGACTAGCAAATCCACACAGACGCACACGTCACACTGTGCCACCCCTCCTGCAAAAGCTGCCCATCTTCCTCCCCTCCAGAAACCTTTCCAAACTGTCTTTGCTTTTTCCCAATCTTCATCAATAAATATAAACAGCAAAAGGATCTTTTTCTTTTCACTCAAAACCTTCTTATACAACATGATAGAGAAAAAAAGCGGGTAAGTAAAGGATTACATGGATGGAAAGATACATGGTCAATGATGGGAAAAATAAAAGATGAGAGATGTACGGCCAGATGGATGGTTGGGTGGGAGAGGCAGAAAGCTAAAAGGATGACCTGTTGACCTGTATCTGATGTCTCATAAGTGGTTGGTCTTGTGCTCTCTGGTTTGATTATAGAACAGCGAGCAGGATTTGGGGGGGATGGGGACACAGATGGTAGATAAGGGGTGTGATGTGTTTTTTCAATATAACCATTTATCTATAAATGTGAGTGTCACTGAAAAACTGTGTTTATTTTCTCTCTAAATGTCACGCAGATCGCTTTAATCTCAATGAACTTGCATCACGAGTCATTTGATGAACATATTTGTAAAACATGTTCATGATGTGCCTCAATGTCAAATGTTCTCAAAAGAACAGCCAAAGAGAGTAAGTAAGATGAGAAAAAAAATCTGCAAAGCTTCTTCATGTCACATCCTGTGCATTCAAACTTTTTTACAGAAGATCTTCATTTAAGTTACAATGCATACAATGATAGCTTTTTATCCCCTGACACACCCCCACCATCTGTACTTTCGGCATCAAATATCTGTGCTTCTGCTTCATTTCAGCACATATACAAGCAAAGGCAGTTTATATAGGATACATAAGGATCATATGGGTGAATGGGTCCATATAGCCTCTGCTCTGTTGCTAGATCCATATATTAGCTTGTCTAACCTTCTCTGCCCCCGGTTTCTGTGCAAATAACACACACTAAATCTAAAATGCTTTTAAGGGTTAAAGGGAAGTGAGGCATCTTTCAAGTCTATCATCTCAGAAAGCAGAACATCAGTATCCGGAGGCAAAATAAAGAAACAAAGATACTGTAACTGCCACACGTTATTTGTGAGATCAGACCCAGATTAATTATAATGAATTCATCACCAGCCATCATGTATATTCATAATATAACCATTAAACACAACTGCCTAGTCCTCATAGTGGGAACAGCCTTAAATCTCTAAAACTGCGCTTTTGCGACCATTTGTCACCTTAAGATAAAACGAAAATAAAAATGTAATCATTTCCAACACATTAAGGTGATCATGTTTGGTATCTGGGAAACAGGGAAACAGGGAAAATAAAACACAGACAAATGTAAAATTACTTTTAGAAACTGTATCTGACTTCCCCATAAAAACTGGTTACTGTAGCATAACTAATCACCAAATCACTGACAGCGTAAAACTGTAAGCAAAGCAGCACCGAGCCGCAGTAATTGTAAGTGTGTGTCAGTCTGCATTAAGCGAAAGCACTCAATAAGCCAGGCTGAGGTAACATCAAAGAATAACAACATACCCTGTCATTTGCAACAGGTAATAACTTCAACTTGGTACTAATGATGCGGTATAATTAAAAGCAGCTTCACAGTAGCACAGATTCAATTTATACAAAGTTACAGCGAGAAACTTCAACATAACGTGGACCTTCAAACAGATTACACAGTCACATACCTCAAGGAGAGAGTGCATAAAGACACTCTGCGCTCTAGTCATATGGAAAACAAACCTGTGAGCAGTTTTGGAACAGCAAAGCCTCGCCACTATTAGCAGTTCATTGAAGTAAGTACTTTAGTAGCCATTATGAAAGGCAAATATCCTTGCTTAAAGGTTTATGCTCAAGCCTCCAAGACAAAATAACAGCTCTCAGTTTATACGAGGTCATAAAGAACTGTAATGATACTGGGGAAATTGGTTTCTGTGGAGGGGGCAATGGTGGAAGGGGAAAGGAGGGAACAGGGTAGTTAGGAGGCTTAGGGAGACAAAAAAGGAAAGGCAAAAAGATCAAAAGATGTTAAAGCAAAAGAGAAGGACTTTT
Source organism: Menidia menidia (assembly GCA_907169785.1). Lineage (NCBI taxonomy): Eukaryota > Metazoa > Chordata > Actinopteri > Atheriniformes > Atherinopsidae > Menidia > Menidia menidia. The sequence goes on along the minus strand of CAJRST010038888.1, from coordinate 12,594,524 downwards.
TTAAAGAGAAAAGACTAATCTTTGGGCAGAAGTGGAGGGGGGAAAGTCGCAGCGTGCACATGTGCGCATGAGTTTATCCAGGCAGTTTTGAGTTGATGGCACATTGTAAAATTAAGCCCTAGTTCAGCTGTCCTTCATTAGAATGAGTCCTGCAGTGCAAACTGGTTACTCATGGACTCGCACAAGCAGTGTAAACTCAATCTGTTCTTTATTAGAGAACAGCTGGGGGTACATGACAGCTTGACTGGGATCTCACATTGTAAACTCTCACTGACCTTCATTAAACAGTTAAGTGCAGTGGTTCACAAACCATTTAAGTGTATGACCTAATCACTGCCATGTGAGTCTGTGAGTGAGCTATAAGGACAGGGAAGACCACTTAATAAGCAGGAAGACTGACGGGTTCGGAGAGCAGTACAATGACTGATTTATAATGCATTCGTATTTTCATAAGATGTCAAATTTAGAACTCTGATGTCGGAAAATGAAAAATGAATTAATCTAAATCATAAAAAAAAAAAATCAAGTCCCTCGTCTGTATCAATATGAACTTCAAGAATATCTTCTAATATTACAACAAATGTTTTCTTTTTACTGACAGTGAGTCTGATCCAAATTATATAAAATGTCTGAAAAATGTTAGAAGACAGAGCAATTAGGCCTTTTAAATGTGTTTAAAATACTCTGACTCTCTGACATTCATGTCACTTTTCACCCTTGTTAATTAGAAGACAAGCTACGTTATTAAGAAATTATTCATATAAAAGGTGAAGTTCAAAAACTGAACTCCCCTTCCTAACAACCAGAGGACTCATTTATTCTTTCACTCTTCCATTGATCAATGCACTGCTGCTCACACGCTCCAAACGTCAAATACATGGTGTTTATGTGCATGCATGGGCTTCCTGCAAGCTGAAATACCTTTAACTGCCTCATCCACAACTTCCACCACTCGATCAATCTGTTGGACCTGAAATACAGACAGAGACACATGGGGAACGTTTATTCATGCTGACAAACCAAGTCCACATAGTCAAACACAAACTATTGACAACAAGCCGACACGCTTTTACTGATCCAAGTTTAGACAGGGCAGGCGTGTATGCATAACCAAAGGCAACATGCAAAAACTGGAAAAACAATGCATCTCAATGACTTTTCTGTAGATAGGATTAAGTCATATGGATTTCCTAAATACCACTGATTGTGTATGTACACAGTTGTAACGCATCGTTGTGTATGTATCGACAGAGACTTCAGAGGGGATGGATGTGAGCCAAGGAGCATTAAGGTAGAGAAGGTGGTATAGAACGATCAAACAAGTCATAGCAGACAAATATATATAATGGATTAAGAAAGAAAAAAACTTAACTGAACTAGTGAAAAAAAGATGATTAGACATGAGCATGAAGTAAACCGAATGAAGGAGCCTTGATTTTCATATTCTAGCAGTCTTGATATATAATCTGATGTGGTAAAAGAATAAGAAAGAAACCAGTCGCCAATGCTTTAAGAACAACCTAGATGAGAAAAAAAGAATCCTGAAATTACCCCCACCCTACCCCCCACCCCCACCCACTTACCCAGCTCTTATTGTCTCCCTTCTTCTCCTCTCAGAAGTTTGTGATCTCACCCTTGCCATCGGCTCTTAATATCTTCAGGTCCATTACCCAGCAAACCCCTCTTTTAAACACACTGACGTGGAGGCACACTGTGCTTTGCAAGCTGCAGTTGCATGCATGTTACACACTGAAATAAAAACCCATTTCCTTGTAATACTAAAGCAATTTGGTCCATTCAGAGCAGCAGCAGGTGTCCCTTCTTATGGTAAGAATCTGCTAATGCTTGCATTCTGAAAACTAATTCAGATCTCCCTTTTTTCTTACTCCTGCTGTTTTTAAATCCTGCTGTGCATTCATAGAATTCTGTGTGTGAGAAATTATGTTAAAAATACACCCTTATTATCAGAAGATTAATGCACCAAAAAGAAACCCATTTGTTAATAACAAGGTTAATTTTATAATAAACCATTTTTGTACCGCTGCACCTAATATCCAACGAATTAGGTGTTGTGAAAATTAATCCACTCTCCAGCTCTGCACCAAGCACGCAAATACATTTACAAAGAATATGAATATCCTAACCAAGAAGCTTGATTAGGATGACTCCTGCAAGTAGAGGTCAACCAATAGAGAACATCTGCTGGCTGCCATAACCACAGTTCGGAGCGGTTTGCCAATTCATCAGCCAAAAGCCCACGGATCTTTTCCTCAATTCCAAGAGCTTCAGTTACCTGTGTTCTAACGCATTAAAATTACAGCATTGCTGTAATTTTTTACAAAAAAAAACTTTTTTCCCCACTTCCAGAGAATTTGAAGTATCTGGAGGTCTGTAGCCACACTTCGGTTGGGAAAAGCAGATCTTTTGGGACTTCAAAAGTCTGAAACTCTGGAATCGTTGATGATTTCTAAGTACACTTTCAGTTCGGGAAATAACTAATCAGCCTACCCATCTTCATAACCTTCTAACAGCATGAGCAGATCATCCAACATTCCCTGTGTCCCCTTTGCATTTGTGTTTTGCATAGTTTATCAGAAAGCAACCCTCACTTGTTTAAATAATCTCCTAGTTGAAACCTGGCCATTCAGATTTAAAATTGATCATCAAATGCATATTTGTAATAACTGTAGCTACACCCACATTGAAACCCAAGTGAAAACCAAACTGCATATTGTTTATCTACATTATAAGTGCATAGCCACCAAAGATTTGCCATATTTGTTGGTTTTAGGTTTTGTTCGACAGGTATGCTATGGGATGGCATGTATTTTTCATACTTGGGATAAAAGATGAAAGCTGGGCTTAGATATGTATCTATATAGCTTCCCCAAAGCCACAAATGCGGTGCTCTGAGCACTGATGTATGGCATCTCATGTGTTTAACATTGTCCCTCCTTTGTGATCCTCCCATTGCTTGGCCAGTGCTGTGTGTTTGTGTGTGTGTAAATGGTGGTGTGGGATGAATGTCCTGATACAGGATGTGACAAGTCCAGTTCAGAGAGGCGAAACACTGCAGGCTTGCGTGACTGCCTGTGTACCTTAACCAAACCAGACATTTATTTCACAGCAACCTCAAACAGGGGAACACAAAAGCACACAAAGAAAGCCGGCACACAAAGGTCAATTAAACAAAATGAATTCAAAAGGAAGCACCTATTTTTAACTACATCCCTTATTCAGGCGTTAGTGCAATCACTATACACAAATTCTAAACTCTTTATTTGCATCTCATTTGCATAAACCACCAACTGCCACTGTCATTTTGTAGCTGATTGTAACTACCAGGGTAGCTCAAGGGGAGCATGTGAATTCGCATGCAACTCTTTCTTTTCCTCTTAAAATTTGAGACTGTTAATGCATGCATACTTCAGTCTGTCTGAAAGCATGCCTGACTTCATGAGAAAACCCAGAGCCCATTACTCTTGCTGGATCCAAAATATTCGTAGTGGCCAGCATATTCAGACTTAATCTTAAATTTAGAAATGGGAAGATTGGGGTAAGGACAAAGACAAAGCTATGTGTGTGTTTGTGTGTATGAGTGTGTTCATTTAAATTAATGCATGATACAATTGTTTGATGGTGAAAACTTGTTCAAAAGTGAATCTCTTTATTTTCACAGTCTTTTTCCTATCAAGTTCCTCAGTAAAAATGTCATCTGTGTTTTGTTTTGTTTTTTTCACAAGAATCATCTATGTTTTAGCATGGCTTAGGAGAGCTTTGCTCAACTGAGCAAGGGGGCTTCTAAATACCGCAACAGGTTGAACAGATAAATCAAACAGATATTTCGGGTCGAACGGGGAGCTTCCCTGATGCCATGAAAGACAATTTTGGTATGTCCAACAGAAAGGGTTGATTAGCTGCTATCTATGGGCTTAAAATGCTATATATTTCGTCCTCGTTTTCATTTTAAAATATCGCATTTGTTTGTAAAGAAACAGGAGACTTCTCCCCTCTTGGATTTACAGTTTTACGATGTTCACAACTTAATCTAAACCTTTTTTCTTCTCATAAAATGTGTTGTAGTGTTTAACTGTGCAGTACAAAACTAGATAACGTTAAGCATGGAAAACTACAGCAGCAACAGAGCACTTCATGTACCCTGTTTATGAGACTGTTTCATATTTGTGTTATGTTACATGACATAAGTGTTTCACTGCGTGCGTTGGTTAAGTAATACATCCATACTCACAGCAGAGGGCAACATGCAGAACACAGTGCGTTAGCTTTGTGTGTGAGTGCTCCTCAAATGCAGCTCCAGGCCACAAGCAAACATGGTGCACATGCTGAATGAACACTAACCTATTACCCAAACTTTCACGCAGTGAGTGAACAGGACCAGAGAGAGCGCACAGTGTAAACATACCCCGATAATGCTGAGACCTTTGAGGTAGTCCATCCGTGGCTGGGCCTGGGGAACACACCCTGCCACGACCACCTTTTTCTGCTGATCCTGGGCTTTTCTGCACAAACAAATGAGATGACGTGATTAATATCAGAATGCAAAGTAGTCAGCAAAAATTTACTTTTTCATTGTATGAACAGGAAATGCACATTACATTAACTCTATATCATCACGGCCCTGGCCTTGTGGGAAAATTCTAATGTCGTCATAGACCAATTTTATTTTTCAATGAACAACAGATTGTTGATTAAAGTCAGAAGAAAATGCATGTAACCAGTATATCCAAAACCCTTGTATGTACAGCAAATTCTGAATTCTCAATCATTTAAACACGTGCCTACTTTACTCTAGCTCAGAACACTTTCCATGACAAGCACCTTACTGCACTGAAGAGGACAAGAAGATGAGGCAATAAAGTCATTAGAAAAATCATTATTGCAGGAATAAATCACATAAAGAGACAGTTTTCTTGCCGGAGTTTCTGGAAAGAAAAATAACTTTAAAGCAACCTGAGAAAATGAACCTTTCAGGTCACATAAGAATGTATAATTGGTTTCCTATATGGGTTTTCAATCTCTATGAACATCTCTTACTGATGATGAACACATCAAGCTTGAAAACTGTCAGATCAGAATTTTGTGTCCAACTGGTATAGATAACAGAATGAGTTATTGGCAATAAATGGTCAATTATAACCAATAGATTATGTTCTGCGGGTGCTCATAATTCTGCTAGCTCAAAATGTACTAATGATACACACCAGCACACATTGCTAATGAACCTAAAAATTATCATTTAAATCAAAATATGCAACACAAGTCAATTTCATATTGATATGATCTAAAACCAAAAATAGGTGTGGAGAAATAAAAAATGCAAGTGCAAAATCTTTGCAAGTCTTTATGTCATCTTCAGTTAGCGGTGGAGATATTTGAGACAGGCGGTCTGTCTGACAAAAGCTTTTGGAGAAGCTGCCCAGACTCTGCCATAAATCTTTAATAATGAAGCCTCCTGACAGCTGGAGTGGGAGGGAAGGATAGAAGGGGGTAGGCATGTAAGTGAGGGTGGAACTGTGGGAGGAGGGCTGTGGAGCAGCAATGAAGCTGGATGCAAACTGTCAGTTGTGTTTTAATTCACACGACTTGTATTCTTCAGCAAAACAAAGAGAGATAGTGATGGAGGTTGTGGGAGTTGTTTGGGAGAACACTGAGTGTAGGAAAGAGAAATGTGAAGGCACGCAACTTAATGCCAAGCAAGGCTTACCCTGTCAAAATAATGAAAAACGGAGGGATGGATGAAAGCCATAGAAACTAGAAGTGGAGTGGGGTGAAGCCACCTTTACTTCCTGGTTGATTTAGTAAGAATCACCTGTACTGGCTAATTGTACAGCATATTTGCATTCCCAAAGAAACATTTTATGTTCCAAAGTCCTCCAAAATCAGTTCTTTGACAAACAGACGCCAATTTAAATAAACAAGACCAACAAAAGCTAATCAGCTGAAATCAGTATAAAGGGCCATTGCCAACAGTTAAGAAGTCTTGTTTCAATCTTTTTACTGTATATCCAGCCATCTCCCCACCCTCTTTGCCAGGAAGACTCAAACTGGCATCAGCACACATTTGGACACACACAGTAGGGGTGTGCCTGCATAATTGACGCCGTCTCCAGCCAAAATGTGCCAAACGTTCCCCTAATGTGCGTCTCATTCCATGCCCATACACTCACAGCCATAGCTGACACAGCGAGTCAGCAGACAGCGTACGAGTCGCCGCCTCGGCGCCCCAGGGGGAGCAGGCCAATCACGTCACGCGCGGTTCCTGGGTGGGATGAGATGGAATGGGATTATGCGATGCGTTTGCCTCGGCGGTACTTTCGAGTCCAACTGAATGCTCGTTGCCAGTGACCCAGACCACAGCAGATGTCCCCCCCGCGCCCGCCCAATATCAGACAACAGGGGGTGTGTGTGTGTGTGTGTGTGTGTGTGTGTGTGTGTAGATGGGCGAGGGCGCCTGCACACGTTTCTCCTTGATTTCCCTGGCATCTCGCCCTAAATCTCTAAGACCCTCCGTTAACTCTTTGTTACTGCTCTCCACAGCCTGGAGACCACACGCATGCACGGGGCATGAACTGTACAGGCACATTCCAGTGGTTGTGGCTGGTGATGGTCACAGGGTTCCAAGGTCTGGGCACACATGCATAGCCTCTGCGGTATGTATGGTAAGGAGTGCTGCGCTGTACATACTTGTTTTTAACAGCTGAGTGGACACAGTGAATCAGTCAAATTAGACCAGACTAAATGTCCAACTGAATTGATCAGGTTGACTCCGAGAAGCCCCATGCTAGGAATATGACATTAAAATAACTCTAGGCATCAGATGGACCAGAGTGTGTGACCTACATAAGAGCCTCTTCAACTTTCTCACAACAAAACATGAAGTGAAAGAGAAAGCCTTCCTTTGAGGATTATGGCAGTCCTCTATAATGTGTGATAAAAACCAAGCCCTAACTGAAATTTCATGGTATCAGCAGCTGAAGTTGAATGAATAAGAGCATATAAGCAAATATCCTCGCTACTATAAACACCTAAAGTCTTTTTTTTATTTGAATAAGAACATTTTAGCACCGCCATAAGAGGTGTTTAACTATTTCCATTTTCAAATTGTCCCACTCAGATTTAATCCATCACTTATGCCATAAAATTACGATTTTTTTTTTATCCTTGGCATTCAACCTGATTTATTTTGTTGCTACATAACAGTTGCCTTGCATTTCCTCTGCGCTGTAATCACCGCGTAAGCAATCTAAACAGAATTTAATATGTTGACGGGGAGAAACATCTTAAACAGGCCCACAGCTGCGTGTGTGTGTCCTCTCGATGACTCTCCCTGCTGCTCAGCATCCTCAGCTCTATACAGATACAGCTACATGGTGGGAGAGAGGATGAGCTCATTACACACACACACAGAGCCAGCCATATGTTCCTTTACAAACACGTTGCTTAAAGGATGAGGTCATACTGGATGGAGTAATGAGGAACATCTTGTTGGAGAGAGGAAAATATCTGCATTTGGTTTAGTTTGGTTTAATCTAAACATTTCTGCAACAGACAATAAGGCAGCCTGTAACGCCGAATGTCGTTCAGTTACATCTACTTTCTGCCCTTTAGGTCCCTGCTCTTCCCCATATTTGGATTGTCCTTGTTCCTTTGTCTCCCTCACCCTCTCATCTGCACTTCAGCAGTGGTTTCTGCTTGATTTGACAGCGAGCCAGCCACTCGGCACACCCCTGACCTCTCTACATTAGCATAAGCAGCAAGGGGCAAGGTTAAGTACCCATCAAGCCTCAGTAATTAAGACGCGATTTGAGGAGTGCATGTGTGCGAACGCGAGTAAGGAACGGCAAATGTTTTAAAATCTGCTCCTTCACATATGTTCCACTTCAACAAACCTCTACTAAATAAATAATGCAATCTGAAAACTGGATGCATTTCAATCCAAGATGATAACCTGATTTATGATCAACCGACAGACCTACTACGCAAACACCGTACATGAGGTGGGTGAGTGAGGAGATCCTCTGTTCTCCATTTCTTACAAATCCTTCCGTGCTTAATTTAAATAGCAGCAGGAAATCCACCTCAGTGACTGACAGGACAGAATGTCATATGTGTTGAAAACCTTGCACTTTAATGGGGAATGTAATCTAAAAAGTCAAAAGTCAAGCATGTAGAATTTTTTAATTTTACTTTTTGTGCATTATGCCCCAATTATATACAGTATTTATCTACGTTTTTCATTTGTTAATATATCGAAACATGTCATCATAAAAATACCAATTAGAAAGAGTAAAATTCAATCAGTCAGTGGAGAAGGTCAAATAAACCCAAGAGTGGAAAGTTGCTGAGTGCACAGAACAAGGATGATTACAACAAAACAAAAAGAACATGTAGATAGGGTTTGAGAGGTACATCCGCTAAATCAGAGCGACAGAATCACACTTTAATCGCTTTCCTTTCTTAGGGTGGAAAGGGCTGATGCCTGTAAAAAGGAAGGGAAAAATAATAATGAAACAGAGGGGCAATTGCTTGTTTAATCAATAAGATTACGAAAAAGCTTCCCTATACAGTGCAGTTTTATAAGTAACATGTTAGATGGTGTACAACTGCACAGGAAAAAGACTAAAGCCAAGTTACAAACCTTTCCTATCTAATGTCTTTAAGACTTTAACGACTAAAAAGGCAGCGATAAAAGGATTTTAAGTAATCTTGAACGATCCAAGCCACGTGGAAATACAGGCATACAGCAGAAAATCATGCAGTCCCGTCTTCAGCTTTGCAAATTCATTACCCATGGGTTTAATAAAGGCATTCACATTTGAGCTGGGTTTTACAGGGTGCTGGCAATCTGTTGACCAATCAATACCAACCTATAACATGGCGAGTTTATGGCTACCTAACATGGTTTGTGGGTATGTCAGAGATAGGATGCTGCTCAACTGTCGACATGAGCCTTGTAAAGGCAAGTCAGGAAATGCAAGGCTTTCAGATTATGGCCTTTTTAAAAATTGCCTGACACACATGCCCAGTGCACTGAAAGAGATGAAATTTGTCTTGTAAAAACAGTCAGTTGAATGAGTAATAAATATTGCATTACTGTAAATGAGCTGTATGCGCCGCCTGAATGGTTCATAATGGAGAAAATGCTATTAAAAAATGGCAGAAGCATCGTCATCGATGTGTGGGAAATTGCATTGGAAAAATTAACTTCAAACAAGAGGACCTAAACGCTAAATCCAAAGAATAGGCACATGAGTCCCAATTCCAATGTAGTTTTACAATGTGGAGGGGCGGCTGTTATGGGTCACTAATATAGGAATAACCAGGAAGCTTCAGGCTTCATTAGAGAGACGACACGGGGAAGACAAACACACACTCAGATGCATGAGCTAGGTTGTGATAAACCGTCTTATTTTCCCCTTCATTTTTATGTTTATATGAAAAAGACTGAGCTGAAATCACAGAGTGTAACTAAACAGAAAAGATAGCATAAGAAATGAGAAAGAAAAGTGAACGTTAGCTAATCGTGTGACACAACAAACCATAAACACAAGACGTAACTCACAATGAACTGATCGCGAACTGTCTCCAATCTGATAAGGGAAAGTTATACAATTGTGTCTTATTTTCAGAGAAATACCTCATATTCCTCAAGAATTCACTTCAGTGTCCCAAACATACAAGTGAATGACAAAGAGAAACAATGCAGAACAGTTCAGCTCAACGTGGTTGTTTAAAACCACACAATACTTTAATGTGTTTAATACGTTTAGAGAAAGAGCCCCGCAAATTTCCACACATTTCTGACACAGCTAAATAGCATCTTACACAAGTTCTGCTCCGATGTGTTGGCGGAGGTTGCAAAATAAAAAGAAACATATCTCAGCTTCACACACAGATGAAATATAGAACACGCATATGGAATTTATGGGCACTTTTATAAACCGTCACTAATCCTTTACGCACGACCTGTGGTGCCCAGAGGTGAACTCTGTCCTAGCATTTGGTGTGGGGAGCTGGTCACTCACTCGTAAAAAGTTATGACCACCATTAACACACTAGAATGTTTTGTGTGTATGCGCCCCTGCTGCCCCGTAACATATCTTAATGATGGAAAGCTGATCCTGCATACATCGAGGAGATGCCCTTCCACGTGTAATCCAATGCCCGGAGGAGTCCAAACACCCTGGACAAGAATGCCTTCAGTAAAGGACGACTAGTCTCTCCATTAAACACACCCAAAAGCATTGGCAAAGCAGTTGTGTAGATATACAAGACACAGTAGCAAAATTCTCTTACGTTCTAATAAAAAACGAAAAACAAAAAAATGTTTTCCACTGGTGTGTGTTTGTATCATGTGTTCAGTGTGTGACAGAGGGCCACCATTAAGATTACCCTACCACAGAGAGAAAGTAACTTCCATCTCCGTCACCTGCCTGCTGAGGAGAACTGGCAGCGTCGGCCCACAGCTTCCCTCATGTCTGTTACAATGTCACACATGGACAAAGAGAAAAGGGCATGACTGTCGGTGCCTTCACTTTACTAAATCCTGCCATTGCCTGAACAGACTCTAGTTCTATGGTACATTTCCTCCCTGCTGTGTCCCTTCGCCTCTTCTCCGACACTCGCTGGTAGCATCAACTCAGATTATCTAACAGGCTCATATTCCCTCAGAGATGGGGAAGAGTCCTCCAGCATCTCGTAACACACCACTGAAGCGTTCACACTTTGTGATTGACGACCTCTGATTGATCCCCTGATTTGCCTCAGGTCTTGGCCAGAAGTGTCTGCAATGAGAGGATCAGGCTTCAAATCCTGCTGCGTGAACTTAGTTTAACAGAAAACTATCCCACCATTCCAACTGTAATTCAGAGCAGCATCAAGATTCTGCTTGTCCATTTTATTGTCAAACATGCCGACGCAAAAAATGTGAAAAATTAAACACATTTAGCCGGAAAACAAAAATCATTTATACAAAAAAAGATGTGAATATGAACAGAGAGAGAACAGAAATGGGCAAACTGTGGCAGTCTCGTGAGAGAGCTAAGCTTCCATTCAGCCTGTTAATTTCCCTGGCTGGTGTATTTCCCACCGCACAGCCCGAGGTGGCTTCATCATGGCTCAACAATCACTCTAAAAGAGTGAGTGATTTAATCACAGTCCCTTATTTATTCTGAATAACATTCCTTCGAAATCAAAGAAAGAAATGTTCATAAGGCTTAGAGTCTGCTTAAACCTGATTAAGCTGCTATCCACAAAAGAAAGGATTAATTTGTCTAAAGTGTTGGTCAAATGGTCACCTGTACATACCAATAAAAAGTGATATTTTTTTTTCTTTCGGTCAACAGATTCAACATAAGGTAGATCATTTAAGAAAAAGAGGAAAAAATGTTTGAGGCTGAAAAGACATGACGAGGTATGTTAGAAAACATCTGACTTGTTAGAGATTAATGCAGCTGCCTCTGCTCTCTCAGCCATGTTAATATTTAGCCAATTTCCAAATCTATGTAAGTAAAACGAGTAGAAACGAGGTTCAAAGGTTCAATGTGTGCTTCTAAACTCACAACTTTAGAAGACTTGACTGGTGACGCTGTTAAACCTCCAATTTCCAAGTGATGGCTTACAAGTGAGTCATTACTATTATTCTGGACAAAAGTGCCTAAAATGTTTGCATCCTTTAATGATTAGAAAAATACTTTTCATAAATAGATTCCTTTAAACTAGCAGAATCCTTAAATGTCTTAATAACCCAGCGAGCTTCTGGAACAATTCGAGTTTCAAGTCTCTCATGTAATCTCTCATTCTACCAGAGAACAGCCGAACAGCGGAGTGAATTGCACAATGCAACAAAGTTTTTGAGAGATGTGTGAAGAGAGCAACAGGAGATGTGATCTGCTATCTTATCTGACACAAATACACAGCCAGACGCGCATGTTGTCACAGTCACTGTCGCCCCCGACCGCAGCTCAGCAGCCAGTGAAAGCACCGCCGCCATGAATCCCACATGTGGCCTCCGCCCCGAGCAAAAGCCCCGCCCTGCAGATCCAGCTGTCTGTCAGTTGGTTTGCAGCACCTCAATTTTAGGACTGCCTAGGGTTTAATGATGCGATGACCCACTAATCCCATGCTGTACGGAGGCTGGCTTCTCCCCTTGCACGTTCCCCAGCATCCATGGCTCTCTGGAACTGTAAGCCCGGGGCTTGTGTCACTCGAAATACGGTTTGGTAAAACTGCTTCTCGGGTAGTTTGCCAGCGTCCATCTGCTGGCTCAGTAAATTTAGAAACAAGCTCTTCTTAATGAGAGGTTGGATGCTTTGATGACAGCATCTTCGAGGCACATGCTCCCATGTACTGTACAACACATTAGAACCTGCGGAGAAATGGACACCTAGAGATCAAAGGCTGCATTTCTTTATTACCTACTGCCCGCTCGTTCCATTTCTGAGTAGTTCCTCCATTTCTCTTGTATTTAACTAACCCATCAAGCTGCATCTGTTTGCTGCTCCCAGGTTTTCTCATTCACTTTGTGTATGTCTTCCCTTCAGGGTTCAGACATAAGGAAAGCAAAGGTCAATGTCATCTTGGATGACTTATCGTATATCAAACTTGTCTCAATACTTTAACACACTTATTCCTGATGTCACATCCATCGACAGAGAAATAGCATTTGTGTCTTTATTGGTGTGCGTGCAGCACAGAAAGTTTCTCAGCTAATTCAACTGTCACTTTTCACCCCAAAGGTGCATGGAGAAAGAGCACTGTCTCGCATTGGGCAAAATGTCAACTTTCATAACTTGCAGTGGGCATTACAGTGTCTCAGTGTTTCAGAGCTTTCCAGGTCAGTGCTTGTTTAGCCAACACCAGTGAATGTCATCTTCTGGAATCATCAAAACAAAACCACAGGGAGAATGCCAAAAGCTTACAGGTGTTGCTGTTGTCTTTTTCCCTCTCGCTGTCAGGTATATGAAAATTAAACATGTAAAACAGCTTGTAGAAAAACAGTGAGCTCTGACCTTTTGTTTTTTTGGCTTTGTGAGAAAGTGATTTATTAAGTTCGTTCTGTTCCCGCTGCATTTGTCTGAAGATGAGTGGATCCAGGCTGATCGCGTTTCAGGCGTCACGAGTATTGGTTGAACATCAGAAACATTTGAGTGTAACTAAAGATGGCTGATAAGAACACAGCAGCTGTTGGACTGACTGTTTCACATGCAAACACACACCTGCCCCCTAAGAAACTCAATCAATGAGCGTATGACATGATCTTTAGACAAACACTGAATCAGCAAATATTATGGCCACCCCCATTTTACAGGTTTAATGCATCACACCAGTCCAAACACGAGGGACAAATAGGCTTTGGTTGGAGGAAGACAGATACTTTAGATAAAGTTTCTTTTGCTTTTCCCATCACTGCAAGGGGAGGGGGGGAGGGGGGGGGGCAGCAGGTGTCAAGAGAAGAGGGTCAAAGTACAGTTCTCCCCGTATGCCATCTGTCAGGTGAGCGACATTTGGTCATTTCATTTTAATATTCTACAACAATATCAACCAACAGCTCAACGAAGTCACCAGAAGAGATATACCACGAGAAAATATGGGGCTTGTGCACCAATTTTATCTCTTCACTTGTCAGTCTGTCAACTATTTTCTGAAATTGGGAACACAGTGTGGGACACAATGTGGGAACCTTTCCATCCCGTCTTTTTCTTCCAAAAGACTTTTAAAAATTTGCTATAAACTTAATCTTTGGGATCAACATTTCCAGAGTAAGACTGTCAAAAGGTTTTAAAAAATGATAATCTTAGGAGGCAGTAAGATACTGGACCCCTGGTCAGTAAGAACTTTAATTGGAAAAGCCAATCAGATTCTCTTTTTTTATAAAAAAAGAGAAAAGAGGTGCACCTTCTCATGTCGGTATTATTGTTTCATTAATGAATCATTAATTACTATAACAGCTGAATAGACAGACAAACTTGGCAAAGCACAGGTCAAGGTTTTACAAATTCACAAACAAGAAATGCGAAAACAGACATCTGTCCGTTGGCTGGTTTGAACCAAATAAGAAAAGACAAAATGACCCCAGAGGGTGACGGTATATGCCAAGCCGTGAATGGCTGTAAGTCAGTAGAAGAAGCAGTCATCATTTTAATCTTGACCGGGAAAAGGGTCAGTTTGTCCCACTGCCCCCAATGCTTGTCAGGCCTTCTTAAAAACCAGTGTGCAGTCTTTGACTTGAGATAAAAAAGTTGTTGTTTTTTTCTTTGTTTTAATGGTTTTATTTCACACAAGAAAATTAATTAAATGTTCACTTAACTTTATAATGAAAAAAATTGCTTAAAATTCAGCTAAAGGAGCTTTTTATTAACAGTGGTTCTGAAGACATTTCACAGAGCCCTTTGATCCATCAAAATGTGCATTCAAAATGTTGTAGTGGGCTATTCCAAAATGGGTCTACTTAAGTGAGAAAACTTTAACTATCAGCCAATCTGATGCTGACCTCACCTCAGTACAGCTTTCTCACTCCATGTTACCTCCATCTTTTTCTACCTCCTCTCTCTTGTAGTAGATGTCTTAATGAGGTCCTGATAAGATTAACTGCCCACAGTGAATTATGCATAAAGCCATTAAAACCACTGCTTTAAAATGACTTGAGTTAACTTTGTAGCATGTCTGTTGGTCAGTGTTGATTTTTTTTCCGGAAAATCATTATCATCATCATCATCATCATCATCACGCGTCAAAGCAATGTTGCAACAGAAATGTTGCACTTTTATATCAAAATGATCAATCAAAAATAAAATTTGGTGAGAAATGTGCTGGCTGGAAGTACCTTTAAGCAAATACAACATATTTATGACGATGGTAGCCTTCAGAAAAAAGTATGTGAAACACTGCTCTAAATCATTTTTGCATGTCGCACATATTCTAGGTTTTATAGACATGTCTCAGGAATGTCCATATGCTCAACCATTCACTGAAGAATGGCAGAAATGCACTGCCAAAGGATTCAAGAGAAAATAGAGGCAAAAAAATAAGTCCAAATTTGAAAACTACACACAGGACAGACCTAGACAGCGTAAGAGGGAGCAAAAGTGGAGAGAACATAAGTGGTGGGGAGAATGACTGGCGGACAGGGATAACGGTGTGACCTTATGAAATCCAGTCATCACCTGCAGAGAAAAAAAATGACCAGAAGGAAAAAGACCAAGTGCACAACATGTGAACATGTGAGAGACATCTCTACCCTTTGGCTTCCTCAAGACCACTTGCACTACAGAGCTCCCCAGTTATGAATATGTTACTCTAAAAATACCTAAACTCAATTAAAGTGGAATAGAAATGACTCAGGTGGCCCCTTTCCTCTCTTTAATTAGGAGCAAAATAGCCATCCTTCTGGTACGCATACCTCTACATTTCATCCATATTTTCAGGATTCATAAAACAGATCTAATTATTTTGTTGTTCATCGGTTGAACCGTATCGCTTTAGCTAGAAATTCACTGACACAAAGAGCCTGTTAGCAGGGCATCAAGGTAAACCTTTCTTTGTGCAACAGGTCAGGAAAACAGGATTATTTCAAAACCAAGTTGTACATCTGTGTGCATACTGGATCCTTCTTATTTGAGGGAGGGGTGGGGGGGTGTGGATGTCAAGGCTGAGGGCTCAACTAACACCCTGCAGGAATGTAGGAGCCACAGAAGAAAGTGGAGGTGATAAAGCCATGCTTTATCGCACTGCTCGGACTGGCCGAAGCACGTGTTTCGAGGAACGAGGCTGGACTTTCTGAATCTACTCTACAATAAGCATGCAGAGGCTGAAATGTGTGTCTTCATTTGGCTCTTGTCACAAGAGCAGGAGGAAGTGTTGTGAGACATCAAGGCTCTGTCTGCCACACGCAGTGGAGGTAAACACACTCCTACAAGCTCATACCTCATTAGGAATTGTCTCTGGACAATCCCTAATGAGGGGAATTGTCTAGGGAAATCGCATCATTAAAAAAAAAAAATAATAATCTTTTGATGGTTCAGGGATTCACATTTTTTTTAAGGTGGTTTCATCCAAGCTCTGTGAACAACTATTCTCTCTGAAATGCAACCATTAATTATTCAACTCTCAAACACGATGCAGAGAGAGAGACATAAATGGAATCTAATTGGTATCTAACGTCTGTTAAATACAACATTTAACTACCCGAAGTTATTTTCTTAACTAAGAATAGGACCGGCAAATAAGGCAGGCCTTTTCTCCACAGGCACAGCCTAACCCAACACAAAGAGAGCTCGACACGAGCCTCTCGGTCCGACTTAACAAGAATGATGACATACAGCAGGCTATGCACAAGGACTCTGGATCAATGATTCTCTGCTCCACGTCCACCGACACACGCAGCATCTACAATGTATTACAGGTACATCCAGGTGATTCATCACACACTGTTGAGACTAGAAGCAGCAGAACCTTCTGGAGGACCTTTGACTCCTTCAGCGAGATCTTTCCAAGGGTCACCGCAGATTTATCAAACAACATAATGAGCATTAGCACCATCACTCACCCCGGTTAGGTCTCTCTCAGGGAAAATACAATGTTCAGGCCAATAACAATAACGTCCAGCCAGCTTCCTGCTGAGCCCTCCCGTCTCAACATAAGTCACAGTTTTCTTATTACAGCTGCCAGCTGACAGCATCTCTAAATCTTCTGCTCTGCTGTTTGACTCTTTACCCCCCCCCCCTTTTTAATTTAAGCTTCTATTTCTTCATGCCTGACTATGTCACATTTAGTAACACAGACATCCAGTCCAGTCCAGTCCGTCACTAATGGCCAGAGTTTGGGTTAACCTGGGCCATTTCAAAGACCTCACTGGAATCCCATTACCTTCAGCTGCTCTGCAGCGGTTCATTCATCTTTGGAAATCCAGCAATCATATTAAAAAAAAACTAAGATGTTACTAGAAAAAATAACAGGTCTGAGCCGTAAGGTCAGCTGCCTTTAATGATTTTATTGTCCATGCAACTGAAACCGGTTCAAATAAATACTTTGTGTGTGTCTTTTTTGTTGGGGATTAAGCTTTCTTAATATGTGGGCAGGCTGTTGTCCACTGCAGTTTCATAATATATCTGCAAAGTAAATTGATTTCTAGGATGAGTAAATAAGAAACCTAGGCCATTCTTTTTTTCTTTTTCTTTTTTTATAAAAGAAATCATTGGCAGAGTAATACTGTTCATCCCTTTTTAATAACTCTGCTGATGAAAAACTGGCTTAGCTGATGCTGGTCCTTTTCTGAGAGAAAGGCAGTATCATTACAACTGCTCCATTAACAGCCCGACTGAGCGGAATGACAAAGTGACGACAGTGATGTGTTGGCGTGCGTTTGGACTTTCCTCCCTGCAGCCAGGACCATGTACAGCTCAGAGGTGTTTTTTTTGCCTGGTTGAAGACATATGTACTGTACTGTATTTATGGAGTTCTATAAAGTTTTACAAGGGAAATAAATAAATATAAAAATCTCCTTTTAATGAAAATGTGAAGGTGAAAATCATTCCACAATAATCTGTCACTTTTTGGAGAAGTCAATGAATTTCATGTCCTTTCTGTCCAAGCCCTCACGAAGGGATCTAGCCCCCCAGTTCCCTTATTATTTCCTACATTTCAATCTTATATGGTTATGTCATTTCAAGGTAAAATGGGCAGAAGCATCACAGAGAACAAAAGAAAATGGATTAAAAGCTCTAAACCAAACTTACTCAATGCCTTTACCAAATGTAGGATTTGACTAAAATATTCCATTACCTTCCTTATCTCCAGTCCTATATTAACTTGTCCTCATATGACTCCAATCCTCAACTGGGGATAAGCAAAAGGGCAGGAACCCTGCAGGGTGCTTAAAGAGCTCAGCCATAAACAGATGAAAGGTGAGGAGCTGTTTGTAAATTGCTGTTTATGAAGACCTTATAAGGACAACAACAATATGACAAGCTGTGATTATGAAGCTATTTATTTAAAGGGGCACTCATGCACAAAACAGCGTTCGAATCACACAAGAACACACACACAAGATGAATATTTGTGCAAGCTTGTGCAAGCAGAAAATAAGAAAAGCTTGCTTTGAGGTGCTTTGGTCAGTCGTAAGCATATTCAGTCAGATTTCTTGTGATCTGTCACACTGATGTTTAAATGTAACTGGGCATATGCATATGAAATAACCATGAAACAAAACATGCTCATTTTGGGTCACCTACATTCATGCAGAATAGAGACGAAAGCCGGGCAAAGATGTGTTTAACTAGATCCGTTTGGACGGTGACTAAAGTCCCAGTCCCATACTGGGAGACAGCATGCACTGAGGCCACACTGTGGTCTGGATACCAGAGTCCCACACTGAGCCGAGCCTGGCATTCCAAACCTCTGTGACAGGTTGTTTGTGAGAGGACTTCAGCAGCACACATCCACAGAATGAACACACCATTTATCAGAAGGTAGATGGAATGATACGTTTGTCTACATAGTGGATGAAAGCTTAGTTGAGAGAGCCTTAAATGCAGATACAACCGTTGTGCTTCTGTGTGCATCAAGGCCAACCCCCAGACAGCATTCTGAGGCAACAAATGTCCTGTTTGTGCATGCATGTCCACCTCTTCAAGGCAAATTTGAAGAAAAAAAAAACTGTGACTAATTGGGCAATCGGGAGTCGTGTAACTAACAGCATATTTGTTTATTCCAGCTGAAAAGAGAACCAAAAAAGCACTGATGTACAATCCTTCTCAGTCCACAAGTTGATTCAAAACACCAAACACAAAAGACACAGATACAGTTTCTTAGCTAAGAGACGAGACAGAATATTTCACCACTTTTCCAAATACTTATGTGTTCGGAACATTATAGAGGTGTTTTATTCATTCAAAGTCAATGTCTAGTGTTTTCACATTTGTGCGAAATTATAGTTAAAGAAAAAAACACTCCTTTCAAACATTACCACTGTTTGTATTGTCTGTAAAGTTTCTGTCAACAAGAGGATATTACATCGTCTATAAAGCAAATAGAAGCTTATCCAAGATCAGGCTGTTTGCATTAGATATTTGGTATTAATAAATCACATTAAAGTAATCCCACAGAAGTCAAAGCCCTCCATGGCCCATTGTGATAAACAAGCTTGAAAACGTTAAGGCTCTTAACTTCCCTTTCAACATTCCTTATACAAAATTGTGTGTGGCTGTTTTTAGATGAGGTTAAGTGTCTTAGGTTAAGAGTGTCCTGGGCTGGGACCAGATAAGGTCTTCATCACTGTCCAATCAAAAGCCTCAGGTTGGTGGAAGCCGACAGTTGTATAATTTAAGGTGAATCAAGGTAAAGTTTTGTGTCAGACATCCATCTGCACCCACAGCACCACAGAGCTGTCAGAGACTTCTGAAACACCAGCTGGGTAGAACGCGAAAAGGGAAATGTTTGAATAATGACGATTGCAAAACACGGCTTGATTCAATAACCAGCTCTGATCTTATGTCACCACACGACATTCCATCCTCAACCCTTTGTAACCCTGTGAATAAAAAAGAGCACTAAATAAAAGAGCAGCCTGAGCCCAAACTGAGAGAAGAAAAGTCAAGTGTTGGAGGAGGCCCGTTTCACCACAGAACCACACCCAACTGTCAAACGCTGAAGCTGCTGATTTACTCTGAAAATGAAATAATGAAGTCTTAACTGTCCAAACGCTCCACAGTTCATCAAGTGTGATAGCGAAGGCAACAATAAGGTCATGGTTCATATCCTGCCGGAGTCGGGTTCTTTCTCCACGACTCTCCTCTTTGTCCGTGACTTTTCCCCTCTGAAACTGTGTCTCTCTCAGACTATTTTTGTGTATGTGTAACTGAAAATGTAGGGTAATGCCCTGTAGAACTGACAGATTAAATGCCAATCCCTGGGTTGAAGCAAAACCAGCCCAAGGCATCATGCAGTGTGTGTGTGTGTGTGTGTGTGTGTGTGTGTGTGTGTGTGTGTGTGTAGCCTGCTACAAATCCACGACTGTTTGTCTGCTCCACTGGAACATAGACATAAAACAACTGTCCTTAGTAAACAACTCCAAAGGTCACTGCCAATTTCAATTTGTTTATACCTCGATTTGAAGTCGTGATAAAAAAGCAAACTTTTCTGGCCTTAATGTCACTCATTTCTATGTACCAGTTCATTTGCGGCAAGGCGTTGTAAGGCCTGTAAGGCAGCCCCACACATTATAACAAACAAAAAGGCAAACACTTCATCTCAGACAGCAGGACTTTTGCATTTTTATGACCGGCTATCTTTTTCCATTTAATCCCAGGTCCATTTCGAGCAAAAACTCACGTTTTTACTTTTTAACATGCAGAAGCTGAATTAAATATATGATTAGTTAAGGCTGTAAATGCAAAGGTTGTTTCAGTAAGGAGTCACACTTTAATGGTTCTATTTACAAAACTCCAGTTTTTACCTAAAGTTAACACAGTCTATGCACAATGGCACAACTATTGTACAGTCAAGGCATGACTGAGGAAGATTATTATGGTAAATACTTTAATATATATTCACCACTAAGCCTACACATCTGTTATAAAGTTCATTCATCACACTCCGAGTCCCGTTTCAATTAACATTAACGATTTTTCTTTCTTATGGTTGCTTCATGAATATTAAAATCATATTGAAATGCATGTAAATACAATGTGGGAATTGGTGTATTTTCAAAACAGACTTACAGAACTCAGATTTGGGACCTAATTCATTTAGCATACACTCCCTTGATCATACAAATTAGTGGAAACAGCCGAGCAGAGAAATCCAACACACACACACACAAGCGCAGAGCAGCTTAATCACATGCTGTTGAGCAACTGTTTCTTTAACGCATTCAGCATTTATTGATTTAACAGGCCTCCGACATTGAATTAGTCTATAGATTCCAGTGTTTCAAACGCACACACAGAGCTATAAATATCCATACTAATTGACTTTTTAACATGCAGAAGTTGCTCTATTAGCAGTTTATGCAATTAAGTAAATGTCTGACCTAGAAAACAGAGGGGGTCAACAGCAGCGTAAACCCAGCCTCTTAAAAAGTTGTGTCAATTCCTTCCTGCATGACGGCCCTTCTGCATCAGAAAGGAATGCATCGAAAACGATCACTAAAGCAACAGGGAAAACTAGTGAAACCCATAAAAAGAAAATTGCCAACCCCCCAAAAATATCGTATGGAAAGCTAAAAAAAGGCAAAGTGTATTTGTGTGGTTTTTCATGATCTTTTACCATAGTTAACGCATTAACATGTGCACTTGTCTGCACAAGGATGTAAAACTAAACTTCCTGCTCGCCTCACAGAATTTCCACCCTGGAGTTGCGTCGTGTCTTACGGAAACATAATGTGGCTTTGAGAGAAGTCATGCAGATGGAGCATGACTCCAAACAGTTTATTCCTAAATTCAAATGTGCTCTGAAACAGTCTGTGAGTACCACTTAATGAAGTTGTTAATCACAATGACCTCATTCAATAAAAAGAAGTCCACAGACCAGAAGCAGAAAATTCCATTTGGCTCAAACATTATTGGCTCCGACCAAAAGAACAAAAAGAGACCAAAAGAAACAGCAATGAGATGTGGTGACATATTTAAAAAATAAAATGAAATAGAACAAGTAACTAACTTTCAGGTCATTTTATAGACACAAACACATCCTCTTTAACCACGAAGAAAGCACCATGCACATCTGGTAGTGCTCTGGTACACGACAATGTCTGTTTCACACTGACACACACAAAAAAAAGCCCTACAGAAGCTGCCTGGCATCCGTCCCCCTGACAACTCAGACACAAATTCTGCTCCTTATTTCCACATTCTTGACATAGATTCCAATTAAGCCTCCGTTCTCCAGAGGTACTAAAGTATCTCTCCACTGCGTCTCTGCAGACTTTGATAGAAAACTGTTGAGGGACACTGTGCTCATATTCAAAACCCCCTTAACTCATTTACTGTCACTCCGATTGTTACATATGTGAACACAAATATGACTGTGTTTGTATCAGTGGTGTAAGGAGCCTAACAACTTTAAACCTAATTTAAAGAGTACTGCTTTGGGTTCTTTTATTTTTTTTATAAAGAAACATTTTCATTATCCGACAGCCAAGAGAGGAGATGTAGGGATTACTGTTTGGATTATCTAATCTGATCATCTCTCCAAGAACAACAATTAATGGATTGGAAAATCATGTTTGTAATTTCGATTGATCTATTTTTATTTTTTATTTTATTGTTGTTTGTTTTTTTTGCAATTGAACTATTATAGCAGCAGTGTAAGCTGTATATTACACTTCTCTGCCCCACCCTGCAACACACCCCTAGCGGTGAATGCAAAATCCCGGCCAACCATAAAGGGTAAAGAATAATGTGCTCTTTTTTTTTTTTTTTAAATTAAAAAACAAAATAATAAAAAAATAATAATAATGTGCTTGTCAATGCAGACTTTTCTAAACACAAATTCACTTCCACAGCTACAGACGAGAAAGACGTTTGCCCCCGTTCCACAACAATAAACACCGGGCTGCCCACAAAAGCCCAACAACCTCCTCCAGAGGCTAAGAAACAATTATACACATTCAGTAACCAAATGTGGTTAAAAAGGAGTTGTTGAGAGCAAAACGGCGAAATCAGCGTAAAAATGTTAACGCTTCTGGACAGAACGAACCGGCCTGTGCAAATCTCTGGAGTTTAGGTGTGAGCCGGTGGTACCAGGAGGTGCAGGCAGCACGGCGGGCGTGTGACTGAGCGCGAGGCAGCCCCGTGTGCCCGCCGCCACCCCTCACATTTCCAATGCGTTGATCTGATGAAGAGCAGCACGGGGAGAATGAAAGCATAGAAAAGAAAGAAAAACAAGTGGGCATTTGGGGTTTTCTCTGATCCTTTAACCTCCTCATTTTGCGTCCCCATCGTGCAACTGGCAAGTGATGAAAGTCAGGAAAACTTTATCCCCCTGATATGCATGAATGTGTGTGTGGGTGACGGAAAGAGAGAGAGGGAAAGAGAGAGAAAGTCCTTTCTGGTGAATAGAGCATTAATTGCATTAGCATTACAGCTGGGTGATTTCCTGTCAGAGAAAACTCTGGCACCAACAAGGAGGACGTTTTCTATCTCTTGAAGTGTGTTATTATTTGTGATTTTCATTTGACATCAAGTGACTTTTTTTTTCCTTTTTTTGTGCATGCAAAACGACGTGACAAGGGGAGTAAAAGGAAGAAGTGTGTAACAGGAAGCTGCTGCAGAAGAAAGACAGGATGATTGCACTTATCAAGTTGTTCACTGTAAAACTGTAATGCCTGGTAATCAGGTACTCCATACTGATGACTCCCAAACTAAATGTAAAAAGTGGCAGATGATAAATTGTCACTTACCGAAAAAAAAAAAAAAAAAGTAAATCTCTAGAAGGCAAACAACTAAAAGCTAATATTTTGGTCCATTCATCCGTGTGAAACATCTGGGAAAAGATGGCGCTGGGGTCAGGGACGATCTAAGGAGCCAAAACTAAAACTCCAATCCAAGGAGCTGTGAGGTTTCAGCTGGCTTTCATTTACTCGCGGGGCCCGTTTAAAGCAACATTTTGAAAAGCAGCACAAACTAAATGAGAATCAGGCTCCCCCTGGTACAAACAGATAAACCAGGCTGTGAACTGCTGCCAGGGTGGTGTTGTACAGTCTGCATGCGCTCGTGCTGTAAATCAGGAGAAGTAACGGTCCTAACCAGAAACAAATGCCGGGCTCTTATAGAAATGCTGTTAAGATGCCGATCATAGTGAAAACAGGCAGAGGTTTGCGTTACCCAAATGCGCATCAAGTCGTTGTCAGAGAGGGAAAATCCCTTTTCCTTTGCTCTCCTTATGAGGCGTTTCGAACAGTTGGAAGCAACACAGTGTTTTTCTGCCACTCAAACTCTATACTCTCCAATAATCATTTGGAAATAGGCTTCATTTCTGTGATACATAGTGTAAAAACACTCGCTCAGAGGCACACGCGGCCGGATCTGCCACAACCATCCTCTTTGTTGTGTGAGTGCTCTTTGTGTGCAACACTAAGAGAATAATCAGAGTAGCACAGAAAAGAGAAAAACAGTGAGAATGAAAAAATGAATGAGGATGAAATGCAAAGATCAGAAATGTGGAGATAAGACTATGCTGAAATAAAAGGGATTTAAATAAAATACAAACATAGGAAACGTTTGATTATTTTATATAATCCCATCTTTTTTGACCATTCAGTTTTTCCACACACGGCTTTTGCTGCTTCTATTACTGAATGCATTTGGCATTTCTCTGTTGCTTTTACTTGTTCTGAATGGTGTGAGCTATACTGGCTTTACTTCTGCCATTTCTCAATTACATATTTGAAAGTAAAGAAAAAGTTTCATGTCTGTTTTTTCCTTCAGGTTTGAGATCATCTGGAAGTCGCTGCTTAAGCTTGATTTTTACCGTCAGAATCACCATCTGGCTCATTCTCAAAGAGAGCCTCATATCCACCAGGTGTGTGTGCCCACGATGGAGGGAAATTAATCAAAATGCAAAACAGTTTCTTGCTTAATTTCTCTGTGTTTATGCAAATAGGCGTACGTGTTTCTCCTTATAAGTCTTGGTGACAAGCAGAACGGTGAGTGTGTGAAATGCTACAGACAGAGGCTGGAAAGAAATCCAACACGCTCATTTATACAGGGGAGTAACATGTCACCTTTCATGGCTGGACTGATATTCATTTTCAGAATGATTTTTAGGGTCCTTGAAACACTGCTCTATTTGTCTAATGCTTTGGTCCTTGATTTGTTGACATCTAGTGTTAGAATTAGAAGTTTGACCTAATAATTCCGATGAATTTAAATCTACTGCACACAGTTTTGGTATCTGTAGTTGGCTGCCAAAAGCGATTTACATCACATTGCAGTAGTCAAACTTTTCCAGCACTCTTCTCTTTTATTAACATAAAAAGGTAGAAGTTCTTTGGCGCTGTAAAAACGTTCTTAAAGGTCAGCCGCCTGCTTAGCGTAGAAAGGCTTTTAACTGGCTGAATGGAAGCACTTGAAGGAGGCAACATATTTGTGTATGTTGTGTGTTGCATTTGTGCTTTATATACTTGATAGAGTTCCTGAAGTGGTCCTCAGCAGGATTTTTCACTGTGCAGCTGTTGAGCAACCAGACGTCTGCCTCCGTCGGGTCATCTGCAAATAAAGAAGAAAAAAAAGTTGGTTGCTCTCTTCTCTTGAATGAAGTGCAGTTGCAGGAATGAATTAAAGAAAACTTAACATTCAGGCACAGTTTGACTACCACAGTCTCACTTCTACTGAGGACTTCAAGGTGCTCTCGGGGCCATCTATCCAAGAAAATTATTTATATAAAACACCAACTGGTAACTTCCAAAGGCCAGCTACCTAAAAGAGTCCCGGCAGACATCACATTAAGTAAGTGTTGTCTGGTGCGTTGACATTACCGGAGGATCACTTCAACATATGCTCCATCAGCATGCGCACGTGCAGCAGCGTGCTGCTCTCTGCCACGCTAAACTCAGCTGCTACCTGAGGTGGTGGTGGGAGGCCTTACAGGGCCCTGCCAGGAGAGCCGCTGCACACGAAAACACACAGACTTGAGGAGAAATAGCCGGGTGGCAGTGGGGGGCTAAAGGTCTGCTCCTTTATGCCACACTGAACCAGATATTTCACTTAGAATCCATTTCACTGCTGCAGTCAAGCATATTCTCAGGCATACAGCACAGACTGCAAAACCAGCATTACTTAATCTGCTTCGCTGTGAGAAAAAAAAAAAAAAAAAAAAGCAGTTGAAAACATGTTGTTTAATGTCCTCAAGTTTCATGATTATTTTAAGAACTTGGGAACTTGGGAGTTGGAAATCCACATGTTAAGAAGTCTGATATGACAACAAATCTGGAACAACACTTTTTGCTCAAATGGCAAGAACAGAGACTCCAAATAAATCATCTGTTGGGACCTTTGAGTGTTGAGGGAGATTATGTATTTGGCTGGGCAAAGCTATAACATGGGAATGAAAGAAAACAAACACACAAGAAAATAAAGAGCAGCCCTAAAGCTGCCGACACTGTCTGCGTAAATATGCTGAAGACATTAAGAACCGAGAAAAGGAGGAAGAGGAGTATGTTTAGATGGCGAGAGACGCTCCATGTGCCCATCTTTGTTTCATCTGACAACCGACACACTCCTACTGTGGAGGGAGTGGTCTCAGCTGTAAGGCTGCTGTCTCCTTTCTGCCCTGAGGGACTTTTTCGCCGACAATAACAACCCCACCATCAGTTTAACTTGCACACTGCAGCGTAGATACACAAGCACATACACACACACACACACACAGAGATATGAGAAGAATTTGCAAAAACAATCACATGAACCCTGTCAGCAACTCTTCTTTGCATACTCATAATAAAAATTACTGAAGTAAATAACTGGCTGTTGTCGTGCTGGAGCAGTGCTGAGTGTGCGTTATTCAGATCTAAATCCAAAAGGAAACTTATAATGGGAGGAGGGGGTGTCACGGGAAAAGATCTACAATGACACAGAATGTAAAGAAAGCTGGAGTCTGTCCTCCAAGCATCCCAAAATACCAACGGCAGGTTAACGACTTGGAAATATTCTGTGCATTCAGTCATAAATAAGATAACGTGATTGTTAAGGATGGCCAACTGAACTAGAAGACTTTTTCTCCTTTCCTCATTTTTATGTGACAAACAAACAGAGAAAAAAGTTTTGTTTTCAATATGAAAACTGGGAGGTTTAAAAATCATTAGATGAAGTATATCTGCAATGTAAGGTTAAATAACAAGTAAGACCAACATTGGTTGAGCTTGTCTGTTAAAACTCCTCATATCCTTTAGTGACCCCCCCCCCCTCTGTTCCTCTGTGAGAAAACGACCCGAGACATCTTTCAATGATGCTGCACCTAAAAATGCCCAGAAATTCCCACAACCTGAGGACACCTTGGGATTTTTGTATTTCTCTCATTTGTGTGCAATTTGCATAATAATAGACATGAAGCCAATGGCAGAGGACTGATTTGGGTATTCTTTGCCTGTCCTGGACATGGACCATAGTGTGAGAGTTCACTGAAAAAAAACAGTTGGCTTATCTGATAGGGAATGGGGCCTGGAGGGTAAAACACACGCGCTGGCATGGGTGTGCGTGTGTTGTGAAAACAATCTCCAATAGGGTGTGGGAAGACAACATAAAAAATGTATGCCTGTGCATTACAATTCAACATGTACCAAGCGAGAAGACTTACAAAGGCAGTATAAATAAACCATACCGCACTAATTTCTTAAGAACTATCAGAATATGACATTTTTCATTTTTAGTTATCTTCTGCACTTCTGAAGGAACATTTGTAGGCAGCAAACTTACAAATAGTCCTTTCTCTCACATGATCACGTGGTGTAATAATGACTTTTTTTACTCGATCTGGTGCCCGTGGGTTTTTTCTTTTTTCCCCATTTTATTCTAAATAAACAGAATGTTCCATTTGACCACAGCAGAAAGGCTATCTGACTTGACGCGAACCCTATTACACAAACTGCTATGTGTGCATGTGTGTACACAACCTGGCCCCAGTGTGCAGGTTTGCATTTCTATTGAGGTGTTTGAGTGTCAGGGTTCATGCCATATCATTCTTTCAAATACGATTCCACTGAATGCCCCCAAATCTAATTCATAAGTTTATTCCTGGGTATGACTCCTAGGTTAATACAAGGGAGCATATTGGAGAGGCAGCATCTGTGGTCAATATGTGCATTTGTCAATTTAAGCTGACTTTACACAGGGACATATATAACTTTTCAATCACATTTCTTCCTGAAGAATTGAGCAGAAATAAATTGAAATAATGATAGGAATGATGCACAAAGACAGGGAGCTTGACAGTGGGTTGGATGGAGACCCAAACAGACAAACACGAAGGGGCATTATTCCCAGGGGGGGGCGACGTGAAGAAAGACTAAAGTGTCCAAAGTCAATTCAACAAGAGCCTAGGGACTAGCTTTGTTTCTTTTATTTTATCCTGATGAACAACCTATATGTCTAACACGATAAAGTGATGCGTTCAGCTGGATTTGCACAGGTGTGCGCACAAACGGCGATGAGACTCAGCTGTGGGGTCAGAAAGCAGAGAAACATACAAACAATAACAAGCAGGATGGGAATAAGGCCATTTCCCACAACTCTGCTGGATCTACTGTATGCAGATGTGCTTAATCACAGATGGATCTGTAAACAGTTACTTCTGCTCAGTGGTTTACGTGAAAAGGGTGTTTACTCTTTTATATACAAGTGGAAAGATATGCAACATTTACTAAATTTGCTGAAAAAACTATTTTACAACAAGCTGTGAAGGTTTAAGTTATATAATGATGAGAGTTGTTTCTGTGTTCTTTAGCCTGTCCACTATTTTAAGTTTTTTTTTCAGCCTCATCTTTACATTAGTTATTTATCAAATCTGTTCAACATCACTTTTTAAATAGCTTGTGGTTTTTTTTTTGGCAGCATCCAGTCAGGTCGTCTTTGACAGCCAGTTAAACCACGGTGTCGGCATTCTTCTGGAGTTACAGAGCCGAGTCTGAGGTAGCGGTCTCAGACTTTGAAGCCGAACTGCCTCCATGCAGAGAGGACTGTCGAGTGGACAGCACGGATCATCAAAAGAAAGAAAGGAAATAAAAAAAAAAGATTTCATAAGAATAAGGAATAAAAAAAATTAAAGTAAAAAAGGGGCCCTGAATGATATGAGGCATGTTTTTCTCCTTTTTTAATCTTTTATTGAAGACCTTGGAGTATGAAAATGAAGATGTGAGACTGAAAAGAAACAAGTCATTTATACAGTTTTTTATCAGCCTGAAAAACGCACTCCTGATATCGTACTGCAACATCCTAAAACCAAGCCTCACTGTCTCTTTTCTTTTGCCGCCCGAAAGATCACTTTTATTCTCCATCTCCTTTCAACTTTTTATCCTTAACCCGCATACACTGTATATAATCGCTCGCTTTCCTTCTCTCTGCGTTCAGCTTTTATCGAGTGTTTTTTCCTCTAAACCACATATTGAGTTCAGACTCCATTAATTTCTCCTACACTAAATGTCCATTAAAGCCATTCTTTTTTTCCATTTTCGACCATCAAATTCTTTTTTTTTTTTAAAAGAACAAGCTCTATACAACAGTTTCAAGACTCTTCCAAGAGAAAGTTTGTTCTTCAAAAATCTTTCACGAGATCCTTTAAGTAGGCTGACTTTAGTGTTTTCAGACATGAGATTTGAGGTAGTTTTACAGGTAATTCGCCTTGTCCACATCTGGAGTTTGCAAAAAAAGATCTTGGAAAAAGAAAACATCTCTTTACATTGTTAGCTCCTTGGACGTAATATGCACAGACGCTGGTGCCAATGTGACTTTAAGACACTAATCTAAAAACTTTTAAAGTAATGTAGCTTGTTCCAACAATAAAGTCACCGAGTGATTACTTCTCTCAAGGCCAGGAAAATGCTTTAGGTTCTTCCTATAAAGCACCTCCTCTTTGTTTTTTCTGGCTGTTCGGGGGAGTTCACTGCAGTCCAGTTATGTATATTTAGGTAGGAAAATTAACTCTGGACTCCACTATCTAAGCACCATAAAGCATTCAAACTTTAATTCTCTCTCTATGATGGACATACACCACATAACCCCATTCTGACTGTTCTGATGGGGCCTGTGTATCATATTTTCCCTAGCAAGATGGATGACTTGACATGTTTCCAAACTCTCACTAGCCTTTCAACACAAACTACATACACACAGTTTGAGATATATCACTGAGCCTAAATCCACTTAAGAACAAGCCTGACTGACTTCAAATCCCTTTTTTTTTCTTTGCGTTTTTTTTCCTAGAACTTGGATGAAATTTCTGACAATTTTGCAAATGGCTGTTTCGGCACACTGTGTAAACTTTGAGAAAGTATATGGGCAGCCTACAAGGAGGCTGCAGGTCTGTGGTGTCTCTGATCCTCTGCTCTTTAACCCCGCTGCTTGATATACGAGGGCTAAAGCCACGACATTCCACTGAGTGTGTGTGTGCGTGTAGAAAAAAAGAGTTGGACAGGAGCCCTGGGGGCCAATATGATGCTCCTGGTGCTTCAGAAACCACAAAATGACCCACTTTCCACTCCATCCCACACATACCCCCAATTACCCCCACATGCACATACACACACGTTTCTCCCTTGTTATATATCTGCCCTCTACCCTCCATCCATCCCACACATCTCCAACATCGTCTTCCCTCCTCCTTTCAACACCCAATTCGCCCCCTGCCCATTGCTCATCTCCCCCACACACACACTAATGCAAAGGACATGTTGACCTTGGGACACACTGCGGTGGTGTAGGGGTAAGCATGCGAGGGCAAGGGGTGGCTTTGGGGTGAATCCTAACACTTGACTGAGCTAACAAGCACTGTATGGCTGATGGGCTGACCAGACAGCTGAGTGCCAGGCACCCTGACCGGGAGGACAGGTGGACCGGAGGGCAGGGTAGGGCAGTGACCCAGGCGTCAGTGTGATGTTTAACAAACAAGTGACATTACCGTCATGACGCGCGCCCCAAAATGGATTTTGGCATCAAAGGAAATCCTGTTTTACTTTAACAACTAGTGTGCAGAAAGCACAATGTTGTGGATGGATCTTAGTGACTGGCGATGAGTTAAATTAAGAAACGGAGACAACACAAAACTGTTGCAATAATTACACATGTTACATTCACTTCTGTGCTATACCCCTGATATGACAGGTTATTCAAAGTGCATTTCAAAAAGTTATTCATCAGAGCTCCGGAGGCTTTCCTCCAGAACACGTAATCCTAAACTTCTCTCTGAAATTGGCTCTGCAGACAGGCAGGGAAGTGCTTCAGCCACAGGGGTGTGTTGGTGGAAATACGTTTCTGTGAAAGCTCAGACGGCATGAACGACAAAGCTTAATGTCAGTCCCTATGGATGATGTGAAAGGAAAGCACCCGTGCATGCTCTTTGACCCCGAGCATTAAAATGAAAAATATTCAAACACATTCTCTGGTAAAACATTGTGGCCAGTTTGTTGGCGTAAATCTGGCCAGCCTGGCCACAACAAACTCAGTAAATTATGTGGCACTATGGAGCCTGCTGATACACAAAAAACAACATAACAATAGTTTCTAGAGACATTGGAGAGAATACAATTTTGACAAATCCAACGAAAGAAACAAGAGAAATCCAGACACGCTGAGAATAAGATCCAGACGGATACTGCATTCATTGAGGGGAAATATCAGTTTAGATCATTTGACGTTTAAACAGCGTTGGGTAGGCTGCCCTCCGTCCGGTTGTCCATTGCGTGTCAGATTAATCATTAATCCATAAACCCCACAAAACAAAAACGCTGCTTTTGGTCAAACTCCTGTTGCCTCAAAAAACAACGCGCTCATGGTAAATAATTCATCTGACTAGATGGATGAGAACATCAGAACGGACAATGACAGCGGGCAGTTTAAGTATTAAGCCTTCAGATTGAAAATTTACAACATCCCACGGCTTCCGTTATTACCACTCACAGGAGGAAATGATAACGTGATCAAAATGTAACAGCTTCAGCCACACGCATGCTCAGCCATATTCCCACAGCGTGTGCGTGAGTGGCTGTGTGAGCACAGACAAGCTGGGCATGTCTGGTTTGGACAACAAGTCCCAGATGACAACATTTCTGTCTAAAAGGTTCCTTTTCCTTGGGGAGGGAGTAACAGTGAGTGCGTGTGCGCGTGCATGTGTCCCGTGCATCTGCCTTACTGACACAGTAAATTGCAAATGGGTCATGGAGGACTTATGAGTTCTACCTCCAATCACATCTTCCACACAAGAGCTTGCGCAAGCAAACAGTCACGTTCACATTAATAGGATGCAAACACACCAAGATACACACACGCAGAGGAGCCTTGGGGTTTGGCAGTTGGTCTATCCGTCTAGCAGTGTGAGCAACCACTCAGCCGTGGATGATAATGCAATCAACTGTCATTAGAGGCATGCTGGCTGGCTGGCGGGCTGGGTGGCTACGTGTGTGTGTGTTTTCACGCACACACTCACAACAGATGCAAATGCAGACATCCACACTACATAGGTAACAGAGTGACAAGTGACAACACGACAGTACCATTTCAGTAAATCAACACGTTTGCACTGAAAGCTTTTGGAGTCCCCTGACCAGCACTGTGAGGAAATGAACTTAGATCAACAGTGGATGATCTTTAAAGAATGTTTGTACCATAAAAGGGGAAAAGATTCTTCAGATCCTCAACAGAAATACAAAAACAAATAAATGTATGAATATTTGAAAGCCAATTCTCGGGAGTTTCTGCGGACAATATAAAGAAACTGGGAAGGGAGTGAGACAGAAGTGAGGAAGTCTCTTATACTTCAGAGAAGAAAAATCAGTGAATGATGATGAGAAAATGAAAGCCGGCGATTATCAAAGGAGACAGTTGAAGCTCAGAAAAAAACAGATTACTTAAAAAGCACACATAAAAAGTGTTTTTTTTTTTTGTTTTTTTAACATGTAAAACTACA
The DNA here is from genome assembly GCA_907169785.1 of Menidia menidia. NCBI lineage: Eukaryota > Metazoa > Chordata > Actinopteri > Atheriniformes > Atherinopsidae > Menidia > Menidia menidia. The sequence goes on along the minus strand of CAJRST010038888.1, from coordinate 12,561,893 downwards.
TCCATACATTTCCATATCAAAAGCCATTATTCCATACCAGTATTTATTCTGAAGCCTTTTATGTATCCTGAAAGAAGATGAACTCATCCAGTCTTTACAACTTGCACAGAGTAGTAATCCACTCCAACACGCCGGAGCAGTACAATTCATCCTTATTTTAAACATCACAAAGTGCACTGGGATGTGAAATGCCAAACCTGGGCAGGCTCAGAAGCAGGTGATTAAAAACGGCCCAGAACACCACTGGTACCTACCTACCCAGCATCGGTGATTATCAATGAGGTGAGGCATCTGCACAGAGCCCAAAGGGTAGTGTAGGACAAAAACAATGTCAGCCACAGCCTTTTCATCACACCATACAGCAAAACCCAGAGGCGAAGCACAAAGCTTTAAGGAGCTATTCGTCCCCTCAGGCTGAAAGCTACACAAGTCATGCTCTTCTCTTTCACAGCAATATTTTGTTTAATTATTGACAACTAATATATTCTTGGCTCTTTTTTTGTTTTGAGCGACAGAAATAAATATGCGTTACAGTTATGTTTTTCCCAGACAAAATATAGTTGTTAGTTAATCCCATTATATGTTGGAAAGAACTCAAATGTATTAGTCTCGTCATAAATGCTTTTCATTAGCAGTCTGGTGTATGGACATCATTTACATCACTTTCCCCCCCTCTGGCTGTCCACACACCTCTCTCTCGTACAAAAACTCGCTGTATAGACTACAGTCATCTTGGGATTTCAGTCAATATCAGTTTTAAGAGGCTGAAAATCACAGCGATAGGACTGTGTGCATAATCTACACTCTGTACTTCTGAGACAGTTCTCGCTGCATATGAATGCCTCCATGTGTCAGTGTGCACCGAGAAGGAGGTAGGGTATGCCAAGTTAGGCACAGCAGGGGTCCGTGATAGCACTCACATCCACAGTTTGACAACATCTTAGAAAGATCTATTCACTTGGGATTTCTCTCCTGTCCTTAACATTTCTAAGCACATTACTGTTAAGAGAGGGAGAGCCAACCTGACAGACAGAGGCAGTAAGAGACAGGAACTGAAAGGCTGGTGAGCTGAGACGGCGGAAATTATCAAAAGGAAGAAGCGGGAAAAAAAGGGGGTGGAGAAAAGTGGAGATTAAAAAAAGAAATCTAACGACTCAAGACAGAAATGTTTGAGAGCTGAGGAGAAGATGATAAAATATGCAGAGAAATCAATAGAAAGTGAGCAAAAAATAGCAAGGTTGTGCAAAAGAAACCCAGTATTAGAAGATTAAGTGGGAGTATCTCTGTGAAAAATAGCAGGTGAGCTCAACTGACAGTACAGCAGCCATGATGAATGCTGCAAGACAAGCCAACCACTAATTTGGATGGCAGGGGCTTGGTACCACGGGGTATGAGGATGGAGTCAATCTGTCTCTCTTACATGTGATCACAAAGTCACAGCGTGTGCACCTGGGTCCAGACAAGAGACCTTCTCTCAGAACAAAAGTAGGAAAAAAAAAAACATTGAAAATACTTCAAACAACCCAACACAGTTTCCCTCAACACCCCGGGAGAAAGCAGGGGAGGTTCTATGGCTAAAGTGAACAGGAGATTTGTCACCGTGCATGCAAAGTGCAGCAATATATATTTTCAGCCATTAAATTTCAAAGCAATCACCGCTAAAGAAGACGAGAGGGCTTGGAGGGCAAAATGGACAAGAAGGGAAAGTAATGATAAACATGTGGCAGTCTGTTCGGTGCAATTCTAAATGTGCATTAAGTGTGATTTACAGCGCAGAATACAGGCAGGGGACGGAAACCGGGCCTTTTGCCATTACACAGCCTACCTTGCAAAGATAGTATGATTTGAAGCCTCAGGTTCATGCAGTAATTGGGGCCAATCACTAGTCTGCGGCTCAGACAGAAAACCATTATGATCATCAGCAAAGACATGAAAAGATATTTCACACGGCGAGAGAGGGATTATTAGAGTCAAGGGCACAGAAGTCAGTGTGTCTGAGAGAAAGAAGGACCAGAAAGGTTAGTTACTGACAGGGTAGTGTACCAGGGATTTAAGTTGAAACACCTACCTCAAAGTGAAGCCTGACACATACATTGGCTTTCTAAAGGAATGCCAGTGTAATGGCCTGGGCTGAACCAATGAATAAATGATTCAAATCCTATCTCATATAATTGTCACGCTCAAATAACTCATCACAGACTGTAGAAGTGAGCCTGGGTGAAAGAGAAAAATAAGTCGAATTTTAACAACATGCAGACAACAGCAGTGACGTGACAAAGTCTCAAAAAATCTTTTAATCAAAAGGAAGGAAACCATCTGCACTGAATGTTTGCAGAGAGGAGCAGTATTAGTTCAATGTCATTTTGTCATCTTCCTCTATGTCTTTCATTTTAAATGCTCTATAAAACATGTAAACACCGACTAAAGGGATGATCTCTTAAGATGCATTAGTTGACATGGATGTCAAAACAGGGACTGTTGTGGCATAAAAATGTCTTCAGCTGTCAGGAAGGGCGGGTGATGGGTTTATGGTTGTATTAGACTATAAACGCTGTTTATGTTGGACTGACCGCATTAGACGGGCACATCATGTGATCACTTAATGAGCTGGTGATTATGCGACAGACTGTTTTAAATATTTCGTAAAACACTCCAGTGGGACTGCAGGCCTGGAAGCGCCTGAATGACTCAAAGTGCAAAGTGAAGAGGAGGTCTTGCTAATTTGTCGAGGGGTCTAGAGATTGCAATACATGTTAAACTATAGGGGACACAGCTTAGCAGAGTATGTGCACAGATGAATGATGGGGTTTTATCGAGTGGAAATTGTATAATGTAAAACTCTTTTCTACGATTCTTCCCATGCCTGCCATGCAAACATGCAATTTCAGTGTGACTTTACCCTGCTTTGTGACAACGGCACAAAGTTGCATGTTCACAGACAACTATTCATGGGGAATTCCGATTCGCCTGCCTCTCCATAAACTCTGTTTAATCTCTTTCCCTGAGATGATAATATTTCAGTACATAGTTAATTGTTCAGAAGTCTTGACAATTTCTCACTTACATATTTTTGGCTGATTTCTGAACACACAGTGAACTAGTCTTTAGTTTTAAGAGGCTCTGCCTTTCTTAGGTGCTCTCAGGTGCTCTTCACATAATTTCTGCATATGAATACATCAGGATATTTAAATTAATCCTGCCATGGGAAAACAACTTTCCATTTATAAACTTGTAAGTGACAGAAAAGCGATAGAAGGAAAGAGTTTTCTGTGTCTCACAACCAACTGCCAAAAGCCATGCACACCATGGTAACCACAGTCAGTTCCTCATTTCACAACAATAACAGACTTGGCAAATATTGACACACCATTGCTCTAACATTACAAAAGTGACTGTATTTGCTGTTTGCCCCGGGATACGGCAGTTAATTTTCAATGGGATGTGTGCTTCCCTCTGTCAGAAGGTGTGGTTGTGTGCACATCTGATTTTAAGGAAAAGTACTATGTATTTATGACAACAGAAGAGCACAGGTCAATTTGCTCTGTCCACAAAAGACAGTCAGAACACAGAGAAATCCTCAAACTTTAATTATACTTAATGCTTGCTCCATTCCACGAGTTTGTCAAAGTAATGTAGTCATGCCCACGCCAGAAGGTGGTGAGCCAAACAGAAAATGTCAGGGGTGTGTATCCTCCCGCTTGTCACCTGGGAAAAACACAAAGGGACGAAGTGAAAGAAAAGAGGAAAAGTAGGAGCCACCTGTATGTAAAGGCTCACCTGTCCTTTGAATGCTGAGTGTGGCCTGTGGAGGTGGTGGCTAAGACACAAAAGCGGCAGCAGCAGTTTGTGTTTTGTTCTGAAAACGGTGGGAGATGTTCTTTGTTACACGATCATTAGCCCCCTTTCACTCACGAATAACACAACTCTAGGGTGACGTGGGATACTTGCTCGAACCCGGGTTTCCACAACAGGGAAAGAAGAATTAAACTTATCTTATTGCAGTCTCTGTCACATCGGCCTGCAGCAAGTGTTTGGGCTCTTCAGAGTCTGGTGTGTGACGGCTAAATCTTGCATAGCTGTGACTATTACACAGACCCTAATGTGTAATAAATACGATTGGCTCTCCCCACACTAATTCAATAAATAGGGGCATAAATGAATAAATGGGGGCAAGTTTGAGTTGGTTTTGTGAATGTCTACAGTAAACATAAACTAATGTCCTAAACCCAGATAAACTTCATGGTGGCGTAGTTCGAGGTTTCCACAGCAGGTCAGAAACACAGCAGCTATAACTTAGAGCCCACCACCAACAGGGCAATCCCAACAGCCAGGAAACACAACCGCTGACTTATCTCAGGGGACAGAAGGAAATTAAAATTAGGCAAACAAAATGGGACCAGGCTACAGTCTACATGACTTAAACTTTTCTCTGATTAAGATATGTTGTGCTGACATTTCATGATTATTCAGGTCATTTTGCCATTGCCATTTTGTTTATGGCAGCTTAAAGCAAACTAAGAACCTTCCAGGCAGATCAGGGCCGGTGAACTCACGTCCCCCTGAATTGACTTTTGAACAGAACAAAGCATGAGATAAGTTTTAGGACTTTTAAGACTTCCCTTATCTTGTGTGTATTAAATGGTAAACACAAGATTACACACAACCATACACTGTTTCTGGTGTAAAACTGACAAGGGCAAGCTTATACAGATAGAGCCACCCTCTGAGACACAATTAAATATATCTTTATAAAGTGACCATCAGACTGAAAAGACAGTGCTTGTTTAGATAAAGCGCTGCCCTGGCTGACCCGATTAGAGGCTAAGAGAAAATGTTGCCAACCTTTTTACCCATCCATTAAGTAACTGGTAAAAGTCATGAATCTTGTCCTCAAACAGAGGCTTAAATCCGTATCATTGTATATCTTAAGATGGCCTCTTTAAAGAAGTATTTATTCCTCTGGAGGTGGTTGCCTAATCCTGTATGTGCGGTGCTCTATGACCACAAAAGAAAGAATTTTTTTTTTTTGAAGGAGTTCATTCTAGAAAGAAAATCTGAAACAAAACAAGATTAGACACAAACTAATTTAGAAACACTGTTCGAAAAATAGATTTTTAAAAATCATTGGAACAACAGGTAGTTTTCCTCACAAAAAAAAATAAAGATAACTGCAGTGCAAATGCACAAAACCGGAAATGAAGAGCTTCTCTTCAGGGTTTACTTTGATTTCTGGGAATTTTTGTGTTCTCGTCTCTACACACGAGACAATTTTAAAACTGGGGGAAAAAACGCTGTGTTTTTCTCGTTTCCTTTGCCAGGTCATAAAGTTGTGTATACCAGACTTTTTTTTTTCCGAGAAGCTAAATCCTCCTCAACAAGTATTTGAAAGAAAAAAAGTTTGAGCAAGTTCAACTCACATTTTCATATTTCCATCATGCAAATGTGCAGCAGTTTAAGCCGAGTTACAAAAAAAACGGGAACTGACCCAAAATACGCACAGGGCTCCCTCAGAAAGAGGAAGATAAATCCAAAGCCAACTGCGCAGAAATGTTCAAAATGATCAAAACAGTCAAAGATTGTCAAATGACTGCAGAGAACGAGAAGCTCAGAGGTAAAAAAAAATACTTTGTTGAGTGTATTATACTGAAGTGATGATAGATCAACTTGAATGACAATTCAAGGTCTTTAGTAAGAAAAGGCTTGTGCGGCAGCCTCAGTGCAGCCATCATAGGCTCAGCCTGCTGTTTAAAGATGTTTACGCTCCACTTGTAAAAGTGCTGTAATTTGATTAACAATAATGATCCGAACCTCTTTTTTCATTTTCTTTCTGTGTGAAATTTAAACAATTTAGGTCATGTGGTCCCTTAGTCCCAGATCCAAGCTTTGGGACATGCAAATTAGATGCAAATAATACCAGAAAAGTGAAAACTAGTTATGGGTCCTGGTAATAAATACTGACTTTAGCCTCTTGGCACTATAAAAACAGCCAGTTGGGGTTCGTATGCAAATGGTATGCAAATTGCCCTGACACAGAGTTCTTATTCCTTCCCTACAAAGAACGGGCGTTCAGAGGAGTGAGTAGGCAGACCCTGCTATGTTGTGGTGGATTTGAAGCCAGCTCATGTTGCCATCCCCTGACAATCATACTTTTTATATGAACTGTTCGATGATCATGAATACAAGAAAGAGAGATGATAGATGGAGGAATAAGAACCGGGGCACAAGTTATTTCAGAACTTTAAAATCAGGCAAGTGCTGTCAGCTGAACAGAGAGATGAGAGTGAAACATAGACACAAGGAGAAAAGAGAGAATAAGGGAGCAAACGTGCAAGTTAAATATGGGAAATTGACAAGTAAGTGTGAAGAAGACGGTGAGACATATGTGCTCCAAACAAGAGGAAGCTACATATGAAGGCAATAGAGACAGAAGCCAAAACCCCAGAAAATGGAAAGAATCCCAAAAACTGAAAACGTTAGAGACACACAAAAGTATATTGCAAAGAAACCAACGCGGGACAAAAAGAGACATTAAATTAACAGATCTAATGAATGTGGCAAACTGAGATGGAGGAAACACACACCAACAGGGTTTGCCTATCTAACTTGCCCTGAAAGGAGGGGCCTTGCTGGCTGGAGTTAATCACTCTGAAATGTAAGGATTACCCACAGCACACAGTAAACTTAGTGGACCACCTTGTTCAACTGGCTGTCTCCTAACATTACATGCATCGCTAACAGAAAAACCCACACACGCACAAAATCTATGCAGTATCTTCACCAGCAGCCCCACTGTAGTCTCTGCAAAGCTCTTAATTAGATCAAATGTAGCCGTGAGCATATCACCTGATAGCTTTAACTGCACAGCAACCACATATACAGTAAATATCTGCCCTCTACCACACACACACACGTTAGTTATTGAAGTGCTTAGTGCTTAGAAAGAATCTGGATGTCGGTAGGTAGGCTGGTGGTGTGCTCCAATTATGTGGAATAACATTTTGAGCACACAATACTCCAAATGCTTTCCTGTCTTGTACACATTTATAGAGGAACCATATAGAGTCTGTTCAGCATTTGCAGCTTTGACATGCCACAAACAAAGAATATTATTACTCATATCTTCCTATCCTGGGCTAACAATGTTAAGGTCCCTTTTGCATTTTTGCCTTCTCATTCTAAATCTCATCCTCACTGAAAATGCGTAATCTGACACAAAGTGTTTGCAAACTTGGTTTTTGTTTGGACAAAAAGTTTTGATATCGATTAAAATTCTGATCTGCGAGGGCATGAAAGCTGGGATCAAAAATGGGAAATCCTGTCTAATGGCTGCATAATCCTGCTTTTGACATTAGTGTCTACGTGTTTGCAAACGCTTGCAAGCGCATGGGACATAACGCATCCGTAAATTAATATATTAGATAGATGGGGCGGATATAAAGCTAAATCCCACACAATTTGCCTCCTAATTTACCAACCATTACAATATGGAGCGATTCCAACCGTTTTCCATTGTAAATAATTGATGTCTTTGTGCAGAATCTGTGTTGATAATGGATGAGCTCATCCCAGGGAAAATAAATTAATCAAAAAAAGACAAAAAGGTAACTAAATCTGCAGAACAAATACAAATAAGCCTACAACGGCAGCAAGGACAAAAACAGAGAGCATGGATGCGGGGGTGGTGCAGACACTCACAGACGGACACACAATTCTCTCCCACTAACAGATTCCATTAAAAACAGATGGCATCAGAATTATCTGATGTCCTGTCAATGTCTTTTTATATGCTAATCCAGCTCCTACACATGCCCGAGTGTCTTTAATCAGATATCAGGTCAGAGAAACCAAATCAAGCCGAAGCAATCATGCTGCCGGGGAATTACAATACACCGAGACAGGTATTCACCGAGGAATGTATCAACGCACTTAATGTCACCAGACTCAGGCAAACTGTGGAGCTGGGATGGATTGATGATGTTGTTTCTTTTGAAATGTGTTTTTTTTATTTTTTGCTTCACTCACTTGTAAAGAAGTACCATATCTGGATGCTCAGCAACATAAACAGCATTCACTCATCACCATTAGCCTGCAGTCATTCTGTCACTCAGACAGCGTTTTCACAGCAGGAGTTGTGTTGTTTTCAGCACAGTTCCTATGCCGGGTGAAACCAGCATTGATGCTGGAAGCCACTCTTGGTAATAATTCAACACTTTCAACTTCAAAGTAAATCTATTTCAAAGTGCAGGTAGTGATAGGAGTGGTGCCCTTTATTGTGCGCCCCCCCCAAAAGAAACTGACATTAGCTGAAAATCAATGTTTATGTTGCCTTACTTACTTTGTTGAGTTTTTTTTAGAATTGTACTAAAAGGAAATTCAGTTCTCATTTTGCTGTTGTAGAACAGTTTGGTCCTCTGTTATACTGATGTAATTTCTTGAAAACAAGAACAGTCTGCTTTGGCTGGTGAAACTCCACAGACCTGCGCATTGACTGAAGTCGCTTAAGCACAAGAACATAAGCCATGGTATTTATTATGAGCTCTATGGAAAAAGCTCAACATCTGCTTTTGATCCCCCTTTCCTAAAATTCAACGTTCCGGGCAATAAAACCTAAAATTCTTCTAGGAATACCAGCTATACACAGTGGGACTATGTGCTGATGACACCGCATGTAAATCCCATATCAAGGAGGGAACGTGTGATTTTATGGGGTGTTTCATGTAGGAAAAAGATGAAAATAAGTACAAAACAAGTTACAGAAAAGTGTTACAAAGACTTTAAAAACTACAAGCTATTTTTCCAAGCAGAACATCACGCTAATATTCAAATTCAGATTATTTAATTGCTCAGCTCTTGTCTATCAAACATATTAGAGAAACTGACAAAAATGAAGCTCACAAATATTTAAACCACATTCAGCCACTGACAGTAGAAATTTTCAAATATGTCCAATCAAAATGTGGAAAGATCACTCTACCACACACACATGTGTGACAGCAGGAGCCTTCTAAAGATGGATTTATTGAGTTCAACCATGGAAACCATGCATGGATGGATACACACACACAGCATCATCAGATCAGATCTCAAAAGGCAGTGTCTGCCTGAAAGATTAGAAGAGCCATCTGTCTGCCGTGTGGAAAGCATCAGATTATCAAGAAACTTCACACACATCCCTGTGTGTCATTGCATTTGTGTGCCTGACTGTTTGATCTGCCACTGAGACAGGAAAAATATCTGAGCAACAAAAACAGCAGCGTAGAATAAAAAGAAAACAATAAAAACAAACACTTTTTTCCCCCTTATTTGAGGAAATTGATCTATTCTTATTTCTTGAAGCACGTCTGTTCTGTCATTCCATTGCAGCTGAGGACTGTAGAGCGAACACTACCTTTTCCAGTGCTGTCCAACCACCACAAAAACCAGCACACCAACAACAAACCCAAGTAGGCAAACATAATCATTCACCTTCCAGCACAGGCAGTCACACACAGGAGGACAGGAAATTACTTGTAGCCACACTTGATGCTTAATCAATATGTACTCATTGATCTTCTTCGCAGCTAAACATTACTTGTGTTTACTCTCCCAACTTCCCCTTTTATCGATCTATATTGCCAATATAACTTCACAATGAGAAGGCCAAACAGATGAGAACAAGTTCAGAGTCGGAAAGGAGAATAAGAACCAAGGAGCTTCAGAACAAGGAGTTAAACAGTTGTCGAGTTTGATGCTTGACGTTAAATTGTCCATGCGAAGCCTTGTGGGGAGAGCACACATGCCATTAGGCTTTTATCCCTTGGATGACCACACATAGTTAATTACAATCATTCAAAATTTCTTTCTGGTCAAAGCAGCATCTCTCAGTGAAGCTGTTTTTCTATTTTTTCAGTCTGGCGATGATCAAGGTTACACTGTCCGTCAATGATTCTAATGAAACTCTGCTGAAATTATCGCTGGCTTTTAAATCCTCTTCATCTTTATCGCTTTATCTGTGCTCTCATATGGAAATCTAGTACAGAGCCTATTCATCTATATGAATGTAGACAGCATGAGAAAGAGACTAATGGAGAATTAACTTGACATGAAGGACAGATGCATGCCCCACATGCATATTCACAATGCAGTATAAAACCCTTTAAATAGATATATGATGGTGCTGCTCAAGCAAGGACTTATCTGAAAAAGGTCATCTGAACAGCAGCATATGTTGCTCTACAACCTGAATAAGTACTTTAGCATTAACAGTGTTGGGCAAAGCTGTGGGTTAATTACACTGTAGACTACCGGGATCCCAGAGCGTTACACAGGGTGTGCCGATGACCTGTCAGATAAAGCCGTTCCACCTCAGCACACCAGGGGCGACAGCCTTCATTTGTCCATCAAAGATTCTCCAGTTCAATTTACATCATCGTCACCTTCTAGATGGAAACAACTCGCCAAATCGTTCTGTTTTTACGCGACATTTTCCACCGCATCCCAATCTTTTCGGGAGACAGTTCGCAGCCTTTGAAAGTCGTGAACACCAAGAACCTCGCATCACAAAAGCCACTCCTCTGCAGGCTTTTCGCTCTTCACACACTGGTAGCCAATGCTTTTATTTCAGCAGGTGGCCCACCCGGAGAATCCACATGCAGCGATACAGGTCACCCCTGCTTTCCATTTCAGCGGGTGGTCAGTCAGTAATGGTGCTGACGGCTGAACAGCGGACGCCCAGACAGGAAGTCCAAAACAACACAAGACAGCCAAACTGAGGAGAGGGACAGATAAAATACTTCAGAGGAGGGCTTGGAAACTCATTTTAACACGTCCTTGAATGCTGAAGTCCTCATTTCTTTGCTTTTATCCATGTTGCTCACATTCTCCAGCCAGTCACACAAATGGACTGGCATGCAATATTAATTCTAATCTTTCAAGCTTTCATTTCCTTCTCATGAGGGGAATTACATTTGTTGTTTAATGACAAGGAAACCAAAAGAGAAGGACAAATTAAAAGTGACAAAGACTAAAAAGTCATGTCAGCTTTTAAAATATTAGACAAGATAATTATACAAATACGGAGAACGCAACAATTAATTGTCAAATGTCAAAAAACTACATATCTTGTTTGGCCTCTTTTGGCTCAACTGTCAGAGTTTTTTTATTTTAAAAGAAGAAAGTTCCACTGTTTGTCCTCTAAAAGAAGAAAGCTAAGTGACATCGCTCCACTGAGCAAATTACTATTTCTTTTGAGTAAAGACAGTTCATACTGTCAAATTATGTGAATAAAACTCAATTTGTCATTTGGTGAGCCTCATTAACATAATATTAGCTCTGTCATGTCACAGCAACTCAGTGAAAATCCTCAGCTCTTGGATGACAAACATGGAAAAACTGCTACTGTGCAGTCAAGTGAGGGTTCTGTTCTCTAGCACGATAACATGAAGAAAAAAAAAAGAAAAGAAAAAGGAGGATGAGCCTCCTAGTACAGCCCTTTTTTTTCCCTCAACAATGAATCCCATGACTTTTAACCAACAGAGCATTGGTTCTTCTTTACAACTATATCTAATTCACTGTGGGCCAATGCTACTTTGTTCCAAGTGGAGCAAATCATCTTCACATGATATGAGAGTCACAGTGAGGGTGGATGGAGCCATGCCCACAATGTCCTCAGAAAAGGTCCTTTAAAAAAAAAAAAAAAAAAAAAACTTTAAATGAAGGAAAAACTTTAGTGAGCATGTTCAGAGCATTACAAAATGGTGTCACAGACACATCTCGCAAATTAAATAAAATGGGCCATCTGGCTTCTAGGCTTTGTGCAAAATGAGACATTTAGCCTGAAAGAAGGCCTCCTCACATCTCAATCTATACAAACGACAGGAAATACCCACATGTGAACTCCTGATCCCTGAATTTTCATAGCTAAGTATGAAGGAGCCTGAAGCTCACTGCACACAAAGAAGCCAGGATCCCCACAGTAGTTCCTCCCCAACATGACCAGACAACATGGGAAATGGTGGGATGCCACCTGAGGCAGGAAACATCTGCTCCAAAAACTTTTTTTTTTTTAAAGCATTCATGCCCTCACAGCCAATACCACAGATGAAATATTTGGACTCAGTGCTTTAGGTTCAAACTTGTGCTTTTAGAGAGTTTTTAGAGTTAAAATAGTGTCTCCTTTAAGTTTCAGTCTCTCTACAATGTCAGCATCCTGCTGGGCTTCATAAAACATTTTTAAAGTCATCCATGTTGTAGAGTGAAATAAAAACAATAGCATGACTGTGGTGCTGGCCAAGGAAAACAAAGACTAATGCTCAGAGAAGAAGTGGTGGGTCGATCATTCCTTGGAGCACGAAGGTGATTAAAACCTACTGCCTAACGCAGGCTGATGTTTACGAATGCTGACAGAACAGGAAAAGAGAAGGCTTGAATTTTGCCGCTAATCTCTCCAAGTTTAATAACCTAATTGTAGCACAACAAGCCACTGGACATCGTAACAGTGAATTTCAGAATTCAGACTCATGGCTCATTTAGTGTCGACACGTGAGCCACCTTTGACGGCAGAAGGCATCACCCCCCTGCCTCGTCCAAAGCTCAGCAGCACTCATCCCAAGAAAACCTGACTTCACCACTCATCTTCTCAGACAACCTTCCCTGCTCTTCGTTTCATAGCCCCTCCAGCTCCTTAACCCCAATTCCCTCAGCCCCTGCCATCTCCCATTACTCACATCCCTTCCATGATATTCCCATTATATTCCTTGAGGGTATTTGCAATCCCTGTGGAATGCAGGCAGTATTCCTGGGATAACATGAGGTTTACTGAATAGCCTGGTTCTTAAGGGAATAGAGAACACACTTCCCTTCTCTGCACAGAAATATCAAAAGAAACTATTTAAAACCTATCATTTGCCTTTTGGTCTCTTCAATAAGCGAAAGTCCCACTGAACCCTGATTCTTCTTTTTTTTTTTTTTTTGTTTCCCCCAGTGTAATCGTGAGGAACCATAACTGACTAAATCAGTTGTGAACCTGGGCCAGCCACACGAGGCCACCAGGCCTATATAACAGCAAGCATGAGCAACATGTCAAGACGAACATTTCAATCTATACATGTCACCCGTCAGGTACCAGTGTTTTCTTATTCCACAGGAAAAGATTTTTACTCTTAGTGTCCGAAGACCACTTCTTGTTGTGCTTTGGTTTGGAATTCTTTTATATACTTAGTGCTATATAAATCAGCAGTTTCAACAAATGATCTGTTCTTTCCTTTTTGCTTTCCCAAATCACAAAGCATATTTATGGCCGAACTGGTTGCTTTGAACAGGCCAGCTTGCAAACCATGAAATCTTTTTTATTCAAAGTAATCAGCGAGTGTCAGAGAGGCGCTTCCTTCTTTTTTCACTTGATGCAGCTTTCCTTTCTGAGCTTTATCCAAACTTTCCTCAGGGGAATTTCTAAGCATGATGGATGGAGTTTTTAATTCAATGTCTGCAAAAAGGTTGACCAAATGGTTAAACCTCACTTTTTTTGGATCACTAGTCTTCTAGAGGGATGTCAGTGATATTTAAATCCTAGGAAAGTGCACATTTGCTTGTAAATGAGGACGACACATGGCTTGCTGTGAAACTGACAGATGCTGTCCTTTGTGGGACAGTTTGTCAGGGTGTGTGAATCTACATCTTTAAATTGAACTTGCCACTTCATTCTCAGTTCTGTGGCATCCCCTTTCCATCCCCTTTCTTCCCGCCTTCTACCCATCAATGTTCATCGAATTCTGCATTTAAAGAGAATTCATCTCCATCTGCTCTTCCCTTCATCCAAGCATCCTCTTCCTCCTCTGCTATATCGTTTCAGTGTTTTCACCTTCATTCATTCTCCTTCTCTATGCCTGCCTAACACACGCCGTCTTTTCCGTAGTCAGCAGAAAGACGGCGAACAGACAGTCTTTCTCAGGCATACAGACAGCCGAGTGCGCGTCATCTTGCGGGATGATGAAACGGAACCGTCTCACACACTATCTCTGTGCGGCACAGAATCTCACTATGTCTGCAACCGTGTGTGAGAAGAGCAAAGTGTGTGTGAGATCTGGCCGTGAGTGCCGATGTCTGGATATGCGAGAGGTGGAGTCAGACCCATCATTGTAAGTTTTCATTGGCTAAAATTTTGTAGCGTGTAAGTGCTGCGTAGCGCACGGGGAGCCAATCGGAAGACCCCCAAACACTCGTTTTATGAATGAGATGGCATGTATGCAAGGTAGGCTCACTCAGAGCCGGAATACTCTACAGTGATGTAATACAATCGCAGCGAGAAGCAGAGGGGCTCGGAGCAAATGCAGTGCGAGCTCAATCAGAGCAGCGGAAAGGTGTTCAGGCTCGAGCGTCTCGGTTCAGTTTATCTGAACATACCCCGAGTGTCCGGAAAAATCCTGCTTTTTAGGTTTCATGTGGATAAAGTTAGATCAAATCAAATCTGCGCGAGTTGCAGTGAAGCAGCAAAAACAATTGCATGCTTCAGCTTATATAGAAACATATTTGCCCCTGGCTCTTTGTCAAAGGAAACTGAGCTTTTCAAAAAAAATAAAGGGAAAATGACATGAGATGGCAAAGCCTCTTTCACTGTCCTTTGCCAGCGACATCTGTAAATCCTGCTGATCTGTCGTCGTATCTGTTTATCTAAACAGCTCACACCCTTTCTCTGAAACTCATATCCTTTAACCGTCTGTGTCCAAACCAGGAACTGAGAATGCCTCATTTGGCTGACACTGTGTACCAGGGAGTCATTTTGCCTAACCGGTATGTAAAACCTCAACTGAAGAACTGTGTGGAGCTGAGAGAAAAGGCAGGGAGGGGGAATAATCAGCCAAAGAAAAATAAAATAAAATCGCAGAGATCCTGGTGTGACTTTCCATGAAGGGTATAAGTGTGTGTGTGTATGTGTACTCATGTGCCTTTCAATGAAGTCACTATTTGGCACATTGCTTTGCTACTCAAAGGCAGTTTATTTGTGTCAGAGCCCTCTCGTGGGGGAACAGTGCCCCCCTCGGCTGCAGACAGGAGCAGCAACTGGAGTGTGGAAACACTGAAAGCAAATACAGGTGGAAATAGTACAGGTGGTTTTCACATGCTGACAACATAACATACACCAGCCGTATGGTTATTTAGTGGTAAGCCACAACAATATTCAAATGATCACATGGTAGCAACTTTCGATAAAAAAAAAGGTAAACTGAGCTTTTACATCTCAGGTGAGGAATCATTTTAAACCTTGGATTGAGAAAACATCTTAGAGCCAATATGTGCTCTTTTGAATAATAACCAGAGTTCCTTCCATAAAAAACACTCGACAACCTTCTTGCCTCAAACACATACCACATGTATCTGTTATGATTAGGAGACTCTTAAAGGATGGGAATTCTGTGCGAGATTCATCACATCCTAAGAGATGACATTACTGCACACCTTACAAAAGCTCATGTGTAGTCTGTAATGATTAGAAGTTTAAGATGTTGAAAAGTATGAATAGGAACCAGAGTCTGTCTCCCTCCTCCCCGCCTCCACAGAGGATGACCTCATCTTGATATTGCAGGGATGTTTTCTTTCATAGAAACCTCCTCCATGGGCCAAGGCTGCCACCTATGGGCCAGCACAAAAACTGCTACTATGTTTCACACCAGGTGATGTCATACCTTAAGAAAGAAAGATTTAGAGATGGGGATGAAAGAGTGAGAGAGGACGGTGGAAAAGAACGAAAACAGGCAGGAGGGACGATGCGGGGAGGTGATGTCATCTTTTCAGAGCAGTGGAAGCAAGCTTTGTCAAAGCTCTTCGTTAAACTGCCTAACGATGCCCGATTTCAACAGAAGATGCTGCAGTGTAGTTTGACGCAGATGTGATTTTGGTTTTGCAGCTTTAAGAAAAACTGAATATCCACATTAAAAAAATATTTACCCTTTATAGCTTTACGATCACCTAATAGTCATTTCACCTTGACAGATTTTTGGTGCCGTTTCTTCCAGGCTTTTCCACTCAGCCTCAGCCAACCCCTCATGGATTCCTCATGGCATCCTTGATACCAGCACAGTTTTCACACTATACCGTTCATGTGAAGCACCTCCTGCGTAAGTGTACGCGAAAACAAAAAGGCTATCAAAGAAACAACAAAAGATGAAATCTCCCACCTGTGAAGGATTCAGTCATATTCAGGTGATGGCTTCGCTTCAAATCAATTTGAATTATTCTGCAACTGAGAGGGAAGTGCTTCTTTTGTTTGATACACCTTTAGTCAGACAAGCTGCTACTTATACTCCCATTTAAGTTGAGAGTTAAGAGTCATCTTCTTCAAATATGTTTGAACTATTGAAAATGTGCCCCGCTCCCAGATGGAATGACATACAAGCCCACTGATTAGCAACTCAGTTGAACTCCGAGTTTCAACATGGTGAAAATCAACAGGTTGCATCACCACGGCAACAGGGAGTCTTACTTGCTCCAAATAACCATTAAGATGATGTGCTGTGATCTGGAGTTATGCAGCTTATGGCTATCCACAGCACAAGAGATTTTGTCACCTGAAGAAATAACAAATAAGAAATTTGCAGAACACACAGATGCTCCAGTTGTTCTGTATCGGGTGCAAAGACCAAAGCAGCAAGGGCTGCATCTGAAAGAGGGCTTCAGCAGTCTTACAGACAACAGGATTTCCTTCTGGGCTTTGACCTCAGATACTGAAAATACCCCGAGCCTGCTGAACCTGCTGCAGAGCCCTGTGGTCAAGGTAAACTCATCTGGTTTGATATGCATGTTATGTTAAAGGTGAAAGGATATCATTCCAAATAAAAAGGTACGATTGGGACAACAAAGTGAAGCGAAACGAAGGTGAGACAGGTCTCTCTGAATGGCTCATGGGACAGAAATCCCAAACAAAGAAAGCTAGAAAACACAAAGGGGGCAAGCGTATCAACACCCAGATGAGGAGGAAGTCTGTTTGGCTCATGTTCAGGAGTAAATGGTCTATAGTGCATCTGTGCATGTGAATGAGTGGGTACATCTGCATTTTTGAAGCATGTGATTAATGTCTCTCTGTGGCTGTGGAGAACCCATGGAGAGGCACACGCCTACAGGGTTGACTATCTTTTGTCTCATTTACTCTTCCAACAAACACAAATACACACCATCACAAGTAAAGAGACTCAAAGGAATCAGTCATTCTGCATGCAGAAATGTGTATCGTACATTAAATAACTTGTCAGAGAAAATTCGTTCCGACTTGTGACTAACTGTGATTAAGCACAAACCTTTTTTAATTTTTTTTTTTTAAACGCACAAATAAACATGTTTTCCCGATGTAGTTTTGGGTTTACCCTTAATTTAATCTTTGTGTATTTCCTTCTCTCACCAGTGCACAAAACTAATCCGTACTAAAACTGAATAAATGCTAGTGCTTAAGGAAGAAGATATGTAAAACTCAGGATCAAAAGGTAAAATATCGAACGTGTAATTCTCCATCTACTGTTTTTTCTGTTGACCGTTTTCATAAATGACAGATTCACAATTTGTGGCCAAAATCCCAACTGGTACATTGAGACTGACAAGTTAAACATGATTTAAATCTGTCAAATAACCATACATTTGTAGGAAAATCACATGCTTACTATCAGCATTACACAATTGTTAGATTTCATTCAGGGGGAGGAAAAAGTGCCCCGCTATAATGAAACACAAAAACAGACAACTTTCAGTACAAGACTGCCCCCTTGTGCTGAACGATGTTAACTTCAGCTCCATAAACACCCAACTGAATGCACATCTCACTAATTTTGTTCATATTTATACCATACAGTCATCTATGAATCTATTAGTATTTCATAATAGTGCACATTATTTTAAGATGCTTTATGAACTTCGTTCAACAGACTATAAGGCAGACAACCAAATCAAAACTTCTCATACCAGTCATCTTGTACCCGCTGGCAGCTAGTTGTCCGGCCATGTACTCTCCATCCGAGTTGTTATGACTGCAGCCCCATGTTTTCATCCAAATCTTTTGGGTCCCAGGAATCAAACTAAAAATGGATAGTCATGCATTTAGTATTGTGTGTGCCATGTTCAAATCTCCAAAACTTTTTGGGTGACCATACTGTGAAGTTTACAACAAACAGAACTGAAACATTTCCAATAACCAAGTGTAAGATGGAGGAATTAAGGCAGAGCATTAAAACAATCTTTTAAATATTATAAGGAATTTTGCATGAAAGAGTTGTCAGAAGTTCCAGCTGGTCAAATAAGGGATAAAAATGAATACATTACAAAAATCACTTCAGGCTGTTTCTCTTAAAGAGTAAAATATCGGCACAAAAATCAAAGTGATTTGTTCAGAGGAGAATATTACATGGACTACTTTTTGGAATACCTGTCAGTTTGGAGTTCTTCGTGGATCTGAAGCTCTTTCTTCTTTCTGGACCTTGGTATAATACATTTTCTAGATGACTGTCTTTCGTGAGGAGTGGGGTCACTGGGAGAGACCATGTCCTCAATGTCTTCAATCGAAGGGTCGCACGCTGACGGCATGATGATCTACAGAATCAGACAGAGCTTCGTTCAGTAGCCACAATACTGTCCCAGAGACTCTTGATATTTTGGCCATGTGTGGACTTTAATGACCAAACATGGAACATGGGAAATAACTAACTTACAGTTAGTTTACTCTGTTCTGTTCTCTTTTTTTACTCCCCTCTTTTTTAGCTCGATATACAAATTCCTTTGATTACTTTCCATAAAGCCAGTGTATTCTGCTCGTTAGGTGCACGTGTGTTGCTATTTGATTAACAGCCGGTGAGGTCCTGAGAGTTACTATTTCCGTTTGCAGAAAGAAGGCAAAAGCTTAGAATGCGGGCCTATTAGCACATCCTCACATAAAACGTTAATAAAAGAGCTTGGCTAAAGAATAAGTATGTTCTTCCAAGTTGCAAACCTATGCTACAGACGAAGACTGGCAGTTAATGTGTGATCCTATCCGGACGTTACCATTGAAAGATTTACAAATAAAACAGAATAAATGTTTTAAGAATAACGCTTTCCAGTGATAATACCCTTCCAAACCTATTGCTACATACGCATACAAATTAAAACGGCGAGCTTCACTTGTATATATTGGAACCACGTATGTAAATAAAGCCACCTAACTTTATATTTTCCATTGCTATTAGCTTGTGTAGCTTCTCTTAGCTAACTACTACCCACGTGCCTCCAATTATGTGCAAACAGACGCATTAAGATGCGATACATCTTCGTTACCTTAGTAGTGATGGAGCTACAAAGTCCGACAAATCTCGATCCCGAAAGAGAGACAATGTTCAAAACGGGAAATGTGGTTATTTACACAACAAAAGCAGTTGTCACAAGTATTAGACCGCCATACTTGTTCATGTACGGAAAGCAAGAAGGGACAAACTAAATAAACGTGCGTAGACTATGTTGACAGGCCCTTTTGACCATTTCATTGGACGAAGGAATGTTTGTCTATAAAACTGTGATTCGTTGTGTGTTGTGTCTAATATTTCCCCTTTATGATGCTCTGTTTAAGCACCCGACAGAAAATAATTTTCCCAATCTTAAACCATTACTATGGAATAACGAAACCAAAAATGACATAACATTTCCTTCTTTATTTTTGCCTTTATTTTTGTCTTCAATTACAAATGCCCAGAGTACAAAAAAAAATCCATTTCATTTCCCACCCCCACCCATCTACACACACAGAACTCAAATTCCTCTTTAAATTGATGCAGAAACAATTCTTAACTCAATACACATCAAAACATCCAATTAGTTGACTTCTAACATTCAACGGCACTTTCACCCATGCATTCAAACCGTTTTTTGTTTTTTTCCTGTTGTTAGTGGAATCAGGCAGCAAAATTGTATTTTACAGTCAAGTTTTCCTATCAAATAGTTACTTTTCCACATAATCTTTACAGAGTATTTATGGATAAGTAATCTGTATTTGGTAAAAGCTGAGGAATAACCATCAGAAATGACCGGAGCAAACACTGCTATTTCAATCTGGACTATGTTTATAGTTTTAAGCCAAATAACTGTAATATCTAATCACACATCAGAAAGATACAATAGAAAACAACAAGCGGCAATTTTAAGTCGTCCATTATACAAAACACTACCTTTTCGTGGGACAATAAAATCGAACATTCCATCTTGAATTTATGGAAAAGTATAGCCTTTCCAAAATATATGTTTCCACTAGGTTAAAATAAGTCAACTAGATTCCAGTTGCTTGAGAGAAATGGGGGGGAATTAACATGTTACATTGTGGAAGGTGTCTCCCAAGTTTATCAAAAAACAAAAGAAAAAGTGGGGGATAACTTTCATTATTTGTAAAATAAAATAAATAGGCCATTAAAGAAATTACAGCCATAAATAAGGAAAATTTCAGTCAATAAACTGATAGCTGTATGAAAATGTTCTGTTTTTGGGTCCAAGAGAGGCTCTGCTTTTTAGGAAAGAAAAAGGGAAAAAAGAGAAAATAAAAATAATTTCATATCTATGCAATTACATCTCCTTCAAATGTGCACCCTGGAGATTTCATTTGAAATGTCATGAATCAAGTCCACAACCACGGGTATACCCAAATTTTAGGGTAAGTAAAATTCCATGTCAATGCTGAATAAAACTATTTCTATACCAAAAGGGAACTCCAAAGACACTCTCTCTGTCACACACACACACACACACACACATTATGGCATTTACCTCTACGCCCTATTACTATTGTTCAACATTTAGTGAGAGGTAGCCTACAGTACCTTGTGCATTGAAAAGGGGAAAAAATAGAAAACTGTACATCAATTTATACACAGCCGGCTTATTTTTGAGCGAGCTGGTCAAATGTCTCATTCACACGGACCACGGAACCACTCAGGCATTCACAGATGGAGCCCAGGGTGCATCGACACTAGCAGCAGAAAGATTACTTGTGATCTCTAAAAGCTGGGGCTTCAGCCACATTGGCAGCTACTACTTCAGCGTGTAATCGAGCTCCTCCTGAACCGTTATGCCAATGCGGCAACTCCCTCAACATTCAAAGTATAAAACAGCAAGTCATCTGTTTAAATTGTATCTGCTGTTTTTTAATGTCTTTCTTTTTTATTTTGACCTTTATTTCTCGTTTCAAATATTTGCTCACATTACATGTGAGTGGCTAGCAGGTTTTGGGTGTCTAAGAAAACCATGTTTCCATTCATTATTCAGCTTTAAAACCTATTAAAACACTGGAGGTGTGGGACATAAAAAGCTGAAGGAGACTGTCTGAACACACAGGAGAGGCAGTGCTCTGACTCACATCTGCACAGCTGTCTAACTGTGGTGGTGGGGCTGAGTTTAGCTCTGACAACAGGTATGAAGCAGCGAGATCCAAGGAGTCCTGAATTTGTCGCACGTTTTCAAGTTAAGATCAACAAGTATCACCACAGATCTGATTAATCGGAAGTATTTCAGGCGTTTGTTTTCTTTAAAGAGAGCCCCCTCTACTGAGGGGGTGATGGCTTTTCCAGGATGTTTGCAACAGTACATTTTGTAGCTCAGGAGATATTACACCTTTTTTTCTTAAATGAAAAGTTTTTTTGTACACACAATGCACGATTAAAATTTGCAGTTGACCCCTTTATGATCGATGGCAGGCAGAAGTGCGCCTGGGTTTTTTTTTTTAAGAGCATTTAAAGTATTCCTAAACAATATTCCATGCAGTCAACAGAACATGGTGGTTCAACGTGACATGATGTGCAGATGCAGGCTGGGCAGATCATAAAAACCTCCACCTGCCCGATCTACTCGTTTAACCCTCGACCTACACTGCCCTGTCCTCGTTTTACCTAGTCATTCCTAAATTGCTCTACATTTGCACACAACCAGTTCTTACTTCTAACAGTCAACAGTATAAGCGTTCAATCACAGATCATTGGTGCAACAGAGTGAAATAAAGCAGAAATCTTCAGATCACCCCCCCACAGCACCTGGCATTAACACATTAAGGGGCTCCCTAAACGACTCTGCCCATCCGGCTATGATATTCAGAGTCAAGACTGATAAACCTCCAAACACATTTAGCAGGACTGATTCCCCTCCTTCCAGCTTGTGTGGGTCTCCTTTGTACTTATGGTTCTGGGTCAAACTGATATGCTAAACCTAATCCTGTCAACCAGAGCATGTGCAGCGATAATGCCACGTGTTGTGGGAGGCGTTTTCCTTCAGGCTGCTCGGCCTTTGCTAGCCTCGCTGTGCAGAGGCATGAGCACTGCATCACACAGAGGGGTGGGTTCTCCTCCTCTTCGTGTTAAATACCATCCAGTGACAAAAAAAAAAAAAAAAAAAAACATCAGACAGAAAAGGCTTCTTACAGATCGGGCTGGTTATCATTCATACCATCGAGAACATGGCATTTCACCCCTGTGGGACAGGAAAGCCCTCAGTGTTTCATCCCCATCTTCCCGGAGCTAATGCTAGCTGCAGAGAAGGTCATCCAGTCCCAGCGACTTATCAAAGTCACAGGCGTCAAACAAGTCGCTAATTCCCTGGTCATCTCCCAAACCTAAAAGGTAGTCATCTTGTTCCATGGGAGGCCCGAGGTTTAGGAAAGGCCCCAGGGACGCCGGGATGGGGTCGTCCGTCTGCTGGAGGAGGCTGGTGTAGGGGGAGGAGATGGGGGACAGGGTGGTGACGGAGACGGCGGAGGCCGGGGCGGACGGGGACAGGAAGGAGCTGGGGGAGGCGGCCGTGCAGCTGGGATCTGTGAAAAGAAACACAGTCTGGGTACAGTCTCTTTACAGCCAAAAAACCCCACTGAAGCAGAGAGTCCAAACAGTAATCTTAAACTGATGTCCACCGCCTAAGCAGCTATGATAACCAAATAGCCTTTTATTGTGACTTCTTAAACTTCTGATATTCTAACGGGTCCAACGGTTGCTGTATTTTACTAACTCCACCTGTAGGAGGGTTCTATTCCCATGCTGGATGAGAGCGTGCAACACAAATCAGCATTATGTGTAGAACTACAACCACAAAGTCATTTAAACCTACACATCCATACAATGCTGCTCAACACTGCATGCCAGGCCTGATTCAGGGTGTGGTGAATTTTTTTCAGACCACTAGATTATAATCAGAGCTTCACTTTGCATGTATGAACAGGTATAGTCAGGTTTGTTAAGTGCTTTTCGGAATACATTTGAATCCATTTATGTTAAAAATGGGCCGATATCTGGTTTAAAAAGAAAAAAAAAGTCAAATGAAAAAGGATCTCCTTGTCAAGGTAGAATCAAATATTACATTTGGATATAATACAGCATGGTGTCGTAAAACATACAAAAGAACAATTCATGAATTTATTCCCATTTATTTGTGTGAAACGTTTCTAATTTTTTGGGGAGGTCAGGAAGGGGACTCAACAGTACCTCTGCAAAAACAAAATTCAGAACAAACAATCACTGCATTAAATGCTTTGAAAACTGACGTTAGGATTAACTTGATCAGAGAAAGACAAAGTATCCATTTCCTGTCAGAATGCTGCAAACTGATGATGATTGGAAGCGTACCTTGACCAACTTTGAGGAAAGGCGAGTTCCCGTTGATATCTGTGTTGCAGTTTTTCACAGGACTCCTGATGTCATTCTCATCTGGGCACAGCAGGACTTCGATGGGACCCTTGGTGCTGGTCAGGTGTATAGATAAACTCTGAAGGGAAGACGAAACAAAACGGAATGGAATCACAGCAGGACGGGTCAATTCCA
Organism: Menidia menidia; assembly: GCA_907169785.1. Classification (NCBI taxonomy): domain Eukaryota; kingdom Metazoa; phylum Chordata; class Actinopteri; order Atheriniformes; family Atherinopsidae; genus Menidia; species Menidia menidia. The sequence goes on along the minus strand of CAJRST010038888.1, from coordinate 12,538,122 downwards.
GTTCAAAATGAGGCTTAAATGAGTCGGCGCTTCCCGCCATGTGTGCACACTGCTGCTCCTGATGTTTGAGCAGTCACAGGTGGAACTAACTAACAACAACTTGCTCCAACAGCTGAGTCTGGTACTACTTTGCACAAAAAATTCTCTTTTAAGCAAATCAATTTAATACAACCTGAATCTGCAGCAAATCTGTTATGTATAAAAAATGTGTCAACTGTCCTAAATCTCCTGGCATCATTTAGCTAGAAATATATTTTTCAAAAAGGAAACAAGAACAATGAGCATGAGAGATACATGAATACCAAATCTGCATTTTGGATCAAAAGTGATAAAATGCCAGGTTTGTTTCAGTCCACAGTCAGATGAAGGGGATAAAAAGGAAACGTATTATCAGTTGAGTTTCTGAGCATGTGCACAAACCTCGTCGGGGTCTGGTACTTCCAGTTTGGTGTCTGTGGGTGCTTTGACGACAATAACAGTCTGGTCTCTGAGGCTGCCCACCTGTTTGATGTCTTGGTATGTTACATAAGCATATGTGGGAGCTCACATGTTAAGGAATAAACCCGCCAGCAGTATAAACCATGTAAAGACTGAACATATAGGAGTCTGCAGGTACACAGGATGCAATTCACGAAGCTCATTTGAAATTCTGCATTAGATAGCACGTGATTACAGAGGCTGCCGGAGCGAGGGCAGCTGTTTTCTATGTGGAACTATACAGAATGACGTCTTACTGATTTCTGCAGAGGGCGTCCTGCTAACCAACGAGTTAGATTCGACACCATTTACCTGATGGGTTCACTGCATCGTCAGGGGCCACCTAATCCACAAACCCTAAAGGATATTTTTGGTTGCCTGGTAACTCGCTCATGTGTCTCATATCGAGGCTGCATCTCTGGATGAGCTGCTCCAGCCTCTGCTCCTCTTCCCCCAGAGCAGAAACTTCGGCTGTCAGCCTCTGTCTCTGGCTCAGCGCCCCCTCTACCTCCAACAAACTGCAGCCCCTGTGAGAGGGAGAGGAGCCAATCAGGGCAGGTTCAGCAGCGCCTGGCACGCCGCTCGGCGTCTCAATGTTCGATTCGACAGGGAAAAAAACAAGGACTGAGCTCACTTTTCAGCAACAGTTCATACGTCAAATATTTAAGGGAAAAACCGTGACGGATGACTAAGTAACTGAAGTGGACTGTATTTACACCAGCAGCTCCTGCCCTTCGGCCTATCAGGGCTCATTCAAACATATGAGGAAATCAGCTTTATAAGAATTTATAAAATACAGCCAGATGCCGTAAACTCGTCTGTTACTAATAAACACAGGACACAAGTCTCTCAGGGGGAACATTTTGGTAGCTTTGTTAAATAGTCAGGTAGAGGAAGGAGATTCAGTTCTAAAACAGATGACTTACATCCACTGAATGTTGTTTTTAGACTTCTTCTTGATAAGATGAATGCCTTCAAGTACATTAGTGATATCATAAAGCCGTCTTTTCTGGACCTGAAGGAAAACACAGTCGGTTACTCCTTTAGAGATGGATTAAACTGCAGAAATCATCATAAAATAAACCACTTTGTACATTTTTTACAGTATTTACAATCTCAGAACACAATCTGAGAACCCGTCCTGCCCAAATCACAGTCCCATTGTGTGTCTCTTAAAGTAAATCATCTGAAATTGCATTTACCTCATTTTCTTTACCCGATACACAAAGATTAATATTTTTCTTTAGCCCACAGGATCCAAGTTTAACATATTGGATGATAAATCACCTGTAAGGTTTCAGCTGCAAGGTTGAGGTCTAAAACACCATCAGAGGACTGGGCAAGCAGATCCACAAACTTTTTCGTCAACAGACCCAAAGAAGTGTCGTATCTCGTCTTCTCTGGTGGAGATTTGGGCGCTGAGGGAGGAACAAAAAAAGAGAAAAACCTCATATACAGAGTCATTCAGGTGTTTCAGATGGCAGCCTTTTTCAGTGCAGGCCGCATGGCAATTTATCCACATCAGAGGATCTGATAGAGGGTCAGAAGCAGCAAAGCATGATTGACTAATCTGAGAAAAACAACTAACGAATTTACATTTGGCACATGCTCATCCAAATCCTGCCATTGGAGATAAATGTGTCTTTTTCTTCTCCATCTCATTTTTACGTTGAACAGGTTTCGAGAGCCTGACACACATTCCTCTCTTCCTTTTTCCTCTTAATGAGTCTGGATCCTCCCCGCTTTCATTGCCGCTTCCGGGTTGTCACGTTGGAGCATCCACACCAGAAGACTGAAATGTGCCTCAGCCATGTGTCATCTTAAGTTTCTGTATGGTGCCTATTTTTTACCCATGAGCTCAGTGTCAGGGAGGCAGTCCTCACCTAAATAAACTCCTACGACATCTGATGACCTCGTATAGACATCAATGCACCTTTCGCCATGGTTGTGTAAATGTAGGGAACGTTTAAGATGTATGGCCCCACTGTTGTGATGATTGCCCTGTTTTCTGCCTCTGAAAAAGCTATTTTCAACTCCACCATCAATTAAAACCCATTAACAGTACAGGGTATCTGTTTTTAAATTTTTTCCTTCTAAAATCTCTTATATTTTGTCTCTCACTCCAATTTGTAGTAATATTTACACTTTGAACTCATGAAAACCTCCCTTCAACATAATACTGAGAAGCCTCTTCCGGACAGCATATCAAACTTGGCATGCAGCACTTCTAATGCAGGTAGAACCTGAATCACTGTACAGCGACTGCACAAAGTGGGAGGGCTCTTTAAAGCTGCGCCTGCTTCTTACTTCTAGGCGTTTTGATCCGTGCACCATTGGCTGCCGCAGCTGCTCCTCTTCCTCTTGGGGTCCTGGCTGGCTCCAGCTGGTACTGGTGGTCTGAATCGTCCAGGGCCAGACGCCTTTTTGCCTTAAAGGGAACAACAGAGTGAGCATAAGATACTTAGCAAGCATAGGTCTTTCCATCTTCAGCAGCCACACCATTAGTTTTTGTCAGTTTTAAAAAAGGCAAGGCAATAGAGTCTTTCTACATAAACAACGGTTTCACATAAAAAATGCTGATGTATCATGTGACATGTCGACAGGCTCGATGGTTTTTCCTACACACGTTGAAACACAGAAGCGGTGAACGCAAGTCTATTTTTCCCCTAAAAGGGGCTGGACGAGACAAACCCCTAACAGCTTCAGAATGAGTCACATCACTGGGATGATTCAAAACGCTGCCGTCAGCCCAAAGAAAACCAGTATACTCTGCTTGGATACTTGAACAGAAAAAAAATAACTTCCAGTTTACATTCATACAGAAAGAAACATTTTCCTCACTGTGGAAGCAAAACTGCCATCTCTGACTTTTTCTAAACAGCGGATTTCTCTTTTAAACCTCAAATGATATTCTTCTCTTCCTGTGCACATTTATTCACACCATGTCATTCAAGGTTATATATTTAAGCATCAAAGAGCATTTATGAGAGGAAATGAACGTTTCTCGGCTTTATTCCCCATGCCGTGTGCGTTGCTTTATCTCCACGTACAAATTTTCTACTCACACTAACACATTCAACTCATCACATGGTGCAACATTCCCCAATCTAGGCCCTCCAAACTCCTTCTCTGCCTCCAAATCTTGACTCTCAAGTCCTGCAAAAACAACTGAACTTATGAACACTCCTCAACCAGTTGTGCTCCAAAATCCCACCCTGTTTGGTGTCTCTGAGCAACTATGTGGAGCTAACATGGGTGCATGCTGACTTTCTTCCCAAACCCATGGTGGAGCTGATCAGCTTGCCCTCGGGAACTGTGAAATGTTGTCATCAAATGCATCTTAAATTTGATCTCATTGCTTATCTAATACAAGATTGAGAAAGAATAATATGTCCTCTGACAGTCAAAGTGTCAGCCATTTTATATCAGCAAGCAGCTCCCCTCACCCCTCTGCCTGGTCATGGCTAGAGCCTGACAGAGCGTGTGCTTTGCTTAATAAAAGATGGATAGCAATTAACAACCCTAAACCCTGCAAGCTGCTCTGACCATTTCGTGTGGTTTGTGCATGTTGAGGATGTTTGCAGAAATCGTGCAATCCTCTCCAAAGCAACAATCTCGAGTTTCACTTTACTTGGCATGAAAGGCACCACAACCTCACTTTATTAACAAAGAGGAGCACGTCAAAAGAAGAAAAACACTAGCGCAACACACAGGTCAAGATGGACAGGGACTTATATCCCTTCATTAGAAAATTCTGCTACTAGCCTTCAAAGCTAATACACTTTCAAGCTAGATCCAAGTTGGCTTGCATCTTCAGAGACGACTTGGAGAAATCCAACGAGTAGTTTCAAAACTGAGGTGGAGCTGCATCTATGCGAGAGCTCGTGTTTGTACAAGTTTCACAACTCGCATCTTCTTGCAAAGCTATAACTCGAGTCCATTACGAACGAGGCAACCCAGCAACCCCACCAACCCCAAATAAAGACACCAACAGAAGCTACTAGGCCAACGCTAACGTTACTCATCTCTTACCAATATTTCCATCTGGCTGCAAAGGTGAAGCGGACCCGAAAGCACCACGAAGTTAGCTAGCTCGCCATTAGGTGACAGCTCTGCATTTCTGTAAACGCTAAACTAACTTAAACTTGTTTTCAGTCTGCCCTATGTTCACAAAACACTTAACCAGCCCATTTGGGTAACTTAGCTAGCGGTAGTTAGTTAGCTTCATCGCTAGGGTTGAGTCGTGGGAATGCCCTGGCTAAGAGGCTAACATTAGCTGCCCGAACAACAAGCTCGGCTAGCATAGCAAGCTAACATTTTGTCAGGTTGTAGCAAGGTAAATGAGCTAAAACGAGCCGTGTAGATTTTTACCGGTGGTCTCCCAAGAGCGGGTCGCTGTCCTGCTCCGTTTGCTGCAGCTTGTTGTGGAGTTGTGTAAATGTTGTTAACCTGAGGCTCGGATAAACACACATTTGTGGTCTGTGTAACATTGCAAGGCGGTGGGGTGGTTATTATTTGGATATACGTAGCATTGGATTGACCAGCGTTTAAACGATCCGAGAGAGCTGTTAAAATTATATTATTATCCAGAGGAGAGCCCCCAACCCCTGCTAAAATCACTTTGTCCGGAGCCGAGGAGATCCCTCTTCTCATCTTGCGTATTCGGGGTAACCCCTTTCTTGTCTCTGAACTTTCAAGCAGGTATAGCTGCTAATCCGTCGCAATAGTTTCAAAAATAATCGGACCAAAGTAAAGACGGATATCTAAATGATCGACTTTTAAAAAGTATTTTCCCCCAGACAAGTGCATTTAGGCAGATGCAACGGATTTAAAAGTAGCGCAACTCTCGTCTCAGCCGTCTGGAAATGGCTTCAGGAAACGGCCTGATGAATGAAGGGATACGGTTTACGCGCTCAAGAGCCCTCCCGCGAAACTCAGATTTCCCGGGAAAATTTCAAACGGAATTTACATGCTAGATGTCATTGGTCTTTCCCAGAATAAACCCCACCCAGACAACGATTGAACTGGCCAATAACAGCTCAAGATACAGTTGGGCACGTGTTCATTGGCAGATGTAAACAGGCGGATTCACGCTGTCACGCCCTGCGTTTTCCCGGTCTGACCGCTGGGTGGCGCCAGGGATGCGTTTTCTGAGTAGGGAACATAAAGCATGGCAATACACTCAGTATACTGTATCATATTGTCATTAATGTAATATCACATTATCATTAATGTAAAAAAGTTATATTATTAGAGGCAAATTCAACAAGTAGATTAATAAGAGGAGAGCACTTCTTTACCATATAACATACCCAGATAATTAACTTTTTTTTGTAAAAGAAACACCAAAGGTTTTCTTCTCTCTGAACATAAGAATATGTTTTAAAAGATTGGTATGAGGAATTCATAATGATTGCAGAACTGTTGCTGAAAATCTATCAATCAGAATACTGAACAGGTAGACACCAGATGTGCATCTGAACTAACTTTTTATTTTATTCAGATACAATGTTGCGTCTCAGTTTCAGGTTATCCTATATTGCTATGTAAAGCTCTTTAAAACTCTGTCAAAGCTTTATGTATTTCACCCATCGTAGGATCTTAAATTATTTAAAAGATTTTGATATTTTTTCTTTATTGTTCAGACTTTCAAACAAAGGGAAATCCAGTGCACTGTACACTGTAAGTTGTTGTGTTCGGATCTATTTATTTTTTCCTGACTCTTATATGAGAGTGTATTTAAATGTCCATTCAAGTCATGTTTAAATCCTGAACTTAGCTTTGGTTCATGGTGCATGGTCGTGCATCCGGGTGAGCCAAGAGCTTTTCACATCGGAGCTGGCATAATGTCTTTGTAAATGTGTCCATAAAAGTTTTAGCTCCAGACACACGTTTATATGTATCATCTATGCTTTAACTGTGATTGTAAATATGTGCCAAAAGAGACATTTAAACTTTCCTTAATGGAAAAATGAATTGCTTTATCCACAAAGAAGCAATCCAATAACCTGATTATTTTCACACACAGATAGCACGTCAAAGAAAATTATATTTTCAATAAGTTATTTAACATTCATATGCATGGGTTTGCATGTGGAACAACACAATGCACCACACAGAAATGAAGCACTGCTAGAACAAAATAAATTACCTCAGGAAAAATTAAAGACAGGCAAATGTACTGTTCACACATTTCTCTTCCAGGTGAGAAATACTAAGCTAAAGAATAAACATTGTCCCCATTCAGGGTTTGTAAGTTTGGTCAATGTATTTTCACTTGTAATTTCAGTAATTGAGTCATTTCCACATTTGATGGGCAGTTTCTAACATTTTGAAAAGGGGGAGTTGCAAGAAGAGCCAACATTTCCAAGTCAAATTTGTGAAGAAATTCCTAACGAAACCGGAAGCAGCCACCTCAATCTGACGTCTCAAACAAATTGATCTGCGCTTTTCTGTCAGGTGGATTTTACTTTTGCAAACGGTGAGCGGAAACAGTGGTTCTTATCCCCTCCTCCGGGCTTGACGCGCGCGGGACGCGCAGGAGGAGTGACGTGAGGGCTGCCGCCGCTTCCAGAGCCAGACTGGTTAGGCTTGTCACACGCCCTCCCGGGGAAAAGGATGTATCTTATTCTCAGAAAATAACAGGTAGAAAACAAGGCAGTGCTCGTCAGAAAAGGACGCGAGAGGAGGAGGCGCAGCGCCACAGAAACGACGCAAGATGAGCGGACAGGCGAACTCCACTACTTTTAAAACCACCGGCTCTGAGTGGCTGCTGCCTGTCAGTAAACTCCTGGCCTTCCCCCTTGACCAGGTAGGATCATGGCATTTTTTTTACAAGGAAGAATCGAGGCATGTACATCAAATCATCCAGTTGTCTTTAGAAATAACCCAGCAGAGACGCACTCAAACTGAGCGTAAAACCAGTTGAACGTTTTTAAAAGCTGTTCGCCCGTCCATCCTCATTTCACCCCATTTTTCCCCCTCAGGTGAATTTTCTGGCATGTCAACTGTTTGCCTTGGCTGCTGCCTTCTGGTTCCGCCTCTACCTCAGTCCTAGCCAGGCCGGTCCCCTGGTCAGGCACGCTGTGGCCACCCTCCTTGGCGTTGCTTTCCTCATCTTCTGCTTTGGATGGTACTGTATGATACTGTCCCACACAGTGCTCCATTCATTCGCCTTTTCTTGTCACTCCACACCATTCATGTTGTCTGCACAAATCAAGCGCCTTGATTTGATTTGCATCATGTGATGAGAGTAAATATGTGACCTTTAACTTTTCTTTTTCTTTTTAAAGCCAAACCCTGACCATGTTTTCTGACTGGGGACTGGGGATACAAACTGGGGATGAAAATTAGCAGAGACTACGAAAAAAAAAAAGAACTACTAAAGTAATATTTCTCAGGCGTATTTTCTCATTGCGTGTTCTTGTCTGCAGGTACTCGGTTCATATCCTGACCATGGTGATGGCAAACTACCTGATCATCATCACAGCCGACATCAACAGCGTGCACAGGCAAGTGAGCGCTATGATTCCTCTAAGAGAGGCTTCCACCAAATGCTCGCTTCTTCTCCTCGTGTTCCATCACCAAAACATTGTCACTAAACCAGACTGCTGTACCAGAAACAGCCTGTCGACAGACGGATGACAGCACTGAGAAAAAGTTGTACTTACTTATTTTTTTCAGGTAGAACTTGTCGGGCAAGGATGAAAACCAAGCCCAGAAACCGTTCAGATTGCCGGCCATCAGGATCCATTTTTTTTAGAGTACCATTAGAAAGAAACATGTTGTTTTTTTCCCTGGTTTTATTTTTCCTTTGGGGGAATTTTTTAACTAATACATTCCAACAAAAACCTTTGAGCACTGACACCCACCCACATTGTCTCTCTATAACGATATGGCTGGGTCCACAGCAGAAGGTTGAAGGCTCACATCATCAAACTGGCATCAAACCCTGTCAGGTGGAAGTCAACCACAACAAACAAGACAGTGGGCATGCGTCTAATTGTTTATTTCTTCCTCCACTGATGCTTCTGTGCAGCTTATATTTGAAACCTTGTTTGCGTTTGTCTCATCATGCTTGGTTGTGTTTCTGTGTGTGTGTGTGTGTGTGTTTTGGTCGCTAGCCACAGATCTGATGTTTGGGTATGTCCCTGTGGTATTCACTTGCACAGGGGTTACCTGCAGGGACAGCTAGATAAAAACCGGTAGTGGTAGTGTAACTTCAGGTGAAACACGGTGTCGCCTTTGATAAACATACCATGTTAATCGTGTCGAGATAAGAGTGAACTAGATAAACGCCAGAGGAGGAGCAAAAACAGTACTGGAAAGCTTAAAATTCATGTGTTTGGCTGCTCGTGATGTCATCATATGGAGAGAGGTATTAGTAAATGTCCACGCTTCTGCCAGTATGGAGGCAGTGCAAACTGGGATGATCAAGGCTTGAAAATGGGCTGTGAGGAAATGTGGCATTCCCATAGATGTGCAGGTTAACACAGCAGCAAAAAACACAGGTGGAAAGCGCTTAAGCGAAAAGAATTTGGACCATTTCCATTGAGGATCTTGTTCCAGTCTTAACTGTTTGAGGGGGAGGGGGTTTTAGATAACACACCCCATCGGCATGGTGTGCACGCCTGTTGTTTTTTCTTAATGACAAGCTGCAGGTTTCACCCAAAGGAGTGGTGTCACGGGGCATTCCTCTTCCATTCATTTGAAAATAAAAGGCATCCATGACAGTTCAATTAGGTTTGAAGAGAATTTTCACTTTCATTTCACCTGAGTCAAAATGGGACTTTACACAAGCATAAACAACAGCTGCCTCTTTATCTGGAAAACATTTAGTCTATTCAATAATGCAAATCCATGTTTGCTCAGTTTACCACAAATACCAGATTTTTTAATGGTATAAAACTATTTTTCTAAATCCAAAAAGTCCTCAAAGTGGGAGCCAGTTGTCTGAACCCATATTCAGATATAACAGCTTATACCACAGAGAAGGGAGATTTCCGGGAAATCTTCTGACTAATAGATGTCCCATCATCAGTGGAAAAAGACTATTGGAAAACAAGTCTAAACGTTCCCCAAACATTAGCCGCTAATGAGTCATCAAATGCTACAGCAAAGACTTTGCAAACCTACTCGAAACAATTGCGTAACAGGAAGCTCTTGGTGGCTTTTTGCTCATATTTGTCCCTCCTCACGCAGGTACTCCATGCTGACGGCTATGGGCTATCTGACGTTGTGCCAGGTGAGCCGAGTCTTCATCTTTAACTATGGAATACTTTCCACAGACTTCTCTGGGTAAGAATTGGATTTTTTTTTTTGTTTGTTACGTCATCCCTTATCTGTTTGACACACCCTTCTTAATGACAGCATAGTGGTGCTTTCAGGTGTAGGGGAGCTCCTTTGTTGACTGTTAACACGTCCAAACCGTCTTTGGACACTGTGACCAGGGCCACACCTTTCTGTAGATACAACACCTCTGATTTAAGGGTTGTTCCAGCTGTGGATCTGTTGTGCCTGACGCAGGACCATGTTGTAAAGTGTGGGCAGTTTGGTGCTCCCTTTGAAGGCTAATTGTGTAACATAAGCATAATGTCGTATTTTATCTTTAAAAATTCACGAGTCACAAGATGACGTGAACTGGGGGGGGGAAAGCATCTCAATGGTACCTATTATAGACACAAATGCAATTATTTCTACATTTCGTCCCCAAACTAGAGTTTCCTGAGGTTTTGAACGCACATTCTGGTCAAAACAAGAATCAAGGTTGTCCAGACTTTGCTGTTTGTTTAAGAGGATGCAGTTAGCGCCCCCACTGACAGTCAGAATGTAAACTAGATATGAATTATACTCATTAACTCTCGAAGCATGTGGGAGCTATTACCAAAACAAACAAAGCTCACATTTCTGCTCATCAGACAGCTGATGTTGAATTCTTCATTTAGGAACCAGGGCTGAATTGACCGACGTTGTTAAAACCCCACAGATTGAAAGACTGAGGTCGGGTGGGGCTGATAGGTATTTTTAATACATTTTTACTTCCATAAACAACAGGCTCTTCATATCTTTGTGTTTAGTATGTATAATGACGTGTGTGCATTCAGTGGAAAACATTAAAAAACACCAATAACTAACTGCATACAGAGTTTATGAAGTGGACGTGTTTCAGATTAAATATGGTGAGTTTTCAGTGGTATTATTGGCCGGTCGGTGCCCATCAACGATCAATTAGAGATCGGTAGCCTTCCTGCTGTCTCTGATCAGTCTATTCAGGTAACTGTTCAAAAATCATTTTGGCACTAGCAACTGTATGTAGTATTTACAAGCTTTGCGTTCTGTTATATCCGTAATATCCTCGAAATGTGGTGTTCATGGTGAAGCAAAACGCACAAATAAAGGAGTTGGAGCTTCCCAATTCCAATGTGCAGCATGATGTGAACTTGAAGCTTTGAGGATTGAAATATTAGTGGATTGAAAGCAATATGCTGCTTTTATTCATTTAGTTTTTGACTATATCCTCTCAGTGTTTTTTCCCCCATTGTATTTCCCCTTTAAAACGGGGCTGTTAACTTTGTAGAGCCGCCTCTTTGCTGGGTGGATAGATTTGCTGGCAGTCTCACTTACACTCCACATGACTCTGGTTTCTGCCAGGCCTGTGAGCTGGACTGTGGTGTGGTCATAGACTGAATCAGGGATTCTATTTTCTTTAAAAAAAAAAAGATTTTATATCAGTCTAGTATGAATGGATTTTTCAAAGCAGTTTTCCTTATGTTCCACTTCATTGTTACAGTTAATCAAGAGTTCATCACTAAGTGTACAAACGTTCCCAATATCTGAAGCGTTCACGCTTTGGTTTGAGAGTTTGGGCTTTCAGCGTGTTGGATAACGCTGTAGGCTGGAGGCCACACCGGTGGGCTGGTGCACATGCCGGCTATCACCCTGAAAGTGTTTCTTTAAAGCCCGGTGCCAACTCCCACTGAGCTGGCAGTGCCAGCCACACCGCCTGCCCCGCTCTTCCACAGCTTTCCATGCTGTGCACACAATGCAGCCCACTCACAGTCAGGAACCAGTGATCCAGAGGGTGCGTTTGGGACTCAGATAGATTTATCGATGAATAGAAAGGTATGAGATGCTAACTGTACCAAGCCGTTTAAAAAAAATTCCCTATTACTTTCCTTTAAGCAAGTTTGTGTTTTGTTTGTTGTTCTGGATACCACAGTCTGAAGCAACAAGTTTAATATATTTACACTTATCTAAAAGAGTGACTGCTCTTGTTTGCCTCGTTTTGACCAGTGAAACTAAATTTTGGACTTTGGCTCTCACAAGCTCAGGATGCAGAAGTGCAGCTTTCAAAGACACCATGATGATTCTGTGAAACTGTAGGGATTGGAATGAATCCCACTGGATTAATAAGTGACCCGAGTTGCCTCTACTTGAAAAGAATGAAGTGATTCACTAGAGAAAGCAAATTCTGTAGCCGCACACGGGGGCCTAGCAGCCTCCGACCAGGGAGGGGCTTAGTTTGACATGGGTCGGCCAGTAAATTGAATCACCAGAAAGCGCTCTCTTTTGGAGACCAGAAAGTGGTCTCCAAAAGATCCCGCTGGTCAGGCACTAGGTGGTGCTTGGAGGTCTTTCATGGTCTCTTCTAACTTTTAAAAAGTTTTCTTGCAGTCGCCGACTGGTAAAAGTTGGCGATGTGCTCAAAGATCACTATATGTGGGTGGCTATGGGGGACAGGATATGTAAATCAGAGGGCTTGAAAAGCTTCCAAGCAGCTTGGTTTTTTGGTGTGAAATCTTTCGGTTCGATAATTCTTTTTGTTTTTTTAAATGCTGCCAGCTGTGATGAAAGAAGCCTCCACGGTAGCTAAATCTCTCTGCTCTGCCACTTCTTGGTGGATCAGTGTTCACTTTAAGAAGTGTGTGCGTGCTGATTTGCTCCCATAATAACCCTCTGTAGGTAATTGCAAGGCAAGTTTATTTGTAAAGCAAATTTCACACACAAAATCCTGTCAAATCCTGTCTCAAATCAAGTTTTAAAGATTAAAATATCCTGAAGAATCAAAGAGTTATGGAGTAAAAAAGTTGAGGAAAGCAGAGAATGAAGCATCTGCTCTGTAGACCAGAGGAACACATCCTGGCCTTAGATTAAGTCACAGAGGCTGTTTTAATTGACTCATCTCATTGGCTGTTGGCCATCAGTGAGACTACATACATCCCCAAATCTCTAAATGGATGTACTTTTTCTTTTCTTTTGCCCAGACCTCTGATGATAGTAACCCAGAAAATCACCACGCTGGCTTTTCAGCTGCATGATGGTAAGAGAAGATGGTGGATATACACACAAAACGCACACTCCATCTGAAACATGCGTTTTCATTTCCACTGTCTGAGTAAGTATATAAAAAGACTTAGAGCCGTGACTTTTCTTTTTTAGGTATGTGTAAGAAAAATGAACAGCTGATGTCGGAGCAGAGGCCTATGGCTATAAAGTAAGTTTTTACTTTGGACACTTGTTTTTATTAAACTATTCCAAAGTCTTTTTAAAAATACAGAGATCATTTTATTGTGCCTCACAAGGGGAGACATAAGGAGACATATTTCTGTATTCTTAATTGGAATGTGACTCTTTTTGTCCCACACTTGGGTTGTCTTTAATACAAATCACAAAATGAAATTACCTTTGTAAAAGAGGAATTTACCCTTTTCACAAAGGACAGTGACATAGAAATAAATATGGCAAATAGCTTTCTCTTAAAGAAACATGGTGGGAGCTTAGAAATGAGGCATAATGTTGCATGAAAGATTCTCCATTTTTCTGCATGCCAGTCAACATAATCACCCCTGTACGCTAACACATTTCTGGACTGCAGTAAGATTTCTGTGCTACACTCCTGTCATCTGGTTTATCCTGATTGCACTCAGCAGATCTCGCTGTCCTGCCTTGAATATGGAAATGGTTTATTCCCTCCTTAACAAACAGAAGCCAAGTCACTCATAACATAAAAATTGTATGTGATTGAAAGTGAACAGGGTAATATATATTCAATTTTCAAGACTCATAATCATTCTTCACATTGTAGTTTGAGTTAAAGATAAATGACCTGCAGCTCTTTTGCTTGCACTCAATGTAAAGGAAGGACGCGGCTGTGATGTAAATCCGAAATTATGACTTGTCCTGCCTGGTTTTCACTAATTTCTCCTTTTCCCCCTGCAGAGTTAGACCTTCTCTCATTGAGTACCTGAGTTATAATCTGAACTTCCTGAGTGTCATGGTGGGGCCTTGCAGTAACTACAATGACTACATAGACTTCATCGAAGGCAGACACATCAGCAGGAGGCTCAGACAGCCCGCTGGCACCTGTAATGGGCAGAGCAGTTACAGTCACACTCCACATGTATCGCCCTTTGTAAGTTCATAAATCCATTTCTAACTATCTAGAAGTATTAGAGGCACTGAGTATAAAGATATACAGTAATTATACTTGTTCCTTGTCATCTACCTGAAAACATTGCAGGTTAATGAGGCAGTGCTAGAGCTAAATTTAAACAGTTGAAGCTATTTGGTTTGTGCAAATCTTTCTGTCTTGTATGATTAATGAATGAATTCACAGATTCACGTGTGTAACATGTGCTTCAAACAATGCTCGGAAATCATCTGTGATCTCTTCCAGAATTCTGTCTGTCGAAAACTACTGGTCTGCTCTGGATGCATGCTCGTCTTCCTCACTGTGACTCGGTGGCTGCCTATAAAACATAATGTGGACCCAGCTTTTGTCGGCCACGCCCCCTTCCTGACCAGGCTCACCTATGCTTTTTTCTCCATACAAGCAGCAAGGCCCAAATTCTACTTTGCGTGGACGCTGGGTAAGCACTGTGTCTGTGTTTATTGATTATATACAAGTTGTCTACGGCCAACACAGCTATTTTATTTCAAGAGGTTATATTTGACTAAATCCTGTTAAGTGTCTAGATATATTTTTTATCTCATGCCCTACAACATTGTCAGTCTTGTTAAATTTAGCCTGGTATTAATTGCCACTGACTGGTTTCTCTTTGGCCTTGTCCCCATGAACAGATATTTTTCAGGATTGAATATTTTCCCAATTATTTGCAGCATCAAATAGTGAAACATGCAATTTTCCTAAACTATTTTCCATTGGCTTCTCAGACTCTGGTGTACTCATCTGGTACACATTTGCATTTCTGATGGATTAAGAGCTGGCTTTATTTCAAATTATTAGAGTAGGCTCACTTATTTAAAAATAAATTGCATGCTGGGGATAGTTGTAATTGAGATTTTTTTCCTTGCTTTCCTGATCCTTTTCCCTGTATCGTCAGCTGATGCCGTGAACAATGCAGCAGGTTACGGTTTTCTGGGAATGGATGAAAGTGGGAAGCCATCCTGGAACCTCATCTCCAATATCAACATCATTGGGATTGAGGTAACTTTAAATTTTCCACATGATAAAACATCAAAACATTCATATTCCTGCAGCTCACTGACTACAGCTACGGATCTGTGTTTCAGACAGCGACCAGTTTCAAGACTTTCATAGACAACTGGAATATTCGAACTGGAGTTTGGCTCAAAATGTGAGTTCGAGTCGGATCCCTTTTTTCTCGGCACTTTGCAAATGATTTAGAATAAAATTAACGTGTCGTTCCTCTTTTCAGAGTGTGTTACGACCGAGCCCCTACGCACCGCTTAGCGCTCACCTTCATCCTGTCTGCCCTGTGGCACGGCGTTTATCCGGGGTACTACTTCACCTTCCTCACTGCCATCCCCATCACGCTGGCAGCTCGAGCTGTGAGTGGTCCACCTAAACAGAACCAAAAGCAAAGTGCAACTCAATGAAACAGAACATGACATGTTGGGTTTCTTTTCTAAGCTTTAACCAAGTACTTTTGTTTGTTTTTTTTAAGGAAAAGTATTCAATCTTATATTTTCTCATAATCTGTTTTTAAACTTAAACTAATGCACGCATGCTGGCAGATTTCTCACTGTTTCACACAGAAATGTTTGATTTGAATGTGTATGACATGACAGATGAAGTAGATTGCATTATATTGAATACACTGTGATAAACTTATTCCTCTTTGTTTCACCTCCAGATACGGAAATCTATTCGACACTTCTTCCTGGGGTCCAAAGCCAAGAAGCTTGCTTATGACATCTTAACTTGGGCAGCCACGCAGCTGGCCATCTGCTACACTGTCATGCCTTTTCTTCTTCTTTCAGTCGACGAAACTTTGGTCTATTACAGGTATGCCTGCTTAGAAAAAATTTGGACAAACACAGTATTTCCAAAGGAGCTCAAATTGGATGCGAAAAGTAGGCAAAAGAATGCTTTTAGAATCCTTGCATAGCGCTGACCTAAGCAGTTTCATGTAGATATTTTGTCTGAACCCTCTGTGCTATTAGTGACCTGTCTCATGTCACACTTTCCTACCCCTCTGCTTACAGTACAGAAATTACAAAATGTGAAAAACCCAACTCAGTTTTTCCTTCTGTTTCTCTCCAGGTCTATGTACTTTTATGTGCACATCATCAGCATTCTGGCCGCAGTCTCTCTGAGCTGGAAACATAAACCCAGAGAACCCTCTGCCACCACCAACTCATTTCACTCCGCTTCCTCCTCCTCCCTCTCAGCTCCGTGCACAGCCAAGTGCCAGCCTTTTCATTCCAACAACAATGACAAAGTAGACTGAAAACCCCTTCCACGCATTTTTCTACCCGGCTCTTTGTCTTCTCATAAAGATAAGTGAGTAACCGTAGAGGGCGCTCAGCCCACTTACAGTGGAAAACACTGCCTACTTAATCTTTTGAGACAAAACAGAGAAAAGACATCGGATGAAAAGTTTTATGATAAAGTAGATTGTGTGATTTTATACCCATGGCAGCAGATACACAAGGGGAGCTTTCTGTCCTCTTTAAAGATTAAGATATTACATAAACCGAAGAGGCATCCAGTAAAGAGACGCATTAGCAGAGGGAATGCCACTTGCAAGAGCCAGGACGA
Source organism: Menidia menidia (assembly GCA_907169785.1). NCBI lineage: Eukaryota > Metazoa > Chordata > Actinopteri > Atheriniformes > Atherinopsidae > Menidia > Menidia menidia. The sequence continues at coordinate 12,521,621 of CAJRST010038888.1, read as the reverse complement.
GTGGGAGGGCAGCGCACAGGCCGGCCGCGAACACCAGGACTCAGACGCAAAAAAACCTCATGGACAGACATTAGGAAGGAAATATATGGAGATATTTCTATAACACGTACACAAAGGCTGGCCTTGTTGGACCACAGAAGAGAGAATGCCACGACGAGAGAGAGCTGCACCCACTCTACCCATAGGATACTGTAGATCTGTGTGTGTGTGTGTGTATGTGTGTGAGTATGTGAGTGTGTAAGCATGTTTTCAAAGCTACATGCCCAAACCTCTGTCAGCGACCCTGAGTGTGCGTGAACCGTCAGTATTATTCCCACTACCTGCTGTCTGGAATGAAAAGCTGACTTTTAAACTTTACAAGAAGTCTTCCGTGCAGGATGGCAGCTTCTCCGGGCGAGGAGTGTGTCCTGCAGGACAGGAAGAAAACACATCTGAGGAGAAATCCATGAATAAATCAGAAACCTCAACTGTATTCCTGTGAGTATAAAGGAGAAGGTAACAGCTGGTTTCCTGTTACTACGATTGCCGGTGGACAGAAAGCAGAAGAGGGGGACATGAGCAGAAATCCGACGGATCATTTGACAGAAAAAGCAGTCTGTGTGGGAGCACGGTGCTCATTCTGAGGGTCCCTGCAGGACTGAGAGGGTGATTAAATAGAGACATCTGGTGGCTGTTTTTAATGACTGAGTTGAGTAAAATAATGAAAGCAAGTCTTCTGAAAATGACTGAAGCTGCCAGACTTCTTCATCTCTCATTTTACTCTGGAACAATTGAAGCCAATTATGCAATTTACACAGGGCTTAAGCACAGTTAGAATGCAAAAATATACTCTGCCTTTTATTAGCTGATTGTCTTCCTTTGAGTTAACAACAGTATGGCTCAGATCTCATGGCATTTTAAAAGTTGTTTTAAAAGTGGTTTAATTCATGGTGCTATCTGTAGGCTAGCATGCTTTAATTTTAACAAAGTTTGCTAGAAATGCTGATGGGGTATGATGCCCGGTGATTGAAAATGACATTATGTTGGAAAATGAAACAACCTCATTCCATTTTATAACCTACTGGGAATGTAACATACTTTTTAACTCTGGAGAAATGTGGGCTCCAGAATCACCTGCTTGGGCTCAGGTGATCCGGAACTCAGAGCTCAACTAATGAAGCATTGCTGGCTTAAGAATTTGTTTCACTGATGAGGGACTAACACATTATCATTGCAAACACTCAAGGGGATGTATTCACATTTTGAACTGGAGCAATAAGTGTTTAGAATGCACATGAACACATTTTCAGTCGTCTGCACTGGGTCACTTAGATCACTTCTATTTCTTTTTCATATCTGCAATTACTTTTAGAATAACGACATCACTGTTTTAAAAATGTCACCGCTTCAATGCACAAAAGCACCGAACTGAGTAATCTAATCTATGAGGATTGAGAAACTGAAGAACAATCTTTGCACAATGTAATTTTGCCAGCAATTCTTAACATGATGCCTTAATCTGATGTTGATCCACTGGTGAAGGCTGACTGCATGAGGTGGAAGTCCTGCAGTGTGAAGCCCAACAGCAGCTGTGATTGAACATAAAAATATGACACAAAGCCCTAGATCATGGATGAGGTCATAACTTTAAGATTTGAAGTAATATGTTTGTGGCAGCATGTGTTCATATGTCAGTAATATGTTTTAAGAGCAGGGAACAAGTGGCACATTTACAGAACTTGTCGTCCGAATTAGCAGCTATTTTCATGACTAAACATTGACAGTGAAGACCTTTAGTAGGTGTGTGTGTTATCTAAACTGTGAGGGTGTGTTTGTTTGTGTGTGATATTTTTTATATGATGCCACTGAAACATTTTAGTATTGTTTATTTGGAGGAAAAGGCGAGTCTCTGAAAGAAATAAAGCTTCAGCGAAACACATATCAGGCAGATTTTTTTACAACGAAGGTTGATCACTGTTTTTAACAATAATAATGTCTGATAATAAAGCTTTACTGTGAAAAACATCATTTTGTATGGCGGTGATTGACTGTAAAACAGTGTTTAATGTGAGTCCTCTCTATGGGATGCTGCTCCCAGGCTGCCTAACCTCTGATGAGATTCTCCAAGGGGCCTTTTCTCCGTCCCTCGTGTCACACGACCAGCCCCTCCGACACACACTCCTCTGTGTGTGTGTGCGCTGTTTTCATCCTGGCTGCACTCCTGGAGAGCTCATAACAGGTCAAAGGAAAGACAGGGGGTTATGGACGTATGGTTAACTAAAGCAGTCAGATCAGGTACAGTAGAATGTAATTTCTGTGAGGATTGATGGTAGTATGTGAACACAAGTAGTCTGTATCTATGCTGCACATAAGTAAAGTTTGTTAGGGGGGTGTGTGCATCTCTGGTGGAATGATCATGCCACCCACAGACTGGCTCATTTTATGCATGTTACATTTCTTGCTTGGTTTATTAACCCCGTTTCAGTGTGTGGCTCCTAACAGTTTGCATTTACTGTGCAGCATGAACAGTTTATTTTGGAATTGAAGGTAAACAAAAAGAACAAATTAACTTCCTAATGACAGTCGCAACATCCAGCAAAATGTATGCACAGTATACTAAACAGATTTTTTCAGCTATATTGTTTTAAACATAGCAAATAAACACACACACACACAAAATCAGACAAATTTAGACTGCATTATTTTTATTGTTATATTCGTCTTTTTTGTGTCCTCTACAGATTTCTGTGCTTACTGTGTTTCAACTTGAGTCTGAGGGACTTTAAAAAAACAAACTCTGCCACCTGCAGGTCACAGAGGGGTAAAACTCATACGTTTAAACCAGTAAAAGCAAAATGAAAGTGACAGTAAAGCTTTGTGCGACTGCTTTTCTTTTTAAATTGACACTGTGAATAGAAGCAGCCAACTCACATCAATTCATGCTATTATTATTTTTGCCTCTGTGCTGGAGTGAACTTTTTCCAAAGCCCCAAAAAGTATTGAGTTAATGTATGTTTTGACTCAGCTTTGGTTGACATTTTAATAAATGTCAAAGTCACGTTTATCACAATGGAAATTGTTGTGTCCACTTTTAGATTGTGTGAACTGTAAGTCTTTTTAGTGTACCTTTGCACAAAAATCAAGAGTCTATTGAGGAGGTTATGTAATCTATTTTTTTTTTTAATCCCCTGACCATCATTTCAGGATGGATCTAAATCCTCCAGACAGGTAGTTCAGTGGAAAGCAACTCAAGGAAACACATTTCCACAAAGTCAATCAAGCAAGAGTTTTGAAGTCTGAGTTCGGTCCTTTACCACCAAACGCCGAAATAAAACTAATCTAGTCAATCACTGTGTGGAAAAGAAACACACAGAAGTCCTTGTTTTTTAAAAGAATCACAAAATCAACATCCTTTCCTTATGTTCTGTGAAAGCTCAGGAAGGTACTCAGGTTTCAACTAGTCTTCATTTTATTTCAGTGCATGCATGATGGAAATGAAGCAAACTTAACTTAATAAATACATAATTCCATTGTACAATTTCTTCACTTTCATGAAGAGTCTCAGTCTCACACACAGTACGTGGCTAGAATCATTCATGTCTTATGTTTAGGCAATGCAGGGATGAGCTGTAACAGAAATCCGTTGGAACGTCCTTCCAGTCAGAGAGAAATGTGGGGAGTGAGAAGTAAGTGAGAATATCTATTTTGTCATGACAAAGAGTCTTCCATTCACTGCTTCCCAACATCTCAGTCTGTGGAGAGATTTGACTACTCCATGTGTCTGCGTCGTCAATGTGTCAGAGATAGAAATCTCCGGATTGCTCTGAGTTTATGTTAAGAAGAAATAAAGTTGCCCTAACTTTAAATACCGGGAAGCTGTGTGCAGTAAATGTGGGAAGGAGCACAGCAGATACTCAGGTGGAGTGACTGGAAAGAATTATGCATTAGTACAAGCAGAAGTTGTCGTATCACGAAATTAAGCTCTAACCCTCTGCTGTGGTGCAGCTGTTTCTGGTTATGAGAAAAGTTTCATCTGACGAATCATGTAATGCTGAGGCCCGATCTGGAGGACAAATTGGACAGAGGGCTCAGCTGATTAAATGTTTGTAGCTCCCATTATTTTTCAATCAGCTATTCTAATATTTTTTTTCAAATGGCAAACTTTCAGACACCAAAAGTTTTTTTTGGTGTCTGAAAAAAAACAATTGTTTTTAAACAAAAAAGCAACAAGGAGGTTATACCAGGGAAACAAAACAAAACAAGAATCAAGCGTTCAAACACAAGGAAGTCACTGGTTGTCATGGCATTCATTCTAAACAGAAGACACGACGGTCATAACCACAACAGCTGCATCGGTCCCACCAGATTTTTGTTGATTAGTTGCTAAGAATCCCGTTATATCTTCTGGTGTGTTCTCATGTTTTGTTGCATTGCACTGGTTTAGAAATGTCCTGTGACATTCAAGAATCTCTCAAACTTCCAGGCAGCCTGCTTTTTGTCTAAACATCTACAGTCAAAGCTTCATAGCTGTTTGGACAGACTCGGAGCAGAAGTCAGGCCACTGAAATGAAGAAATAAATCTGTGTCAGTCAGTGAGGAAGAGGTGAATTTATGTTGTCTCTTCGAGTGTTGACCTTTTTCCTGTGCTTAGTTCACAGTCTGCAATCAAATGATTAAAAAAAAATCCTTCACAGAACACTTCAAATAGTTTGACTGCTTACTCTGAAGTGCTGGGTCATAGCCAGTTTTTTAAACACTCCACTGCCCAGGGAAGTCCAGTGTTAGTCCAGAAATCTTATGGATTCCAAAAAATGATTAATTAAGATTCAGTTTTTGCTGCCCTCTGTTGGGGCGGGCGGTGACTGTGATTCCTCCTTTTCCTCTGTCTTGCCTTCTTTCTTCTCATCATCACTTTTGAAGAATAGAAGAGGAAACATACCGAGGATGCAGCCGATGCCCACGCCGATGGCTTTACCCTGCACACACGCAGATGGACGGAATAACAATGACAAGTCTGAGGGAGCTGTTCCAAATCAAAAAGTAGCCCACAGATAAAAACTATCCAGCTTTCCAACCTATCATTTCTCGCACGCAGAACTTTCTTAATGTGGATCTAAAGCCTAAAAAAACAACGTGGACACAGATATTCTAAGCATGAGAAGTTTTCCTCCTTACAGTCTGACATATATTTCCTGACCTCCGGGGACAGCTGGCTCTGTTAGCCTCCCTAAAATGTAACAACAATCATTGAAACTAATTGCATTTCACAGCCCAGCAGTCACAGCATATTAAAAATCATTTGGGGGAGATTTAGCCCCAGCGTGACCGTGTAACTTAAAGGGCACATTACACCAATCCGTGTTTCTGTTGCGTACGTGTAAACAGCTTACATGGTCTGCTGTTAAAAACGGCTTTGAATATGCACTAAAAGCTCTGCTAAAAGTCATGATGTTGTGCAGGACGAACTGGAGGATGTGCTCTGGAAGGGAGACCCTCTGTCATACGCACCGTGTGACAGCTGACTCTGGTCTGCCACATGTCCGCCTGTTTCGGGCTCAGGTCAGGAATCTGCATCCCCAGCCGACACACCAAAGCCTCCACGTACCCTGCCAGCCTGGACACAGGGAGGGTCAGACATTTGATGAGAGCCAAAAGGCTGCTCAAGAAAAAGACTAAATATACAAGCAGTGTATGCATATTAAAGACTAAAAGTATTTCCATCCTTATAGCATATCAAGTGTGAGCAGGGTTTCCGAGCAGAGGCATTATTCAAAAGTAAAAGAAATAAAGAACAAGTGAATTAAAATGTTCCACGCAGACAAATGAGTGAAACAAATTCCCATCACTGTAAAGTAACCACAGCTTAGGCCTCAGGCCCAGTCAGTAATTAGCATCTACATTAAATTTCCAACTGCTGATTTGTGTTTGCCTTAAAGCAGCTCACATAATGATCTCCTGCTGATATTTGTCAGCAACAAATGTCGTGTTTCATCAAATAATCCGCAGAGCACTTTTTTCCGTCCACCAAATGTATTGGGAATAAGGACGAAAGAAATCAGCAGATTAGTGCTCCTCTCTATTCCTCGTGGCTGCCATCTTTCTTAAATTCAGCGGGATGTGCTCAAACAGCAGAAAGAAGAGAAGAGGCATGGAGTCACTTCCTGTACTCTTCATGATGTTTTGCGCATAGTAGAGCAAAGACTGATAGAGAGAGCCTTCAAACAGACACTCATAAATAATCCTGAATAGTAAATACTTTTGCTCTCGGCTGTTAGCTTATTGTTGACGATACTATGTTCAGAGCTGTGAATGAAAAAGTCAAATCCATCTCTAAAATGTGACTTTCTACATGAATGTATGAGTAGAAAATGCATTTTGTGGAATGTAGTGAGCGTGTGGGCAGGGAGAGAAGAAACACATGAGGATGATCCCCATTATTACAGAAAGATTAAGAAATTCGATTTGTTATTTTTTTATGAAACACTTAAGCAACACAAATATCCAGCACAAGAGACAAAGACATAGTTAGCAAATGGAGTACATGAACATAAATAAATAAATAAGAGCTCACTGATATTAGGTAGACAGCTGGTAAAGCCTGTAGAAAATAGACACCATGTTGTAATTTTTCTATCCATCTAAGCCTCTAGTTAGTGAGCCAGGGACTTGATGCATTAGAGTGTTTAATGATAAACTATGCATGAGCAAAATGTAAAGATGTGGTCTGTTCGCCAGTTTCACCTTTTGAAATGGACAAATGATGCTAATATCCTCCTGTAACTAAATACAGAAGCAAAAACAGGAACAATATGGTGATCAAAGTGATGGAGAACCCTCATGCATCATAATATGGATCTGAGTTTATGAATTTAAAGCACTCAAGCGTGACAAAAGAAATGTAATTGAATATTTCGACCGAGGTCTGGTTCAGTCATTGGGACTAATGGATCTTCGGTTCACTGCACACAAAAATAAGCTGCAGATGGAGCTGTCGAGTTTCAGGGGAGTGATAGTAGAGTATCAGAAAAAAGAAAACAGGCAAGCCCATGGGTGGGTGTGTAAGTGTGTGTGTCTGCAAGACAGATGCAAACTTTCATTAAAAAAAAGCAAATTAACAATGACTAAAATATATATAACTAGCAGAGTTAGATATTATTGAGAAAATGTTATCTCTCTTAGGTAAATCAGAAGAAAATAATTATACCAGCATGCTGGATTTGTGTTTTTCAAGGATTTTTAATTAATCAAACTGAAAATAACCATTAAACTAAAATAGATCTCCAAATCAACCAACAATACCTCTGACTGCACAATAATATAGAAACACCTGGCTTATATCATTTAAGTCCAAATGGATCAGCAGATGAACTTGAAACAAATCACATGACAAAATCATATTATAACCAGCAATGAAAGTTACTGAGGGCTTTCTGCCCCGAGTCCTTGTCAGAGTCTCAATGTGAGACAAAATGTGCACTGTTAGGGAAGCAGAGAGCAGCATGAAACATGAGCTGGCTACATCACAGCCCACCAACACTTCATCATCAAGAGATATGCAGTGTGAGAGCACCAAAACTACCAAAGAATTAGCCCGATGGAGAGAAGAAATCATTCAAGCAGAGGGATGAATCCTACACACTGAGAAGCACCAAATACAAAGAAACGACACTGTTCTAATTATCAATAAGTAAGAACAGTGAGTTTGAGAGAGAAATTGAAATGACTTTTCAAGACAATGACTCAGAGTATGCTTAAATGTAAATTTCTCTGCCCCAGAAAGTCATTGATGCATTGTGCCCATTAGAACATCGACTGAGGCTGAACGGTAATAACTCGCCAGTGTCTGCTGCTCATTAAACAGAAGTCATTAACTTCAGATTTCTGTGTACTGTAATAAGCTGTGCCAGTCACGTGTTTGGATTTCTAAAATTCAAAGTAGCAGGTATCTAAATAGTTTCGACTCAGTCATGCCATCAGTAACCTGTGGAGCGACTAAAAAGCTGTATTCCACTGCTTTCCTTGGTACTGATCTAGTGATTAGTAAGTCACATGAAAACAGTTAGCAATGAAGGGGAATCTTGAATCCTTTTATCGATCCCACGCTCAGTCAGTCCAACCTGCCTCAGTAAGGACTACACTGTGCGTCCCTCTCACTCTCAGCGGACACTTCAGTGCTGCTGGCTTGCAGACTAATTTCCTTTTATGTGTAAGAGGCACCAAGGTTGTGATGCAAATGTAGCGAGTGAAGGACACCGCTCCGATGACATAGCCTTCCCTTTCCCCAGCATGAATCTATCAAAATGTAAGGGGGAAAACAAGTCTGGTTCCATCTAATCTCACCTTCACCAGCAGACCATAAAGAACCTTTTTTCTTTAGGTGATTGAATGGCAGCGAAAATGCGTGTGTCTGCCGAGCGCCCCAGCAGTTTGACCTATCCATCAAACTGACAGGCTGCAGAGACACTGACGTGTCCCACAGTCTTCTTTACAGCAGTTTTCATTAGTCACAAGTCTAGAATCTGTTACTTTCCGAAATCCATCGGACTGCTAACACCAACAACTATTACTGTGAGTGGGGTTGATGGTGCTGATTGTACTAGATGATATAGTAATCACATCATTAATTTTTCCACTAAGAGGCCCTGAAATAAAATATGAGCACTGGAATGATCGGATAAACTGCAGCCAGCTGAAAGGGCCGTTTTCCTCTTTCTCCCTTAATGAACTATGAAATAGGACAAATTGACATTCATTCGTTTATTAAAATATGTTTGGACTACAAAAATGTTGCAATTTTTTATGGCTACAAGATTCATGAATCAGTATTTAAATCCACACTTGGATAGATTGTAATCATATATAATCACAGAGTAAAAGGCTGCTCTGGAACCTGTGACGCTTTCCAGAGTCTTTGCAGGAAATGATTCCCCCTTTCCCAATGTGTCTTGAGGTGTGAGTGAAATCCTTACCCCAGGCCCGCCAGATCTGACACCAGGTTGCCAAGTGCAGCAGCTGCAGAAAATGTAAAACAACAGATGAGTTTAGTGGATTAGTGTAAAAACACAAGAGTGCAAATTATTCATAATGCAACCATGACCAAGCATTATTCAGTCGGATTCTGTGTTCTTCATCGTGTATAACATTTAGTTACTTCACTGAAAACATAGGTAAGCAGTGCCTCCAGTTTTAGAATCAGGAGGAGAGGCAAGGGACAAAAATAACCAGACACAATGCAACCTGGAATGTTCTCTGTGAGATAAGTCATTTTGGCTAATCGAAGCCCCGCCATGTGCAGAGAATGTACAAGACATAAAAGATATTTATCTGTAAAGGGCCTCGGTTAGAAAGCTGGATAAAAAGAGAGAACCTTTCCAGATGAAAAAGAATGAGTTCTGCCTCCTGAGATGGATATCGTCCTTTTAGAGGTTTGAAAGGCATGAGCGGCTAGGTAAAGGATATGAGATCAAACCAGAACTCACAGGGTGGATTATATCTCCAAGTTGGCCTGAGAGCAACTCGAACAACACGGGAGTGATTGGGGGAAAGAGTACCTCAGAGAAGGAATTCAATCGCTGTCTGCTCCCCCTGCTACTAAACTACTCTGAAATGTAATTATCAATTTGTTGAATGATGATGGATGGAGAGCTGTCTCTTAGCTTTTGCCATCGTAGCTATTTTGGAGCCAGAGGGGATCCCATTTGTATAAGCAGTATGAACCACATTCTGGTACCAAAAATTTCAGAGGCACTGATCAGACTAAGTGAATTACGTTAATTATGCCGTGATTTCTTTCTGGGTAATTTATTAACTGTGAATTTATTTACAGAATTTGATGCTTTTTCGCAGTGGTGCCAAGCAGCCTTACAGGTAATTGTGCTTTTAGCACTATTCCGTAATGAGTTTACATCTGAAAACAGTTGGTTGTGAGGCCGCTTGGCACCGCATGGATTTAAATCTTTTAGCTAAAGTTTATGAATGTGAATTGTGAGACAAATTGTAGATTAAAGTCATCATAGCTCAACAGAAACACTGATATAACAATGTAATGAGACAATGTAAGTCAAAGTCTGGTTGACTTGAGGGTTGAGATGAAAAAATAGAGCTAGGTTTCACTATAGATAAATGTTGCTGTTTCTGTAAGTGGGTAATGTTGAGACAGAGGTCAGGCGGATGATGTGTTGTTTGCAGGATCCTGTGCTTTACTGGTGTTTTCTTCAGAATCACTGCCACTTAAAAGGACAATCACATTCATATAACTACAACCCTTTAACAGTCTATTTACATTTCTGCAGAGTAACTTCAAGTAGGACATAAAACTGGAGATGTGAAGCAATCTTTAAAAAAAACCTAAAGATTGATTAAAATAACTGAATAAATTCACTGAACCTACTGACTCTGTTTTACTCTTTAATTGAAGTTTTTATATATTTAAATTGTAAAAAGAGTTCCTAGGCCAACTGAGCTGCAAAGCACCCATCTTCATCCAGCTAGCTCAGACACATTTGACTCCTGCAAGTGGTGATTAGTGGTCCTCACTACAGACTCCACATCAGTGCTTTATCACTCTGGATTGGGTTAAATACCTGAAAACCTCTTACTTTCCACAATCCTGATGTCCCCAATCTGTCAGCAGTAAGTAAATGGAGTGCTACAGAAAATGCTGTAAAACTCTTTCCTTAATGGGCTCCACTGAAATAATTAGATGAAGCACTACAATTCAAACTGATTTGAAAATGTTAGTTGTCATAGCTGATTTTTTCTTTTAAAGACATTGATTTAAGTGCAGATTTACTAAAATAAACTAATATTTTGCCTTTGACAAAATTAGTTATTTGCCCAGTCTCTGAATAGGAAGAGGACATTCTTCAGCATTTCGAGTACACACACTTTGTGGTTCTTCAAAGCGGTCAAAGCTGCTCTACACTCACAGCCAGGCGAACATCAAGTGCCTCCACCTGATACTCTCAGTGGGAACAAGGGATAACATTAAAATGCAAATGTTCAACGCTGAGCTAAGTGGATATTACTGTCAGCCTTTTTTTATATCCTGCTCTTTTTCCAGTGCAGCTAAACTATAGAATCTTGGTTGAGAAATTGCCTTTGTTCTATTCGTGATGAGTCCAGTATGACCTACACTAGCATGACTACTTATTAGGTTATAGATGCAGGGTTTCTGCTATAAACACACCTTCAGAATGAAGTTTTCTGAGATGAGAAACAAAATATTTCAGATGCTGAAATGCTGAACTGAGGTAAAAATGTCAAATCGACCTTCAGGGGATCCTTACCAGTAGCTATAAATCTAGTGCATTAATGGGTCATTTAGACTCGTACTTGGACAAATACAAAAATGTCACAAATCTTAAAACTGTGGCACAAAGTTAGAAATATACCAACCCTTATAGTTGTAGAATTATTTAAAGTTTTCCAATACAAGATTAGAGTATGTGGATACATTCATATTTCCATAAGAATCCATGAATACAGAATTATTCCAAAACATATTTGCAACAAACACACTTTAAACAAGTAGACTGTTTAAAGGATGCTATCAAAAATAGCAAATTACAATTAGGTTCACTTACCTGCCATAGTTGAAATACCAAGAATTACACCGATCGATAACTCAATCTGTGTGCCCTGAGAAGAACACACACACAGATGTTAGCAGGTTAATAGGAGCGCATCATGGTTGTCAGCATCAGAGCACTGTATGAAAAATAAATGCTCATTTTCATCCTGAGTAACATTTAATGAGGAGTAAAGATATCCCATTTTTGGGATCAAGGCCAATTGTTCATGACTGTCTGTGCATAGCTGCACTTTGACACTTTAATAAAGCCGCAAAGTTTTCTATTCCAGTCGCAATGTGTTGACAAAGCACCTTATGGTTGACCAAAGTGTAATAAGAGACTAAAAATTAGTCTTGAGTGAAATACGACATGAAACTCCAGAATCATGGCTCATGCACAAGAGCAAACAACCCACGCTGTGTTGAACACCAGGAGACTTTAAAAAGGATTTAAAAGAGGACAATGCAGAGGCCTTCATGACATGGAGGGGCAACTCGTTCCATATTTTTGCGGTGACCACCTGTAAGCTTCGGACTGGTCTTTGGGACATTTTAAAGTAAATTGTGTAACACTCTGGGAGTATAACTTTTCAAAGTTCTGACTAGAAAAACGCTCTTTAATTTGACAATTTGTGACAGTTGTGAAAGCATTTTTTTCCCAGATTGGTAGCACTGGGTGTCAAATATGGAGTCCAACTGTCAAAGTCCACATGGTGGGTGTCACAAAGGCCACTTGGTCATAATGATCAGACTTGAGTCTTTTTATCATTGAAACTCTGAAAATTCAGGGCCATCCAAGCTTTGATGCCGTATAATATTTCCAACCAAGGCTGGACTGAGTGGCAATCATATTTCTCAAAGGAACATAGATATGAACATCATCATCATAACAAGGAAATTCATTTCCAAACCGCAGGGCTTCATTGGCAACATGGAGTTTCTATTCTATGGCTGCCTCTCTTTTTGTTTATGGCTCCCTGTCCTGATTGTTGGCTTCTCATCGCAGATGTCAAGGAAAGAGGGATGGGATCTTCAAGAGGCCCTACTTTAATCAATGTGACGTGACAGCACAGAGGCACAAATCCGGTCAACTCAAGTGCAAGCAGCTTTTGTGATTCATTCATTATTTCTGCCAACTTCATTGACTAACTTCAGAAGGACTTAAAGAAGACATACTGTTAGAAAACTAATGGAAATGTTCAAAGGCAAAACGAGAAGAAAAAAACTGAGTTACAGTAGTGAAGCAAGAAGAGAAAAAGCACTGGATCAATAAACTGCACACAATGCTTCTCCCAAAAGCTCTGTGAAGCATTATATGAAAGCATACCAAACATTCCCATCGAACAAGCTGACACTTACAGCAACGATCATAATGCAGTTGTCCAGGAAACCAAATCCAACAAAAGGAATTGCATTGTGCAGCAGAACTGCGAAGTAAACACACACACGAACACAAAATCAATTATAATCACAGTAAACAGTCTCACATAGATTTCTTATTGTATCTGATGAAGTTTGAATTTTTTAACTGAATGTGGACAACATAAATATCAAACTGATCCACTCCCGGAATACAGAGAAGCTGTAAAACAGATGCCTCATAGAATACAAAGAAGACTACAACCCTTACCTCTTAATCATTATTCAGAGCTGGTGGGGGATTTAATATCAGAAGGCTAACCTTCAGCTTACTGTAGCAGATCTTATTACGTTTTGACAGATTCCACATCTCAGTTTTCATCTTAATTTTGATAAATGGATTTTAGCTTCTGACCTTTCTTGTAATGCCACCATCAAGCTGAACTTTTAGGAAGTGTAGAAACCGTTTTGAATGTTGGTGCTGGTGGAGGTGTTCTCTGTCTTTTCTTACCAACTCTATATTTTGATTTGATCTGCCTGATGCTTTTTGACAAAGGAGAAAATCAGAGCTCTGCAAAATGGAAATGCACAAAGGTCGAAAAGTCTGGCGCAGTCCCTGATTATTCTGGAAGTGTCACAGCCAGCTGCTTTAAGGTGAGGGATTTATCATTATTAGATGTCTAAAAAGTGTCCCATTAACTCAAAACTTTTGTTTGCATCATATTTGCATCAGTTTCTTTTTTTGACCATTCATGTTATACTTACAGTAAAGCTAAAAGATTTAATCCATCAGACAGTTGTAAAGATAATTGTCATCAAATAAACCACATTAAAGTATCCCCTAAAAAGCTCATGGTGAAGAATGACTACTGGATGGCATTGCATGGCTTCCATTTGGAGTGAAAAAATGCTTTTATATGGAAATGCTGACACAATCCCAGAGTAAAATTGGAAAATTTAATCCAAAGTGAACTCAGTGATAAGGCCTTATACATTTCAGTGCGTCAGCACGATCAAAATGCTAAAGTAGCATGTGAACCTGGCCATCACATCAGTATAAATCTTTAGTAAATGGCCACACACTCATGCAGAACTTGCTCTTATCTTATATGCAGAGATATACCAAAAACATACTCCAATGGAGGAGCTTTTTATAGTTTGTTACTTTCTGAATGATTCTGTAATATCTGAGCAATTTTAACATTTCAAGAAAGCACCTTGCAAAAAAAAATCTAACACGAAAAATATCTAGCACAGTTAAACTTTTCCTCCCCTACTAGAATGAAAAGGTACTTTTCAGATCTGCAGCACAGATCTAAACTTCTCTTTTTGTCAAGAAAAAATAAAGAAGCTTCATCCACTCGAAAGACAAAAACAGACTCCTTACCATATTTTAACTGGGCTGAAGTAGGTGGTGCGATTACCAGCTGTCCTGAAAAAAAAGGAAAAAGAGGACTTTTAAAGTATTGATTGTCTTCTCTGACCAGTGTTTCTTTGCTCATCAGTCATGACTGGAGAGGTAAAAGGCAAGGAAAATATTCAACATGTCAGGGCACAAAAAGAAAAAGTAAAACAGACAAAGGAGCATATCACTTAGTACTCCATCAAAGATATGGTGAGGACAAGAGCTGTATCAAATAGTGATAACTATGCTGCCACTAGGACATCAGATGATTATAGTGATCATATTGCTGACAAACTGGAGGATTTGTCTCTTGTATCTTTATTCCAGCGGGCCAACAAAATGACTTTGAAACTTTTTAAAATGCACCTTTAAAATTTTAGAAGCTGTGGCATATGATTTAAAGTGACCTTGAGGATTAAGTTAACTCTAACCTTTACCTAACTGAAAACATGTTATAATGGATTTATAACAAAGCACTAAACTGGGAGACAGATTTAGCCTTCAGCCTACAGAGACACAAGGCCTCGTAAAACAGAGATAGCTATGCTGGCTATAAGGCCGAAGATAAGAAGAAGAATCATTCCCCTTTCCAGGTTTTGGTGGAACTGGACTGACTCCCAGTGAAAATGTCCACACATTGACAATCAGGATGAATTCAGGGGGGAAGGGACTTCATTTTATGAAGTTAAATGAACTCCCGACAGAGTCTGCTTTAACTTCACTCCTGTATGTATTCACAGACATGCTTTAGCAGTCTCCAATGGCCATCACACAAGTAAGAAGGAGAGCAGAAGCTATTTCTACCAAGTATAGATTCTGGGAAATGAGCAGGCTATGGTTTGTGACCAATAATGAAAAAGCTTAATAGGGTGTCCAGCCACTATGAGCAACCAGGAACACTACAGCGATAGCTTGAGATCCAATTACACCAGTGCTTTAAGTGACCCCACCTTCTCTGAGCAAAAAAAAAAAGTTTACTTCCATTCCTATTTCCACCTCCGGACAAGCAGTCAGAACCGAGCCTGTGTTGTTTTTAATGTGACCAACCTAATCAACTTATCCAAACTAATTTTAAATGAACCCTTTTTCTATCTATCTATCTATCTATCTATCTATCTATCTATCTATCTATCT